>OY759166.1:3561990-4301990 GCA_963662125.1 Diplazon laetatorius | reverse complement strand
CTATATATGCAACAGCCTCAGACCAGACTCCTATATAGGCTCCGACCAATTGACGCGTCCCACTTTCGTATCTTCAATCAAAGGTGGAAATTAATCCGCGACATCCCCACGACGTAAGATTTCTCCGATCAAACCGCATTTTTTGTCGTTACAAAAAAATTTTCATGTTTTATCACGATAATTTGACGGATTTATTTTCTTTCATTTTTCTCGACAATTTTGAAGTGAATTTTTATTTATTATTCATTTATATCAATTTAGTCATTTACACGTGAATAAATCTATTAATATTATGGAATAATTATATATTATTATATAATATTATAATTTAAACAATCATAATCTTCAATTTCTATTTCGTAATTACTTTTATTATGGAAAACATAATAATAATGATAATAATAATAGAAAGATGAATGAATATCTCTATGATATATAATTATTCTATAAATCTTAATCTTAATAATTATATATTATTCTATAATATTAATAGATTTATAGATTAATTATATATAATAGAGATATTCATTTATCTGTTCTATTATTATTATCATTATTATCAATCTGTTTTCCATAATAAAAGTGATTACGAAATAGAAATTGAAGATTCTGATTGTTTAAATTAAAATAAAATTATTACATAATTTTGTTTCGATTTGCAAAATGTAAATCGCAAAATCATATACTTGATCACGATGAATCCGACAAACCGTGGAATCGCGAAGTGCGCAATGATGAACGATGATGCAACATTCTGATTTTCTTTTTTTTTTTAACGACACTGTTTTTTTTTAACGACGCAAGCCTGATTCCAGTGTGAACGGTTCGATGAGCGCATAAAAATTTCTCCGTTATATCCGATACGTCAGCACAATGAAATTGTCGTAGTCACATCCATCGTGAATCGTCGTCCTCGTGGCCACAACGCCACGTGACAATTTTCCCGTACGACCGACAGTCGCACGCACGCAAGCCTTTTTTTCCTTATCATCGCATACGCGTTCGAATGTGACGCATCGCCCCGGCACGAAACTTGTCGCTCATTGTTGCACAAATTCAAAAAAATTTTCATTTTTTCCCCAATCTCAAATATTTTTTTTTCTTTTCGTCTTCAAAAACTTACAGTCTCACAGATTCACATCAGGATTAAATTGTTTTTTTGTCGATTTCGTTGTTTCTTCAACAATTTGTCATTATTTATTTTTGCGGTAAACTTTTTTTTTTTTCATAGACACATTTTTTTATTGACAAATATCGACAATATTGACAAAAATGAAGTTTGCAGATTTTTTTTGTTTTATGAAGATGAAAGTAATTTTATTCAAACGTTTTTTTTTTAATTCAGAATATTTAGAAAAAGTAGTTCTAGATTCTAAATTTCTCATAAAACAATTATTGCTGAAGGATTCTTCGTTAATTATCTTTGAAAGTACTAATTAAAAGCTGGATTCTGGGTTTTTTTCAAATCAGTTGAATTACACTTTTTTTTTCAAATTTGGGCAAAATTCATTGAGACGTTGAGATTTTACGTGAATTAATTTTTTCTCGAATTTGACACGAATTGCCCCATATACATTGATTTCGACTGACATTACACTCACACATTGCTCTGAATATCACAAAAATGATTTAAAAAAAGGGTGCAAAGTACAACCGCATCATTTTACACATTTGCAAAAATTTTCTCTATGAGAAAGCCAAAAATTGATCGACACATAAGTTCCTCATTGAGGAAGCTTTGGCAACTGTGTAAAAAGAAAGCCACTTGCAAGATTCTACTTTGCACCCTTTTTTTTTTCATTTTTTATCAGGTTCTTTATCAGGAAAAATTTGCAATTTCGTATAAAAGTGAAATTTTGAAAAAAAAAAAATAAAAGTGTAAAATAAAAAATAAAAAAAATAATTGTGATTTGTAAAAAGTGTTATTTACCGAAGGCCTTATTCGTGCCAGTGGTAATTGTTCTTGTTTGCATGTTCGGTAGTTCCAAAAATGTCGCGTGTAGAAGGAAAAAAAAAACAAAGAAGAAGAAGAAATGGTGCAAATAAAAGATAAGAGGTATATTGAAAGGCGGTAGCATCCGGACAATTCACGAGGGTAAACCGCGTCTGGCGAAACGGTTTACGTCGTGTCACGTGTTCCCAATTGGGATCGCACGACAGATAAGTGAAGCCGTTCTCGCTTGCCACGATAATATCATGTTTGCTGATGTAACAAAAGGAAAGAAAACGAAAAAAAAATATACAACGACGACGCGAACCACGATCATTGAAATCGTCACCGTCAAAACAATTTTATTTTTTTTTTCACTTTGGATAATTTGATTGAAAATTCCAGTAAGTCATTTCTATTGATTGGCTCTCATTCGTTCTCATTGGGTGCTTAAATTATAATTTATCGATCAGCAAGACGCGAAGAAAGAAATTTAAAAAAAAAATTAAATATATCAAATTCGAAATCTTATTGAAAAAAAAAAATGTTAGTAAAAATTAATTCGTAGAAAATAATTGATTTTTTGTTTGTTGCTAATGTTGTCAAAGAATAAATTTTCTTTCATACTTATAGGCAGCAAAAATAAATAAATAGAGACTCTTGTATTAAATTTGTTACCAGAATTCATTTTTATTTTCAATGTGATTTCATTGAAAGATTTTTGGAGAAATAATTTTTACGAGGGTTTTTCATTGAAAGCATTGAAAATTTATATTTCGATTTTATTGACGAGTTGGAAAATTGATCATATTGGTATCAAACTTTGTGAGATATATTTGTGAGCCTGATGATAAATTTTAGAGACTTTATTCGATGATAGACTCACCCCTGTGAAAGATTTGGCTGTTGGGTGAGACTTTCCTTGAGAATGTCGACATTGTTTTCAGTCTTGGATTCTTCCCACGTATTTTCTTGACTAGGTGGCGTTCCATCGTTTTCCTTATAAGCGAAAATAAAAATACAACATGTATGGAGATATAAAAGAAAGTGTCCTTACCGATTTTATTAATAATATATAATTTTACCGATTTTATCAATAGATTTTTTTTAGTTTGATTTTTTTTAGTTTGATTTTTTTTTTTTTTTTTTTTTTTTTTTTTTTTTTTTTTCATGTGCTCCAGTTGCTTTACGCGAGTTCAGATGCCTTCTTGAAAGAGAAATTAATGATAATCAATGCTCGTTGAATCGCCCAAAGCGAATAAAGCACATGAAAAAAAAAAAATCAAACTGAAAAAAAATCTATCAATAAAATCGGTAAAATTACGCATTACCGATTACCGATCCCACGATATAAAAAATATCAATAATTCTTTTTTCGTATTCAGAATTTGGAAAAATTTTCAAAACCAAAATAGCGAGTGCATTTTTTGAGAAAAAAAATATTTTTGCATATTTTGTCCTGAAACGGACGTTCAACTTGCTCAATAAAATCTAAAGTGATTTTTTTCTGGAAGGCCATAAAAAGACGCACATTTTCGTTTTTTACAAATGTAAATACGTCAAATCCTCCCAAAGATACAGCCATTTGAATGGAAAAATAAAAAAAAAACGTTAATTAACGATAAAACCGTCAGAAAAATTAAAAAAAAATCGCCACTTGGTGAATATATTGCAATAAAATAACTCAATTTTTTAAAATTATTTGTGGAAATTTTTTTTTTTTAGTGACTGAAGTCAAGTGGAATCGCTCATATTTATAATTATAGTTGTATATTATTCAAATAAATTAGTTTGTTTATCATTAAAATGTGTACCTCCGAGTGGAGATGCTGCTGTTCCGTCTTCACCGTTGGTCTTGGATAAACTTCCGAAAGTTTCGGTTCCGGTGCCGTAAAATCGGCGCCATCGGTGTCATCACCCACATCATCAACCGGATTATTACGTTGTTGATGGATTTCGTCTTTCGTTATCACAGACGCCTCCGTGGCTTCTGACGCGACGATCAGAAAGAACACACCACTGTAACACACAAATACAACATCAATGACGCACTTTAATTTGTGAGAAAAAAAAATTAAATTATGGAACACGGTAATTTTTTTTATGTCTACAATCGTAATGATAAAATGTTTCGAGTCGATACTGAATCAATGTGTAGCTCGAAATGTTCCCAACAGAGGACGTAAAATTTCAGTAGTGGCTATTCCATGCGGAAGGGGACAAAAAAATGGCAAATCAACCGGAAAACTTGTCGAAAAAAAATGTAAGTGCTCCGAAAATTCGACTTGTCAAAGCAAAAGCCGAAGATATACCATCTCCTGATTGAGGTACGTAGTACTTTGATGTGACAACGTCGCGTGTTATGATGTCGATCAGAGAGAGAGAGAGAGAGAAGATGGGAAACAAACGCGCAACGTTGCCATGTCTACTGGATCACTACCAACTCCTCATATTAACTGTATTTTTCCGATGTTTATTTGCTTATTATTATCATCACAGTCTCCTGATCTCTACTTTCAAGTGCCCAAAATGTTCTCCGAATATTCAATTTGCAGCTCAAGTGTTTTCATTAAAATCTGACGAGGACTTTTTGTATTATATCAAATTGAGCGTGATTTTCCATAAGGCTCCATGTTAAACGTATGAAAATAAAAGTGATCCTACGCAGAAAACGCAGATGCCATTTGCGTTTTTTTTTTTTATTTTGTTTTTTTCATTTTTCATTTTCAAAATAAACCGTGCTTGGTAAAATCCTTTTTTTTTCAACCGCTAATTACGAAAAGATAACATAAACCATACATTGAATTTACAGAAGGAACAGGAAATGGCGTTCAAAAAAAAAGCGATGGCGAATATACATCACATGCATAATCTAAATGTGTGGAATTACTGAAAAATTAAAAAAAAAATAAATAAATAAAACAATTGCCGGGCGAAACGAATAAATAGCTCCAAAATTAGTTTGACGAAGCACGAATGAGCTCCAAAATTAATATTTGAAAAAATAGTCGAGTCAATATGGCAACCCGCTCGATAACGATTTTTTTTTTCTATTTCCTTAATTTTCAAAAAGATAAAAAAAGTTTGTACGTAAAATCTTTTGGAATGAATGTACAAAAAAAAATTCCAAATTTATTCGTCCTCAAATCGTAAATTTGAAAAGAAAAAAAACCAACATAAAAACAAATAAATGAATTAAAAGAAGGGGGAAAAAACAGAAAAATAGCCGAGTCAATATGGCAACCCGATCGATATATATTTTTTTCTTCACTTTCCTCAATTATTAAAACCTCCAAAAAACGTTTGTACTAAAAATCTTTGAAAAAAATCAATCAACACGAAATAAATTAATAAACAAATTCATTCGTCCACAAAACACAAATTTGAAAAAAATGATAATAATAAAATTATTATCATTTAAATAAAAAAAAAGTTTGAAAAAAAAAAACCATAATTTTTTTTTAAACGACCCGTCAACAATTCGCACCAACTGTCAACGTGTCGATTGTGTGATACATCTGCCAAAGGCAAAAACGCAACGATATAGTATAAAAAAAAATAAAAAAAACAAACAAATCTGACCTGAAGATGACGGACACGAGGAGGAGGGTCCAATAAACACATGTAACGCAGTGCCTCATCCTATCCACGAGACTATCATGTTAAAATCACTCTTTTTCCCTTTCGATGATAACCTAACCTCGCTTTCGACGATAACAATCGCGCAAAAACAACGCAAATTGAACCAAAAAAAAAACGAAGAAGAGAAAAAAACAAAAAAAAACAGAATCACAATTTTGTAACCTTCGCGCACTTCGGTCTTCGTTTGTTTTATTTGTATACTTATTTTTATTTTTATTTGGGGGGTTCTTCGCGATTCAACGATTCGTCGTGTGACTCGGGAGTGGCGATTACACCCGAGCGGCGTTCCCGACTGGCAACCCTGACGTGGTGCTACTCGCGAGATTTAAATGAAATAAAAAAAAAAACAAACAACCAACTTGACAAAAAAATAATCTTGACGATGAAAAAAAAAAGAAAAAGAAGAGTGACTTCCGGTTTGGAGCCGGAACGTAGGCCGCGTATCGTCGGACGAATGGAATTTCCCGATGGAAAAGCCGACGGCAAACGCGCGAGTTAACGATCGGCCATTGGGCAACGGTTACTCCGGTTTTACTGACTTTTCGACGACGACCGGACGAGTGCCATTGTGGCGTCGAATAGCGCGTCCCGTGGCAAACGGGAAAAATAAATTTATCGTCTCTATGGCCACGAATTACGACGACGACGACGACGAACAGCTGATTTGTTCCGGCGCAAGCGCTTGAAAATCATCGAGCGCAATGTACCCCGCGCATCCGCGCGCCATCTTCCCAATGGCGGGAGTTTTCGAACGTTGGAAAACATTTTTTTTTAGCAGATGATGGAAATTTCAGAGCGGAGTTGATTGGCTATGTAATTTTTTATACTCGTTGAGTTAAATTACGGAAACTTATGAATCGGAGTTATAGAGAGCACGAAAAATTCGATATCTCGAATACTGAGCGAGATGTTGAAATTTTTTTTATTCCTGCTTTTTCGCTTGGCACGTCGAAATCTATCGAAATTATCGAAATCGATTGATCGATGGCACCGCCACGGAAATATCGTTAAGAAAACACAACAAATTTTTTATATCGACACAAAAAATTCGATAAATCGAAAAAAAATCGAGATCTCGAAATTTGGTTTTTTTTTTTTTTTTCCAAGGTGTTTTACAATAAAAGTGCATCAAATCGCGATGCCACGGAAACCGTATTCTTGCTAGAACGTCCATTCGAATAGAATGATGCAATCGTGGTGGAATGATGATTGGGGTAAAAAAAAGGTCTGGAAAATCGTTTGTGAAATAATTATTCGCTCCGGATCGTCGGTAACGTAGGGCTCTGTTAGACTTTAGAAATATTCTACGAGTTGGGAAAGGAATGGTTCCAACAGAAATGTTCATCTGGGCTGGCCCAAATGTTTATTTGGGCTTCGATGTGCTGAAAAGGCCTCCAATATACATCTACCAATTAATCCCTGATATTTATCAGTGGTTTCCACCATCCCACTAATCTCTGAGCGCGATTATTTTCGCGAAAAATTCGACAAAATCATGATTTTCATGATCTGCATTGTCGAAACTTGAAACGTAATTTTTTTTTTCAAGTTAGCGATACGCTCCATGAAGAAATAGTATATTATGACACTAGTACGAAAAAAAATTTTCTGACGAGTGTGAGTTTGCAGAACGAGCCGAAGGCGAGTATTGCAATCACACGAGTCCAGAAAACGTTTTTCGTACGAGTGTCGTACGATTTTTTATGTCACAAGGTCCGTAAATGCGGTTTGAAGCGAACGCAGTGAGCGTAAAACCGCACTTTTACGGACAGCGTGACATAAAAAATCATAATCAATTGATATCACGACATTTAAAACATTTATGCATCGGAAGCATAATGTGGGAGCGGGAAGCCACGGGAGCGGGAAGCGGGAAGCCAATCCTTTCAAAATTGAACGACAACGATGCGTGGCAAATGAAAAAAATGGCGCACGAGAAACATTGTTCAAAACCTCAAAACTAGGTTATGTTTGAGAGGTTATCTGCCACATATTTCGTTCACCTTCCGCCGTGAGAGCAAGAGAGACAGCGTTATCGGCGCTCGGTGCGGAGCGAGAGAGAACGATCGAAAAACGTACCACATCGACTTAACCTAAAAAAAAATTAGCCAAATAAACGATGCTACACTATCAGAGAACAATGCGATTCGATGTAACGACAATTTTCGAAGGTTATTCGATGTCATCCACACGGAAGACTTTTGTTTCATCGTCCACAAGCCAAATTCGTAGAGGCCGAACAATCCCGCCAAAAAAAGTTGTCTCATCGTCGCAAGACTGTGTGCGCCGAGCCAACAAGTGCCACGCCGGGCTGACACTTTCACGACAATTTGCCTTGTAAACGGTTTTGAAGAGAAAAAAAAAGAAGCACCTTTCTACCTCACGTTAAAATTATTCGAAATGGCAACGTCGCACAAATTTTTTTTCGTTAATTCTCGTTCCCATTGTGGTTGAATAGCGTTTTTTTTTTTTTTTATTTAACAAAAATTCTATCAACGTTTTTTTTTCTTCTGGTGTGAGAAAGCATAACCGGAACTCTTTGTTGCAAACGAGTTTGAGAAAATTCCATCGAAGCGAGCTTCGCAGAGTTGATTTCGTGAGAGACGAGAGAATCGGTCAGTCGATATGTTGATCAAAGTGAGAACCATCGACGGCAAGGACGAGAAATTCTTCGATGTTTCCAAACTCATCAGCGTCGAGGATCTCAAGGTACGAACCTACGACGTCTCAGCGATTGAGAATTTTCGTTGCGAATCGTGCGAGAATCCAGCGACGTTACTTTTTTTTATCGCAGATCAAGGTCGGCGACGATTTTGGGGTCGAGCCTCGACTCCAGCGACTGTTCTATCGAGGCAAGCAGCTGGAGAACGGCTATACGATTTTTCACTACGGCGTCGGGCTGGGCGACGTGCTGCAGCTCGTCGTGAAACCGGAGGATGCGGTCGACGCTCGAACCGAGGCTTCCACCAGCTCCGATTCGGATTCGCCGCGAGTCGCGGCTCGCGACTCGCAGCAATCGACCGACGAAGATATCTTCGAAGTCGAGAGCCCGTGGTACGCCGTCGGCGACGCCGTCGACTGCTTGGATCGGTCGTTCGGCGCTTGGTTCGAAGCTGGCATTCTCAAAATTTTTTCCAAGCGCTCCAACGCCACCGACGATCCGGTTTACCGAGTCCAGTGGCATTTCGTGGAGGACGACGAACCGTTCGACGTTACCGAAGACATGATAAGGCCTCGAGCCAGAAAATTGTTGTCCGAAGATGAAATTTTTGTGGGGCGCAAAGTCATGGTCAATTACAACGCGGAGTCACCTCTGGAGGATGGATTTTGGTTCGATCTGACTATCGCGAAGATCAAAAAGACGAGAACTGCCCTGGAGCTCACAGGAACTTTGTATATCGGAAGGTAACGCTTTTTTTTTTCACTACGAATAGTACACGATGAAAAAAATAATTTTTTAAAATTAAAAAAAAAAAAATTTTTTAAATTGAAAAAAATTATTTTTTTAATTACAAAAAAAAGAATTAGTTTCTAGGATTTTGTACCTCCAGAGGAGAAAAAAAAAACCAAACGCTCAAACTCGAAATTTGGCACAGTACTACATCTTATCAACCCACATATTTACCACTAGTTAACGCTTAAAAATATTCATATGAGAATTAAACATTTTTTTTTTTTATTTCGTATATCATGTGGGGTATCATTTGAAAGGGCTTGTTATGTGGAATACGAAAATATTTTTTTTATAATTTTAAATACCATATTCAAAAAGATATTTTGAAAAATGTACGCAAATAGGGCATTTTTTCCCCTTCCTCCCCTTTATTTTCGAAACCACTGGACCTAAAATTTTGAAAAAATCAGGGAATATCATTCCCCACTTGAAGTTTACAAGAAAATTATAACGGAAGTCCGAGGTCTTGTGGAATTTTAGAAATTAATTTAACAAAATGTATCATTTTTATTTCGACAAAGCAAAACAGCAAAAGCAAAAAGTTATTCAAACAATTTGATACGATTGATCAGTGATAAATATTAACAGGGAACAGACGACGGTGGAAAATTGCAAAGTCAATCCGAAGGGCGAAATTTACGCGATAGAGGAGAAAAAATTGTTGATCGACAGAAACGACGATGACGACAATGCGATAAGCAACAAGAGAAGACGAGTCGCTCTGACTTGCAAAAATTGCATGGACGATCCCGAAGTAAGTTGCAAAGAGTGCGGATGTTGCGTTTGTTCGGGCAAAGAGGAACCGAACAATCTTTTGCTTTGCGACGAGTGCAACAAGGCTTATCATTTGCGATGTCTCGATCCGCCACTCGACGCGATACCCCAGGACGACAATTGGTATTGTCCGGGATGCAAAAATGACGAGACCGAAATTGTCAAGGTAATTAGGATTTTTTTGTTATTTTTTTATTTCAAAGTATTATATTTATTGACTAATTTAGGATACGATTACTTGTTATTAATTTAACGAATTTTGGAGGAGCTAAAAAAATACTGATTATTGTTGTTGATGGTTGTGATAGTAAAAAGTGCTGTTGCCTAGAGTTTTCGATAATTTATGTGACAAATTTTCAGCGTTAAATATTTTTTTTGTGATTTTTTGAAATTGCAAGATGAAAAAATGACGAAAAATCAGTTAAATATAAATTGAAAGGAATAAATTGATTGTCCCAAGAGCCCTGAGTGGTCATTCCGATAGTTCTTGCTATTGCCCAGATTTCTTGATACTTAATATGGCAAATTTTCAGCGTTAAATATTTTTTTTGTGATTTTAAAATTTGCAAGATGGAAAAATGATGAAAAATCCGTTAAATATGGATTTAAAATAAAATTCATCTTCCCAAGAGTTCTGAGTGACTATTTAGATAGTTATTGCTATTGCCTAGATTTCTCGATATTTTATAGACGGATAGTTTTTTTTTTTTTTTTTTTTTTTTTAACTGCCTGGCTGGAATTGATCCACCGTGACTGTCGTGCTATTATTCGGATGTTTGACTGGGCTAAGGGTTGAAATAAAAAATACGTTAAAAATCTGAACAGGCGGGGGAGAAGCTGAAACCGAGCAAAAAAAAATTGAACACGACGGAATTGAAACGCGGACAAAAGGATTGGGGAATGGGAGTCGCGTGTTTGGGCAGAGTGGCCAAGTGCACCATCGTGCCCCAGAATCATATCGGTCCCGTGCCCGGAATCGAAGTGGGAATGAGCTGGGAGTACAGACTCCAGGTTTGTGTGCCAAACGTATTTTTTAGTAATTATATCAAATTATTATAGGCTAATAAAAAATTGAAAAATATACGTTTTATATTTTTGCAATTTTTTTATTAGCCATAATAATTTTATTCGGAATATTCGTGAATTATTTTACTTTCGCGACGTTGAAAAAATTTCAACGTTTTGAAAATTCGACGATAACGAAGATAATTGCACGTAGGTTTCGGAAGTCGGAGTACACAGGCCCCACGTGGCTGGAATCCACGGAAGGGAGAGCCATTGTGCCTACTCGATAGTCCTGTCCGGTGGATACGAGGACGACGTCGATTATGGGGATGAATTTATGTACACAGGATCCGGAGGTCGCGATCTTTCCGGTAAATTCACGTAAAAACCCTCTCTCTCTCGTTTGTCCCTTTGATTAAAGGACTTTGTGCCTTATCTACGATTCAAAGGCAGCAAAATACAAATTTCAAATTGCATCCTTATTTTATTTATTTTATTTATTTTATTTATTTTATTTATTTTATTTATTTTATTTATTTTATTTATTTTATTTATTTTATTTATTTTATTTATTTTATTTATTTTATTTATTTTATTTATTTTATTTATTTTATTTATTTTATTTATTTTATTTATTTTATTTATTTTATTTATTTTATTTATTTTATTTATTTTATTTATTTTATTTATTTATTTATTTTAGTTTCTTCTTAATAATCCAATTGTCTTATATATTACCGTTATTATTTCAAAGGCAACAAGAGAACCGCGGTACAGAGTTGCGATCAAACATTGACGAGAATGAACAAAGCGCTCGCGCTTAATTGCAGCGCAAAATTAAACACGACAAAAGGTGCGACGGCGAAAAATTGGCACGATGGAATACCCGTGAGAGTGGTGAGAAGTTGCAAGCTTCGAAAACGCAGCGAATACGCTCCCCACGAGGGCAATCGTTACGACGGAATTTACAAAGTCGTTAAATATTTTTCGCAAAAAGGCAAAAGCGGTTTCAGCGTTTGGAGATATTTGTTGCGTCGCGACGATCCCACACCGGCTCCATGGACCCCGGAAGGTCGCCGGAGAATGGAATCCATGGGATTGAAGATGATACCGTACAACGCAATGTCGAATTCATCGAAAACCACCAAAGTCCTTCATGAAAAAATCGACAACGGGGAAACAAATGCGAATGATAAAAACACAAAGACGAAGATGAGAAAAAAAATGTCGAAGAACGAGAATGGAAAATGTCGTAGCGACGAGGAGCCGGATGTTAAAAAGTGCAAACGTGAATCTTGGAAATTGGACGACGAAGTGGCCAAATTGGTCGACGAGGACAGAGCTAATTGCAAAATTTGGAAAGAATGTTGCGAAACTTTGGTCGATGGGAAAATTGTATTTTTGCGGACAGTCGCTGAGAGGTAGGTTTGAATTTGTTTAATGTTGAACAGTGGGCGAGAAAAAAACGATTTAAAAAAATGTCTATGAGTTTTATGCGATGAATTTTTGGAATTTTTGACGGTGGGGGATTGAAATTCAGAACGATCGATGTTCGGAACGATGAAAAATTTTGAAATTGGGGGGAAAATCTTTCGAACGACGTTGACAACACCGTGGAAAATTTCAAGGGTGGTGCGACCCTTTGCAATTGTCGCGAGAAAACAATTGTGACGATGAAAAAAAAATCAATGGATTTTTATCTTCCCGTCCGAACGCTGGCTAAACAACGCTTCGTAGACGAAAAGTTCGCATGAACAATGTTGCGGAGAATTGAATTTCCTTCAAAAAAAGTCCCCGGCGGCATGTGTCTAATATCGATGGTTTACGCGTGGGAAAGCTCGAAAGTCGGGGCAATGTGGGAAACCGCACGACTGGTAGTCGTTCGAAACATTTTGGGTGTTCTGAATTTTCGTCGTTCTGAATTTCGAGACTTACCTATTTTCATGAATTTCGTATTTTGATAGCTGTGTAAATGGCAGACGAATTTTTTATTTAGCGATTTTTATTATTATTAATATTCATTTTTTTCGTTAATTTATTCGTGTTCTTGAAAATTTTTTTTATTATTTATTTTTTTTATTTTTTTTAATTTTTGTAGGTACACGTGTGTATGCTGTCAGGAGGTCGTTCACAATCCCGTGACGACACCGTGCGCTCACAACATATGTCAAAATTGCATAAAACGAAGTTTTCGCGCTGGGGTCTATTGCTGTCCCACTTGTCGTCATCAGATGCGAAAAAATTATCAGATGTCCATAAACGAATCATTGTCGTCGGCTCTGAAGCTGCTGTTACCGGGCTACGATGGCGGACGATAGCGTTTACGAATAAAATAATTTTTTTTATATATTTTTTTTTACATTTTTTTTTTTTTAGTATCCAACGATACTAAATACAGTATATCATTCATCCATTAATTCTCATTAAATTACACATAATTATACTTTTTTTTTCCCCTTCATATTTTGTATAAACGTGCGACGTGTTGATGAAAAATACAATTTTTACGATTTTAAAATTGATTTTTTGTATTTCGTAGAATAAATTTTGAAAATTCATTTATTTTATGGATTTCGTTGACGCACTTTTTTTTTTTTTTTTTTTTTGAGGAAGGAAACAGAGACGAATATTTTGAGAAAAAAAAATGTTTGTCGAGCGGTTTTTGTTTCAAACTTGTGGCTTGCGAGACAAGGCCGGAACTACGTCGCCGATCCAATTGAGATATTGCTCGTTGCCATTTTCGATCTGAAACGATTTAATTTTATCATTGAAGATCAGACTCGGATGGCAATTGGCAAAAATTCAATTGACTTTACTCACGGGAAGGGAAATGACTTCGCACACCTTGTACGGATGAACTCCCCTGAAAAGTTGAGAAATCGCAATGACAATAAAAACGGAGACGACTCATTTTGCTTTTCGTCGTTGCCAAAAAAAAAAAAAAAGTATTCGCTCACCTAACATAATTTGTCACAGCATCGATAGCTTCCGTTCTGGTTTTAATCATCTGATAAAATTGGAAATTTGTTTTTCATTATTTTGTTTTTCGCAAAACAAAATGGAACATTTTTTTTTTTTTTTGTTATTTACCAGAAGAAGTTCGCTGTCCTCTTTGATATCGTTTTCCCACTCGTATCTAAAAAAAAAGAAAAATCAATCCAGAGACGATGGAAGATTCGGAGAAAAAAGTTTCAAATCTCGGTCACCGACACAGAAGTTATTTGCGGAATGATGTTGACGCACGCCGCCAATTTCTTTTCCACAAGACCGCTGAAACAGAATATAAAAAATAAAAATATAAGATAAACTTTGTTAATCTATAGAATTATCGATACTTGAATATTTACAATATCCAATCAGTCACATTTGGATTCTGGAAAAAGACTCTGAAAATAGATTTGAAAGTTATCGGCGAGACTTCCAAAAATTATTGGTTAGACATTCTAAACATTCGATTATCAATAATTTTGTATATTGTCTCTCAATGCTTTCTTCAGAGTAATAAAAAATATTATTTTTAACTTTCTAGTTTGTTTGTACATGTAGGCAAAGTTTCTAAGTCGGTTTTCTATTTTTTTCGTAAAGATTTATTTTTTTATTTATTTTTTTATTTTTGATTACCGAGCGATTGATTTGGCCACAACGTTCGTAGGTACGGTAACGTAAGCGACCGAGTAGATTCCGGTGATGTTGCTCATTGTTCTTTGACTTAATGTACCAAAATTTTTAATAAATGACAGTAGCATGAGCGTGGTGACGACGATAACCGGCTTCACAGTCATTTGTTCGACAGTGTTATCAAATTTTTGAGGTTATGATTCTCAGATAGTCCCAGATTAGATTATCCAACGATCTGTATCCGTTCATCTTTCTATTTATCTCTGCGTTAACTCCATTTCAGTCCGCATGGTGGCCATGAATGGCCGCCGTCTCGTCACAAATCTTCTCAGTTTGTCCAGATTGTAGGTTATGTTGGACAACCAAAGACAAAATGAACTGTCACAAGATTGGAATAATAACACGTTTGTTTATCATTGCTTTGGGTGAGAATATTCGATAATTATAAATTTGCAAAAAACAAGGAAAAAAACAATTAAATTATAAAATCCTATTTTTCATACGAATTTCAGTTTCGTCAGTTTCAAGGGCTTACAATCAGGATGAGGAAGCTAGTAATGTCACAGAGCTCACCAAAGACGAAATAATTCCTAATGTCGCGTTAGGACGGACGTTGACATCGATTTTAGAAGAGAGCCCCGATGACGCTCGTCCCTCCGAGTCGTCGGAAAAATCACAAACGAGAAGCAACGTAACGATCTCGGAAACAAGTCTGTCCAATGCGACTCTCAAGATTTACAGCAACTGTCTCAAAGATCAAATTTACGGCACTGTCGAGGTATCTTGTCGCGTAAGCAACGCTAGCGCGTTGCGAGGTTAGTTTGCCAGGAGTCAGGGGGAAAAAAAAAATTGTAACTCATTATCGCGCAGGTAGCGAACGCCAGCAGACTGGTGGAACTTTTGAAACTGGCAGCTCCGGCCAATCGATCGGACAGCAAAAGTACAGACGAGAAAGCTCCGCCCAGGACCTGTCTGCTCGTTCTTTTTTACGCCAGGTGGTGCGTTTTCAGCAGCCAAGCCGCTCCGCATTTCAATGCCCTGCCCAGATTCTTTCCTCACATCAAAGCAGTCGCCATCGACGCTTCCAAGTATCAAAAGTAAATAAAAAAAATGTTTCTATGACATTTTTTATCATTTTCATTTTTTCAGTCGTTAACGATCGATTTTTTTTGTCCCTATTTTTTTTTTTTTTCAGTTTCAACACGCAATTCGGTATAGTCGGAGTTCCGACTCTTATGTTCGTTTACAATGGTAAGCCGTTGGTGAAATTCAACGACACCCAGTACACTCTGGAAATGTTTGCTCGATTCGTCACCACCTACACGGCTCTGGAACCGAACGCTTCGCTCTACGTGACTTCCGCCGATTTTGGCGGACCCGTGCAGAGTACGCCGTCCAACGAGACCGACTACTGTCTCGTCGCTTCTTGGATCTTCATCGCGGCATGCGCCATTTACTTCACGTTTCAGAGTCGCTGGTGGAGACAATTCGTCGAGGTGGTACAGAATACGTGGCGCGAGAGCAATGCCCAACACGAGCACGTCGAATAAAGATCTCGATCGATCTATCATTTTGACCCAAACGTTTGTAAATATCATTTAATTTTAAATTAAACAACATAATGATAATGATAAATGAATGATTTTCGTTCAATTCTAAGCCATGATTTTATCCTTGCAATTACCCGTTGACTATGAGTACAAATAATTCAAAACCATAAAAAAAAAAAAAATTTCAGGTTTTGTTAAGCAACTCGCCCATTTTCAACTTTTAACCAAAAATTTACATAACAAAATTTGTGGAAAATTTAATTATCTACAACTTTGATCATTACAAATTTTTGTCTACGATTCATATTTGTCGATTTAAGTCGGAAAATAGGGGTTGATGCAATTGCAGCCTTTATTTTTGTGCATCACTGAATAGGCTGAAAATGTGGCGCCTCTCGCGGAATATCTTTTGACCAAACGCAGTGATCCTCCAATCGGAACGCTCGAAGAGAGAGGAGATAGCTCAGCGGAGTATCTCTGTCCTTTTCTGTACAGTCGGATGAGAAAATATGATTTGAGCCGCATTGCGCATGACGGGTTGCGCATTTCAGGCGCTTGAATCGCGATTCGCGACTAGAATTGGTTAGAATCCTCCAACCTATGACGCGCAACAAAAACATTTGTTCAAATTTTCGTTATCAAATAATAACAATTGATAAAAGTGATAAATGAACCATGGTGAGGGTTTGTGCTGTGCGTACGTGTAAAGTCGAGTGGACGCCAAACCGAGGTGTGTCATTCTTTTCGTAAGTAAAGTTTTCAAATCAACGTCAAAATCACATTAACCTATAAAAAAAAAAAAAAATTCCAATTTTCGTAGTTACGTGTTGTACATTCGTTTCAGATTTCCATTGAACAACAAAGAATTGCAAGAAAAATGGTTACAAGCCGGACCCGGATACAAAACTGTGTCGAAATATTCTTGCGTATGCAGCAACCACTTTTCGCCGGAAGATTATTCGGATTCCACCAAATACGGTGGCATGAGAAAACTTAAAAAAAATGCCGTTCCCAGTGTTTTCAATACTGCCTGTAACTCAACCGTTAACTACACTCAGGTACTTGTCGCAGTGACTATTTCGGTTTTCCAAAACGAGTACAAATTTTCAAAAGTGTTCCAAAGTATAAACTTTTGGGTTATTTCTCCTATTCTTATTGTTTCTTAATGATATTAGTGGAAACAACGCTTTAATAATTTTAGTATTCGGAAGTAAGATCATGAAAAAATGAGGGATACTTTTTTCACCAAAGCCTTTTCCATTAATCAGATTCTTGATTCCGACGACAGCGATAACAGCGAATGCGGTTACTCCAGCGAAGCGAACGTGGCTAATGTGAGTAGTAGCTTCATCAAAGTGGTCGGCAAGAGTTAATTTTCAATCAACTAATTCTCTTTGCACAATTTTAATAGAAAAAAAAAATTATTTTTTAAGCTTCATAAAAATATTAAAAAAAAAAAAAATTAATTTCCATTCGATAAATTTCATTGTCGACCTAAGGATCCTTCAGCGACGAACCTTCGAACTTCCGCCGACAAATTCGAAGCTCTGGCTCAAAGTCCCGCAAAAAGACGGCGAGAATGGCCAGAACCGGCGAGGCGGATAAAAAAATTTGCCAGCGTAGCCGTTCAAACTTGTCCGAGACTGAGCGGCCCGAGCGACAGAGAAAAAGAGCTTCAGGCGAAGATCCATCGTCTGCAAGATCGTCTCAGACGAAGAGACAGAAGAATCAGCAACGTAACGGAACTGGTGACACGATTGAAAGACGCGGGCAAATGTTCGGACAATTTGGAAGCCGCGTTTCTCAAAAAATTTACCAATTTTGATTTGGAACTTTTCAACAACGAAGAGAAGAACGGCAATGTGGGCAAAAATGCCAAATCCTACACACGGGAGATGAAGGAATTTGCATCGACGTTGTATTATCATTCGCCACGTGCTTACGAGTTTGTACGCGCGAAAATTAATTTACCACACGCATCGACGTTGCGAAGGTGGGTAGCGGATTCCGCGGGGGCCACGGATAACACCGAAAATTCTGCCGGATTGGGAAATACTGTCGAAGATACTGCTGAATTGGAAGATACTGTCGAAGATCCTGCCGAATTTACGGAAACTGTCGAGGATCCTGCCGAATTTACGGAAACTGTCGAGGATCCTGCCGAATTTACGGAAAATGTCGAGGAACCTGCCGAATTTATAGAAACTGTCGAAGATCATGCCGAATTTATAGAAACTGTCGAAGATCATGCCGAATTTATAGAAACTGTCGAGGATGGTGCCGAATTTATAGAAAATGTCGAGGATGGTGCCGAATTTATAGAAACTGTCGAAGATCATGCCGAATTTATAGAAAATGTCGAAGATCATGCCGAATTTATAGATAATGTCGAAGATCATGCCGAATTTATAGAAAATGTCGAAGATCATGCCGAATTTATAGAAACTGTCGAGGATGGTGCCGAATTAATAGAAACTGTCGAAGATCCTGCCGAAGTCACAGAAACTGTCGAAGATCCTTCCGAAGTTATAGATACTGTCGAAGATTCTTCCGAAGTTATAGATACTGTCGAAGATCATGCCGAAGTTATAGATACTGTCGAAGATCATGCCGAAGTTGTAGATACTATCGAAGATCCTGCCGAAACCGTAGATACTGTCGAAGAAACGCCAGATTCGTAGATATACTGTCTTTTCGTATCTCAAAAAAAAAAAAAAAGTCAACAAGACAATTGAAAGATCTGGTTTTGATTTTTTTTTATTCGATGACGATACGAAAACGTGTATTGTTTGATAATAAAACCAAAAAGAGTGTGGCGGACATATATCGATCAGATATATGTATCGATTGAGCCTCCGGCAAAATCAACAGTGAAAAGACGATGATTTGGTTTCCAGACCTATCTCTTTCCAGTTGAGTTGATTGGTCGAAATCATCCCCGGGAATCCCCGGGATCTTTTTTTTTCTGAAACAAATTTGTATGCTTGTACAAAAAGTGGAGAATCGACGGAATTTTACAAAATCATGACGATGTGCCGTACGTTTATAAACTATTTGCTGTGAATTTCATTTGACGATTTATTGCACACATTAATGTGTCGAGCTGGACCTAATATTTTTGACTGACTGTACGCTGTGCGAGCGAGACGGATATACCCCGCTGAGCTATCTCTTTCTGCGCGCGCACCATCACATACGTTCCTCTCGTTCAGAACGATCGAAATTCAGAACGCCTACCAGTTGCGCGGTTTGCGCGATCGATCGATCAGCATTTCCGTTCTCTACCCAATTTTCAGACGAAAAATCGTACACGCGAATTTTTTTTCACTTTCCCCGATTCAAATTTCCCGCTAATACGTCGGTTATCAGCCGTCGACCAATCCACGGCCCACCTTCGTTAGCGTCGGTCGGTGGTTCGTCGTTGGTTAGTGCGCGTGCGTCATTTGCTCTCACGAGTGAGACAAAATAATGCATGAAAATAATTTCTTCGTTAATCATTTTAATTTGTCAATTCGACAATCAAACGTGAAAAAATAATTGCGCATAGCATAATTCGACAACAACGAATATAATGTTGTCGTCAACATTGTTAACAAGGATTGCTATTCGACATTGGCAAGCCACGTATTTTTCACCACCCGTGATAGGTTAGGTTGTCGTTACGTCCCAAATGCGAGGAAGACATCAACGCCGCCACTAGCGCCCAACTTATATCTGCATTCATCTTTTTCTTGTTTTGTTTTTTTTTTTTGTTTTGTTTTAGTTTTTTTTATTATTCAATCTCAGATCAGGCTGGAAACATTTAAAATGAAATAAATGCATTATTGTGACGTGACGGATAATTTTTCAAACGTTTTGAGATAACGAGAAGAAGAAAAAAAAAGGTTGGTTCCTTTTGACAATGGGTACGTTGAGCGTGGTTTGTCCGATGTGCTGCGGCGAGACCTTCGACGATTCGCAGTCGCTGAAGTATCATCTTCTGAGCATGACCGACAATCTCTACTGTCCCAACTGTAACGATCGCTCCGATTCGGTCGCCGCTCTGATTCAACATCTGGATCACTGCGGATTGGATTGCGACAAGAGCGTCGTCTGCTCCGTGGACGCTAGAATCGGAGATATAACCGCGCCGGTGAGTTTCGCACCTTCGTCGTATATCGGTAGCGACGCCGTTTGATTTCGACGGTTATGTTTTTTTTTTTTTTCCCCATTGCCAACAGAAGAGTCCGCCGGACGACGACGAGCATGGTTTCCTAGCGACCGTCGACGACAATGGCATGGTCGTTTTGGCGGATTCGCAAAGTATCGAAATGGACGAACGCGGTAATTATTTTTCCATTTCCCAGCAAGCCCCGCCGGAGAAAAATTCACCTCCGAATCTTGCTTGAAAGACTCGACGTCGATGTGAAAAATTCATTTTTCTTCTGATGGGCCCACAGGTGAATTTCAAGTCGTGGAAAGAATGGAAACGGGTTCGAGCACTCAAGACGCCTGCGATAATCTGGATAAGATTGTACTCTCGCAAGATTGCAAGAGCGAAAGGGACGACGAATCGTCGATGACGCCGGACGGCGACAAGAGCGAGGTCGCGCTCGCCAATGTCGAAACGGAAATGGAAGCGAGCGCGCGAGACGCGGACAGCGGTCGCGCCATGATCGTGGGAGTCGAACGATCGGACGACGCCGCCGGACAACTCGGAGACGACGGACTTCTTCGTGTGAAACAAGAGATTTGCGAGGTAAGGCGCTTGTCGTGAGCGAATTTTACATCGATCGTTGTCGAGCTTGCGCACCAGTTTGAAAATCCAAATAAAACGTGCAACGACGTAACGAACATGAGAATACAATTATAATTTAATAATACGAATTCATTTAGAATTTTCATCGAAAGTACTCATGGAAAGCTACATTCTGCATTTTTTTCACGATTTTTCGTATCGATAGTTTGGAAATTAAGTGAGGTTAGGGTGGACGCTGCGATAACGACTTTGAGATCAAATATCTCCCGGCCGAAGGCTCAAATTCAAAAAGTCCCAAAACATTATTCGTTGCATTATGGAAGACCTATTCAAAGACACCCCACTCGTAGGGATAAGCGAAAAAAAAAAAAAAACATCGACTACACTTTTTCAGAAATTTGTTTTGAATAATTTTTTTTGAAAATTTTTTTTTTTTTAAATCTCACCGTCGTCGTTTCTGGGCAACAGAATCACGTCCGTGCAACAAATTTCATCTCGATAGTTACAAAAATGCGAGAATGGCAGCCCACAGACATAAATAAAAACATGAACAAACCATTAAAAAAAGTTGTCCTTTTCGTCCTATAGCAGTCTGACCCAAACCCGGACCCAAAAAAATGTATCATAATTGTTTCAGGAAGAATCCGAAGCGTTGTACAGTTGCAGCAGTTGTGGAATGAGTTTCAACAGTGTGCTCGAGCACATAAAAGATTATCACGACGGTCAGGAGGTCGTTCTGGAAATGGCCGAGCAACAGATGGAAGATTTGCCGAACGACGAGACCTCGAGAACGATCGAGCAATCCTCGACCGGAACGGTCGTCAATAATTCACGTTCGAACGATTGCACATCGTCGTCGGTTCCGCAATCGCGACATCGTCAAACAATGAACACGCTTCGTACCGAAGAATGCGTTGACAGCGAGGGACGTTTGTACACCCGCAAAGTCGTGCAGATCGAAAGATTTTGGGATCGCGGATCGGTAGCAGTGACCCAATTGCAGAATCAACAGCATCAACAATCCGTGAAGACCGAACCGATGATAGAAAAATTTTTTTCCAACGTCGAAGGTTTGAAATTACGTCCGAAAAGTCCATTTACGTTGACGAAACAAGTCGTCGATACGTCATTTCACAAAGACAAGAATGTTTTTTCACAAAGAATGTATCGTTGCAACAAGTGTAACGAAGATTTTTTGAAACTCGGTGAATTTCGCGTTCACGCTTGTCCCGATGGCAACAATTCGTGCGACATATGCGATCAAACTTTTGCCAGTGCGAGGGCATTGCAATTGCACTCGCGTGTGCACGAGGTCGAGGCGGAGGGAGGCGAGACGAACAAACATTTCGTTTGTCCGATTTGCGCGACCGAATTCACGTCACACAAGAGTTTGAGGCTGCATTCGAGGATGCACGCGCCTGTGCGAGCGAGACACGTCGACGCACCTGTGGGAACGGCAAACGGCGAATTTACTTGTCTCGAGTGTGGTAATTTTTTTTTTTTTTTCATTCATTATTATTTTTAGTTTTAAAGCCTCTATGAGAGAGTTCCTCGTCAGATTTTCACGAAACTTGGCATAGTTATAGGTATTGATGAGAAAAAGGTTCGGTTAAATTTTTATGGCTTTCCGGAGCGCGAGAAAAAATATATCAACGCTTTTATTTTCACACGTTTAACACGGAGCCTTATGGAGAATCACGGTTAATTTGATATAATACAAAAAGTCCTCGTCAGATTTTAATGAAAACACTTGAGCTGCAAGTTGAATATTCGGAGAACATTTTGGGCACTTGAAAGTAGAGATCAGGAGACTGTGGTGATAATAATAAGCAAATAAACATCGGGAAAATACAGTTTATATGAGGAGTTGGTCGTGATCCAGTAGACGTGGCAACGTTGCGCGTTTGTTTCCCATCTTCTCTCTCTCTCTCTCTCTCTCTCTCTGATCGACATCATAACACGCGACGTTGTCACATCAAAGTACTACGTAGCTCAATCAGGAGATGGTATATCTTAGGCTTGCTTCGACTCTTACAGTTTGTGGGATACTACCTTAATATAAAAAAACTTTTGACCCTTTTACTGTAACGAAGCCAATTTTTGTTTATTCTTTTTCGCTCGTTGCAGGTAAAACGCTTTCGGAATCTTACAGAAAAGCTCACACGGCCCTTCACAAGGGCGACTCGGCAACCTGTTCGGTTTGCAATCGTAAATTCGATTCTCCGGACAGTCTAGCGATGCACGCTGCGGTACACATCGAGCTCGCTAACTCGCAGCATCAGCAACAACAGCAACAATTGCAACAACAACAACAGCAACAACAACTTCCGGGTTGCGAGCCATCGGAAACGTCCCCACCAACGACGCAACCGGATCAAGAAGAGTCGAACCGGTCTGCGATCGTCACGAGCGACGGCGTGACCGAAAAATTGAAGGAATCGCAAAAACCTTATCAGTGTCAACATTGCGGCCGAAGATTCACGAGACCTCACGAAAAAGTCAAACACGAGAGGATACACACCGGTGAAAAACCTCACGCTTGTGAGGTCGGTATAATGATTTTTTTTTTCAATAACCAAGACACAAAAAAATTCGTCGTTTTTTTAACGAATTTTTTTCTTTTCTGAAAATGGTTTAAATTTGACGAATACAAGAAGTATTGATAAATGTGGCGGTAGCTTTCAATTTTGTATCGAAATTTTGCATCTTCCGAAATATTTTAAAAAATTTTTATCGAAAATTAGAATATTTTGCTTCCTCATAGAGGAAGCTTTGTTTTCGTGAAATTTTTTTTTTTCGAGATGTTCATGAAAACGTGTTCAGTATGTCTCAAAACACCTGAAAAACACATTTAGAAAAAATGTCCGGATGTATGTATGTGTGTGTGTGTGTGTGTGTGTGTGTGTGTGTGTGTGTGTGTGTGTGTAGTCATGGTTGACCGCTCACAACTTGAGAACGGCTCGAGATATCAAGCTGAAATTTGTCACACATGTGAAGGGTTCACGGCGCATAGCACAATTTAATTTTTGGAAAAATCTATCAAGTTATTTTGTTTTCACATCATTTTTTCAAAATTCAAAAAATTATTTTTGGTCTCTAGCTCCCACAATTCTAGAGATATCGAGCTCAAATTCAGTATAATGTTGTACGAGTACAGGGAGATGCTCGATACCGAATTTGGAAAAAATCCACGCATTGCTTTACTTTTAAAGCGTTTTTTAATGTGAAAAAAACGATCTTTACACTCTAACTGGAGCAATTTTTGAGATATCGGACTTAAATTTGGTACGAAGTTGCGCAATTATCCAAAGAGAAACCCGATTGAATTTGGGCGAAATCCATCAAGCCATTCATATTTTATGGCGTTTTGAAATTTTTCCAAAAATCAATGTAACTGCTCTAGCTTCCATAATTTTTGAAATATCTGGCTGGAATTTAGTACGAAGTTGCACTACCATCGAAAGAGGTTTCGTATTGAATTTGGACAAAATCCAACAAGACGTTCAGATTTTATGGCGTTTTGAAATTTTTCCAAAATTCAATGTAAGTGCTCTAGCTTCCATAATTTTCTAGATATCCGGCTGAAATTTAGTACGAAGTTGCACTATCATCCAAAGGGATTTCCTATTGAATTTGGATAAAATCTAACAAGCAGTTCAGATTTTATGGCGTTTTGAAATTTTTCCAAAATTCAATGTAAGTGCTCTAGCTTCCATAATTTTCTAGATATCCGGCTGAAATTTAGTACGAAGTTGCACTATCATCCAAAGGGATTTCCTATTGAATTTGGATAAAATCTAACAAGGAGTTCAGATTTTATGCGAATTATAATTTTTCAAATTTCACATGAATTATCTTCTTACACATTTGCCAAAGCTTCCTCTATGAGGAAGCCAAAATTGACCGACACAAGGTTCTACTTTACATCTCAATAATTTAAAAACGGTACAAAACTATGAGGAAGCAATGTGCAAGGTTCTACTTTGCACCCTTTTTTTTTTTTGGAGCCGCCTTTTGTCGAAAATCAAAATTTCGACTATTCCCTCGATCAGTACCTAGATTTATCTATCTGCCAATAGAATCTTTTTTTAGTTTTATTTTTTTATTTCAGATAATCCAAAATTAATATACTTTTTTTCAAAGTCCATAAAAGCTCAATTTTTTTTCTCCACAAAAAAAAAAATATATAATATCTCAGGAGTAAAACGATGTAAGAATTCTTTCACCACATCGCAAAAATTAAATTTGTCACGATTTTCTTTTTTTTTTAATGTATAAAAAGTCAGATTTCGTGAATTTTTTTTTAAATTTCCATCGTGTTTTGACTGCTCAAAAATCTTGGATGAAAGACAACAACTATTAGATTATTAAGTAAACATGTTACATTAAAGTTTGGCGCAAGATTGAAGTAGATACATAAAAAAGAACGCAGATGGGTTCGGTTTTTGTGAGTGGGGTCCGCTGGGACCCCATGTTACCGATGTGTTATTATTCGGAGCTGTGACCTCAAAGGGTCAATCTGTGCCGATTCGCCGCCCTTCATCAATATTCCATTTGCCTCAATCATTCCACATTATTTTCACGCTTAATTTTTTTTCAAACATTTTAAATTTTTAATTAAAAAAATTTCCAAACATTTTTTTTTCTCAGGTTTGCGGAAAAACGTTTCGCGTGTCTTACTGCCTGACCCTACACATGAGAACGCACACGGGTGTTCGTCCGTACGCGTGTCAGCACTGCGGCAAAAGATTCAAAGCCTCGTCCGTCTACAATCATCATCTGCTGACCCACGGCGAAAAACGCGCCTACACTTGTCCCTACTGTCCGAAAACCTTCAAAACTCGTGTGCAACTGGCCGGCCACAAGAACAGTCACACAAAACCGTTTCGTTGTACCGAATGTTCGCGACCTTTCGCCTCGCTCTACGCCGCCCGGGCTCACATTCAGACCCACAAAAAGGACAACAATTTCAAATTCAGTTGTTACATATGCGGCGCGTCTTACGGACGCGCTTTCGCCCTCAAGGATCATCTGAAGGTTCACGCGGTCGACGAGGGTGGCGCTGTGGCCGCGCCCGAACCCGCGCGCGAGGAGGAAGTCATCGAGGCCGATGATTATCGTCACGTGGACGAGGTCCTCGACGAGTTCGAGATCGAGGAGATCGAGGACGAGGACGAGAAACTCGTGAACGTGGCCGCGGCTGTCGTTGCTGCCAACGACGCCAATCCCATTGTCAAAAATTCTTCCGTTATCGACGAATGAGGACAATTTGACATTTACGAAATGAAAAAATGTGTGGCTTTTTTTTTGGACGGGGGAGGGTTTTTTTTTTTTTTTAATTTCTTCGTTATTTTCGGACGACTTTGTTTCCTAGTCAATAGGCGATGCCGTTGTTGCCGTTACACGCCCCCCTCTTCCCCCTCCCTGTTGCCCCCCGCGTTCGCTTTTGCGTGTGTGTCGTGGACGACAAAATGGCGTTTCGTTTCCATATTTTTTCCACCGCATTTTTTTTTCTGCATAATGTTTTGTTTTTTTTTTCGTTTTTTTTTTCGTTTTTTTTTTCGTTTTTTTTTTTTTTCGTTTTTCAATTTTCAAACCTCTGGAATTTATTTTCGTGCGTCGTGCGCAATTTTATTTGTGCGCATGATTCAAGACGCGCGTGATGGATGAATTTTTTTGGGAAAAAGATAAAGAAAGAAAGCGCGGCGTTACTGATGAACGAGTGCGGTAATTTTTTAGCTGCATGATTGTGCATCGATGAATTATCGTTTGCTCGACGAGCATTTCAATCTCGATGAAAAAGTGAGACAGAGAGAGAGAGAGTGAGTGAGTGAGTGAGAGTACAAATTTTTAATTTCAGCGATCTTATTGTTATCGCTGTAGTTTTTGTTGTTATAATTATTATAATTATTATTTACTTTATTTTCATTCCTCGGTTTGACGGGCGAATCGAGAGACAATCTATTTATCGATGATAGTTATATATTTAATTCGCGTGATCGAATAAATTGATTGATACGTTTGCGTAATTTAATTCATTGATTGCTGAAACTTTTTGATTTTTTTTCATTTTGAAATTTTTTTTAAGTCGTAGAGTTCGACTCTGTAAGACGTCTGAGTGAAATTGCTAAAAATTTGGAACAGAATTGAGTATTCACGAATTGGGAGTTTGAAATGCCCGCGTTTTTTTCGATGAATCTTCAGTGATCTTCAGCAGAGATGAGTTAGGAGATGTCTGGAGGAGGCCTTTTTAGTGGTTCCGATGGAAGACGTGCGAACCTGGTGGCGAAACCCGAAAGTTGGAGGTTAACAATGGTAATCAACCAAGCAATCTCGGGCGCTCGTCGGATTGCGTTCGCGCGCACGCAGTGGGTGCGAACGCAAGTTCGAAGAGTGTGTGCACGCACACAGTCAGCGTGTATAATCCAACCGACAAATTACCGACGGAGTCGATCGATACTTGATATAGCACGCGCGCACGTAAATGCTTGTGGATGACGGCTTCGGTTCGGAGAATTTTTTCGCCGTTTGCGTCTCGTTCGCGACAATCCAGTCGCGCGTTTCGCTTACATTGTAGCTATGTTTACCAGGCTCTCTCGCACCACCGTTATCTCCAATTAGCACCTGCTCACTTGGATTCCGTCTTTCTCATTGCATGAGGTCTACTGCATATTTATACATATATATATATATATATATATATATATACATATATATATATATATATATTCATTTGGGCAGGCCTAAATTTCCTTTGGGCAGGCCCAAATATCATTTGGGCAGGCCCAAATATCCTTTGGGCAGGCCCAAATATCCTTTGGGCAGGCCCAAATATCCTTTGGGCAGGCCCAAATATCATTTAGGCAGGCCCAAATATCATTTAGGCAGGCCCAAATATCATTTGGGCAGGCCCAAATATCATTTGGGCAGGCCCAAATATCATTTAGGCAGGCCCAAATATCATTTGGGCAGGCCCAAATATCATTTAGGCAGGCCCAAATATCATTTAGGCAGGCCCAAATATCATTTAGGCAGGCCCAAATATCATTTGGGCAGGCCCAAATTTTCCTTTGGGCAGGCCCAAATATCATTTGGGCAGGCCCAAATTTCCTTTGGGCAGGCCCAAATATCATTTGGGCAGGCCCAAATATCATTTGGGCAGGCCCAAATATCATTTGGGCAGGCCCAAATATCATTTAGGCAGGCCCAAATATCATTTGGGCAGGCCCAAATATCATTTGGGCAGGCCCAAATTTCCTTTGGGCAGGCCCAAATATCATTTGGGCAGGCCCAAATATCCTTTGGGCAGGCCCAAATTTTTCTTTGGGCAGGCCCAAATTTTTCTTTGGGCAGGCCCAAATATCATTTGGGCAGGCCCAAATATCATTTAGGCAGGCCCAAATATCATTTGGGCAGGCCCAAATATCATTTGGGCAGGCCCAAATATCATTTGGGCAGGCCCAAATATCATTTGGGCAGGCCCAAATATCATTTGGGCAGGCCCAAATATCATTTGGGCAGGCCCAAATATCATTTGGGCAGGCCCAAATATCATTTGGGCAGGCCCAAATATCATTTGGGCAGGCCCAAATATCATTTGGGCAGGCCCAAATATCATTTGGGCAGGCCCAAATATCATTTGGGCAGGCCCAAATATCATTTGGGCAGGCCCAAATATCATTTGGGCAGGCCAAAATATCATTTGGGCAGGCCCAAATATCATTTGGGCAGGCCCAAATATCATTTGGGCAGGCCCAAATATCATTTGGGCAGGCCCAAATTTTTCTTTGGGCAGGCCCAAATATCATTTAGGCAGGCCCAAATATCATTTAGGCAGGCCCAAATATCATTTGGGCAGGCCCAAATTTTCCTTTGGGCAGGCCCAAATGTCATTTGGGCAGGCCCAAATGTCATTTGGGCAGGCCCAAATATCCTTTGGGCAGGCCCAAATATCATTTGGGCAGGCCCAAATATCATTTGGGCAGGCCCAAATATCATTTGGGCAGGCCCAAATATCATTTGGGCAGGCCCAAATATCATTTGGGCAGGCCCAAATATCATTTGGGCAGGCCCAAATATCATTTGGGCAGGCCCAAATATCATTTGGGCAGGCCCAAATTTTCCTTTGGGCAGGCCCAAATATCATTTGGGCAGGCCCAAATATCATTTGGGCAGGCCCAAATTTCCTTTGGGCAGGCCCAAATATCATTTGGGCAGGCCCAAATATCCTTTGGGCAGGCCCAAATATCATTTGGGCAGGCCCAAATATCATTTGGGCAGGCCCAAATTTTTCTTTGGGCAGGCCCAAATATCATTTGGGCAGGCCGAAATATCATTTGGGCAGGCCGAAATATCATTTGGGCAGGCCCAAATTTTTCTTTGGGCAGGCCCAAATATCATTTGGGCAGGCCCAAATATCATTTGGGCAGGCCCAAATATCATTTGGGCAGGCCCAAATATCATTTGGGCAGGCCCAAATATCATTTGGGCAGGCCCAAATATCATTTGGGCAGGCCCAAATATCATTTGGGCAGGCCCAAATATCATTTGGGCAGGCCCAAATATCATTTGGGCAGGCCCAAATTTTTCTTTGGGCAGGCCCAAATATCATTTAGGCAGGCCCAAATATCATTTGGGCAGGCCCAAATATCATTTAGGCAGGCCCAAATATCATTTGGGCAGGCCCAAATTTTCCTTTGGGCAGGCCCAAATGTCATTTGGGCAGGCCCAAATGTCATTTGGGCAGGCCCAAATATCCTTTGGGCAGGCCCAAATATCCTTTGGGCAGGCCCAAATTTTTCTTTGGGCAGGCCCAAATATCATTTGGGCTGGCCCAAATTTTTCTTTGGGCAGGCCCAAATATCATTTGGGCAGGCCCAAATATCATTTGGGCAGGCCCAAATATCATTTGGGCAGGCCCAAATATCATTTGGGCAGGCCCAAATATCATTTGGGCAGGCCCAAATATCATTTGGGCAGGCCCAAATTTTTCTTTGGGCAGGCCCAAATTTTACTTTGGGCAGGCCCAAATATCATTTGGGCAGGCCCAAATATCATTTGGGCAGGCCCAAATATCATTTCGGCAGGCCCAAATATCATTTGGGCCTGCCCAAAGAAAAATTTGGGCCTGCCCAAATGATATTTGGGCCTGCCCAAATGATATTTGGGCCTGCCCAAATGATATTTGGGCCTGCCCAAATGATATTTGGGCCTGCCCAAAGTAAAATTTGGGCCTGCCCAAAGAAAAATTTGGGCCTGCCTAAATGATATTTGGGCCTGCCCAAATGATATTTGGGCCTGCCCAAATGATATTTGGGCCTGCCCAAATGATATTTGGGCCTGCCTAAATGATATTTGGGCCTGCCCAAATGATATTTGAGCCTGCCTAAATGATATTTGGGCCTGCCTAAATGATATTTGGGCCTGCCCAAATGATATTTGGGCCTGCCCAAATGATATTTGGGCCTGCCCAAAGAAAAATTTGGGCCAGCCCAAATGATATTTGGGCCTGCCCAAAGAAAAATTTGGGCCTGCCCAAATGATATTTGGGCCTGCCCAAATGATATTTGGGCCTGCCCAAATGATATTTGGGCCTGCCCAAAGGATATTTGGGCCCGCCCAAATGATATTTGGGCCTGCCCAAATGATATTTGGGCCTGCCCAAATGATATTTGGGCCTGCCCAAATGATATTTGGGCCTGCCCAAATGATATTTGGGCCTGCCCAAATGATATTTGGGCCTGCCCAAATGATATTTGGGCCTGCCCAAATGATATTTGGGCCTGCCCAAATGATATTTGGGCCTGCCCAAATGATATTTGGGCCTGCCCAAATGATATTTGGGCCTGCCCAAATGATATTTGGGCCTGCCCAAATGATATTTGGGCCTGCCCAAATGATATTTGGGCCTGCCCAAATGATATTTGGGCCTGCCCAAAGAAAAATTTGGGCCAGCCCAAATGATATTTGGGCCTGCCCAAAGGATATTTGGGCCTGCCCGAAGGATATTTGGGCCTGCCCAAAGGATATTTAGGCCCGCCCAAATGATATTTGGGCCTGCCCAAATGATATTTGGGCCTGCCCAAATGATATTTGGGCCTGCCCAAATGATATTTGGGCCTGCCCAAATGATATTTGGGCCTGCCCAAATGATATTTGGGCCTGCCCAAATGATATTTGGGCCTGCCCAAATGATATTTGGGCCTGCCCAAATGATATTTGGGCCTGCCCAAATGAAATTTGGGCCTGCCCAAATGATATTTGGGCCTGCCCAAATGATATTTGGGCCTGCCCAAACGAAAATTTGGGCCTGCCCAAATGAAATTTGGGCCTGCCCAAATGATATTTGGGCCTGCCCAAATGATATTTGGGCCTGCCCAAAGGAAAATTTGGGCCTGCCCAAATGATATTTGGGCCTGCCCAAATGATATTTGGGCCTGCCCAAATGATATTTGGGCCTGCCCAAATGATATTTGGGCCTGCCCAAATGATATTTGGGCCTGCCCAAAGAAAAATTTGGGCCAGCCCAAATGATATTTGGGCCTGCCCAAAGAAAAATTTGGGCCTGCCCAAATGATATTTGGGCCTGCCCAAATGATATTTGGGCCTGCCCGAAGGATATTTGGGCCTGCCCGAAGGATATTTAGGCCCGCCCAAATGATATGTGGGCCTGCCCAAATGATATTTGGGCCTGCCCAAATGATATTTGGGCCTGCCCAAATGATATTTGGGCCTGCCCAAATGATATTTGGGCCTGCCCAAATGATATTTGGGCCTGCCCAAATGATATTTGGGCCTGCCCAAATGATATTTGGGCCTGCCCAAATGATATTTGGGCCTGCCCAAATGAAATTTGGGCCTGCCCAAATGAAATTTGGGCCTGCCCAAATGATATTTGGGCCTGCCCAAAGGAAAATTTGGGCCTGCCCAAATGATATTTGGGCCTGCCCAAATGATATTTGGGCCTGCCCAAATGATATTTGGGCCTGCCTAAATGATATTTGGGCCTGCCTAAATGATATTTGGGCCTGCCCAAAGAAAAATTTGGGCCTGCCCGAAGGATATTTGGGCCTGCCCAAAGGATATTTGGGCCTGCCCAAATGATATTTGGGCCTGCCCAAATGATATTTGGGCCTGCCTAAATGATATTTGGGCCTGCCCAAATGATATTTGAGCCTGCCTAAATGATATTTGGGCCTGCCCAAATGATATTTGGGCCTGCCCAAATGATATTTGGGCCTGCCCAAATGATATTTGGGCCTGCCCAAAGGAAAATTTGGGCCTGCCCAAATGATATTTGGGCCTGCCCAAATGATATTTGGGCCTGCCCAAATGATATTTGGGCCTGCCTAAATGATATTTGGGCCTGCCCAAATGATATTTGGGCCTGCCTAAATGATATTTGGGCCTGCCCAAATGATATTTGGGCCTGCCCAAATGATATTTGGGCCTGCCTTAATGATATTTGGGCCTGCCTAAATGATATTTGGGCCTGCCTAAATGATATTTGGGCCTGCCCAAATGATATTTGGGCCTGCCTAAATGATATTTGGGCCTGCCTAAATGATATTTGGGCCTGCCTAAATGATATTTGGGCCTGCCCAAATGATATTTGGGCCTGCCTAAATGATATTTGGGCCTGCCCAAAGAAAAATTTGGGCCTGCCCAAATGATATTTGGGCCTGCCCAAATGATATTTGGGCCTGCCCAAATGATATTTGGGCCTGCCCAAAGGAAATTTAGGCCTGCCCAAAGGAAATTTAGGCCTGCCCAAAGAAAAATTTGGGCCTGCCTAAATGATATTTGGGCCTGCCCAAATGATATTTGGGCCTGCCCAAATGATATTTGGGCCTGCCCAAAGGATATTTGGGCCTGCCCAAAGGATATTTGGGCCTGCCCAAAGGATATTTGGGCCTGCCCAAATGATATTTGGGCCTGCCCAAATGATATTTGGGCCTGCCCAAATGATATTTGGGCCTGCCCAAAGGAAATTTAGGCCTGCCCAAATGAATATATATATATATATATATATATATATATATATATATATATATATATATATATATATATATATATATATATATATATATATATATGTATAAATATGCAGTAGACCTCATGCAATGAGAAAGACGGAATCCAAGTGAGCAGGTGCTAATTGGAGATAACGGTGGTGCGAGAGAGCCTGGTAAACATAGCTACAATGTAAGCGAAACGCGCGACTGAATTGTCGCGAACGAGACGCAAACGGCGAAAAAATTCTCCGAACCGAAGCCGTCATCCACAAGCATTTACGTGCGCGCGTGCTATATCAAGTATCGATCGACTCCGTCGGTAATTTGCCGGTTGGATTATACACGCTGACTGTGTGCGTGCACACACTCTTCGAACTTGCGTTCGAACTTGCGTTCGCACCCCAACTTTCGGGTTTCGCCACCAGGTTCGCACGTCTTCCATCGGAACCACTAAAAAGGCCTCCTCCAGACATCTCCCAACTTATCTCTGTCTTCAGTCTCATTGATTCGAGAATCACTGCGTTTAATTGCAAAATATACCGCGAGGGGCGCTACATTCGGGACCATCGCGAGTTCGATTCTTCGATTATCGAGAGGTTTCACTGTAGACTGTAGTGCGGTTCACGTTGATTCACGTTCAAGTTGAATCTCGAGCGCGCTTGTTTTTGAGGTTACGTCAGATTGGTAAAGATTCAAACAATCTCGATAATAACTGAACAATTGAATCCATCGTTTGGTCGAAACAATCGTTGACAAAAAATAGCGAAACAATCGAATAGACAAGATGGCGGACGAAGATTTCGACGGTGACGAGTAAGTATCATCGTATACGACGGATTGTCACGACATAACCTATAAATAACGATTATCGGCCTAAGGGAAAACATAGAAAGAAAATGCTTTTATAATAATTATTAAAAAAAAAAAAACAAAAAATAAAACGAAATAATAAAGCGTTGCAGACGAGTTCGACGATGCGGATGACGATGACAATATCGAATTGGACGCGCAGGAGGAGGACGCCGAGAATATTGAACTTTTGGCACCGGGCGAAGTTTCCGGAGGTGTATCCAAATCCAAGAGAATCACAACCAGATACATGACCAAGTAAGTTTGGGGTTGGGATAAATGAATATCATTGGTACTCGACGACTCGGAAGCTTTGACACCGACGAAACAATTCGCCGGGTCGATTTGACTCTCACCTTGATTTTTAGGATCAAAGTCTCGCAATGTAATCTACAACAGAGTTTTCAATTGAATTCGCAAACGATTAACCGCACAATCGCATTAGACATCTCCACATTCTCGAATCTCATTAACTCCGACAATTAACCTCCAAATGGTAACATCATTTTCGTCACATTTTGGTGATCCGGGGGTCGAAAAGACTGTACGCCAGCTTTGTTATGCATAAACGAGCTTGCAGGCTGAGGACTGATACAAACAATCGTGTCGCAGGTACGAGAGAGCTCGTGTACTGGGCACCCGAGCGCTTCAGATAGCAATGTGCGCTCCCGTTATGGTCGAGCTCGAGGGCGAGACCGATCCGCTTCAAATTGCCATGAAGGAACTCAAACAGCGAAAAATTCCCATCGTTATACGTCGCTATCTGCCTGACAACAGTTACGAAGATTGGGGAATCGACGAACTCATCATTATCGATCATTAACGGTCCTTATCGATGCGACAAGTGAGAGCTGAGCAAAAAAAAAACCAAAAAAAAACTGAGCCTCTCTTATTCTTTCTTCAAATGTTTTTACTCGTTTCTATTCTATCAGATGCGGGAGGTATTACAGTTTTATTTTATTTAAAAAAAAAATGAAAGATAAAAAAAAATTTATAAAAGCCGACGAATAAAAAAAAAAGAAAACAGCCTTTCTCATTCGTTCTTTAAATTTTTTTTTATTTAACTGCAATTGTCCATTGTATTCTATCAGATGCGGGAGGTATTACAGTTTTATTTTATTTAAAAAAAAAATGAAAGATAAAAAAAATTATAAAAGCCGACGAATAAAAAAAAAAAGAAAACAGCCTTTCTCATTCGTTCTTCAAATTTTTTTTTATTTCACTGCAATTGTCCATTGTATTCTATCAGATGCGGGAGGTATTACAGTTTTATTTTATTTAAAAAAAAAATGAAGGATAAAAAAATTTATAAAAGCCGACGAATAAAAAAAAAAAAATTGCTACTTGATGGGAACGTTTTTGAGTGTGTCGGCGGTCAGTTTGCCGGTGGATTTGGTAAGCAAAGGATTTCCGTTCCAGCAAGCCTCGCCGTTGCCATTGACCGCCAGATCGACGGCCAATTTTTCCCAAACCTTTTTCTTCGGATTGAGAACGGAATCGGGAGTGCCCGAGTCGTAACCGTCGACGAAAACGCGTTCGCCGGGCACACTGTCCTCCGGTGGTCTCAGAGGTTCCACCTTTCTTTCCGGTTCCTCGCTGAAACCATAAAAATTATTTTTTTTTTTAATGAAAAAAAAAAATTATTTTTTTCTCGATGAAAAAAAATGTTTTTATCATTATTCTCCAGAATGGAATTTCGACTCACACGGACGCGCAAAGAACCATTCCGTGGGACGCTACGCCCCGCAAATTTGCCGGTTTCAAATTGGCCAGCACCACGACCATTCGATCTTTCATTTCTTCGATCGGCACGAAATTAACCAAACCGCTAACGATCGTTCGTGGACCGTTTTCCTCGGCCAGATCAATTTTTTCAACGTACAAAGAATCCGCGTCCGGATGTTTCGACACCTCGACGATCTTTCCCACTCGAATGTCCAATCTCGATGGCTCCAGCTCCGTATTTGCCGATTGTTGTTGTTGTTGCTGCTGCTGCTGCTGCTGTTGCTTGACTGATAAAGAAAATATTTTCGAGATAATTTATGATTAAAAAAAAAAAAAATTATTTAAAAAGAATCTTGTTTTCGTTTTTAAAAATTTTTTTTTTAGTTACCCTTTTGCGGCGGTGGATAAGCCTTGCTGCTCAGACATTTGAGCTTCGTGTCGGACTCAAATTCCTTGCGAATTGGATCGAGCAATTTGTTTATGTAAATTTCCGCAGCTGCTTTCAAATCGCCCGGATGAATTTCTTCCTTGGCGTAAGCCGATTCCAGATCCTCGTAATTGTCAAATTCCACGTCACCGCCTGTGCAATTTAAATCGTCGATGTTATTTTTTTCTAATCTGAACGTCGAAATAAAAATACTTCGAGACAGGGTCGAGAACGGGCGTTTGTTTAATGAATTTTAAATTTATTTTTATCCAACAAATAAAAATGAATTTTGAATATTTATCCGACGGAATAATTTCAGATTGTCGTTTAAAATTATCAAATGTTCGAATTCATCGTGAAACAATGATTCTCGTAGATAATTTATAATCACTACACAAATGTGTTATTATTAATTTTTGCGTGTGATGAATGATCCTCATTTGTTGTTGAACAATATTTCAAATCCATTTTTGTTAAATTAATGTGCATTATGAAAATTCAACGAAACATTTTTAGAAAATACATTTTTTCCGAACTGAACTGTACTGAACCGAATGTTTCGAAAAATGCTTTATCCAAATTCGATGAAGAAACTTTCGATCGAAAAAAATCGCGGTTTAAAAAAAAATATATATATTGCATTGAAGTTTCGTGTCTCACCAAAATCTGGGTTTCTCGGCACGTGAAATTTCTCACCGGACGTCAGCAACGGAAACAAAACGTGTTTGGAAAAAGCCAATATCCCATTGTCAACGATATTACCGGGTTCGCAAAATGCTTTTTTCAATTTCTTCTTTATCGCCGATGGATTGTCGAGCAAATCGATTTTCGAATCGTCCTCGGACGATGACATTTTTCCACCGGCCAATCCTGGAACTGCGTCGACGTTTTGGAACAAACCCATCGTTTATTATTTCATTTATTGATCTTCGTTATTTTTTATGCATATTTTTCATTTGTTCCGTTTTCTTTTTTATTTATTTTTATTTTTTTTCAAGTATTTCTTCCACATTTTTTTCACATATATAAAAAAAAAAAACCTCAAAATAATAGGAAAAAAAATCTGAAAAAATTCGAGAATTTGTTTTTCAATATGTGTTTTTCAAAGCCGTGTAAATATCATAAAGATTCCAGATAGCGATGCCCAAAATTGTCCGATATTCAATGAAATGGCTCGTATATATATATATATATATATATATATATATATATATATATATATATATATATATATGTCTATATATGTAATTGATTGTATCGACAATGACTTACCCATAGGATTCATAAGATGGACACGTTTTTCGTAACCCAAAATCGGCAAATATTTTTCCGCAAAAGTAAATATTTTTCGTTGATCGACACCGCCGAATTGAGCATCGACATCGAGATATTGCTCGTCCAGAATCTGCAGTCCGGGATACAGCAAACCGGACAGCAAAGGACTGGCCACTTGTTTCACAACTTCGGCGCCAGCTTTTTTCGCATCGTGTTCGGTAACGGTCGAACACAATCGATACACGTCCAAGGTGTATTCCCTGAGAACGAAATTGAGTAGAACGGTCGATCGACGAAACAAAAAAAAAAAAAAAAAAAAAAAAATGAAACGTGCGAGAAAATTCATCGGACTCACTTGGAAAGTTGATAGTCCGTGCCTTTGACGAATTTTATATGATCCAAAGGCGCGCCAATGGATCTCAACATGGATTTGATAACGGCCTCGTAATATTGCACCCTCAACGCCAGCAAATCCCACGGCGCTTTCATATTGTCCAGATAGGCGTGCAGATCGGCGAACAAAATTGTAACCCTAGCTCCGGCTTTGAGAAAATCGCCTATTTTGGATATCGGAACGAAATAACCGATGTGAGGTTTTCCGGTGGTCGCAGTGCCCCAATAGAGCTTCAAATCTCGATCTTTGAGTATCGTCTTGAGTTTGTCTTCGCCCAACCACTCGGCCAGATTTCTCGTTATCAATTCATACTTTTTTTCTGCGCTTAGTTGCGGCATAATTGTCTCTGAACGGTGAGAAAAAAAAAATAAAACTTTGACAACGGTTTGACTTAATTTTGGGGCGAGAATCTCCTCTTCGTCCGATTCAATTGAATGGAAATTGAAGAATATTCTTCGACGCGATGAAAATAGAAGTATCAAATAAAATTTTTCAATTTAATGCGAATGAAAGAATGGAAGAATATTTTTCAATCGGCCAACATCGTCTCGATATGCGCGTAAGATTATTTCTAATCATAAAAAAATGTTTGAAATATTCCAATCAATTTCCATAAATTTAGCGGAAGATGATGCGTCGGGATCGACAATGCGCAAGTCGCTTAAATTTTTTCCACAATCTGGCATATGGTTGAATGAAAATTGATAATCGAAAACCCTGCGCATTTAACCTCTCTACAATAATCTTAACCTCTATGCTCAACCTATGACGACTGATAATTGTGAAAAACATTTGAAAAATTGACTTGTTCAGCGCACACCGAACATAATGTGGTTTCAACGTTTCGTCGGAGACCGCAGTTTTTTTTTACTTCCGCCAAGACGTCCGATATGATATTGCGAACCTTTGCGGGTGAAATGATCTTGTTTAATCGTCGTTTTGGTGATGATTTGTATCACGTTATCATGAGTTTCCGTACGTCAAAAAGCTGCAGAATTTTTTCTATTTGCAAGGATGTGAATTTTTGGTTATAATGTTATTTTGAGGTTAGCACCGTAGTATATGGTACCATAATGCAGCGAGGGTTTTCTTGTAATATAACTGCAATTTGTTCCAAAAAAAACCACGAAAAATCAAAGTTAAAATAATATACGATCACAACTCGTGCATAAAATTTAACGAATTTGTGTGAAAATGGAAATAATTGTTTACCGTCGATGTACAGCTGCTATCCAGTCTGAAAAGCCCGAACCGGTAGGATGAGAGTATCCTTCGATGTATGATGTGGTATGATGCAAGTAATCTGTCCAATTTGTCGATATGTGTAGAAGGGTACGTTTGTATGGTTGATATATATATATGTATTGCTTCTCGGAATTGAGGTTATGTACGACACGAGACAATACGGGATTCACGAGAGCTTACGAACGTACACGAAGATTGACGAATGGTTTTGAATGTCGTTGAGACGATGGAAGACACGAATTCTCTGCTTCTCGCTCGCTCCGCAGCGAGCGCCGATGGCGCTGTCTCTCTCGCACTCGAATAGGTCTTCCATCACCTTAAAAGCAAGCAACATTAATCACATGTAGATATCCGCGATAATTATTAATAATTAAAAAAAAAAATCAAACACAAAAAATAATAATAATAATAATAATTATTGCGGATATATATTTTAGAAATATACATTTCAGACATTAGCACCATGTACCAAAATATAGTACAGCGATATTTGTAGATTCAAGGCTATATACTGTAACGCCTTTTTCCGTCGAACGTCACAAAAACGTCTCCTCGGCCGGTAAATTTAATATTTGAAAAAAAAAATATCTGGGCGCCAGCCACGCATATAGCGTGACCCGACCGGAATGAAAAATAAATTTCGAGATGTTAAGGGGAGAGACGCGGGGGGGTTTGCTCGGCTAGGCCGCAGCCTTCACGAAGGGTAGAGGGGTGGTTCGGGAAAAGTACGTTACCGGGAAATTATTTGAGTGAACGAGAAATAATTATCCAAAGATGGCAAGAATTATGTATAAGCCGGGATCGTTGCGTTTATTACGTGGTGCGAAACAAAATACAAAAAAAAAACATAAAAACACAAAAAAAAATAATAATAATAATGAACACGAATTTTCAGTAACCGCTGGGACGACACGTTACAATTTGCCCTACTATAATCGGACGCCGCTACTCGGTCCACGGCGTCGATTACCTGTACGAAACGCAAAAAAATACATTACACAAAAAAAATCTTAATTCGCGAACGCGGGACTAAGACTCGAATTTATTATCACGAAAAGGCGCAGAAAACCCTACTACCTTACTTCACTAAGATAATTTTTTCGCGAGGAAAAAAAACGTTACGTTAACGCCACGGAGGTACGAGAGATTGCGAACGGCTTAAACAAAAAAAACTCGAAAATCAACCTAGAAGTGAGACCGGTTTCCCGTTAACTCTGACAATTTTCCGAACGGAGCAAGATCGGCACGCGACCCGATATCCTTTTCCCCCCACCGGGATGAATACGAGGAACGACCTTCCGACTCTTATCTCCGAATTGCCGAACGATATGATAATCCTCGTTACGCACCCCCAAAAAGACACAACGACCGACACGTTTTCCCCCGCAATGTTAAATTTGCAATTCCCTTCGAACGGCCGCGACAATGGAAAAGTCTCACCTCGATTGAAAGACGATTTTTTTGTCGTCCTCGATCGGTCCTCCAAACCCTCCAAAATCGTCGCCCGGAAATTCCTCCTTGTCCTTCACTCCGGAATCCTGTCACGTCGTGCCACGAAAATTTTCCCAATCGTTCCTGTCGTCTGTCTCACTTTCGCTTCTCGCCTCCGTCGTTACGTAACCCGCGACTTCGAAAATCGCCAACAACGCTTATCGCACGTCGAACCCCGAATCTCGACCAATCTCGACTCCTCACCTCTCCCAAAATCGCGATCTCTCGACCCCCGTCACGCGGGCTGGCTCGGTACCCCCCACTCTTTTGTGTCCATCGTCTTCGCGACGGCCGGACGCTACCGTCGCCTACCGTCCGAAATCTATTCTAATTTTACAGGGAATCACAGGTACACCGGTAATCATCCTTGGGTATGTGCGAGGACGTCGGTGAATCGAGCTTATCGTCGGCCGATCAATGTCCGTGGCTGCCGAATGTAACTGCGAAAATATATTCTTTTTCTCCGCGTCCCATCTCGTTAATCAGGATGTCGTCGTCCCAGATATATGAAAAAAAATAAAATAAAACAACTCCTAATTAACAAATGCTCGTTTTTCGTGTGCTGGCCTTGCGAGCTTGCGAGAGATGTGCCGACGGAGGCAAAAGGTCTCCGGGATCCAAAAAAAAAGCCGGAAAATCGGAGGCATTATTGTAACGCCTGATTTTATGCGTTACAAATGGCCCCCTTCCTCACAAAGGCTGCCCTCAGCCGCGAGACTCCCCCACTGCAACGGCCGCTCGACATTATTGCGCTCAGGGTCGTTCGGCAATTCTCCTGCAAGCTCGTCCGGCCCAACGTCTTATTTGTAATGCCCCTCTTTTCGTAAATACAGCGTGCAACGACACACAAAAAAAAACAAAACAAAACAAACACAAGAAGCTCTCGATCTGGTTGGTTTAACGCTTATTCTACTCCGTCCTAACCCGTACACGATAATTTGCGGGCCGGGAATTCAACGAAACTTAACCTAATATCCTTGGTCGCGAAAGCGCGAAGCAGGCAAGACACCCGAGTGCCAAAACGAAAAGATGAACGAGAGAGAAAGAAAAATTCCAACGAGAGTCACGAAAATGAATTTCTTTCTCGCCGGTCGTGTCCCGAAATTTCCGACTGCCTCGTCCACGTGAAGCTGTCTCTCGCCAGGTCTCGCGATACTTCGTTCACCCCATACGCTGCTGGACCCTGAGGACACGTCGCCTATGGGTACGGCCTTTGGTATGTCGGGAATCGGTACCCGTATTCCAGGCAGTTCCAGCAACACCCCATCCTTACAACGTTGCTTAGGCTTCGGTAAAGCTCTGGTGTTTGGTCGAGTTCCTGGGCGAGGTGGTGGTCCCCCTCCGTGCCTAAGCTGATTTCTCGTCTCTCTCCTCCTGGGCTGGCTTACGTCATTGACTGGTGACTCGTCGGCTTGGTTGTTCTCGGGACTTTTTCTTGGAGTACGGGATCGACGGTCGCCGTCTCCTTCGGGGAATTCGGGGATGTGGCGGCTCATGAAGAGTTTCGATCCCCGCCGGTACGTACGGACCGTAACCGGGAATATTTGAGACGTGGACATTGCAAGTCCTATATTGGTCATGCACTTCTGGTGATGGAGCTGATCTATGGGGTGGCTGCGCACCGAAATAGGGGGTGTTCCGCGTCACCTGCCTCCTATTGGTGGATGGCGGTATTATCGACACGCGGGGTATAGTCGAGTGTTGTCTTTCAGTTGGGTCGACTCGGGTAGAACGCAAGTCAATCGGCTGTTCCGACGAATGCCAAGCTACATATTCCTGCGCGGCTTCTAGTTGCTGGTGTGATGCGATAACCGGTATCCGGGAAGTAGTTCTCGAATTATTTGATAAATATCCCGTATCCCTACTGGGGAAAGTCGCGGCCGACGCGGAAACTGGGAAACAACTCGGTAAGACGTCGTGATTTATTAATTCTCGTCCCTCCTCGGTAGGAGCTTGATTATTATTCGGGTGTGTCGAAGGATCCCCAAATTCAGTTTGATCGACATCCATATGTTGGATTGGATTAAAAACGGCTCGCAGAAGTCGCTCCACCAATATGTCTCTCGAACCCTCCCGAGGCAACCCGCGAGCCTCAAGCGCGTCCTGCAATTGGTCATAGGACAGGTCCTGTACCGCTACCGTTAATCTCATTCCCGGAAACATAATGACCAAATTCCCTTCGTCTAATTCCCTGAATGAGGAAACCGATTGACCTCGCCGCGGCGGGCTCAAAACGCTCGCGTCTTAACCGTCAAAAATCGTACTTGGTTCGCAAGAAAATAATAAGTCGCACAAACAATAAAATAAATATCGGTAAATTTGGACACGCAACTACATAAATTAACGACGGGCACTCAGACGATGGACAGATCATTAAATGAAAGGGGAACAGCACAACATAAAATAAATAAAACAAACAAAAAAATGGAGCAGACTCAAGATTGATTAAAAAAAAGAAAAAAAAATCGATCCCCCAAAAAAAGAAAAAGTCGCAATCTATAAAATAGTCACACGGACAAAATAAGAAAAGCAAGAGAGACCTGAAAAGAAGGACCATTAAGGTGTATGATCAATAAAGCCCGTAAAATAAACGTAAAAAAAAACGAATGAATAGTCAGTAGATTTAAAAAAAAAAATGTTAAATAAAACTGCCAAGAAAAAGTCAACTGCATAAAAAAAATGAAAGTCAATGAATAAACGTTGCAGGGAAATAAGCACGATATACACTAAAATAACGGAACAACCATAATTTAATAATTAAACAACCCGACCCAGTCTATCAGAGTATCGAAAGAAAAAAAAAATCAAGTAATCCGGAACAAAAACAAAAAAAAATGATTGCATATGTTAATCGTTGCTGAATACTCGAATCTTCCCAGACGTTTGCTGATTTCTGAAATATTATTTCACCGGGAAATATTTGCTGTGTTAATTCTTAACAAGTCTTATTCCGGCAAAATTTACGGTTCACGACTAGCGAACGACGAATAGTCGGAAAAAAAGACGTAAACATCAACAACGCGTATTCATTCGCTGTCACGTCTCGCTGGCCTCGCTCGGCTCGAGAAATTAAAACCGAAATTTTTAACGTATGCGATTCTCGAAATCTAATAAATTTATTTCCTCTCGGTTTACTCAAAGTCTCAGAAAATGTACTTGGATGACCAAAAAAAAATCACGTAAAAAAAAAGAACGATGTATAAAAAAAACAAGAGATTAAAACAAGTTACTGCTAATAAAAAAAAAATCAAATCCGGAGAGAAGTCAATGTTTGAGAAAAAAAAAAGTCCAATTTTTAAAAATAAATCCACGTTTAAAATAAATTTAATTTAATAAAAAGTTAATAAAAATAAATTTAATTTAATTAAATTTTCATAAAACGTCCAGCGAACAAACAGAAGAAAAAAAAAAAATCACGAGTCGAAATTTAAAATTGAGAAAGAAGATAAAGACGGGTCAAAGTTGAACAACTTAAATTTTGTAGACAGAAAAAAAAAATCACCAGATTAAAAAAAATGAATAAACAAGTATTTCAATAAATCGATCAACACCTGAAAGAAAACACAATCACAAAAAAAAAATTTTCACACACAAAAAAAAAGACAAAAGAAAATTGAATAATCATCAGTCTGCACGGGGACGAGAGTCGGCGCGCTTGGCAGCCGCATCGACGGGGCAACAAAATCGTGAATTTCGTAAATTCGTGAAATATTATTTGGACAAGAAATATTCCCCGTGTTAATTTCTAACACGTCTTATTTCGACGAAATCGCGAGCGTACGATCCGCGAGCAACGAACGAGACATCCACAAAAAAAAAATATAAACACACCACGCGCGTGCTCGCTATCACCTCGCTGGCTTCGAACCGTCGCGCGACGTTCCAAAAAAAAAACTTTGCCAAAAATCTTAATATACGCGATCCACGGGTTCCAATAAGTTATTTTACCTCGATTCACTCAAACTCCCGAAAACGATACTTGGATGTTAAATTACCACGTTGGGCGCCAAATTTGTAACGCCTTTTTCCGTCGAACGTCACAAAAACGTCTCCTCGGCCGGTAAATTTAATATTTGAAAAAAAAAATATCTGGGCGCCAGCCACGCATATAGCGTGACCCGACCGGAATGAAAAATAAATTTCGAGATGTTAAGGGGAGAGACGCGGGGGGGTTTGCTCGGCTAGGCCGCAGCCTTCACGAAGGGTAGAGGGGTGGTTCGGGAAAAGTACGTTACCGGGAAATTATTTGAGTGAACGAGAAATAATTATCCAAAGATGGCAAGAATTATGTATAAGCCGGGATCGTTGCGTTTATTACGTGGTGCGAAACAAAATACAAAAAAAAACATAAAAACACAAAAAAAAATAATAATAATAATGAACACGAATTTTCAGTAACCGCTGGGACGACACGTTACAATTTGCCCTACTATAATCGGACGCCGCTACTCGGTCCACGGCGTCGATTACCTGTACGAAACGCAAAAAAATACATTACACAAAAAAAAATCTTAATTCGCGAACGCGGGACTAAGACTCGAATTTATTATCACGAAAAGGCGCAGAAAACCCTACTACCTTACTTCACTAAGATAATTTTTTCGCGAGGAAAAAAAACGTTACGTTAACGCCACGGAGGTACGAGAGATTGCGAACGGCTTAAACAAAAAAAACTCGAAAATCAACCTAGAAGTGAGACCGGTTTCCCGTTAACTCTGACAATTTTCCGAACGGAGCAAGATCGGCACGCGACCCGATATCCTTTTCCCCCCACCGGGATGAATACGAGGAACGACCTTCCGACTCTTATCTCCGAATTGCCGAACGATATGATAATCCTCGTTACGCACCCCCAAAAAGACACAACGACCGACACGTTTTCCCCCGCAATGTTAAATTTGCAATTCCCTTCGAACGGCCGCGACAATGGAAAAGTCTCACCTCGATTGAAAGACGATTTTTTTGTCGTCCTCGATCGGTCCTCCAAACCCTCCAAAATCGTCGCCCGGAAATTCCTCCTTGTCCTTCACTCCGGAATCCTGTCACGTCGTGCCACGAAAATTTTCCCAATCGTTCCTGTCGTCTGTCTCACTTTCGCTTCTCGCCTCCGTCGTTACGTAACCCGCGACTTCGAAAATCGCCAACAACGCTTATCGCACGTCGAACCCCGAATCTCGACCAATCTCGACTCCTCACCTCTCCCAAAATCGCGATCTCTCGACCCCCGTCACGCGGGCTGGCTCGGTACCCCCCACTCTTTTGTGTCCATCGTCTTCGCGACGGCCGGACGCTACCGTCGCCTACCGTCCGAAATCTATTCTAATTTTACAGGGAATCACAGGTACACCGGTAATCATCCTTGGGTATGTGCGAGGACGTCGGTGAATCGAGCTTATCGTCGGCCGATCAATGTCCGTGGCTGCCGAATGTAACTGCGAAAATATATTCTTTTTCTCCGCGTCCCATCTCGTTAATCAGGATGTCGTCGTCCCAGATATATGAAAAAAAATAAAATAAAACAACTCCTAATTAACAAATGCTCGTTTTTCGTGTGCTGGCCTTGCGAGCTTGCGAGAGATGTGCCGACGGAGGCAAAAGGTCTCCGGGATCCAAAAAAAAGCCGGAAAATCGGAGGCATTATTGTAACGCCTGATTTTATGCGTTACAATACATACATATTTTGACGAGACGTAATTTTCCAAGTGCAATAGGTTTTGCAAACGGAAAATCGGTCTCTGTACATTTTGAAAAAACCTCGGAGATTCGTGACGGCTTCCTTGAGTGACCTTGAAATGAAACATCGAAGCCATGTTGCGTGAAAGCTAATTACGGAAAACTGCAGAACACCGGAAAGCTTTTTACAGGTAGGCGCCGCAATTATTCTGCGAACCTTGTTTCTGAGTGAACTTTCGATTCTTCAGTACGATCGTAAATGCAATGTTTGTTGCTAATGGATATCAACCCATTCGTGTTCAGCCAATCTAAATGTAGAAATGTAGACGAACGTCACGTCACTCGAGCAGATTCGTTCATTCGCTGTTCAATTGATGTCTAATCTAACGATGCATAGGTTACTTCCTGAGTGAGGTGGGGGGGGGAGGTTAGGAGGGGGTATTAGCCCCAGAACCTAAATTTCTACCTGCAATATTTTCGAAGATGGAGAATCAGTATCGATAATTTCGCAAAGAGCCTTCTATATCCATCATGGCTGCTTTGAATGACCTTCAAATCACATTAGGGCAATGTTGCGCGTAGGCTATAATGACGAAAATCTGCGAAACATCGGAAAGCTTTTTACATGTAGGCTCCGCTATTATTCTGCCATGTGTTTCCGAGTGAACTTTTGATTATTCACTCCGATAGTAAATTCAATGTTTGTTGCTAATGGATATTGACCGGTTCGTGGTTACCACATAAAATCGTGAAAAGTATACGGATGTGGACACATCGCTTCAGCGGATTCGTTCATTCTCCGTTTAACTGTCGAATGTAAAGGCTCATACATTACTTAGTGTTTCCCGCCCAGTGCAATTCAATTGTCGTTATGGAAACTGAAAAACTACATATTTTATGATGCAGCTCACGGCATTCAGGGTTCTCTTTTCGACATTCGTTGTGAGACAGTGTTTGGCTGGATTAGCTGTCCAGAAATACAATCCAGATCAAGCGACACTCGTCGAGGCATCGGTAATTTCGTTTGCGGCTGATTACTATACTTTACAAACCCGCACAGTCGAAATTAACGAGTAATGGTTGCTTTTCAGATTGACATATTGGAATCATGTTATGGGGATCGTTTCAGTACCGTGGGGCTCGCGGGACCGGCGGCGGGGAGTATTTTGAAAAGAATGGCCCTGAGAAACTCCGTTGCTTCGGTGACATTGGTCGACGCGATTTCAGGAGGAGCGAGTGACGATCCGATCGACAATGCACTTCGACACAAGCTTCAAGTCTTTGCGGTCACTGTCACTGATTCGAACACCACGGTCGATACACTTATGAAAGTTAGAAACTCAACATGGTGGAATCACATGGCTTCCTTCGTTCTGATAGATCAATCGGGAATGAATAACGGATGTTCGAACGCCTACGAAATTTTGTGGGAAGCTTGGAGAATTAACCTGCTGAACTCGAAATTTATGTGCGTCGATCCAACGAGAGGGATGTTGATTTACACTTTCAATCCTTACATGGGCAAAGCACCGGTCCCTTGGCAGCAGGAGAATACTTACGAAGGGATCAACGGTCATGTTTGGACCTTGTTCGTGCAGGAGTATCGCGACGCAAAATCGCATTGCAACGAGCTTGATTTTGACAAGACGTTGGATCTAGGCGGCTACGAAATCTGCGTATCTCTCGCAAGTACGAGCTGGTGGTACCGCAATTCCACCAAGAAAATGGCTATTATGGAAAGAATGGAAGAGCTTACCGCTCAGATTCTTAAGGATTCTCTTAATGCAACATGGAAGCTGTCGTTGCAATCCGTAAAACCCAAGAAAAACGAACCGTTATCCTTCGATGATTCGGGACGAGAGGTCGCAAGCGGTAACAGTGACGTCCTCTTGCACATCATCATTCAACATGATTCAGAGGGGTACGACATTTCTTACCCACATACCATCGTCAGTATGGCGATTCTCACTCAGTATCGCGGAAACAAGTCACAACTCGAGAAGATCATTTCCGTCCTCGACAGAAGCTCACGTTTCGGTGTGGTCGTTGTTCTTCTAATTACACTGTCGTTCTTCAAATTTTACATGCGCAAACCCCTGATACCGGCAATATTGGATCTCGTGCTCATAACGTGTAATGCGGGACTCCAAAAAATACCGGAAAACTTGGCACCGAGGATTTATTTCGGTAGTTTATTTATATTTGTGGTAACTATCCAGGGAATTTACTCGGGCAAATTGGCAACGCTGCTAACGAGCAACGTACGCCTGCAAAACATCAATTCCATTGATGATCTTGCTCAGTCTGATCACACGATATATGGCTATACGTCCTACAAGGTGTTTTTCAACACATCAGCGTTTGAAGGACGTTTCGTTGCCGAGCTTGATCCAAACTGCACGGAGCAGGTATTGCGAGATCCAAAAGCTGCGTGCGTAGGTCCAACGATCCAGCTTCTTGCCGAAGCAGCCACATCAAAGCTTCATCTGTCCGCGGAGTCGATTGGGGTTGTCCGTGGAGTCTATGTCATTCGACCGGATTGGCCTCTCGAACAACGTGTGAATGCGATTTATGACAGTGCTGTTACTACTGGTATCTCGGATTTTCTGCTGACTAGGGCCCTCCAAAGCGAGACGAAGAAACTTGAATCTTACGAGTATGACTACGAACATCAGGACGTAAAAGTCATTGCTTTGGAAAATTTGATCTTCGCGTTTATAATTTTGGCAATCGGTCTGGGATGTGCTACTATCACTTTCATTATCGAAGTGGCAATCTACGGTAAGGCGATTGCAAAGCCTGGAAGACGTTAAGCAATGGAAGACTTGAGAATCTGGTGGAATCTGTGTTTTGTCATTGAACCATTATGAGAGCACTGATAACAAGCTTTCACAATACATGGGACCGAGAAATCGATTCTGCTTTGTTCGAAATTTACGAGGAAACACAATGATGTCCTCATGACGTAGATCAGTGATAGCTGCTTCAAATAGCTAATACAAATCGATAAGAGGAGGACAAACGAATGTTCTATGGATACCGTGAAAGCAATGTTGCGTTGAAAATAATGACGGAAAACTGCAGAACACCGAAAAGCTTTTTACACGTAGGCTCCGCAATTATTCTGCGACCGTGTTTCTGAGTGAACTTTTGATTCTTCACTCCGATAGTAAATGCAATGTTTGGTGCTAATGGATATCGACCCGATCGTGGTTACCACATAAAATCGTGAAAAGTATACGGATGTGGACACATCGCTTCCGCAGATTCGTTCATTCCCCGTGTAACTGTCGAATGTAACCGCTCATGCATCACTTAGTGTTTCCCGTTTAGTGCAATTTATTTACCGTTATGGAAATTGAAAAACTACATATTTTATAATGCAGCTCACGGCATTCAGGGTTCTCTGTTCGACATTCGTTGTGAGACAGTGTTTGGCTGGATTAGCTGTCCAGAAATACAATCCAGATCAAGGGACACTCGTCGAGGCATCGGTAATTTCGTTTGCGACTGATTACTATACTTTAGAAACCCGCACAGTCGAAATTCACGAGTAATGTTTGGTTTTCAGATTGATATATTGGAATCATGTTATGGGGATCGTTTCAGTACCGTGGGGCTCGCTGGACCGGCGGCGGGGAGTATTATAAAAAGAATGGCCCTGAGAAACTCCGTTACTTCGGTGACATTGGTCGACGCGATTTCAGAAGGGGCGAGTGACGCTCCGATCGACAATGCACTTCGACACAAGCTTCAAGTCTTTGCGGTCACTGTGACTGATTCGAACACCACGGTCGAAACACTTATGAAAGTCAGAAACTCAATATGGTGGAATCACATGGCTTCCTTCGTTCTGATAGATCAATTGGGAATGAATAACGGATGTTCGAACGCCTACGAAATTTTGTGGGAAGCTTGGATAATGAATCTGCTCAACTCAAAATTTACGTGCGTCGATCCAACGAGAGGGATGTTGATTTACACTTTCAATCCTTACATGGACAAAGCACCGGTCCCTTGGCAACAGGAGAATACTTACGAAGGGATCAACGGTCATGTTTGGACCTTGTTTGTGCAGGAGTATCGCGAAGCGAAATCGCATTGCAACGAGCTTGATTTTGACAAAACGTTGGATCTAGGCGGCTACGGAATCTGCGTATCTCTTGCAGTTACGAGCTGGTGGTACCGCAATCCCGCCAGGAAAATGACTATTCTCCACCGAGTGGATGGGATTACGGCTCAGATTCTTAAGAATTCTATTAATGCAACATGGAAGCTGTCGTCGCAATCCGGAAAACTCGAGGTAAACGAAAGGATATTCGAAGATACAGCACGTGAGGTCGGAAACGGTACCTGTGACGTTCTCTTGAACCTCGTATTCCAACATGATTCACGGAACTACGACATTTCTTACCCAAATTCCGTCTTCAGTATAGCGATTCTTACTCAGTATCGTGGAAACAAGTCACAACTCAACAAGATCATTTCCGTCCTCGACGGAAGCTCACGTTTCGGTGTGGCAATGGTCCTTTTGATTACACTGTTGTTCTTCAAATTTTACCTGCGCAAACCCCTGATTCCGGCAATATTGGATCTCGTGCTCATAACGTGCAACGCGGGACTCCAAAAAATACCGGAAAAGTTGGCACCGAGAATTTATTTCGGTAGTTTATTTATATTTGTGGTAACTATCCAGGGAATTTACTCGGGCGAATTGGCAACGCTGCTAACGAGCAACGTGCGCCTGCAAAACATCAATTCCATCGATGATCTTGCTCAGTCTGATCACACGATATATGGCTATAAGTCCTACAGCGTATTTTTCAACACATCAGCGTTTGAAGGACGTTTCGTTCCAGTCTTCGGTTTACCCTGCACGGCGCGGGTATTGCGAGATCCAAAAGCGGCTTGCGTAGGTCCAAGGTCCCAGCTTCTTGCCCATGCAGCCAGATTCAAGCTTCATCTGTCCTCGAAGTCGATTGGAATTCTCCGTGGAGTTTATATCGTTCGACCGGATTGGCCTCTCGAACAACGTTTGAATACGATTTATGACAGAGCTGTGACCACCGGTATCCCGGATTTTCTGCAGACTATGGCCCTCAACAGCGAGACGAAGACACTTGAATCTTACGAGTATGACTACGAACATCAGGACGTAAAAGTCATTGTTTTGGAAAATTTGATCTTCGCTTTTGTAATTCTGGCAATCGGTCTGGGATGTGCTACTATCACGTTCATTATCGAAGTAGCAATTTACGGTAAAGTGATTGCAAAGCCTCGAAGACGCTAGGCAACGGAAGACTTGAGAATCTGGTGGAATCTGTGTTTTGTCATTGAACCATTATGAGAGCATCGATAACAAGCTTTCACAATACATGGGACCGAGAAATCGATTTTGGTTTGTTCGAAATTTACGATGAAACACAATGATGTCCTCATGACGTAGATCAGTGACACCTACTTCGAATAGCTAATACATATCGAAAAGAGGATGAAAAACGAATGTTCTGTGAATACCGTTGAAGCAATGTTGCGTGAAAACTAATGACGGAAAACTGCAGAAGACCGAAAAGCTTTTTACATGCTGGCTCCATAATTGACTCACAGCATGTTCTTTGAGGGACCTTTCGATTTTTACCCTGATAGTAAATTCAATGCTTGCTGCCCGCGCATAGGTCAGCGCTAAGCGCATCCAGATGAAACGCGAGTATGATGACGGGCCATTTCGACGGCGAGGCTGCTTGAGAACGATTTAAATCGGAATGATACACATTGGCAAAAGTTAAGCTGCCACCATTGCTTTTCTCATTCATGTAATCAGGAAAAAAATATATTTTTGGAGCCGAGAACCTGTGACACGAGTCTATTCCCGTATTGCCGTTTGAATGCCGATCGAAAATAAATCTAGTCGAAGAAAATAAGGTGAGTCAACCGAAAAACGCGTCGAAAAATGTTAGTGCTTAAAAAATCCGAATCGACCGAGTCATCGGACAGCGCGATGTGTAAAATATTCATGATACGTGTGGACAAATCAGCTGCGATGACGTATTCTTGGGAAAAATGCGAAAAACTGGAAGACCATAGTACACGCAGACGCATAATTGATTATCCTGAAGTCGATAATCGACGCGTTCGAAGCGACGTGCGTCATTAATTTTCGTTGTTCCGTCTCGTCCGACAGTTTCCAAGCTCGATACCTCGACTGACCGAGGGTTTTAGGTCGCCCTTGCTCCCACGTGGAGGTTAAGGTCCAAGTAATACTACCACGAGACGTAATTTTCCAAGTGCAATAGTTTTGAAAACAGAGAATCGGTCTCGGTACTTTTTAACAAAACCTCAGACATTCGTGACGACTTCCTCGAGTGACCTTCAAATAACATTGAAGCAATGTTCCGTGGAATCTTATGACGGAAAACTGGAGAATACTGGAAAGCTTATTACATGTGAGCTCCGCATTTATTCTGCGACGTGTTTTTGAGTGGACTTTTGATTTTTCAATCCGATAGTGAATGCAATGTTTCTTGCTAATTGGATATCGACCCGTTCGTGGTTACTCCAGTGAATCGTGGAAGGTATACGGACGTTGAAACATCGTTTCAGCGGATTCGTTCATTTCCTGTTTAACTGTCGATAATAACGGTTCATTAATTACTAAGTGTTTCCCGTCCAGCGCAATTCAATCGTCTTTTTGTAATATTGAAATACTAGGTATTCTATAATGCATCTCGCTGAATTCGGTGTTTTCTTTTCGACACTCGTTGTGAAACAATGTTTGGCTGGATTAGCTGTCGAGAAATACAATTCAGATCAAGCGACACTCGTCGAGGCATCGGTAATTTCGTTTGCGGCTGATTACTATACCTTAGAAACCCGCACAGTCGAAATTGACGAGTAATGTTTGGTTTTCAGATTGACATATTAGAATCATGTTATGGGGATCGTTTCAGCACCGTGGGGCTCGCTGGACCGGCGGCGGGGAGTATTATGAAAAGAATGGCCCTGAGAAACTCCGTTTCTTCGGTGACCTTGGTCGACGCGACTTCAGGAGTGGCGAGTGACGATCCGATCGACGATGCACTTCGACACAAGCTTCAAGTCTTTGCGGTCACTGTCACTGATTTGAACACCACGGTCGAAACACTTATGAAAGTCAGAAACTCAACATGGTGGAATCACATGGCTTCCTTCGTCCTGATAGATCAATCGGGAATGAATAACGGATGTTCGAACGCCCACGAAATTTTGTGGGAAGCTTGGAAAATGAATCTGCTGAACTCGAAATTTACGTGCGTCGATCCAACGAGAGGCATGTTGATTTACACTTTCAATCCTTACATGGGCAAAGCACCGGTCCCTTGGCAGCAGGAGAATACTTACGAAGGGATCAACGGTCATGTTTGGACCTTGTTCGTGCAGGAGTATCGCGAAGCGAAATCGCATTGCAACGAGCTTGATTTTGACAAGACGTTGGATCTAAGCGGCTATGAAATTTGCGGGGCTCTTCAATATACGAAGTGGTGGGACCGCGATCCCACCAAGGAACTAACAGTTATCGAACGAGTGGACGAGCTTACCGCTCAGATTCTCAAGGATTCTCTGAATGCAACATGGAGACTGTCGTTGCGACCCGCAAACCTCAAGGCAAACGGACCGACAAACTTGGATAATTGGTCACGAGAGGTCCCAAACGGTAACTGTGACGTCCTCTTGCACATGGTCGTGCAATATACCGTGAGTAAGGAATGCAACATGTCTTACCCACACACAGAATTCACCGTAGCGATTCTCACTCAGTATCGCGGAAACAAGTCACAACTCGGAAAGATCATTTCCGTTCTCGACAGAAGCTCACGTTTCGGTGTGGTCATGGTACTTCTGTTTACACTGTCGTTCTACACATTTTACGTGCGCAAACCTCTGATCCCGGCAATATTGGATCTCGTGCTCATAACGTGTAACGCGGCACTCAGAAAAATACCAAAAAAGCTGGCATCCAGAATTTATCTCGGCAGTTTATTTATATTCGTGGTAACTATCCAGGGAATTTACTCGGGCCAATTAGCGATGCTGCTGACGAGCCACGTGCGCCTGGAAAACATAAATTCCATTGAGGATCTCGCTCAGTCTGATCACAAGATATATGGCTCCGACTTCTTCGCAGTTTTTTTCAACGCGTCAGCGTTTGAAGGACGTTTCGTTTCGGTGCTTGATCCAAACTGCACGGAGCAGGTATTGCGAGATTCAAAAGCTGCCTGCGTAGGTCCGAGAATCCGTCTTCTTGGCGAAGCAGCGACATTCAAGCTTCATTTGTCCTTGGAGTCGATTGGGGTTTTCCGTGGTGTCTATATCATTCGACCGGATTGGCCTCTCGAACAACGTGTGAATGCGATTTATGACAGAGTTGCGACCACTGGTATCTCGGATTTTCTGCTGACTAGGGCAATCCACAGCGAGACGAAGACACTTGAATCTGACGAGTATGACTACGAACATCAGGACGTAAAAGTAATTGCTTTGGAAAATTTGTCCTTCGCTTTTGTAATTCTGGCAATCGGTTTGGGATGTGCTACTGTCATTTTTATCATCGAAGTGGCAATCTGCGGTAAAGTGATTGCAAAGCCTCGAAGACGCTAAGCAACGGAAGACTTGAGAATCTGGTGGAATCTGTGTTTTGTCATTGAACCATTATGAGAGCATTGATAACAAGCTTTCACAATACATGGGACCGAGAAATCGATTTTGGTTCGTTCGAAATTTACGAAGAAACACAATGATGTCCTCATGACGTAGATCAGTGATAGCTGCTTTAAATAGCTAATACAAATAGAAAAGAGAAGGACAAACGAATGTTCTATGGATACCGTGAAAGCAATGTTGCGTTGAAAATACTGACGGAAAACCGCAGAACACCGAAAAGCTTTTTACACGTAGGCTCCGCAATTATTCTGCGACCGTGTTTCTGAGTTAACTTTCGATTCTTCACTCCGATAGTAAATGCAATGTTTGGTGCTAATGGATATCGACCCGATCGTGGTTGCCACATGAAATCGTGAAAAGTATACGGATGTGGACACATCGCTTCCACAGATTCGTTCATTTCCCGTGTAACTGTCGAATGTAACCGCTAATGCATCACTTAGTGTTTCCCGTTCAGTGCAATTTATTTACCTTTATGGAAACTGAAAAACTACATATTTCATAATGCAGCTCACCGCATTCCGGGTTCTCTGTTCGACATTCGTTGTGAGACAGTGTTTGGCTGGATTAGCTGTCCAGAAATACAATCCAGATCAAGGGACACTTGTCGAGGCATCGGTAATTTCGTTTGCGACTGATTACTATACTTTAGAAACCCGCATAGTCGAAATTGACGAGTAATGTTTGGTTTTCAGATTGACATATTGGAATCGTGTTATGGAGATCGTTTCAGTACCGTGGGGCTCGCTGGACCGGCGGCGGGGAGTATTATGAAAAGAATGGTCCGGAGAAACTTCGTTACTTCGGTGACGTTGGTCGACGCGATTTCAGGAGTGGCGAGTGACGATCCGATCGACGATGCACTTCGACACAAGCTTCAAGTCTTTGCGGTCACTGTCACTGATTCGTACACCACGGTCGAAACAATTATGAAAGTCAGAAACTCAACATGGTGGAATCACATGGCTTCCTTCGTCCTGATAGATCAATCGGGAATGAATAACGGATGTTCGAACGCCCACGAAATTTTGTGGGAAGCTTGGAAAATGAATCTGCTAAACTCGAAATTTACGTGCGTCGATCCAACGAGAGGGATGTTGATTTACACTTTCAATCCTTACATAGGCAAAGCACCGGTCCCTTGGCAGCAGGAGAATACTTACGAAGGGATCAACGGTCATGTTTGGACCTTGTTTGTGCAGGAGTATCGCGAAGCGAAATCGCATTGCGCCGAGCTTGATTTTGACAAGACGTTGGATCTAGGCGGCTACGAAATCCACGTATCTCTTGCAGTTACGAGCTGGTGGTACCCCGATCCCACAAAGGAAAAGAGTATTCTCCAACGAGAGGAGGAAAATACCGCTCAGATTCTCAAGGATTCTGTTAATGCAACATGGAAGCTGTCGTCGCAATCCGGTAAACTCGAGATGAACGACAGGATATTCGATGATTCAGCACGTGAGGTCGGAAACGGTACCTGTGACGTTCTCTTGAACATCGTATTCCAACACGATTCAGAGGAGTACGACATTTCTTACCCAAATTCCATCTTCAGTATAGCGATTCTCACTCAGTATCGTGGAAACAAGTCACAACTCAACAAGATCATTTCCGTCCTCGACAGAAGCTCACGTTTCGGTGTGGCAATGGTCCTTTTGATTACACTGTTGTTCTTAAAATTTTACGTGCGCAAACCCCTGATTCCGGCAATATTGGATCTCGTGCTTATAACGTGTAACGCGGGACTCCAAAAAATACCGGAAAAGTTGGTACCGAGGATTTATTTCGGTAGTTTATTTATATTTGTGGTAACTATCCAGGGAATTTACTCGGGCGAATTGGCAACGCTGCTAACGAGCAACGTGCGCCTGCAAAACATCAATTCCATCGATGATCTTGCTCAGTCTGATCACACGATATATGGCTACAAGTCCTACAACGTGTTTTTCAACACATCAGCGTTTGAAGGACGTTTCGTTCCAGTCTTCGGTCTACCCTGCACGGCGCGGGTATTGCGAGATCCAAAAGCGGCTTGCGTAGGTCCAAGCTCCCAGCTTTTTGCCCATGCAGCCAGATTCAAGCTTCACCTGTCCTCGAAGTCGATTGGAATTCTCCGTGGAGTTTATATCGTTCGACCGGATTGGCCTCTCGAACAACGTTTGAATACGATTTATAACAGAGCTGTGACCACTGGTATCCCGGATTTTCTGCGGACTGCGGCCCTTCGGAACGAGACTAAGACACTTGAATCTTACGAGTATGACTACGAACATCAGGACGTAAAAGTAATTGTTTTGGAAAATTTGATCTTCGCTTTTGTAATTCTGGCAATCGGTCTGGTATGTGCTACTATCATTTTCATTATCGAAGTGGCAATCTACGGTAAAGCCATTGCAAAGCCTCGAAGACGCTGAGCAACGGAAGACTTGAGAATCGGGGGAAATCTGTGTTTTGTCATTGAAACCCCTATGAGAGCATTGATAAGAGCTTTCACAATAGATGGGACCGAAAAATCGATTTTGGTTTGTTCGAAATTTCCGAGGAAACACAATGATATCCTCATGACGTAGATCAGTGACAGCTCCTTTGAATAGCTAATACATAACGAAGAGAGGATGAAAAACGAATGTTCTATGAGTACCGTTGAAGCAATGTTACGTGAAAACCAATGACGGAAAGCTGCAGAAGACCGAAGCTTCGGAAGCTTCTTACATGCTGGCTCCAATATTGACTTACAGCATGTTCTTTGAGCGACCTTTCGATTTTTACCCTGATAGTAAATTCAATGCTTGCTGCCCGCGCATAGGTCAGCGCTAAGCGCATCGAGATAAAACGCGAGTATGATGACGGGTCATTTCGACGGCGAGGCAGCTTGAGATCGATTTAAATTGGAATGATGCACATTGGCACAAGTCAGACTGCCTCATCTCGATTGTTACCCGATTTTACAAATTGGGCAAAAATACAGAGCCATTGATTTAGTTATAGAGCTTGATGAATAGAAGTGCAGCAATCGATTTCCATGTTTTTTTGTCTCACAGTGTTATGCTTCGCTAATACCGAAAAAATGTTTGTTATTAATCATAATTGATCAACGATTGTAATACAATTCAGTATTGATTTTGTCAGCTTCACGTGATCTGTTTGAATAAATAAATTTACATCCAACTGATTATTTCAATTGTCTCTATTTTTTTTTACGTGGTCTCTATTATTTTCGTGATGGGGTTGTTTCGACGAGGTTTTTTTCTTGTCGCAAAGCGTTTAAACCGTGATCCAAGTTCTAAAACGTAATTTATTGGTTTGTAATCTCGAAGACGATACATTTACGCGTTTTCAATTGATTTTATTTAATTTTTTTCGTCGATACAAAAGTGCGTAATTATGGGGTTATGCGCTTAGGATCGCGAGGAAACATGGACACCTTTCTGATATTGTCCAGACCCAAATACAGCATGACAACGCGTTCCATTCCAATTCCACCGCCAGCGTGGGGTGGACAACCGTATCTGAACGAGTCAATGTAGGCCTTGATTTTTTCCAAATCTTGAAAAACGTATCAAACGCAACGATTATTATTATTATTATTATTATTATTATTATTATTATTATTATTATTAGATAAACTCTCACAATAATAATAATAATAACAACTATTATTATTATTATTGTTATAATTATTATTTTTTTGTTTCGTTAAATATCAATGTCATTTAATTCAGGTCATACCAATTCCGTGATGTTTCGCACGTTCGATCAAAAATTCGGGATCGTGAATACGTTGAGCACCCGATATTATCTCCTCGCCTCTCATAAACATGTCGTAAGAGTTTGACGATTTCTGTAAATATCCAAAGGTCGAAATATTAATAATGTTGGGTGCTTTGGTCCTGATGAATATTTTTCGTTGAGTAGCGTTTGGCGACGGACGGCTATGTTTTTTTTAATTTTTTAATTTTTTTTTTTATATGCTTTTTTAATTACGTTTCGCCCACTGAAATTGAGGCCTTTTTGAACTTCTTCTCCCTTTTTCTATTGTACATTATCTTTAATTAATTTTACAAAAATAAATATATATTTTTCGAAGGAAAAAAAAATTATTTTGTAAAAAATTTATGAACAGTTTTGTTTTTTTTTCTTTTGTTGTTGTGACGTTCTTATTTATATGTGCCTTGTCATAATTTATTTTTCTATGGCAGTATTTTGTATCGTTTTTTCTCAGTGTTTGTGTGTATTCGTGGTTGAGTTATGATATCTCGAACTATCAATTGATTTCATGAATTTTTTCGTGAAAACGATTTTCGTGTGAAAAATTATTTTCAACTTAATCACAAACTTACGGGATTGTTGGGATCGGGCATCGTGTAGAACGGTCTCACAGCGAGCGGATATTTGTCGAGTATGTAAAAATCTGTGTCGTACTGTAACGAAAAAGGCACAATGCATTTTAAAAAAATTAATTAATAAATTACACATTGGCGAAAATTTGAAAAAAAAAAAAAAAAAAATGAAAATTGAGAGACAAAAAAGTAATTAAAAATGATGATAAATGAAATCAAAGTGATGTGAGATTGAAATTTGAATTACTTTGGCTTTGACGATTTTTCCGAGAAGTTTTTCGTCCGGCGTGGACAAATCGTCTTCTTCGCCGAGAGTCACTCCGGCCTCGGCCAGCAATTTAATCGCCTGTGGAAATTCCAATCGAAGCGGCGGGTCCAAAAATTTGAACGGTTCGACCGGATATTGTTGACTCACAGCCGCAATATCGTTCGCGTAACTGATACCGATGAAAAAAACCATGATTACACGCTAATAAAAAAAAATTTAACGAAAAAAAAAGTGGACGATGAAAAATTAATTAATCGACGAACTAACAAATCGCGAAGACGTCGAAACATTTCCGTGAACATTTGTCCGATCGTGTCGACGACCTCGTGATAATGATACTTGAAAGCCATTTCAAGATCCAGCCCAACGTATTCCGTCAAATGTCTGTGTGTATTTGAATCCTCGGCTCTGAAAACTATCGATTCATAATTAATACAAAAAAAAAAAATTGAAAAAAATGTATATGTTTTATTATTCGTAAAATTTTGCAATAATTCATTATTTACCAGCTCCGACGGTAAAAACTTTGTCGAAATCAGCGGCAATGGCCATTTGCTTGTAAAGCTGCGGCGATTGGGCCAAGTAAGCCGAACTTTTGAAATAAGACACGGTAAAAACATTGGCGCCACCCTCGCTGGCTGCAGAAATTATCTTCGGCGTGTGAATTTCCACGAAACCCTGAAAAAAAAATTATTAAAAATCAAAATAAAATAATATAAAATAAATAGAAACGTTTTTATTTCTTTTTCAATATTCTTGATGCTCAATCTAGAATTTTTTTTAAATGTAAAAAAACAAAATAAAATAGAATAAAACGTGTAAAAAAAACAGAAAAAAAATATTTAAAAAATGTTAATGTAAAAAAATAAAATAAAATAGAAAAAAACGTTATTGTTATATTTTAGTCAAGATAATATTTCAAAAAATTGTTAACCATCTCTTCAAAGTATATACGATAAACATATTTACACAGATTTTGTGTTGCATGTTATGTATTGTTATAAAAAAATTCGCAAAATTGTTATATTTTTTTTTTCTTCATCTCCGGATTGGCTCGATGAAGAATCGACCAACCTTTTCCGTGAGAATATCGCGAAAGGTTTTGCAAACCGCAGCCTCGACTCGGAATATAGCTTGATTGGCGGGTGTGCGAAGATCGAGAACTCTGTTGTCCAGACGCGTGTCCTGATTCACTCGAATATTGACCGTCGTATCGTCGTTCTCGTTGATCGGTCTCGCCGCGTCTTCGATCTGCAACGGCAATTGTCCCTTCGACGCGCTCACCACGTAGATGCAATCCACGTGCAATTCAACGTCCTTCTGGGTGCAACCTTCGATTCTCGTGGGAACACATTTTATCGTTGCTTTCACGTCGATTATGGATTCCTTCGTGATTCCGGATACGAATTTTATCATTTGTTTGCTCGTTGTGTCGTTCACCGCCACGAGACCCTGTACCGTGTAAGCTTGTTCTCGCAGCACGAAGAAACATTGTTTGCCTGTAAATTTTTCAAGATTTGTTTTTTTTTATTTAGAAAAAAAATTTTTTAACTTTTTTTTCTATTTTTTTTAAAAATAAATTATTTTTTTCTTTATCGTCGTTATCATCTTCGTAACAATTCGAGTCTCGGATAATTATTAATATCAGTTTATCTTACGTCGCAATTTTCTGTTGATCGCGAATTCGAGATTTGGTTCATTTTTTTTTTTTTTTTTTTTTTTTTTAAACAAAAATATTAGTTCAGTATTTAGACTCTGCTAAATATTATTCATTCGGTTCGAGCTGTGTGTCGATGAGTCCATTCGGTCATTCGGTCGGTCACGACACTTTTTTTCAAAACATAAAGTTACAATTTTTGCTTTGGTCAGATTCGTTAATTCCGTTTTTGTTGGTTACTAAAATGTTTCTTCATTTTTCAAAATTTATTTTGCAAAAAATTTATATTCGTCGATTGTACTTTGTTCCGTTACGATTTATTTACGATCAACCGAAAAGAAAGCAAAATCTTATTTTACCTTTGGCTCTGCTGGTGTGCAAGCGTCCTCTCAGCCAGACGACTCGGTCCGCCAATTTGGCTTCCAAATCGCAGACGTGAATGAATTTTCTATCGGCGTGGCTGTCCGAACTCTGAATCAACGGGTTCAATCCGTATTTACCCGCCGAAACATCTTGGTCGGCGTTTTCGTCGGCCTGTTGCTGCTGCTGCTGTTGTTCCTGCAACGTCTTTTTTTCAGCTTTCTTCGCAGCTTTCTCGGCCTCTTTTTGCTGTTTCTTCATGGCTTTCTTCGAAGGCTCGTTTCTGGGGTCGCGGATGGGAATTTAAATTTTCAGGTTAAGTTTGTTGCGGCAAACAATAATTTCTTTATGAATGAATCACACGCGTCGTAAAGTTTTATACGTACCCATCGGCGACGGCGGTAGCCGGTAATTTATCTCGAACCATCTGCAACGATAATGAAAAATTACATCATTGTTATCGCATGTCAAAAGTTCATCGCTCGATCGATAAACATATCTTTATCAATTTTTACAAAGAACATTCGTCAGTTTGTAAATATTCATAATGAAAACAAAAAACAATTGACAATGAAAATTCAATAAAAATTGTAATAAAAGCTGGTATTCCATAAGTGAGGTTATCCGAGCACAAGGTCTATATTTGAAGCTTTTTTCGATGAAAAAGAAAAAAGAGATCACATTTTCACCATTGTAATGAATGATATTTATGTCTTTGAATAATTATGTTAAATATCAATTCGTTATTTTGATGAAGAAATGAGGGAAAAAAAAAAATTATAATTGTCATACGTACGATCGTCCACAACAAATGCTTATCAGAAGGTCACAAAGCTGCAACTGGAAACACCGGAACGAAATTTAAAGCTCAACAATGTCACGTAGCGAGAGATACGTGACTGTGCGCGCGCATGTCTGAAATTTTCATCGAAGAACAGGCCTTATGGTGATGGAAGACCGATTCGAGTGCGAGAGAGACAGCGCCATCTGCGCTCGCAGCGGAGCGAGCGAGAGGGAGAGAATTTTTGTCTTCCATCATCTTATGGAGCGAAGGGAACCAAAATTTCGGGGGGAGATCGAACTTTCGCCCCCGAACACCGCGAGCTGTGGCGCTGCTTCGCTCGTCCGTGTGCACGCATACACTGTAATCTGGCTTTGCTCCGCCCACCATCTTACGGTGGGGGCTACTGCTAGCCTGATCTTTCTCGCGCTGTCTCGCTCATACTGCCGCTGGGGGCTATCTGGTCTACTCTTTCTCACGATATCTCTCTTATTCTTGCACTGGGGGCTATCTGCTAGCCTTTGTCCCGCGGTGTCTCTCTCACTGTCGCGCTGGGGGCTATCTGCTAGCCTCTTTTTCGCGATATCTCTCTCGTTCTCGCGCTAGGGAGCTATCTGCTGGTCCTTGTATCTCTAAAAAAATGCAAAAAAAAACTATACTGCTGAGCTGAAAAAAACAATCACTGTGCTGTAGGGCGAATCATGATCAAAGTTTTCCCATAGAAGACGTGCACATCTAAAGACGTCATTTTGTGTGTGTGTGTGTGTGTGTGTGTGTCCATCCAGTGTGTACGAAACGTGGAAACATTGAGAGAACAATTGTTTAGAATCAAGGGATAATCAAAACGACTCAATTCCAATGAATTTCTATAAATATGGTTTTTTAATTTTTACTTTTTCAAAGCAAAATCACAGCTACATAAGGTGTGGTTTTTATCCATAATAATATATAATAATAGCAATAATAATAATAATAATAATAATAATAATAATAATAATAATAATAAAGAATAATTCATAATTAATTAATGATGATATATAATCGATAAAATTATATAATAATTTTTCTTTCTTACATCAGCTCTACTTCTCTCGAGTTTTCGTGTAATTTTTTTTTCTTTTCGCACGTAGTAATTTTCATTTTATTTTTCTTCTATTCGTTTATTTTTCAGTTTTTTCTAGAATCGTTTTATCGTGTTTAATAATAATAATAATAGTAATAATAATAATAATAATAATAATAATAATAATAATAATAATAATAATAATAATAATAAAGATAATAATACGAACGAACGATTCGCACGTACCAGGGTCAGTTTTATTTTATGATTTTTTTTTTGATACACGTTAATTGTTCTTCGAGATAGCGCACTTATTTATACCATCTTCCCCTCGATTCGCTTTATCGTCCGTTATCATTGTCGGGTTCAGCAGTGCATAACTTTTTCTTCGATCGCCTTCTAACGTCCTCGTCCCTTATGCTCGAACAAAAAAAAAACAAACAAACAAAAAGTCGAATTCTCACATAATCGGCTATTTGTTCGTACGAGAGCAGTCGACGATTTTTCTTTTTTTTTTTAAATTTTATTCATTTACTCATTTATCAATTAATTTTTCGTCGTCTCGTTCAAAATCATTAAATCTTCGAATCCAAACGACGTTCCCGCGACTACTTGCGCATGCGTACAATATTTTTTTCCCGCTGATTTTTCGAAAACGCACAAATTCAAAACGGTAAATTCGTTGCCCTCATGCATATATATATATATATAAATCTGATCCGGAGATACACTCTAACCTCTAAAATAAATATGTTACAACCGAACGTATCTCCATTGCTTTGATTTTTTTTTTAATAATCGTGGATGAACACGAGAGATACGTTTGTTTTTTTTTTTTAATTATCGTAAAACGATCGCTCTTGTTCATCCACGTTCGTCTTCGTCGTGCTTATCTCGACCGCGAATTTCCGTTATTCATCGATACAAAGTCTATCGTTAAAAATCGTGATTTACTACGTGTTATGGCACTCATAATGGCTGCTATTACCCCGATTCGCGTTCGTCCGCCATTTTATGCGTTCGCGAATAGCTTTGCGTCCGCCATCTTGTCGTTCGAACGAAAAAATCACGAATCCTAACCTCAACGATCGAAATTTTGAGGTTAGGGTCGAAACCACGCGAGGGTTTTGAATTTCACGAGGAAACACAAGACGTGTGCAGTCGTATTGTTGCCATTCACAATCACTTTGTGATTATTTGCGGGTGGGGGAGGGGACAGAAAAGATAAATTCGAATTTTCAAATGGCGAACGAACTGGGATTCAGGATGGATGACTATCAACGTGTGTTTGTGTGTGTGTATGTATACTTTCTATGGAATGGCTACTATTAAAATTAAACGCATACAAACTAAACGACTCTTCCGCATTATCAAAGCCCGAAGCCTCGTTTTTTTTTTTTTGCTATACGATAATCGTGATACACATTGTTCGTTGTTGTTTCGCAATCAGCGATAATCAGTGGGGGGTTTCACAAATTGTCTTTTCATGCATTTTACATTTGAGTGTCGACGAAACAACGTTTTTTTTTTTAATGTGAACGAAAATATTTTTATTTACTTATTTTTTTTTTCATTAAGGCACTATTTGTCTCTAGATCATCGTCGTTACGTTTTCTATTTGGGGTTAGAAGGGTTCTAGCACGGAATAGAGAAAAAGAAACAACAAAAAAGGGTAGAAAGTCGTGAAATATCATAATTTCATTATATAGTTGTTTAATCAGTAATTTCTTTTAAAGATTCATAATCTCTTTTTTTCATTTCTATCTCTTCAAGCTAAGGCACGGTCTATAGTTCGTGTTTCGAAGAACAACAAAATGAAAAGATAATTTCTAAAGGCATTCCAGTCACAATTGAAACCCGTCGACCCGACATAATTGTCGTAAAGTACGGTAAAACCATTTTTGAAAAAAAAAAACGCTGATCCCAGAGTTTCAAGATTCGATCGATCATCATCGATGAGATTGTGAAGCAATAAAGACGGGACTTTAGCACACAGGGGACGGCCATTTTGTGTACCGCATTAAACGTGACGCCATTTTGAGCAACGCTCCGTTATTGATATATCGATAGTACAATAAAAAGCGCTAATAATTGATCGCTTAATTTCTAATCGTATGACCTTAAAAACTAAACGATTCTCGATTATACACATATACATATTATATTATATATATATATTTATTTACTTATATGTATGTATGCACGTATGTATATATGTATATATGTATATATATATTAGAAAACTTTGTCGTTCGTACTAGTGATTTTCACTTATTCGCTCCGAACCAGTTTCTCATCTTCTTTAGAGTATATCATCGAATATATACTTTCATAAAAATCTCAACTCCCATCGAATATTCGCCATTTTCTTTTTACCCGCGCACAGTCATCGAGTTTATTTATTTCTTTCCATCCGTGAGCCACCTTCAGATTGGACAACTCTTGTGTCGAATCGCCATTTTGAAACTTTTCATCGGTCGCAGTCTTTTTCGTTTGACTTTTTTTTCGGGATTTCGTTTTTTTTTCTTCTATTGGTTTTTTCTTTAACGAAAAATTTTCAATACTGCTTGTAATACGATCATACGCTGTGACCCCGCGAAGCACATATTGTGTGTGTGTGTTTGTTTTTTTTTGCCTTCTCATTCCTCCGATTACAATATAGTTACTACTGGGTGACGCAAACGCTAACGAAGATCGTTATTTTTTTTTTTTCAGGCTAGGCCACTCCGTCGGTAAGTCGTCATGGTAATCACCATTATTTCCCCTAGTTTCTTTAAACCCTCGGGGATGTGGGGCGTCGATCGGCCGCGCGTGGCGCCAGCCGTCATTTCTCAGTCCTTCGAAATTTTTCGTACCGACGACTAATTTCGTCGGCAAAATCATGGAACTTAAAAAAAGAAAGAAAAAAAACGGGAAAAAAACCAAACAAACAAAAACAAATCAGCATCAAAAAACGTTGACTAGTCGTGGACCAACATTGAACATTCTCTCGAGTCCTGACAGCCTTCGAAGGAACAAAATCGCAATCGGACCGTTGCAATGTTCATATACATATATATATTAAAAAAAAAAAAAAACAAACAAATGTTCGTATCCGCATTCTTTCCAAGAATGCAAGAAAAAAAAAAACAAAAACAAAAATAAAATGTACACCGCACTCTCGATTATCATAGCAAACTAAGTTATTACAATGTTTCTGTCTTTCGTCGGTGCTGCCGCATCTCATTGATCCCCCAAACGTCGAAACCCTCAAGCTCGGCCATCGAATTCCCACGGAAAATTCTCCAAGCTCGAGAACCGCAAAGGCCCGACCTCCCACGACACTTTTCTCAACTCAATTTCCCCCTATGTCTGCATTACCGACAGTCGATAATCAACAATCACAGAAACCCATCGAAAAATTATCCCTCCATGTGTCGATATTTGTGTGCGGACATTTGCGCGAGTCCCAAAACGGCATACTGACACTGCAAACAATGATAATGCGTTTGTTTGCCCGAATGTTGACACTGCACAGCCCCGCACGGTTGGCTGGGTGTAAATTTTTGAAAACCCGCTGCCGCGATGCTGTCCAATTTGGCGTGTTGCCTCCTGTGAGCCACCACTTTGTTCGTATCCGTGCAAACAAAATCGCATTTCAAACAATGAAAGTGCGAAGCTTTGTTCTGCATGGAACCCAAACTCGATGTATAAGCGCATTGGGCCCGTCCGCAGGGAACGTTAGCCCGATATTGTTGAAAATCACCACCCATAAGAGTATCGAGTCTCTCGTGTCTGGCCGTGTGTTGAACAAAACGCGTTTTGTCGCAAAACGAATAGCCACAATCTTGTCGCATACAATGAAAATGGGTCTGATGTTCGCGATAACCGCAATGTGGATAACGACAATCCTCGTTGAAACGGAATCTCACGTAACCCTCGGGCACGGGTTCGTCCTTGAGCATTCTCATCGAATGATGAAGACGTTGTTTTTTGGCTTCCGGTGAATTAACGTCGGTCGGTGATAAAGCGCGTTTGTTGAGGTTAAGATTGGCTGCGAGGGAAGCCAATGGATTGTCGTCGCGTCCGGGTGGTAAAAAATTTCCGGGTGGCAAACCCGGAGCGAACATGAGACCCGGAGCTCCGGCGTACATTCCTCCGTGTTGCAGGAAGGGCGGAAGTGCCTGATTCATAAGGGCTATCTGCTGATTCATGGCGGCCATTACCGCCGGACTTGGAAAGTGAAAACCGTGTCCCAAATCCAATTCGAAGCTCGTTGGAACGTTCGACGACGATTGAATGGTCAATTGGGGTTGAGACGTTTGTTGAAGCTGTTGTTGTTGTTGTTGTTGTTGCTGTTGTTGCTGCTGTTGTTGTTGTTGTTGTTGTTGTTGTTGTTGTTGTTGTTGTTGTTGTTGCTGCTGTTGTTGCATTTGCTGCTGCTGCTGAAGTTGTTGTTGGACTAGATGACCGTTTTCATTGGCTTCCATCGCGGAAACATTGTTGCCAGTCTCGTTGGCTCTGCAACCCTCAGTGGGTTCCCTTTTGACCCCACCTTGACCCCCGCTGTTGTTCGAATCTTGATTGTTTGCTCTCGGACTCTCCAATTTTATTTCCTTCTTGATCGTCAATTGTTGATGCTGCTGCTGAGGCTGCTCCAATTTGATTTCCTTCTTTATCGACAATTGTTGATGCTGCTGCTGCTGCTGTTGGTGTTGATGCTGATTCATTTGTCCCAAAGTCTGTTGCATCTGTCTCTGCATATTTTGAAAACTCTGAATGTTTTGCGCCATTTGTGCATTTTGCGCCATGAATTCGTGTTTCTGCGACAATTGAGCGAGATAATCGTGTTGAAGCTGATGTTGTGTATGATGCTGCGATCCCGGCACGACAACGGGTGCGGAATTCATGGTCGCGTGATCGTTGTGCTGCTGACTCAAAATGGCGCCCGTCGAGTGTTTGGCGACGTGGGCGACCAGACGGTCGAGTTCGGAAAACGCTTGATTGCAAGCGTTGCAGTGGTAATGATTCTTTCGTTTGAGTTTGCAAAATGGCCGACTGCAACTCTGTTCCGGTCCGTAAAGCGTGTGAATCGAGTTTGTACTCGTCGATGGCAACGATTGGGTTTCTGAAAAATAAACAGACGAACAAATGATAAGAATGAAATTATTTTGATTTTGTCGTTTTTTAGGTTATCAATATGTTTTTCGAGATTTATTCGTTTGTTTTGTGATTGAAAGGTTATTTTTTTTCTTCTTCTTTCTTTCTTTTTTTTCATTGTTACAAAATGGCGATAGAATTGAATCGATTGATATTCAAACGAATAATTTGTAGAAAATCTTTGAAAAAAAAAGAATTAAAAAAAAAACAACATAAACGAAAGAAGAAATTGGATCGTTGGCACGAACCTTGGTGCACGGAAGTTCGCATGGATAGAACGGCGCCCGGAAGTGCGGGTTCGCACGTCGGGGGTCCGCTGACCGGATAATAGGTTCCAGCCGCCCTCACCACTAGCAACAATCAACCAAACAACCAACACTTCAAAAATACCGCCCACTAAATTTTCTCGTCTGAGAGTACAACAACAACAACAACAACGAACAACTTAATTCAAACGATGTTCCGGCAATTGAGACGAATTTAAAAAAATTGTATTCAAATAATTTCGTATCGTGTCAATTGCGAGAAAATCGAGATTTGAGGCGATGGACGACATTAATGAGTGCGAGAGAGACAGCGCCATCAGGGCTCGCCGCGGAGCGAGAGAGACGCAGAGAGTTTGCGTCGTCCATCGTCTCAAAATCACACGAAACACGAATAAAAAAATAATAAAAATTAACGAGCACCACGCAAGCCACCATTTTGTTCTTCAAAGCGTGTGGAAGGGAGGATTTATGTGGATGGGCAATTTTTCATCGTTTTGACTGCGGAAATTGATTGCATCTCATAAAAATCATCCGTCGAAAACAAAACAAAATGGCGTCTTATGAAATACATTGCGCGTCTCACGAACTTAACCTCAAAACTATTTCACCGTGCATTCATGCATTTTGTTCAAACGTTAAATGGTGATTACAATCGTGAGATAATCGTAAAGTGTCTTCGTTACAAAATGGCCGAACGAACACCCATAAGAGTCTCGTCGACTGACGAAATAAATATTTATCGCAATGAAAAAACAATTTTCAACGTCTAATCGCGTGCGTTCATGCATCATCGTATGAAAAAAAAGTTAATCTATAATATTTCACGTTCAAAATGTGACAAGCCAATCGATGGAATAAAATACTAACCGGTAGTCTTGTTAGCATCCGGACTTCCGATGTCCGCCATGTCCTTGTCATCTATCACAAGTCTGTTGTCATCCAAATCCGTCTTTTCGATGAGTTCCGACGTGTTTTTCACTTGAATCCTGGGTTTCAACGTCCCATCGCCCATAAAACCCTGTGGGGTTTGCGTGTGACATTCCTGACTGACGATTTCCAAACCATTGTTGCCATTGTTATCATTGCCAAGCCCATTGTGTTGTCTCTCGTGTATGCCCATTGTCGAATAACGCACGAACGAATAACCGCAATTCGGTCGAGTACAATGAAAATGTCGATTGACACGATTGCTGTGACATCCGGGTAACCGGCAATCCACCATTTTGTCGTAAAACGCAAAACCCACGGGTATGTCGACGTTGTCGTGAAAATCTTTGCTGTGCATCAACAATTGATCGGGTCTGTCGGTGGCGAAGTGACAACGCAATTGCGAACAATGATGATGCCTGGTCGCACGCAAATTGCAAATGGCGTCCGGACAACTGTCGTTGTTGAAGGTTGTGAAACCTTCGGGTTCGCCATTGACGCTGTTGACCGGTGAAACGCTGCCCTCCCGTTCAACGTCGGAATGCGCATTGGGCGTAGAGTTTGGCGTGGGTTTTGGCAATTTGAAACTCGTGAATATGGCCTGCGGGGAATCCTGAGTCTGCGACTGTGGATCACCGCCCGACCAAATTTCGATGACGCGATTCTTCGGCGGGCGTCCTCTCTTTCGCCTGAACATGGCGTCGATGTTCGTCAAATGCGTCAGCGTCACGTCGGACGATAACGCATGAGTCGAACACGATAGATTCAATTGACGGCTGTATTCGTGAATTTTGTAGTGTTGCAATCGTCGGAAAGGTTTGTCGGTTGCCAAAATGACTTCGCGACAATTTTCCCAATTGCAATGATAATGACGTTCCTTGTCGGAATAGGGACATGATTCGTCGCAATTGCCCTCCTCGAAGAAAGCGTCGGTTATGCGTTCCTGCGTCTCGTGTTCGCGCAGATGCTCGCGAACTTCCCGAGCGTCCCTCAAGGTGGCGCCACAACGATCGAGCGCGCAGTGATGATGATCGCGGCCCAAATTGCACGGACAATCGGACGACGCTTGGGCCAGATATGCCAATTCGGCGGTTGTCAATTGTTGCGGGGATTGCGGAGCCGTTTGTTGCTGATCGAGGGCGGTTATGGTCGTGGAACTTTGGCCGGCAGGCGGCGTTGCCGTCGATGCGGTCAGATCCATCGCGAGATCGCTCGCGCTTTGGAATGAATCTTCCATCGAGTAGTACGATGGGGAACCGCGACCCTCGTTCGAACTCTCGCCGTTCAGGCTCAACGACAAACTCTGCGATCCCAGATCCTCGGGCGGCCATGTTGTTCGAGGCCCACCCGCGCCCACTTGCTTGTACTTTCGGTACGCCAACTCGGAATCGTGACGCTCGTGCTTGCGCTTGTGGGAAAACAATTGTCCGGACGAATGGAGAACGTAACTGCAGTGCGGACGTATGCAGTGTATGTGATTGCACACGCGTGAGAAACGGCATTGCTCGAACGGACACGATTCGTTCTTCATGAATTTTTTGAAACCGTCCCGCGACAATTGCTCGTCCTTTATGTGATACGATTTGTGTTTGTCTGGAATGAGAAAATCGGAGAATACGACGGGGAAACATTAATATAACGATAATATGGCGATGAGAGGTTTTTAGTTGAAAGAGTTATTGAATGGAGGTTTTCTTTTTGTTTTTTTGTTTTTTTTTAAATTTTTTTTTGCTTCCTCGTGGAGGAAGCTTTTTTAAAATTGTTTTCTTTTTGCTCTTATTTTTTATAAAATGCATTTTACGAATTGGTTTTTTTTTTACTAGGAATGTGAAAAATTAAAGAAAGAGAATATCACGAAAAAAAAAACGTTTTCATCGAATTTTCAAAATGGCGAAAAAATAAATCATTAAGGTATCAATGTATAAAAAAAACCCCCATTTTGTTACCAAAATTATCATATTTTTGTGGGATATTTTCATTAGAAAAAAAAAAAAAAAATGTTTGGCTCGAAGTTGCACTTGGGGTCATTTCGACCCCCAGTGATCTTGAAGAGACGGTTATATCAAATGCTTTGAGATAACATGAATTAAAATTCTTAAGGGGAAACCACAGGAAACTCTTTTCTTAAAATAAGATTTGAAAAGTACAAAAAAAAAACAAACATAATCATGTAATAAAATCATATAATTATATAATAAATAATATAATTGAAAATACGTAATAATATGTAATAAAATTATATAATTATATGATAGATCATCCAAATAAAATGTAATAAAATTATAATAATTAAAAATATGTAATAACATTTAATAAAATTAATCAAGAAATAATTGTCGTTTTTTTTAAAATGAAAATTTCAATATTTTTTCAATATATCAATTATCCTTACCCATATCAGCCTTGTTCTTGAACGTGTACGTGCATCCGGTTCGTCGACAATGAAAGTGCGTCGTTCGTTGACCGGCAAAGGGACAATGATCGGTAGCGCAACTTTCGGTCGCTCGAAAACGTTGAAAACCCTCTTGTATTATCGCCGAATCTTTTCGATGATAATTCGCGTGCATCTGCACGTCAGACGTCGATATGTAAGTTTTGTCGCAATTATCGTGTATGCAATGATAATGAGTTTGTTTGCGATTGTGGGGACAAGATCGGCTTGGATGTCTTTCCGCGCAATCGTCGGTAGGCGAATAACGCATGAAACCGTGTTGCAAAGATTCGTCCCTCTTCTTGTGCCACTTGAAGTGTCTTATCATTTCTTCCTTCTTCACGAAAACACGACCGCTGCAATCCAAACAATGAAAATGTTCCCGGCATCCCAATTCTTTGCAATAAGAACTTCCGCACTCTTGTCCAGATGTGAATCTTCGAACGTAACGCGAATAATCTATGACCGGTTGTTGCACCGTTGATTTCGTACCGATCAGATTTTCCGCTACCGGCGACATGCTCTGTCGCAATAAAGCTGCAACAAAAAAGACGAGAATATTTTGTTGAGGCATTTTTTAAAATTTATTATTGTTTTGTTTTTTTTATTTTTTTCGGAAAAATTTTTAACAAATCAATTTCATTTTTTGAAATTCATTTCTGGTTGTTTGAAAAATCATTTCCGTTCTTTCAATTTTTTTCTATTTGTTTAGAAAATTGTTTCTGTTTTTTTTTCATTCATTTTTGTTTGTTTGAAAAATTATTTCCGTATTTTTAAATTCATTTCTGTTTGTTTGAAAAATCATATCCGTTTTTTTTAAATACATTTCTGTGTTCGAATTTTTTTTTATCGACAAACTTTTCGTAAGTTGCTCGCAGTCGGTAATACAGTTTGCGAAAACACGCATTTGTGTAAAGGTTTCGTTGGTACCGCAAGTCGATAACGTAGGTAAGAAAGGACATCGGACGAGTGACATAAGCGTCGATAAGAAAGATTTCGATCTTGACTGTCGGTCGGTAATCAAACATTGGTCGATAATGAAAAACGAACAGGAATAACAAACAAACTGTTCTACCGATTGAACGGAACGTGCTTGACGCCCGTGAGTCCGGTAGATGTCGCTGAAACATTGTTCGCGACGTTTGGAACACCCGGTAGCGGCACACAGTCGGTAAATTCCCAAAACAATCGTTACCGACCGATAAAAAAAATTTTCAGAGTAAAAAAAAAATTTTTTAAAGAGTAAATAAAATTTTTTTTCAATGAAAAACCTAGACAAAAAATAGTTTTTGGTCGTTTCAACAATATTTCGGTGTAAAATTGTTCGTTTTAAGTTACGTTCGTCACGTTAAACACCGAGAAAAGATCGTAAAAGTCGAATGAGAGAGAGAGAGAGAGTGGAGTGGGAATTCAAAGTTTTTCCATCGACGTTTGCAATTTCAACGATTCCTCAAGGAGGAACCTCACCGGGATAACTGTCGAGGACCGCCCGCGTGAGGCCCCTCGCGACAACCGGGGCCCACTGGCCGACTCGCATTCTCCGGTACAAACGAGGGAAAAAAAAAAACGGAAAAAGCTCCCATGGGAATCCTTCTCTTCACGTTCTCGCGTTTCATTGCCCCCCCGCCCCTCCCCCACCCCCTTCCCACTCCCCTAGGGTTGACGAAGTGTCGCCCCGGTACCGAAATTACCGAAACGCCGAACGATCTCAATGGTCCGTCGCAATGGAGACGAAAACAAAAGAAAAAAGAAAAAAAAACATTTCTCGTCATTCTTGAAACAAAGTTTTTTAATTTTTTTTTTTACCGGACCATAAAAAAACGTTATCGCGTGGCATCGACGACCAAAAACTTTCTGAACCCGACGAAAAGTAGAAAATAATGAAAAAATAAATATGTTTCTTGTAAATTTAAGGATTTAATTTTTATCGAATTATTCACGGTTTGGTTTTAAAAATTAATAATAAAAAAAAGTGATAATTCGAATCGATGGTTCGAGATTGAACGAATGAAAGTTTTTGATTTTTTCTCAAATCAAATTCCAACACAAATAAAAATGATGAAAAACTTTTTTTTTTTTGTAAATTCAAGAATTTCATTCTCATTGAATTATTTACGTTTTGGTTTTAATTGAAAGAAAAATAAATAATAATAATAATTCAAAACGATGGTTCGAGATTGAAGGAATGAAAGTGTGGCAAGATTGTTGTGTGATCGTTGTTCGGGACCCTTCGAAATGAAGAACGTGAAAAATCTGTGCGTGGAGGAAGATGAAAAAAAAAATGTTAAAAAAAAAGAAAGAAAAAAAACCAAAAAAAATAGAAATAAAAACCGGAGATAAAAAAAAATGGCAAAACCACGAGAGAACATCCCCGATTCGGAGAAATACTTGCCCCCTCCCGCGCGTTCGAATGCGTTTCAGAAACGAGTTTAAAAATTGTCGAATATTTTTCCTCGATGGGCATTTGGAGGGAATACAGGGAAGAAGTTCTCGCAGATCTTTCATCGTCGTTTTTTCTTTTTTTTTTTGTTCTTTCTTTTTATTTTTTTTCACGGTCTCTCCTTCTTCTTCATCTTCTTCTTCGTCGTCTTCTTCGCCTACACCTACTACCACCTTCCTCAGCGAAACCCAGACACACACACACACACACACACACACACACACACACACACACACACACACACACACACACACACACACACACACACACACACACACACACACACACACGTGTTCACACCGTCTCGTTTTGCCCCCACGACCATGTCTCTTCATTCGTACAGGATGGCCCATCGAACATCGACAATCATTCGTCAATTCACAAACGATACAACGGTTTTTTTAATTTTATTCGAAATAATTTTATTATAAAATATTTATTATAAATTTAATTCGAATTCTATATCCTACATACATATATCTATATATATATTTTGGAAATGTTGAGCTTCAAATAAAAATTCAAAAATTAGCTATTGAAACTACTTCGACAGTCATTTTGTATTTCAGTGGATTATTTATGTTACCTATTTATTAAAACATGAAATATAGTATTTTCCAAATAAATTCATAAAATTGATGTATGCAAAATTTGTTCTATGCAATTGTTCAATATTATTTATACAATTATGAACGAAAAATTATATCATATAATAATATCGAATATGTATGAGTATATGATTACACATACAATCAATAATGATACATTGATATAATTATTGTTTTACATTGTTAATTATATTTATATCAATGTATCTTTATCGATGGTATGTGTAATTGTATACGTGAATAATAGTATGAATTATCGTAAAAAATAATATATTATCGAACACGAATTTTCTTTTAGAATTTTTTTTTTCAAATCGATCTGAAACTCCCTGTACATTGTACACGTGCATGTGTTGCACCAGTGTGGAGGCAAAGAGTCGCGAGAGTGAGACGAAACAAGCCAAGGGAGGAAAAAGACAGACAGAGATAGAGAAAGAGAGAGAGAGAGAGAAGAGAAAAGAGTGATGCAGGTCTGGCCCACCTTCGTCAGTGGGTTTGGCCATCGAGCTTCGGAAACAAAATAAAAAATAATAATAATAATAATAATAATAATAATATATAGAAAAAAATATCGAAATAAGAGAAAACAGCGAAAAAAATAAAACAACATAAAATGACATATGGGAATAAAATGTTTAGCATGAAAAATCGTTACCCAAACGTGACTGGCCCTCGAAAACGTGGAATATTTAAAAAGAAAAAAATATATATATATATATGTATATACATATATGTATACATATATATGTATATACATATGTATTGGTAAAACACTTTTGGCGCCGAACGAGTGACATCTAAACCCGAGAATAACGTGAAAAACGAAGAGGTCCGATTTCGAAGGCGAACGTGCTAGTCCCTCAGGCCCTTCGGCTCACTCTCACTCTCACTCTCTCTCTCTCTCTCTCGCACGTTGGGTCCCGCGAGCCATTCAACGCACGAACCCTTTTATTCCGCACGTTCTCAAAACTCTTCGGGGGCTGACGCTTATATGAAAAAAAAAAAATAAATAAAAAATAATAAAGCCAAAAAAATAAAGAAAGAAAAGAGAAAAAAAAATAATAAAACCCCCCGGACGAATGGGAAAAAATATACAAGAACGAAGGGAGATGGAGGTGAAGGTTTCGAAGGGAACGGGGTTTGAAAATTGTTTTTTTTTTTTTTTTTTTTTTTTTTTCGAAAAGGAGAGAGACCCTGATGCCTGAAAAGGTCCCCGTATTTCAGGGTCCTACACAGACTCTTCAGTTCGCCTTTCTTTTTTTATCATTTAATCCGTAGCTCTCGGCTGAATAACCCTTTATAACCCCACCCCCCTTCTTCTCGTCCTCTGGCCCGTTAGGCACGCGGTTCGTGAATTGCGCGCATGTGGGGTACACACTTATGGTCATACCGAAAATGTGCGGGCATGCACCATTATCGTTGAAATTTTGCGAGGACGAATTTTTTTCCGTTTTTTTGTCTTTCAAATATGAAAAAATTAAAAATCAATGAATGAACAAAATTTGGGAAAGAAAAAAATCGGTTTGATGGGTTTTTAGTTGATATTGACGGGACGGGCGTGAAACTCATGCAGACTGAATTTTTATAATGCAAGAAAATAAATAAATAAATAAATAAAGTCAACATTTTTTGAACTCTGATTTCTTTTCCTTTTTCTGTTTCTCCAAAATGTTCCAAAATGTAGATTCGAAAGATTCAGAGCGAATGGGAGAAGAGAGCGAAAGGAAGAAAGTGAGAGACAAAAAAGAGTTTCGCTGTAAAACGAAAAACCAAAAAAAACCACCAATAAAAAGGAATTCCAAATTTCTCGAAATTTCTATTTTTTTTTCTATTTCTCCAAAATGTTCTAGAACGTAGATCAAAAACGTCGGACGAAACGGGGGACGATGTGAGAGAGAAAGAGAGAGAAAAAGATTTTCGCTGTCAAAAAAAAAAAAAAAAGGAAATACGAATTTTTCTTTTCGTTCCAAAATATTCCAAAACGTAGATCGAGAAGGTCCGGAGAAACGAAAAAAGTGTTTAGGAGAAAGTGGGAGCGAAGAAAGTGAGAGACAAAAAAGAGTTTCGCTCCAGAAATAAAAAAAATTCAAAATTTTTCGAAAATTCGAATTTGTTTTTTCCGTTCCAAAATGTTCCAAAACGTAGATTGCAAAGGTCCGGAATGAATGGGGAAAGTGGAAACAAAGAAAGTGAGAGACAAAAGAGAGTTTCGCTGTAAAAAGAAAAAAAAAAAAAGAAATTCCAAATTTTTCGAAAATTCGAATTTTTTTCGTTCGTTCCAAAATGTTCCAAAACGTAGATTGAAAAGTTAGACGTAAAAAAGTGTTTGGCTGTGGCGTGGCTAAGAGGCGCGTGGAAAAGTGTGAAAAAGAGAGTCCGACGGTAGTCGTGTCGAGATACTAAACTATTATAAGATGCCGCGAGGAAGATCGTCGAGTGTCGTCGCGGTGAAGCGACGAATGCCGCGCGCGCGCACACGCACGTTACTTATTGTCTTCTGCGAGTGCGCGCAACCGTGCGACTGTATCCCCGTAGTCTCGGTGCGTACGAAATTTACGCGTCGCCCGCGAGACGCGCGACTCTTCGCGCGCGCGCGCTGTGTTATTTCCGTCAAAATTACGTTATGGCAGTAGAGCCCGTTCTGGTGTTTCTCGTTTAAAACTGAGGGCGTTTCGATAAACCGTTTTGGGGGCCCATCTTTCACACCTAAAACTTCACAAAATTAATTCGCCATTAATCGACGCAATTTTTTTCGGCCCGTGCGTTTCGAACTTTTGAATTTTTTCAATATTGAGATAAGTCAAAAAGTTTGGATATTCTTATCACTCGAATTGTAATTTTTTTTGGCAGGTGCGTTTCGAAGTTTCGAATTTTCAGTGTTACGAAGGGTCAAAAAGTTTTTTTCGGCGGGCGGAATTTTTTTAGCGGGTGCGTTTCGAACTTTTGAATTTTTAATATTGAGAAGAGTCAAAAAGTTTGGATATTCTTATTACTCGAATTGTAATTGGTTTGGCAGGTGCGATTTGAAGTTTCGAATTTTCAGTGTCACGAAGGGTCAAAAAGTTCGACATTCATTTTCTTCGAATTGTCATTTTTGGCCGGAAAATCCAAAACTACGAATTTTTTTTCATTACGACTGGTAATGCAATAGAATTTGAAAAATCTCGAACGTTGAAATGTCCGACAGGTCGATAAATCGAATTTAAATATTCTGAAAAACGAAATGGTTTTTTTTTCAATTTTGTTTTATTTCGTTTTTTTTTTCATGTCATTCTATTTGTTTTCTATCAATGAAAAAATCTTTCAATTTGTTCGAACCATTGAATTTTGTCACCAACATTTGACAGTGAAGATTCAACAAAGAAAAAACAAGTCGAAAAAAAAAAAGAAAAATGAAAAACAAGGAAAGCCCATATAACGAATACCCCAGAGGCCCATAGCCAAAAATATATACGCCACGTGCACAATTTTCATTCAACTTTCTCGTCTCACACACTCACTCACACAAACTCACAAACACTCACACATGTATGAAATACAAAACAACCAATAACAGCGCCCCCTACAGCAGAGTTCCAAAGTGGTATCAATTAATACGTCGAAGAGGGATATACGTTTTCTCTGTCCCCGGTTTCGGGGATTTACTTTTTTTTTTCTATTCACCCACCCCTTATCTCTCCCTCACTCACTCACACACACACACACCGACAACACTCCCCTCTTTTATTTTTTAATCACCCCCCCCCCCTTCCCCCTCAATGTAACGTGGAATTGTCGACTATGGATTTTTCGAGACTTACTACTTAGTGCCCTCGCTTTTTCAGAAACCCCGAAGAGAAGGGGCGGTTGGGGGGTGAAGGGGGGTGATAGCCAAAAAGAAAGAAAGAGAAAGGAAGAAAGAGTCGTGCTGAAACAGTTCCCCCTTTAAATTTTCTTCCATCTTCGTCAATCCCGATTTTTTTCTTTTTTCATCACACATTGACCACCCCTCCCCCTCACCTCGACCCCCTCAGCCCCATTTGTTTTCACCGAGACCGACGAGGCGTTAGAATTTCAATTTTTTCTCTCTCTCTCTCTCTTTCTACTTTTTTTATTTTCTTTTTTTAATTTTTTCAACACAGGGAACCCACACAGGGGGCTAGGGGGGGGGGGCTACACACACACACACATACATCATCGTCATCATCATCAACCCCCTCGATCGTATGTAACATTAGCCTCAATCGATGAACGAGTTTCCACTGTCGACAACCCCCCCTGGGCCATTCTTGAAAAATAAACAGAATCGAACCCTTTCTACAAATTCAAATAGCACCGTCGATACAACCCAAGGGGGGCGGGGGGTGAAGGGGTAGAGAAAGAGAAGGTTGGGGGTCTCTCTCTCTCTCTCTCTCTTCGTGCCCTTCGTGTATCTGATAGAGCGAGATGGAAACACGATGAATAAAAAAAAAGAAGAAAGAAAGAAGAAAAAAAAAGAGTTTTAAAGCCCGACGAAAATGAAAGGGGGGCGGTGGGGGTCGCGTGGGGGATTTGCTTTGTTCGCGTGAGCTGGACCGAGGGCACGATCGACCGAGTGAAATAATAAAAAATAAAAAAAAAGAGACCGAACGAGACGATGAATTTTCAGAGAATTTTTCAGTGCCCTTATACCCCCCCCCCCAGCCTGGCTCTTTATCGTATCCCAGTCGACTGGATGGGGGAAAAAAAACGCATTACCCCGTAACCCACCGAGGGGCACCACGGATCGTCGGGCTGCTGTCAAAATACGGAAATTCGATGCCCGAAATGAGGTTGCCATCGATAACTATATTGGAAAATATATATGTATATTATATGTGTGTGTGTGTAATATATTGCGTCATCGCGACGTGCAGTCGATGATTCAGTTGGCCGTGTCATTGGGCACGTCGAAGGGTGAAATTTAGATCCTAATTTAGACGAACAAGGGATCCCTTGTGTGTGTTCACATAGTGAACGAATCGAATGGGTAAATTAAAAAAAAACGTCATCTATATATATGTGTGTGTACTAGATGTTTACTGGACTCGATAAAACTGTTGTGGGATTTGTTACAATTGGTTGTTTAACGGAAACACGAGTATCTGAATCGTCAAACTCGTGATTTTTAGGTTAGCGAGTGTGAAAGGGTTATCGTATTCCGAGAACCCTTCGTCCTATCGCGTTGGGACTTGTTGCATACGATTTAGAATGTCCAAAAACCTATATAACGAGTACCATGAAGCATATTTTTCGTGGTCCCTTGGATTTAATGAATTTTTCTCAAACGATAAAAAAATAGTTTTAACCCATAATATTTGTTAAAAAAATCATTTCTGTCATTTCTCGAAACAAAAAAAATCATTTTCCACCCTTTGCTCGAAGTTATCTCGAGATACTTAAATATATAGAATAAACGATGAATCAACTAATCATAATTCATCGAGAGAGAGACGATCGAATCATTCGTCCAATCGAGTTCAATAACATCATTGCAAAAAAAATAAAACCAAGTAAATAAAACAAAAAATTGAATAATGTGAGAAATGCATCAACGAGATCAATGGCTTCTTAAAACGTCTTTGACTGGTCTGCGATATAATTAGCACCCCCACCCCCCGCCCCCCGGGGAAGGGTCAAATAGCCAAACGGTTTGAGACGAGACTGAAAGATGCCTCTTTTTCTAGTCCACGCTGGAAGTGCGGTTAGAATGAGTAACACGGTCGTGGCCACTTAGGTGTCACTGACCACCCTCTGGCCCGATCGAAATGTCACCCCCCCCCCTCCCCCCTCCTTCTCTTCCACCATTCTCGTTTTTCTTTTCTCTTCCAAATTCTTTGTTCAGTCTCTTTTTAGTTTTCCTCATTGTCAGTGATTGCAATTGTCCGATGGTCAACGTCTCCCCCCCCCCCCCTCCCCCGAGATGAGAGGTTGGCAACCTAGATGGAACTTCGATGTGGACCGACGACGAATAGTCTTTGCTCTTTATATATACCGATCGCCAGAACGGTTGTTCGGGCACGTGTCTATTTTTCAACTAGTCTTCGTGGTTGCGCGCGCACACATGTCAGACAATCCGTTTTGGACATTGGCACAAACGATCGATTTCGAAACGAAATGCGTGTGTGTGTGTGTGAGTGTGACCTGCGCAACAACGAACGAAAAAAGAAGAAAAAAGATGAAACGTTGAAAACTAAAAGAAAGAAAGAAAGAAGAAGATGAAAAAAAAAAACTAAAACAAACTAGAAGAAGCGAATGATAGTGAACGTGGGCCGAAATAGTGTGAGGACGCCCGAGGACGTCGAAAGATGGGGGAAGAGGGTTCGGGAACCCGAGGGCGACGTAAATTCTCGAGATCGCATTGACGAAGCCGGACACAATTAAATTTAGAATTATTTTTTAAATTTCTTCGATTCACGAGCGTACGCGGAATTATTTGGCACGGGACCCCGTGTGGGTTCGGCAAAAAAAAAAAAAAAGAAGCGGTGGATCGCGTCCCGCGCAACGGATCTGCAAAGGCGCGGCGTCGTGACATTCTTAGTCGGACCTAAGGATCCCAAATGATTAGGGGAATTAAATACTAATTCTGAATATTTGTTTGCTGATTTGGGGGATTTTTTTCTTGTATTGTGATGTAACGTTCATTGGGGAGGTTAGTTCGGTGTTGCTTTGGCTGGAGATTGATGTGGGAAGATTCTGGAAATGTGGGGTTATTGATTATTTTGATTTTTTAGGATTTTGCTTGGGATTGGATTTTAGAAGATTTTTTTTATTTTGCGTATTGGGCATTTTTGGAGAGCCGAAAGATATTGTGTGAATGTGGGGTTATTGATTACTTTGATTTTTTAGGATTTTGCTTGGGATTGGATTTTAGAAAATTTTATTATTTTGCGTATTGAGCATTTTGGAGAGTCGAAAGGTTGTGTGATTTGTTTGGTAATTCGTTGGTTTATTGAGTATTTGGGATAAGGAGATGATGTGATTGTGAGTTAATCGTTATTAGAATTTTTAGTGATTTACTTGGGATTGGATTTTAGAAAATTTGATTTTTCGCGTGCTGAAAACTGTGTGGAATCAAAAGTCTTTTTTATAATTTGCTGCTTCACTGGAAATTCGTTATCGATAGTCAACGTGATGTTGACTTATCGATCAATTGACATTTTAGTACCAAACGCTTAAGTTTGCTTAGAGTTACATTCTAGAAATTCTATTTCTTTCGTAGTGCAAAAATGTTTTTTTCCACCGTCTAATCGCTCTACTAGGACTTCGACAAAAGCGTCGATTCAATTGTGACCTACCAATTTATCCGACTTTCAAGTATTTCGCACCCAATCATATTCTAAAAGTTCTATTTTCTCAGTTTACGAATTTTTTATCTGAAAAAAAAAGAACCAATAAAGTTTCTCGGTTTTACAAAACCGTTTTGGGAATACTCATATGAAAAAAAAAGGAAAATATACACAAAATATATATTTTTTTCGTGTTTTATTTCTTAATTATCTTTTATTTGGGTTTTTTTTTCAGTTTTCGAGAATTCGCGCGAATATCGCTTCCCAGCTTTTCGTTGATGTTCCTCAAGACTGACGAGACTTTCGTTCCACCCTTTCTCATTTTCGTGATTATATTCTTGAAATAGTCAACACACCGGATGCCCGAAGACTTGAGTGCGAGAGACAGTGAAGAGAGAGAGCGAGAGAGAGAGTGAGAGAGAGAGTGAGAGAGTGAGAGAAGGGGGACAGAGATGGAAAATCAAAAGAGCGAAGAAAATGACTGAGGGAAGACGACGACGAGCCCTCGCCCGAGCTTTTGCTTTATGTGCTTAGACAGTAACTATTCCGAAATATATATTTCTGGAACCCAATTCGGTCCATCGTCGAAAACTCACATCCGACACGTCAATCCCACTTTTTCCAACCGAAACCGCCCAATTTTTTTTCTTTTTCGACCTCCCTTCAACCTGCTTGCTCTCACCAAAAGGGTTGTGAAAAAAAAAAAATCACCAACTAATAAATTTCTATTCTAAAAAATCTAAAATAATAAAAAAGTCATAAAAATTTTCGAGATAAAAAAAAATCGCATTCAAAATCAATTGTCCACAGCAATGAAAATTTTCGGTTACACAGACTCGTGAGAACTGTTCTCGAAAAAAAAAAGAAATTATTATAAAATAAGAACCAGATCGTTCGGTCGGTAATCGATGATTGCACGAATCTCGAGAGGGACGACGAGGGAGAGGGTCGCCCCCCCCTCCCCCACCTAAAAGTGAATAATGAAAAAAATAAAGAAAGAAGTCTGAGTGGATGGTCTTTGAGAATTCGGAGGCTCGTCGAGTGTCGTTGCACGTTTGCCACTCGTTCTAAACGACTGGTAATTGCGTCTCGGTGGTTAAATGGACCACCACATGTATATCAATAAATATATGTATATACATATATATTATTATGTGGATGTCTATATAGGTATAGCAGACATAAAACAATATGGGATTGCAGTATCCGTGAGAACATACACACGAGTGTCGACCAAGTTTCTCAGCTGGGCCCAGGCCATACAAGTCACAAGATTATGTCGAGAGAGAAAGAGCGAGAGCGAGAGAGAGAGAGAGAGAGAGGGGAGAACGAACTTAAGAAACGTCAAATATAAAACGATCGTCAATTGTGTCGATTTATAGGGTGGAAAAATTTCGTTTGCATTCGCATCAGACTTTGGGTAATAATAATAGTTATAATAATAATAATATTAATAATTATAGTATCGATAATGATAACAGTCATAATAGCAACAATAGTCATGATTTTTAGGATGGATAAATTCCGTTCGCATTCGCATTAGACTTGGGACAATAGTGATAATCGTAATGATAGTAATAGTAGTAATAATAGTGATAATAGTGATAATAGTAATAATAGTAATAATAGTGATAATAGTGATAATAGTAATAATAGTAATAATAGTAATAATAGTAATAATAGTAAGAATGGTAATAATAATAATAATAATAGTAATAATAGTACTAATAATAATAATAGTAATAATAGTAATGATAGTAATAATAGTAATAATAGTAATAATGAGAAAACGAAGAGAATGATGAAACTACGAATGACAATAAAATCCACAAATATGCCAAAAGTTTCCGAGATCTCGTGTGAGATATCTCGTCATCATAAAGACCGTTTTGCCGCAAGCGCGACAACTCGGCCATTACGGTTTGTCACGCTCGAGATCGCAATTTCTTGGCCGCGTCTTTGTTGACTCAGCCCCGTTTGTGAACATAACGCGGTTATTGAGCACCCCCAACACACGTCGATCAACAACTATTCACCAACAATACTTTTTTTTTTGTTGTAAAAGTTGGAATTTTTCAGCAGTTCCAGATGAATTTCGAAAAAATTCTGTAGGTCCGCCATTTTTTATGTTTTTCCATATTTAAAAAATTATGCGAGAAAGTTAAATAAATAATTGAAACAATGAAAAAAGAATTGCATCGATATCTTGATTCGTCTTGACAAAAAAAATTCTCAAACTTCTACTTTTTCTTTTTTTCGATTTCTAGGTTATGATGTGTCCCAGGTGGCATCGCGATGTGATCCACGTGTGTCAAACGTTCGAACCGTGCCAACGATTGTGCGGATCAAGCGCGTCCGACGTCGCGGTCGCACGATCGCAAGATCACTCACCCAGTTAAAACGAATTTGCTTGCGAAATGGAACAAATTCGGTCGCGAACGATAAACAAAAAAAAAAAAAAAAAGAAAAAAAAAATTAGAACGACGAACGCGAAAAATTTGCGGGTCGACAAAATGGCGGCAAAGTTTCTCACGCGACCAATGGAAGGGCCGGCGATGACAAATTGTCGGTCTATTTCTATTTGTTTTCAAGACTCTTCGTTTTCAGATAGCAACGAGTTACAAATTGTTTTTCGGGATCATCGGCTATATAACCTCAAAAAAAAAAGAAAAAAATAAAGCTCGGTCAGTCGTCGGATGAATTCTTTCGAGTTTCGAGGACGGCACGTTGATTGCGCCAATGGCGTGTGTGTATGTGTGTGTGTGTGTGTCGGCTCACTTTGTATTCCTTTACCGTTCCCAAAACCGATCGGGGCCAAGCTTCAAGCATCTTCGACACACTCGCCAACAAACGCCCTCCATTGTTTCGTCATTCAAAAGCTGTTTTTGATTTTTCATTTATTTTTATTCCCCCCCCCCCCCACGTTCACCTCCGCCGCAAAAATTTCGCGGTCCGCCATTTTGTTTTTTTTTTTCATTTTCGTATCGCCAAAATTATTCGTTGGATCGTGATCAATCGATACGAAAAAGTCCGCGTTTTATCATGTCCCGAACACAAGCATCAGGGCCCTCCCCCCCCTCCCAAACGATGAAAATTTTTATTCACCCAAAACTATTCTACGACAACTATTTTCGTACCGCGAGGGATCGTCAACTTGGCAGTTGCCCGCAAGGGTCATAGACGCTGATCGCGTTGTAGCACAAGATGGCCTCCGCGGGCGCGCGTCCCCCGCCATTACGCGTACACCGCGCGGTGCGCGCGCATCCCGCCCTCCACCGAAGTCGCGGCGTCGGTTGCGCGTCCACATCGAGACTTCGAATGCCAGTTTCTTCGTTACCGTTCGACCTTCGATCGTGATTCTTTTTTTAACGCAACCAGAACGAGTGAGAGAATGCATATCGATGTCCAAACATTCGCTAATCTAATTAAATTCTCAATCAGTCGGCAACGAACCGGTCAGTCGACGAAAAAAAAAAAAAAAAACAGCAAACAACAAAACAAACAAATATCATGAATTTCGAGGTTATTTCTTTGCGCGAAATACCATTTCGACAGAGTTGCCATTAAAATTTGTGTTTTTTTTTCTTTTCTTTTTTTGCCGTATTTTTTCGCAATCGCGGAATAGTATATCACCGAGGGCAGCAGGCAGAACGTTGAATATGCGTGCGTGTGTGTGTGTGTGTGTATCCGTCGTCGTCGGGTATTGCCGGTGGAACGAAAAATTAGAACTGCATTCCGTTAAGTTGGAACGGTGTTCCCCTTAATGCCGACGCGGTGGTGGCTATATACCTCTTTCTCCATCTTTCGCGTTTATTTCTTCTTTTCTTCGGCGTTCGGAGGGGCGGAGGGGGGCGCCCCCTATATGCTCTCTCAGCCTCGAGCCGATGCCTCGAATGGTCGAAATTAATAAAAAGTTGAGGAACGATAAATTAGGCCGGTGGCGCGCCAGCTACTCGGTTGGGCCCCCCTCGCCCCCCCCCCCCACTACCTCCTGCCAACCGCCCCTCTTGCACTCACCGGGCCACGAGAAGCGCGAAGGGCCCGGGCGATAATAAATTTCAAATATAAAATTTCGAATCCTTTCGCATCTCTCGTACGTCCGCGGTCGCGTTCTTCGGGGGCGGCAGGGGGGGGGCAGAGGGGCCCCGCGTTTTTACGAGAGTGCCATTGTGTCTGAGTATCCGCCCCCCCCTGGGCCCCGGCCCCCTTCTATGCGCCGACGATATTTCCGACGGTCCGATGCTCTTAATGCTCCAGAAAACCGGACGAGAAATTACCCCCCTCCATCGTGCAACGCCATCTACACTGCCCCGGGCCCCCCGACACTCCGCCCCTAGCCTCTTCAACTTCATTTCGTTTTTTTTTTTGTTTTTTTCATTCGTGCAATTGTAAATTACAAATGTCGATACGACCGTTAAATGATTAACGATAAGACGAAACGACTCTAGCGACCACAAATCCTTCGCTATCATCGGACAACCCGTCAAATATGTGTATTTTTATTTCCAACCTCCGCAACGTCGAAAACTTTTGTTCCCACAAATCGATTAACCCCATTTTGTGTCGAGTTATTGTTGAACGTTTGATAATAAACGACGTGCGGATTGGACGTGGCACGGATTTTTATCGACTCAGTTGGTTGTGATAAGGTTGGGGAAAAGTTTTCCGGCTAACCGTGCAAAAATTTTATAACCCCGCGCCGAAAGAACCGTGACTATTGAGGTTAGGTTGCGACGATGGGGAGAGTGGGGGATTCGTAATTGATTTCACGAAACTTTTTCCATCGGATCTCGCGTCTCACGTGCAAGATGCGTGTCTCTGGGTGAATTCAATTCGCGAATAGGGATTTTCGCGAATGTGCGAATTCAAAATGGCGGATTTTTACGTATTTTGATTCGTTGAAATATGTGAATTTTTTTTTTATTTTATTTTTTTTAAATTCTTTTATGGAATAAAAATTCAAAAAAATGGATGCCATGAGAATCCTTAAGGGGGCAGGATGGTGCAGGATTGCCGAGTTTGCCATCAACCGATGATAAAACAACGTTTCGTGTGATTGTTCCGAGATTTTTTTACGATTTCTCATCAATCTTTAGTCATCCTCCAACAAATTTTCCATACTTCATAATGATTTAATTCTCGTGGACTTTGAGTAAATAAGAAACTCGAAACTTAAAAAAATAAAAAAAGAATACCGCCGTCTTGAACCAACAACAAAATACGAAAATTCTTAAAATTTGCCACAAAGATGGATGAAAAAAAAATATAATAATTATTGCAAAAATGTCCGATCAATCTCTTTTTTGTTTTTTCTGCTTGACCAAAGTGACAACTAGGTGACACAACGACACGTGGTTTTTTTTCACATCCAAACCACTAAATTGATTTCGAGAAAGAGTCACGACAACGTTGTAAAAGCCTCAAGAAGAAGAATGAGACGAGGGGGTTCAGGAGGGGGGAGGGGAGGGAGAAATGAGCGAAGGGGTTGTGGGGGGGGAGGGGGCAAGGGGGTGCTCGATCAACTTGTCCCAGTGGCGGGAGAAGCCACCGAGAAAAGAGAATAATGCAAACTACAATAATACACATACACACACACACACACACACACACACACGAAGGATTCACGTACTAACTTCAAACCCAACAACCCAGTGGCAAACTACTCTAATTGGCCACTTTGTCCATTTATTCGATTTATTTAAATTATGGGACAATTGACAGTAGGCATTCTATTTTTTAAATCTCCCTCTGCCCCCCCCCCTCTCTCTTCGTCGCTGCCTCCTCCCCCCGGGGGCCCCGGGGCGTACGGTTGATTGGCCGGGATTGTCGTGAGACACTGGCCCCACAGATTCCCCAGTTGTGGGCTTAATCAGCTTTGATTGCTGCCCGGACTCTTTCTCTCTCTCTCTCTCTCTCTCTCTCTCTCTCTCTCTCTCTCTCTCTCTCTCTCTCTCTCTCTCTCTCTCTCTTACTCTCTCTCTCTCTCTCTCTGGTTTATTCCACACTCGCCACCATAAGCTTTCCCATCTCTTTCCATCACCATTTTGTTCCCACTTTTGTCACTAACCGATCGCCATTTTAAACATCGTCGAAACTCTTATTTATTTATTTATTTATTTTTTTCTAATTTTTCATTTTATTCCATTTTACGACGGACGCACTCTTTCCTCCTTCCCTCGCCGGGACTTGACCCATTAGGTTTCAATGTGTTACGTTTCGGATCGCGATGTTTCAGACCCAATGGACATATCCACGTCCATCATCATCCTCGTCAATCGCCTCACGAGCTCTTGATTCACGAAACCGCGACAATGTGAATGGTGCATAAAAAGATTTTATCGTCGATTTCACGACGATTGAAAATTGTGATCATTGTGAGGGGACCGGGCGGAGGGGGGGGGGGGAGGTTTATGTCGATTCGTACGAACGAATCACTGCGTTGTTAATTTTTTTTTTATATTCATTATTATTCATTATTTGTTTATTTGTTGAGACTGTTGTGATCGTCGTTGTGACAAATTGTCGTTTTCATCGTTCTTTATTTTTCCCACTATCGACAAAAAGAAAATAAAAAATGCAAAATAAGGACCACCCTGTGTGTATATATATTTATATACATAATATGACACAGGGTGGTCCTTATTTTGGTTTTTTTTATTTGTTCCTGCACGTCCGGAGGATAATACGATTGGAAATAAATTTAAAGAAATATCCTCAAGATTTGAGGTCACTATCTCAGTTCTTGACCCTGCCGCCAGTTTCGCAAAGTTTTCCATTTGACTGGCAGGGTTGGAGGTCGATATATAGGCATTTCAAATTTAAAGGATATTTTTTTAAATCAATTCATTTCAAGGCATATTATAATTTAGAAGTGCTATTCATAAAAAAAAAAATAAGGATCAATCTAATATTTATATAAGTGAATTGAAGAATAAATTAATGCAGCAAAGCTACGAAAAAAAACAATGTTTCTGTAATTTTAGTTCGCTCGTTTTTTTTTCTTCTGTCTATCGTTTTCCTCTATCGTCGTGTTCGTCGTCGTTGCATCGTTGCAACGAGCACTTCGTCCCATTTCCTCGATAATTCCCACAATGCTTGTGGGCGGATATTTCAATGAAGGGGGGAACTCGCAAACTCACGGATACACCGGGGCCTCTCTCTCTCTCTCTCTCTCTCTCTCTGCTCTCTTGATCAGGCAAAAAAAAAAAAACTGGCTTAAACCCGGGAGCGACGAATCGCCCGATCGTATGTCCGATACATCGTCGTTTTCATCAGGCCTTCACCCACTCACGGAGTCTCTCTCGGTCCGCACAATACATAAACCCGGATGAAAGATAACCCAAGAAGAGGTGGGGGTGGGGGAGACAAGAATCAAAATCCGTTCAATATGTATATTTCGACAAATGTTCAATCATCCGAGACAGAAAATCCAGAAATACAATAAAAGTAATCCCTGCGTGGAGATTGAAAAAATAAACAAATATAATAATAATAATAATTTGAATTTGAAAATTAGATAAAGATATGAAGATGAGGACAAATTTTTTTTTATTCGACTTACCGGAGACTTTGGGATCAGCTGCGTCGACCTTCATTGCCGCAAGACTGGCAATCGTCGGTGGTACCTTTAAATTAAAAAAGAAAATTCAAAATAAATATTGTTAAACGAAAATATCAAAGTTTCATTGGCAATGATAACAATAATAATTATTATTGTTATATATTGTATTTTATGTTATGGTATTCTACTTCAATAATAATAATAATAATAATAATAATGATAATAAGAAATATAATTATTGAAGTAGAATGATATAATACAATGTATAATATATATAATATATTCTATATAGTCGCTGTGAATAACAATGATAATAAGAAGAAACATCACATAACGAAAAAAGAATAAATAATAATAATGATAATAATAATAATAATAATAATAATAATAATAATAATAATTATTATTATTATTATTATTATTATTATTATTATTATTATTATTATTATTATTATTATTATTATTGTTGAGGTAGAATCAATATTTATAAATTCTTCGTTGAAATCGTCGTCGAAAGTACAAAAGATAGTTGAAAAATATAAATATATATCTATATATCCATATATATATTTATAAGAAAGAAAAAAAATAAAGAAAAAAAAATAAAAAATTCATAACAAAGTTCACCGCGAACTGCATTTGTGTGTAATTAAAGCGGACGTTGACTCAGTCCCGGGACAAATTATTCTTCGAATAGGCTTCGTAACGTTGAATTGGCATTAATCAACCGCCTCCGTTACATCGAACGACGGGGTTGACGAGGTTGAGGGCTTTTTTTATCGCCGGTTTCCGGTTTCTTGGACAACGAAAAGAAATTTAAAAAAATAACAAAAAATAAAATAAAATAATATACAAAAATATTCAAAAAACCAAAAAAAAAGAGAGGATAACAAAAAAACGAAAAAAAAAAACACATTTCCGTGTTAAAAGAATATTTTATGCGAAACCATTGTCATAAGCTGGTATATCGATATAATAGTCCGTGATTATCGTGATTCAATCGTTCGTTTTTGATTATTCCAAGATCTCGGATCAGCGACCTTGTCTCTCCCCCCCCCCAGCCAAAGTACAATGGCCATCGAATATTCAAAACACTCCTTTCGACGCTTCCGCCAAGTTTCGCTATTTTTTTTTCCATTATTTTCTCATCTTTTTTCATCGTCGTAATCGTTTTGTTTCCTTTTTTTCTCTCTCTCTCTCTCTTTCTCTCTTTTTTTTCGAATGTCGTTGCCACGCGGCGATTGTCAATGACAATGTTGATTGCTAAGTTGACAATGGAATTGGAAATGCGATTTTAGGCCTAATTGCTTTGGTCAACGGGTCATCGACGGGTGATTGACCACGAGTTGCGACTATTTGCGATTAACGTCGTCATTTACCACGATTTCAGTAACATGACTGACATGAATGAAATATCGTTGATATCTATTGTTCATTTGATATATAATAATATCTATCAAAATTATATACATATATATTAATATTATATGTTCAATGTATTAATTATAATAAAACAAAATCAATATTTCGTGACGATAATAATCAATTCAACTCAATCGCATCTGAATTCAATCATGTTGACTCAAGTTTATTTGTTGATTCGTCTGAATCAACTTGAATCTGTCGTCTGTTCCATGACAACATGAGTTTGAAAAATGTCAACTGGATTATCTAATTTAAATTTGTTGGGTGAACGAAAGTTAACCACGAACTTCCTAATTATCATGTGAATGATATATTATGTATTTTGAATATAATATAATATAATATTAAAAATGTGTGATGTGTCATTTTTAGGATAATGAGTTGGGAAGTTCATAGTTAACGTGAGTTAACCCAATAAATTTCAATTAATATATTTAATATGATATAATATAATTTAATACATATAAATATAAATTGATATAATATTATATTTGAAATGTATAATATGTCATTTTTAGGATAATGCGTTAGGAAGTTCGTAGTTAACGTGAGTTAATTAAAAAAAATTATATCAATAATAATTTTTAGAAAATTAATTCAATATATTCAATATAATATAATACAATATAATATTCCCTATATCGTACAAACTTCAAGTTGTCGACCTAAATATTGTCAAAGTATCTTTATCACCGCTCAAAAAGTGAATTTAAAGAATTAAAAAGGATTGAAAATATTATCGTTAAAATCAACGTTAAATTCATTACGAGAATCGACTGAATTTTTTTTCTCAGTTCTATGTGAAAATGCAGTTGTGCACGAATTTCAGGTACCAAGATGGTAAGACGACGATGTGTCGTAAAAAGAAACAGATCAAGAAAGAGTTGAACGTGTTGTGAAAAAGAAAAAAAAATATAAGAAGAGACGGGAAATGATGGTGAAGGAAGCCATATGCATTCGTTACAAATTATTCCGAATCCTGTACGATTTCCGAAGCCCTAGCTGAGAGATCCGATCCCCGAGACCGTTGAATTTATGAAGTCGTTGCCACAGTGTCTCTTCGACCCCCCCGCCCCCCCGCTCTCCCCCTCCAGGCCAATTCTCAACGGTCGCGCCATCTTCTTGCTGCATTTCTACATCTCATTATCTTTCTCAATTCCATGACAAAAAACGTCTTTGCCAACTGGGTTGTCCACTCGCAGCCAGATTGAGTGACCGAAGACCGTCGTGGGTCTTGACAATTAAGTTTCACAACTTTAACGACCCCCCTTCGCCTCCCCCTCCCTCCCACGATCGCCTGAATGCACGTGGCAAACTTTTTTGATCGATCTGATCACGAATTACACACAATTTCGATCGTTACAAATTTTTTTGTCATCTTGTTCTCAGCTTTGTTTAATTAAAGATGGATGTAAATCATTGGGCTCGAATTTAGGTGTGATGGGAAATGGACACCCGGTATATTTATCGATGTCACGGTAGTTATCGAAGGATCGGTAATGATTGGAGTCGAATTATTTTGGAAAGTTTGATGTCAGAATGGATGCTCGTGAATTATGAAAATTATTTTTCCATTATTTCATTCACGACAAGCAGACAGATTTGTTGTTTCGAAATTTGGTCACTGGCGGCGCTGGTGTAGCTCGTGATTTTGATTGTCGACGATCAGTTGTACGACCAAAAAAAAAGCGTGGGGTCCTTTCGGACCCCCAGTAATGCGTTTGAAGGTAAAAAAATTGAGTCATGAGTTGTGCGGTTGGGTGAAGCTTCAGCTTTGGGCCACGAGCAGCGCCAAAACGTTTGTGCCACAAAAAGCTTGCCAATTAATTGTCAAACAATGTGAAAACATTGAGAAAACAAAAAACCCATTCAACAAACAACAACGACTCTCCGACACGATCGAAAAAAAAAATTATCATACAAAATAAATCTATTTACGACAAAAAAAAAAACAGATTCATCAAAACAAAAAAATCTACATCGGTCATTCTAACCTACAATAGCTTCGATATCGCAGATCTCTTCGCTCGTATGATCGAACGTGAAAAAAAAAACAGAAAAAAGAAAAAAACAACAACATTTGTAAAAATATCCAACCGTATGATTACCATTATTGTTATGAGGACGGGGTAAAGAAGAAAGACATAGGGAATAATAGTCTGTGGGTCATCGATGGTATAATATGAAAAAGGAGTGGAACAACAGCGCCACAGGCGCATCGACTTCTCAACAGCACATTGGCCACGGACGAAGAAGACGAAGAAGAAGAAGACGAAGAAGAAGAAGAAGAAGAAGAGGAAGAAGCGCAAACAGGAGAAAAAAAAATGTTGGAAGGGGAGGGGGGAGGGAAATGGAGGCGGAGGGCACAGGGAGTGTACAGAGGGTATATGAGAAAACAATAGAGCTGATTTGCAAACAATAGAATAACGTTAAGCCGAAGGAAGAGGAGAGAAAAATGAAAAAAAAAAAAAAAATGAAAAAAAGAAAAGAAAAAAAAAGGAAATATAGAAGGCACGCGGGGACGACTAAGTCCCCCCCGGAGTATTATATGCGATGTTACTTCTTCTTATGCCATAACGCCAAAGGGGAATAATATTCGTCGTCGGGCTCGGTGGCTCGTGCGCACGCGCGCCCGACGGACAAGGATATGATGGGTAACGAGCGAGGCAGAGGGAGCGCGAGAGAGGGGACAGCGAGAGAGCGAGCGAGAAAGAACGCGTGAGAGAGAGAGATAGAGGGAAAGCGAATAAGTTAGGTTAGGGGAAGAGAGCTCTTAGAACGTTGCATATGCCCATTAATATTCAAAGGCGCAAAAGTAATGTAAAACGAGACGACGACGACGAAAAATTCAACCCCCCTCCCCCTTCCCTCCTGACCCCACCTCACTCCCCTCCCTCGGATGAATAATTTCGATTCACCGGTTATGGGATTCATACTCGATGGAATTCGTGTGTGGTTTTGTTAGGTTATTTATTCGTGACTATGTGTCCTCACAATTCTTACTGGGAACTTTTATTTTTTTTCTGATTCTTCGTTTTTTTTCTTCTTTCTCTCTCTCTCTCTGGCTGTTTTTTTTTTTTCGTGTGAGTGTATTATCTTTCTGTTACTACGTTTACGGTAATTTTTTGTTGTCCCTTTTATTATTTTTCATCCTCGGGTTGGTTGTATTGCTTTGTGCATGGATTCGTGCGTCTCTACGGGGGAGGGGGGGGGGAGGGGAGGCACAAGGTATATTAACGTAAGTACGGGATACGGTCGAGTTTGTCGCGAACGGATGTTTTGCACTGCTTTCTTATTTGCCCTACCCAAACGTGGTATAACATTGCACCGAGATACATGTATATGTGTATATATATATATATATATATATATATATATATATATATATATATGTCGCAACAATTATTTAAACTTCATTATTCATGTTTCAAAACAACGAAAGAACGAACATTTTCCATCAATTTTCGAACGTTGAGTCGTTTGACTGTTGGAAAAATATTTCAAATTTTGCGCGCGAAATATCTCGAAATATCGATGGGCCAATCGTTGTTTCGATTGGCTGTCGGAGAGGTGCGAAGTTGGCTGTCGGAGAGGTGCGAAGTTGGCGCTGTTCGACGATTGGACACCACGCTCGGCGGGAAATTCGAACTGACTGTTCTACGATGATTAATTTTTTTAAAATTATTATTTTATTATATTATGGATTTTTATTTATTTCTTCTTCGTAACATTCGCAATGAGATAGGATGACGATGAAGGTGAACGGAGAAATGGAAAAAAATGTGCGATCGTCCATGTATATCTCACGTGGATGGATACAGTGGCAATCATCGTATTTAACAACCGGTTGTAAAATATTTTATCGACCCCGCGTACTCGTGGCGACGGTTTTTCAAGACAACAATGGACCATTCGGGGAAAAAAACCTGATGTTTACAACTCAACTACGTCTCTCGTATCTTGATACGACATTTTTTTTTACTGTTCGTTTTTTTTCTTTTCATTTCTTTTTTTTTCACAAACTGGACAATGACATTTCAACAGATTTACCGTCGAATCGTTCGATAAAATTATTCACAAAATACTATTTGTCCCTTTAGTTTCATCAAAATAATTTTTGATAGATAATGTTGGGGAAAAAATGAATTGAAAAAAATTTTACAAAAAAAAAGAAAAAAAGATGTATAAATTCGTAAGTTGGTTAGAACGTAAATTTGACCCGGAGACTTGGCATCCGGGTCAGCGCCAATCGACGACGACGACGACGACGACAACGACGGTCGATCAAAGTGACCAACAAAGAGGAGAGAGAACGGAACGGACTCGGGCACGGGGTTCCCCTTCCTCCTCCCCCCCCCTCCCCTCATCACCCTCAACTACCTACGAAACTTATGAATCTAACTCGCGTAGAATCTCAATTCTCGGTTAATTGATGATGAAAAGGAGCACAACCCGCATGAAGCCAACTACGTTCGTAGCTTGGACCCAAGTAGTTCACATCCACCCGCCGTTCACTCGTGGAACCGTTCACAATCTATTATTCGATCGGTTGGGTCGGCGACCTCTTTCTCTCTCTTTCCCTCTCTCTCTCTCTCGCACGTTCGTCATAATGAACCAATCTCACGAAACATTTTAGATCCGTTTGAAACACGATTTTCTTTCTTCTTTCTTTCGTATTGCACAATTAATTTCACGGCATTGAAATTGGTTCGTCGAAGAGTTTGACGATGCTGAGGAATGAAATATTCTTCGACGTGTGGAATTACGTCGTTAAGATCGAATCACTAGGGCGGGGGGGGGGGGGGGGGGGTTCCGAACGAATGAATGTTCAGAACGACCGAAATTTAGAACCGACATAAATGGATTTTTGACTTCCCGTACGAACGCTGGCTAAACAACGCTACGTAGACGAAAAGTTCACATGGACAATGTTGTGGAGAATTGAATTTTCTACAAAAAACGTCCTTGACGGCATGCATCTAACTTTGATGGTTTACTCGTGGGAAAACTCGAAAGTCGAAAGGGCAATGTGAAATTATGTGAAATTATTTTCATCGATCTTTCAACAATCGTTTCTTCTGGGGTCCGCCATTTTCATCAATTTCCACAATCAAACCGACAGAAAGAGCGTTTCAACATTTCGCGAGCCTATTCGTTTTTTTAAATAAAAAAAATCACAAATAAGTTTTTCTAAAAAATAATTTTTAAAAAAATAAAAATAAAAGAGCGAAAAAGTTTGATAAAAATTATTTTTTAATGACTCACCCTCGCGTCGTCGGTTTCATCGCGTCGTACATTTTGAAAAAGCACGCTGCCCATGTGCGCCTGAAGATTTTGTTGTAGAAGTTGCGCCAATTGGGGATTTTGGGCGAGTATCGCCGGATTTTGTTGCAACAATTGAGCGAGCGCGGGATTTTGAACGAGTATCTGACTGAGGGGTGAATTTGCGAGGGCGTTCAGGGGATGGGGCAGTGACGGTGACGCCGAATTCGACGTTTGACTCGCTTGCGAAAGATTTCCCGATGGATTCTGACGCGGTGGACTCTGGGGCGTGTGAGGAGGCGTCGGTGGACTTCCGGGTGCCATCGATGATGCGTCTTTTTCTTCCTTCACTTTGACCTTGCCTGAAATCACAAAAAAAAATAAACAACCAAACTTACAACGCTGTCACTCTTCTAAAACAATGAAAACAATAAGAAAATGTACAAAGATCTTAATTCATCTGAAATGGCAATCGAAATGATATATTTCGTCATAAAAATGACTTTTGGATTACTGAAACGTGGTAAAAATGATTTTAGAATAATCCAAAATGTCCTAAAAATGTTCGAAACTATCCTTCGAACTTTGGCAGATTGCTCCAAAATGTTTTCCAAATAGTCTCGAGTATCGTTGTGCTCTAAAATAATTTTAGAATCGTCCGGAATGATTTTAGAATATTCTAAAATGTTCTTCGAACTTACGGGGAACTGTTCTACGAAACTTACGAAACTAAAATGTTCTAAAATATTTATCGGAATAACGTGGAGTGTCCATGGATCCTGAATACGATTCTACGATCATCTAAAATGTTCTAGATTTCTAGAAAAAAAAATCTAAAAAAAAAACCGACCATTCCTTTTAAAAAAAGACCGATTAAAACTTTTTAAATATTATAAGATATTTATATTTTCTTTGAATCAACGTGGGATATTTTAGGTTGAAAAAACCACTGTTGAGAAATTGAAATTTTACGTACGTAATGAAAATAAAAAGGGTCAAAAACAGTGAAAATAATAATCGAAAACATTATTCGTCGACGTTGACGACGAAATAACGAAGAAAACACGAGTTTCGTTGTCAGGGTGAAATCTAAAATCGTGACCGATGAAAGGGGTTCGTTAAATAAAAGCGAAAAATCGATGAGCGATTCGGTCGGTCCGAGATGATGATCTCTCGAAGCGCGTGCGCGCGCACGCGGGGTCCACGATCGTGAAGGAGAGCTCGGGGCGAGCTACCACCGTGTCCCATCGTGCCAATCAATTAGCCACGTTTCCGTCCATTCCCCGGGCACCAAAGTCGTGCTTTCTCTCTCTCTCTCACTCCACAGACGGAGAGAGACCCATATATATATATATATATATATATATACTCGCACATGTACGAGATCGTGATGCTTCGGGGCAGAATCTGGATTACAGTCATTATCCGACATAAATCCGTCGTCGAGAATATCTCACAACGATCTTCACTCCTCTGATTCTTTTATTGCGTTTGGTTTATCACTTAGTCTCGACGACAAATCGAATATTGCCATTTTTTTATCAACCCCTTCCAAAGAACCCTCCCCGCCCCCCCGCCCCCCCCCCCCCCCGCCCATTCGACTCTACGAACGATTGCCATTGATTCCATGATTATTTTCAACCCGATGGAATAGTATATTATGACACTAGTACGAAGATTTTTTCCTGACGAGTGTGAGTTTGCAGAACGAGCCGAAGGCGAGTATTGCAATCACACGAGTCCAGAAAACGTTTTTCGTACGAGTGTCGTACGAATTTTTATGTCACAAGGTCCGTAAATGCGGTTTGAAGCGAACGAAGTGAGCGTAAAACCGCACTTTTACGGACAGCGTGACATAAAAATAATAATCGATTGTATTTACAATAAGGAATTCGAGAAATTTTTTTGTTTGATTAAAATGTTTTATTTAATTTGTTTATTATCGATTATTTATTTCAATTGATTTAAGTGAGATTTAATTGGAAAAATGTTTGTATATTTATTCATTTTAATTTACGGGACGAAAAGAGAGAAATAATTGTCTCTGTTTGATTGGCATGTGTAATTTGATTTCGTATTATTGTTTATTTATTTTAATTAATTTGATTGGAATTGATTTTAGAAAATTGTCATTTTTCGTTTATCTGATTCACAATACAAAAAGGAAAGGAAAAAATATTGGTTTTTATTAAAATAGTGAAGAAATATTTCAGATAATGCCGAAAATCCATCTTCTGTCATTGTAGAAATATTTTTCTTCTGATTATTTTTTTGAAAAATCTAATTTCGATATTTTCCGATTATAAAAAAAATATTTTAAAAAATTGCACGCACAAGATTTTTCTTCGCGTATGTATCAAACTGTTTAGCATTTCATAGTTTGACCATTTTTATCATCCGTTTAATTTGTTAAATAAAATTAAATCAATTTTGTAAATCACGTTGTTGCATATTTCAATGTGGGGCTCGATAATTTGTGTGTGTGTGAGTGTGTGGGTAAACTCGAACGTTTAAAAACCGTTGCAGCACGATGGATGGCGGAGAGGGGAGGGCGGGAGGGGGGGGGGCTCAAGCTTAGTTCACAATTGCCCCATGCACGTCAAACTTTTTAAATGCCTAACACAATTATTTCCGCATTACACTTTCGTGGATTGTTTCAATCAAATTAAACGCATAAAAAAGTTCAAAAGAAATCCACCAATCGCAATATCAATTCGAACAATAATTGTCAATGACAATGTGTTTGCACGTAAAAAAATTAATTGGTCGTTGACATCAACGATTTTGACAATCAATCACGTACAAACAATCACCCCGCATTATCGTAGAAAACTATTGTATCACCTGTCACTCAAAAAATATTATTATATTCTTAAAAAAATAAAAATTTAAAAAAATAAAAATCTCATGGATAAAAATTAACAAATTGATTCGTCGTTGACATGAACGAAATTTGACAATCAATCACCACATCGTTGAAAACTATCAATTCAATTGTTTCACAATCAAAAAAAAAATACTAAAAAAAAATAAATCTAATAAATAAAAATTTGATGATTAAAAAATTTAAATAATTGATTAATAAAAATCGTCGTGATATAAAAATGAAAAAAAAAACGTGAAATAATAATTATATAAAAATTACTCGGAGCCAAGACGAAGCAGCGTTGACGTGTTCCTCGTCGAGTTTCCGACGAGACTGAAAAATTTTCACAATTTTTCGGAAAATCCGTGTGTCCCTTTAAAAAATCTTCGGAGGTGGGGTGGGGGTATTTTGGGTGTTTCTTCAAGGCCGAGGCGGACGGGTATTGGGCGTCATCGGCCCTTCGTCGGTTCGGGAAGGGAGGGAGGGGGGGGGGCAGTGTACCGTGTGTCGGGTCTCGAGTCACGAGCAGAAAAAAAAAGGTGGGAACCGAACAGATCCGGAGAAGGGAGTCCCCTCTCGTTCGGGTTTATATTTTTTCTGTTTTTTTTTTGGGGCTAGACTCGTGAAATTGAGACGTCTCGGTAACCAATGTCCCGTAATCGCTTCGCAACAGGTGAACTTTATACGCTCAAATCGAGTGATCCCGATACAGAAAAAAAAGGGGTGTACTTCGCATTGTGTCTATATCTGTATATATAGAACATATGTGTTGATGTATATATATATATATATATATATATATATATATATATATATATATATATATATATATATATATATATATATATATATATATATATATATTATTTTTTTTGTTTCTTCTTTATATCGTTGTTTTTGTTTTTTTTTTAAATTATTTATTCGAATATCGAATAATTGTTGGTACTTATATATTTTTTTTGTTTGTTGGTTGAACGTTGAACTGAATGTTGATAGGTTATAAATATATATTTCTTCGTTGTCAAATCGTTGTTTTTTAATTTTTATTTGTGATTATTTATCGAAATATCGAATAATTGTTGGTCCACATTTTTTTGTTTGTTTGTTGATTGGAATGTTGATCCGAATGTTGAAGGTTGAATGTTAAGCAGCTGTTAAGCAATGTTAAGCAGCATAGAATTTTCAACAATTTTACATTGACCGATAAAATGCAAATGTAAATTAATATCGAAGAAACAGAAATAATGAAAAACTTCAATTAATCAATGTGAAATAAAAATTTATGGATTTTTGGATTTTTACTTTTTATTTCTTTATTTTTTCGGTTTTGTCGATTATTGAGAAATGGATCTTTCGAATAATCATCTGTGCAACTGATTTGTATTGATGAATGGGAGTATTGAATATTGACAAAGTTTAATTAATGATTATTATAGATTATTAATTTTCGTTTCGATCGTCCCAAAAATGCATAATTCAATTCCATTTTGTCTGCTCGTGGATTTTTCATTCTTCGAACATTGATTATTCGAATACCGATTTGCACGAATTTATGCGAGAATTATCATCGATGATAATTCATTCCCAAGTAAAAAAATTATATATAATCTATATGTGGAATTCGACATACATATAATCTATCTATATATAATCTATATATAAACTATATATGCCCAATCTCATATATAGCTTATATATATATATATAGATTATATATAATTTTTTTACTTGGGTTATTATCGATCAGTCTCCACTTCGAATATAAAAAAAAAGTGTTTTTTTTTAATCATATTTTGTCAATTCACCGTTTTTTTCTCTTCGATAATACCGTTCTATCTGTCTGAATCGGGGTGGTCGCCCCCCATCTTCACCATATTTTGGGACATTAATTTATTTGTACAAGCCATTTCCCCCCACCCCTCACCCCTCTTCCTTTTTTTTCTACGGTTAACCGCGGGATGAGCTGGGAAATGCATCCTGGGCGACGAAAACGACGTTGAAAAAAAAAAATTAAAAAAAAAGAAGAAGGATGTGAAAACGGTTAAAAAACTGTTCCTCGGACCCGCGTGAGATATATTTACAGGACCAACCCTGTCCTACCCCTTCATCATCCCACTCCCCACTACGCCCAATATTTCCGTTTCCACATTTTCCATCTCTCATTATTTTCCATCTCTCTCTCTCTCCCTCTCTCTCTTTTTTTTCTTCTTTCCTTCTTTTTTTCATTCATCGAACCATCGCGATTACAAAACGATAAACCAACACGTTTTATGGGGTCGGGTTAGACATGAACGGTAGTCGTGGAAACGTGGAGGGGAGGGGGGGGGGGGGTCATGTGTGCCAGGGGCCACCGAAGGGGGTCCTTTTGGGCTCTCTCTCTCGGACGAAGCCATCGTCGAGAGGACTCTCTTCAGGTATACGATGGTCCAAAGTTCGGATATCACGAGAATACTGAAATACGAATACTTTCGTAATACTTATAAGCAAGAACGATCCATGAGAACGTCAAATTCTAACATTTTTACCTGCAACCCATCCCCCCTCCCTGGTCCTCGTCATTTTCGATCATCGAGCAAAACACAGGAGGGCTCTTCATGGTTCGAAACCAACTGTAATGGTTTGAAGAAAAAAAAGGAAAAGATGAAAAAAAAAAAAAAAAACATTTTAGGATAACGCAAAGGCTTAAGCAAAGAACCGCTCTTCCGGGGGGGGGGGAGATTTGGAAACTACCCCCTCCCCCCTCGCCCCTAACGGTCCAAGGATCCATGACGTATGCCGAAATTACGCAACCCCTTGGGTCGAGACCCAGAATCTCGTTCGGGGGATTTAAAAAAGAGGCAAAGGCATAAAAAAAAAAACGTTTCAACTTCCCGTTTGGGAGTTTTTTTTTTTTTATTCCTGGGTTTGTTTTTTTCACGGCCAAAGATTTTTCATCGTTTCGAGAGTGTTGCTTCCCACGAATATTTCCATCCATCACTCACACAGATCTCCCCGAGTAATGTGATTCCACGTGTCTGTCTGTATATATGCGTGTATGACGCGTCTGCGCAGTGTGGAACGTCGTGGATTTATGATGTTTGAAGATATTTTCTCGTAGTCAACGAATGTGGACTTTGATATGTGTTTGGGTTTGATTTTTTTTTTTTTTTCGTTTTGTTGTTGATGAGAATGTTTTTTTTTATTGTTTTTTTTTATTGAGTCGAAATACCTGGTTTTGATGTTTCGGCTTTTTTTTAGTCGGAAGTGCCGATACAATGGTTTTTGATATTTTATTTCATTTTTGCATTTAAATTTGTCGACGTTGAAGAATTTTTTTATTATATATTTTTTGGTGTGTACTCTTCATTGTTTTGAAGACTATTTTCTTATGGAATTTATGGGTTCTAAAATTTCTTTGATTTTAGATTAAAAATAAAAATCTTTAACCCTTAAAAATGTCGACTACGAAATTCAATAATGAACAATGTAATATCGTAAAACGGTTTTTCCACCTTTATTATTATTGTTACTATTATTATAATTATCATATTTCTAAGTAGTATAATTATTGACAATACACGACAGGTTTAAACTTTTTTAAAAATCTAAAGTGACACAATCGAGATTGTACTTCGATAATAGACCCTGATTTTCAAAAATCATTTTTGACTTAATGAATCCATTTATATTGCTCAGTTGCTTTAATTGTCTCATTATTATTATTTTTATTAGTAATATTTTTCACATTCGAGAATGAAATTTCGATGTGAAATTCCACTTAGAAAATATCACGGTGAAATATTCATTTCCCTAAAAAAAACAAACTATTGTTACATTTACAAATTTTCAATTTTTATCGTCAACCAAAAAAACTTATATCGAATAAAATCGTCTTCATTGTCACGACATCTCCCACTCGATCTTTCATTCCATCCCCTTCCTCTCTGCGGGGGTTCTCTCACACCCCCCGCGTCGAAAACCAAAAAAAAAACACAAACAAACGTCCCAAAAAATCAACCAATTACTTCGCATCCGACCCAATAAAATTGCATCCAAATAAAATCACTTAACCTCTGGAAAGAAAAAAATGCGTGAAAAAAAAAATCATCTCGAAGCCACATCGAAATCACGAAAAAAAAAATTCACGGTAAATCACGTTCCTAAATGGATCGGGGGATGCGCTCGATTGACCGGGGTGCCACAAACCTGTCATCGAGAAACTCCAGGAATTCGGAAGCGATCGGGGAAACTGTGCGAAAAAACAACAAAAACGAAAAAAAAAAACTAAACCCCTCGAAAAAAGCAAAAAAAAAAAAAATTATGTATAAAAAAAAACCAGCTACAGTGCAGCCCCATTTTTACGAGATACTTAAACCTTTAAACGGGTCACACGGCGCACGGTGCACGGGGTCGAGTTTCATCCCGGATATCGGACCCGAGACCAACGGCATCGGAATCATCGAGAATGAATGAAAGAAGAAAAAAAAAATAACCCCCGTAAAAAAAAATAAAAACAGGAAAGAAAGAAAGGAGGTTAAAAAAAACGAAATTCGCAGTGAAAAATCGGTTAACCCACGACGATGGTGTGGCCGAACCGATTTTTCTCAGGGATTAAATCGAGCGTGTTCCCCATCCCATACACATATCGCTCCTCGTTTCATCCCTTGCGCAATTTTTACCCTCATGCCCCCCCCCCCCTCTCCCTTGCTACCCCCCCTCCTTAACCCGTGGCCGAGCCACACTCCGAACGAAACGCAGGTAGATATATTATTTTTCGTCTCTCTTCACTCTTTCTCTCTCTCTCTCTTTCTCTCTTGGACGACGGATACCCATCGATGGGCAGAAGCTCCCCACCAGCCACGTTTCTACCTGCACGCGCTCCTTCATGAACCCCCAAAGAAGGGTGGTAGTGGTAATGGCAGTGAAGAAGGGCGTTGGAAGGGAGGGAGGGGGTTGAATACAGGGGAGAAAAATTTCCGACTGAAAAAATAAAATAAAAAACGAGAGAATGAAAAAAAAAAAAAAAGAAACGGAAGAAGAATATCGCGATGGTGTAAAAAGAGGACAGTGGCGAAGGTGCTACCCAAGTGAAAAAGATGGAAAAGGGCCGAAGGGACGAAAAAAAAAAAAAATTGAAAAAAAAAAATACGGAAGATTACCAGAAGTGGCGAGGGGCGAAACCAGAGAAGGTTAGAAAAAAAAGAGAAGATGAAAAAAAAAAACAACAAGTCGCGCGGAAAACCCCGGAACGATTTATTGTTATTATTATTATTTTACGTTTTTTTTTTTTCGTTTTTTTTTCGCTATCAACGACCCCTCGGGAGATGGGCGAGAGAGGAATGGGGTAAAAGTGAGTTAATAGTCGGTAAAACGGTCTTCACCCTGTGACCCCTAGTCTCGTCAGGTTTACGGTTTTTTTTTGTATTTTTTTTTTTCGCGTTTTTCTTTATTTTATTTTATTTTTTATTTATTTTTTTTTTTCGTAAGGGTTTTTGCTCGTTCTTCGTCTTTCGACGCTCGTGTATTTTCGTACGTTTTTTTTTCGTCTTATTTTTTTGTTTCTTTTCTTTTTTACATTCGAGAGAGATTTTTGGTGCTTGAAACCCGATGGCAGGTAACTGGATTCGCGTGTTTATCGTTGGTGAAGAATTTCTTTTCGAGAGTTCGAAGATTTGCAAAAGAGACGATGACGGAAGGGATGATGAGAAATGGGGTGGAGGGGAGAGAGGGGATGATGTTTTTTGCACGTATGAGAAATAATGAACGTACGGACGGGTTATCGAAATAACGTTTCCGGTTTCTCGTTTCCACACGATCGAATGGTTCGACGTCGAGAGAGGGAAAGAGAGAGAGAGAGATAGCACGTAACGGACATATCGTGACAGTACGACTGAGACGAAACTTCAACGACCGTGTGGCAGTCGAAATTCGAGCGATTATTTACCGGACGAGATTGTTGACGTCACACGATAACGATCGAGATGTGGTTATTGCTGAACGGTTTTTTTTTCAAATTTATATTATTATTGTTATTTTGTTTTTTTTTCTCAAAGGCTCGAAAAAAAAGGATGAAGCCTTGCTTGAAGTTTGTCGGAAAATTGTAACAAAAGTCTCTGAGGTCTTTTATATTTCTAAAAAAATTCATCTGACAAACTTTGTCATTTCATTCGTGATTTTATCTTCACTTTATTTTGAAAAATTTGTCATTTTATTTGTGTTCATTTAATTGTCATTTTTTTTTTGGAAACTTGTCATTTTATTCGTGTTTATTTTATTGTAATTTCATTTTAAAAACTTGTCATTTTATTCGTGTTCATTGCATTGTAATTTCATTTTATAAACTTGTCATTTTATTGCCATTTTAATTTTAGAAACTCGTTATTTTATTCGTGTTCATTTTATTGTAATTTCATTTTAGAAACTCGTCATTTTATTCGTGTTCCTTTTATTGTAATTTCATTTTAGGAACTTGTCATTTTTATTCGTGTTCATTTTATTGTCATTTTATTTTGAAAAACTTGTCATTTTATTCGAGATCATTTTATTGTAATTTCATTTTTGAAACTTGTCATTTTATTCGTGTTCATTTTATCGTAATTTCATTTTAGAAACTTGTCATTTTATTCGTGTTCATTTTATTGTAATTTCATTCTATAAACTTGTCATTTCATTCCCATTTTAATTTTAGAAACTCGTTATTTTATTCGTGTTCATTTTATTGTAATTTCATTTTAGAAACTTGTCATTTTTTTTTTCGATGGACCAATCGCCATACCGAATTCAAACGTGCTATCCTTCTCAACAATATTCATGGACGGTTTTGATTTTTAGCTTTTTTCTTTTTTTCACGAGCGCAAAAATTATTTTTGATTTAACTGCGCGGAGCACAGTCGTTACACTCCATATGGAATTTTTTTTTCTGACTTTAACGACGTATCGAGAAGAGATGAGGATTATCGATCGTTAACGTTGTACACTTAAAAACAGAGACCTATTATTACTCGGCAACTGTTCGAGATGTTTCAGCAGTTGAAATGCCAAGAGAGAGAAGGAAAGAGAGTAAGAGAGAGAGTGCGAGAGTGAGAGATGAAAGGTGAAGGGGGAGGGATGATGCTGCCAGTGAGGATAGCGACGGCATAAACCTACTTGACATGTGGAGCAAAGATACGACGATGTTTGTTCGCTCATGTCAGATCATACATCGAACATCTATGCTCGTTGCGCAACACTCGAAAAAAAAAAAAAAAAAAAAATCAATTTTTATTCAATTCAATTATTCAGAATTTCACATTAAATTTTTCTCCCCACAATGTTCAGTCACCCGAAAGTCATGTGATCGAGGCTGAGAAAGATGCGTTTACCTTTTTTTTCAAGGTTATCGAATGAATTTTTAAAAAATGCAACCAATTTTTATTTATCCGAATCATTTTGAATTTTACGTCAAATCATTACCAAACGTGTCTTTTTCTTTTCCCACAACGTTCAGTCATCCGAAATCCATGCGATAGAGGCTGAGAAAAATGTGTTTACTTTTTTTCTTGAGGTTAAGGAGTGGATTAAAAAAAAAACTGAAAGAAGAAAAAAAAAGATCCTGGTTGTTGTATTCGACGTTATCCGATTTGAATCGGTCGGAAAGATGGTCATATGAAAAATTGCATATCATCCCGAGTGTGGAGAGCCCTACGAAGATGTGGGTCCCACAAAGATTCTGCGGGCGTCATGTTCAGGTAAGAAATGACCCTAAATTCTCACCAGACCCAAAAGAAGAAAAAAAAAGAAGAATAAAAAAATACACGAAAATAAAATAATAAAAAACCCGGTAAAGACAGAAAATATGTATTGCCAAACGTGTGACGTTAACCATCGAGAATATAGGTAACATTGAAAAGTGGGCCTTACGACAATTTTGCAACTGTCCGGTCATTATTACCCCACTGGAAACGTTCCGTATCTCGACCATCCCTCCGGACCCTGTCATTCTCGTTACTTTTACTCGCCAAACATTTTTTATCGAGACTAATTTTCGAAAGAAAAAACGATGAAAATGAAGAAAAAAAACGATTTTTGGCGGGGACGAGGAGTGGGGGGACGGGCCCCGGCGAGCGATACTCCGCGGGCCCCCCTCCCCCCGCGCCATCGTGGATGGGGATGATGGAGGAGGTCGAAAGAAAGAAAGAAACACGAAGACACACGTGAGAGAGAAACGACGATTGGGCCTCAAGCGAAAGACCGTAGAGCTGGCGTCGAACAACTGCGCACCGCGCGTGAGGGTTGCCGGGTGGTGGGGGAAGGCCCATACAGCCGGGGCCCGAGCTGGTTCATTTTTTCTCAGTCCTCCGAACCCGAAAACCCTTTTATGCGTTCGTTCCGTGTCTCTCTCTCTCATCGTCGCTCTCGGGCCCTGCGCTTCGCTACCGCCCCAAGATTAATTATCTTCCATATTCGAAAAATGAAACGGGCCCCTCTCCCCCCCCCCCCCTTCTCCCCGCAAACAAAGGCGCGGATCTCGGAGCAACGGGGCCCAGCAGCAAAACGAACCGTTGCACGGGGAACATTTTCGAACTTCGTTAAGAGAACTCTCTCTCACCCGTCGGGGGCCCCCGTCGTAAGAAAAGGTTCCGCGCACCTTCGTGGGCCTTTAGGCCCAACAAATTTTTCGTCAGGGCCCTGGAAACGAAGAAAAAATAACAAAAGTTCCGCGGATGATGAAAACTGAAATCTTTGACCGCGAAGAAAGGGCGAAACGAAAATTCAACGAGGTATCGAGCTATCGAAAAATGGGCCTTGTCCCTCTCGGGCCCCCCCGGTCCCCACCCTTTCTCTCTTTCTCCGCGACTAGACTTCTCACGAACCTCGTTAGACTTAAAATTCCGGGGGGTCTATTTGAATATCGCATAATGTCGAATTAATGCCGGAAATTCGAGTCGAGGGGGCCCCCAGACGAGGTCTCTCCGCGCAGCCCCGGTAATAGGGGCCCAAAAATAAAGAAAACACCATTCATTGACCACGGCGAGAGAGAGAGAGAGCGAGGTGAAGCGAGAGACTCATAAAAATTTCGGATGGACGAAGAATTTGCGTATGGAAAACGGCTATATCGGAACCCCCCGTTTGGGGGCCCTTGCTCCCCACCACCGTCCCCGGGGCCTTAACCTTCGTAATTTCTTTCTCGCCCCACTCCTCCCCGCCCCCACCCTCGACGTCTGCGCTTGTGCTCCCGCTCGACGCAGCTTTTCTGCTTTTTTCCTTCCGCCGCGACACCGGATAACACATACATATATGTATATTTTGGGCCTTGTGTGCATATACCCACTTGCCAACTAATTTTATATATGACCCTCGTGTATCCTCGTTGTTTTTTTTCTCTTTTCCATCGCCATAATTTAAAATTTATGATTTCGAGAATCGGTTATGCCGCGCGTCACTACGCTCGCCCTCATCGGGTTTTATACTTGGCGGTCCCCGAATTGCGCGAGAATATTCGTGAGGTGGGGGAAGATGGGGGGCGGGGGGGCCCTACCCTCGGGTTCCCGTGGACCCGTCTCCTCACTTTCTCGTAAACTGCTTTGCCCGGTCGCTTCGCGAGATCTCCCGGCCGTGGTTTAGCCCCCGTGAGGAATTTGAATATTAAAATTAGCCTTTTCTTAATGCGCGCGCGCGAGCTCGGGAGGATGAGGCCCCCGGGGACTTGCAGCGGACGTGGGCGCTGACCAACCGAGCCACCGGCGAACATATGATCAAACTCGAGAGATTGGATACACCCAAATTCGCACGGAACCTCAATAATTCGTGGATTCCAGATGGCGCTGCATTTTTCATCACCGACGTTTCACGATCGCGCATGCGCGTCTCGGAAACGTGCGCACGCACTTAGAAATTTCGGCGAACAATTCTTATTTGACAAAAAAAAGCAAAAAATTAGACAAATATATATATATATATATATATATATATATATATATATATATATATATATATATATATATATATAACGTCCGCCGTCGGTCGGTGCAGTGTCAGCGTCCCTTGGCGAAATTATTTTGGCAAATTTCAATTTTCGACGAAAATTTCACAGAAAAAATATTTCACGACTTTCATCGTCGTCGAAATTACGTGAAACGAATTCACCAAATGTCAACCCCGTGTGAGGTCACACCTCCGAATAACATAGCACATCGGTCGCACGGGGTCCAACGAATCCCACTCGCAAAAACCGAACCCATCTGCGTTCTTTTCAATGTATCGACTTAATTCTTGCGCCAAACTTCGATTTAATGTTTTCCACATAAGCCCAATCGCAGTTGGCTCCTATTTAAGATTTCAACGTCGTCGAAACACGATGAAAGAAAAAAAAGAAATTCACGAAATCTGATTTTTTTTTACAAACCCAAAATTTTCATTGCACAAATCTCATGAAGTTGGCCCGGGGTCCATTGGACCCCGAGTGACCGCAACAGGTTAGACAACCCCTTACGCGATAAGTCGTGAATAAAAAACAAAAATTAGAAAAAAATGAAAAAAAATAAATAAAAACAGAAACAAATTTTCAGAATTTACAGCGTAATAATTCGTGAATGGTGATGATGCCTCTCATGGTCGCTTTAATAGACCGAGCATCCCCATAGATTTTTTTCTTCTTTTTCTTTTTTTTTTGTTTCCACTTTTTTTCCCATCCAGCATCCCTTTTGCCCGTATTGTATTCAATCAAACTGGTTTTCGCATCTGCTTTCACTCGGTACGCCGCGCCCTTCAGGGCGAACGAGTGGAGACCGACGTCCACCCGCATCGCATATTACATACCCGAGGCTATGAAAGAGCCGCGGAGATGAGGGAGGGTGGGGAGGGGGGAGTTTCTCCCGTGGTCCGGGACTTGTCGCTCGGACCCACACAGCATCCTCTCGATAGCGGCCGCGCAACCCAGGCGAATCTCTGACTCATCTCTTGCCCCCCCTCATTTCCCCCCAGATCTCCCCCCGTGAAAATTGTGTGACCCTGAAGAGCTCACGCACGCCTGCGTTAAGCTCCCCACGTTCATTTCACTCTTTCTTGCTTCATCGACGGCACGGCAAGGGATGAAAAAAAAAAAAAAAAAAAAAAAACAAAAAAAAATAAAGAACCGAATTAAAAGACAACATGTCCCGCACCTATGCCCGAGGCGAGAAAAGGGCCTGTTTCGTTTTTTCTCAACGGTATACACAGAAGAAAAATCGATGACGTAATTATCGTGACCATGTGGTTCTTCTCTACGCCTCGATATTCGATCTTCGAGTTTGTATTCAAATTTTGTAAGGGATGAGCTGGATTGTTGGAAGAAACTTATTGCGCTCACTTGGGGGTGGCCACCATTTTGTATTGATATCAAAAGTGTGCTTCGTTTCATTTTCACCGTCAATAACGCAAGAATTATAGTGACATTGACAAAATAAAATGGTAATTTCATGTTGCGTGGTAATTTTGTTATGAGGCCCCAAAAATTAAGGCCCAATGGTATGCACAAAGCGATGATGGAATTATGGTGACCATGTGGTTATCGGATGGAACTACGCTTCGATGTTCCAGCTTCGAGTTCGTATTCAGATTTTTGTATGGAACAAGCCAATTGTGAACGAAACGAACAAACTCATTGGGCCCACTTGGGGAAGGGAGTGGGGCAAAATTTTATTGATATCAACTGTGCTCCGATTCATTTCCAACGTCGATAATGGAAAAACTACCGTGACATTGGAAAAAACAAAATCGTAATTTCATGATGCAAGATAACTTGGTTATAAGGCCCGAAAAATGAAGGCACAAAGGGGGGCCTGATAAGCTCGTCACGCGGGATCGTGAAAAGTTTACACGGCTCTTGCCGCGAGATAAGTCAGCAGGTGAAATTGATGGAATGAAGAGTAATGCGGCAAAGTCCGAGACGATGAGGCCCCATTGGGCCCCCCCTGCCCCCCCCCGAAACCGTGATCTCGGTTTCGTCGGGCCCTAGGAATGCAACCTGATGGATTGGTCATCCGTGATTAATTTGACAAGCTGACTTTCTCGTTTTCGGGCGAAGACTGACAAGGCCCCGTGAGGCCCCACGGCACTCCTAATGGTCGTTTGAAATCTTGCTTCGGTTTTGGAGGGCGAGGGGGACGGGAGGGGGTCCACGACGGACGTTTGCTATCTCACAAACCAAATCGGGGGCGGCGGAGACGCCGTCGAGTGGGGGGACTTAAGGCCCATCCGATTCCTCATTGCCTCGGAGACGGTGAATATTTTTTGAAAAATTAATCGGGGCCTCGCTTTATAACCTAACCCGAGAAAATACTAATGGGATGCTCTTTTTCACAGTGGGCCCCGGCGTAAGGCCCCGAAACTACATGGAAAGAATAACCCAAAAAAAAAATAAATGAAAAATAATGGAAAAAAAGCAAAAAAAAAAATAACGACGAAGAGTCTTCAATCCAGAACGAAAGGAATAAAAAAAACGGAGAATGAAGAAAAGATGAGGGGAAAAAAAAATCCTGAGCGAGAGGGCACGCCGACGAAAAATTGTAGAGGCTTGTTTGATGGTTGAGATATTTAAGGCCCCGGTATGATGAATCTTCTAACCGCGCAATGTCGTCCACCTTTTACACGTGGGCTCTCTTTCTCTCTTTCTCTCGTCATAACTGACACACACACGTTCGTTGAACCGATAGACCTTGGAGGAATTCTTTTTTTTTTGATTATCAGACCGGGGCCACGTCGAACATATATTTGTATATATATATATAGATACATAAATATATATGTACATATATATTGACTTTCATCAATGTTCGAACACGTGAAAATAATTATTAAATTTTGCGATTTGGTAACGAGCGTGGCAAATACAAACACACATACACACACAGACTCACACGCACATGTATGTATAAATATGAGATATATTCAAACGTTTTTTAGTTTTTATTGAATTGTTTTTTTTTTTTTTTTTTTTTTTTTTTTTTTGTGGCTTCGTGGGAAGAAGCCGCGTCAAGTACCCGGATAAACCGGTAATCGTAAAGTCATTCGACGTCCATAGTGCAAACAAAAACGAGGAATGTGAAGAAAGAAAAAAAAACGTTAAATAACTTAAGAAAAATGAGAACGAGAAGTGAGAGAGAGAGAGAAAAAAAAACAGAATTCGATCATAAAAAAAGTAAAAAGAAAAACGATTGAGAAATTCTCATTGAGTATCCGCGTCGAGTTGGAATTAAACAAATAATCATCTGGCGCGTTTGCGATGGAAATCCGAGGGTTATTCGAGAGCTCGTTGGTGGGGGGAGGGGGGGGGGCTCGATGGATGCAACCGGAGAATGAAAGAAGCCACGAAGAAGAAGACGAAGATGAAGAGGATGAGGAATAAGAAAAGTGCTAGTGGTGGAAGTTAGTGACGATGAACGTGAGTGAGAAAAAGGGATGAGGGGGGAGGGTGGAGAGGGGATGGGGGGGGCAGAGTTCCGAGGGAGTTGGGACGCAGTGGGTAAAAGGATCCCATTGAATTCTAAATTTAAACGAATGTCCGAGTGTCAGCGAGGCTGACGGGCAAAATAAACAAGATGCGCGCATGCGCATGCGCGCGCGCGCCAGATTATTTCGCCGTGGAATCTTTTCAAATGAAAAAAAAGGGTTGCTCGGTGGGTGATGGTGGTCATCGAAAGTAAGGGGGAGGGAATAACGTTACTGAAAGGAAAAAGAAGAAGTAGACGACGATGATGATGATGAAGATCAAGATCGTGAAAAATTTTGATAAAATCGTGGACTTTTTGTAAATTAACGATCCAACGTCTTTGAACGTCTGAGGAGGCGACAGTGTGGAAAAGCAAGAGGATTAAAGTGAAGAAAGAGAGAGAGAGAGAGAGAGAGAGAGTGAGAGAGAGAGAGAGGAATCGAGAATTAGTGGCCCTAATTTTTGGTCCGAAAAAACGGGGAAAAAAATGGAAAAAATAAAACAAAATGTAATTCCCACGTGTCGGAATTGGTCGGAACCCGAAGACTTGTGAGAAAATAAACTCGATGATAACGCGTAGGTGGTGGGCAGAGCCAGTACGTTTGATTGACGTTGGTGTGAATGGTTCACCGACGCGAGCTCTGACACGCACACACACAGACACACACACCCGCTTCGCCAGCTGACTCACGAGTTAATTCGACGTGCGAACGAGCCCACAGACGAAACAATAAATTTAAAAAATGAAATAATAATAATCATGATAATGATAATTTTTAATAATATAAAAAAAATATTTCAAGTCGAGAAGGACGGTAAGAAAAAAGGATGCGGAAAGGGTGGGGAAAGATATGGGGAGGTCACGATATGAAGCTAGAAACAAAAGATTGTGAAGAATGAATTGTTCAGGAGATGATAAGTCCTGACACCAGATGGGCAATAACGTTTAGAAAAGAGAAGAAACCTAAATATGGACCTATTGTGATTTTGTTCACAATAATAATAATTATAATGATTATAATGATAATAGAAAAATTACAGAAAATATGGACCCTTTTTAATTTTTGATGAGATATAATGACAATAATAAAAATATTTCAAAAATATTTCAAGTCGACAATGATGGTGAGAAAAAAGGATCATGAGAGGGGAGGGAATGGGGGGTCACGATGTCGCGATATGCTACGAACGAAAGATTTCGAAGAATCAATTGTTCAGATAATGATCAATCTGCCACCAGTTGGGTAATTACGTGTTTAGAAGAGAAAACATGGATCTATAGTGATTTTAGTTGAAATAATAATAATAATAATAATAATAATAATAATAATAATAATAATAATAATAATAATAATAATAATAATAATAATAATAATAATAATAATAATAATAATAATAATAATAATAATAATAATAAAAATAATAATAGAAAAATGATAAAAATCATGAATCCATTTTCATTCTTGTTGAAATATAATAATAATGATAATAATAATAACGATCATAATAATCACAATGATAGAAAAATAAGAAAAAAAAATTGTTTCGAGCCATCGGCATGAGAATATTTATCTCCGGAATTCAATCGACTCGTTTCGTCTGTTAAATATATATATATATACATATAAACATACGTGTTTCGCAATGTTCGAGCCGAGCAATAATCTCCTTTTGACTGTGAAAGAGAGACTTGGAGAGCACATAATTCCGAGCAACAGAAGCAGCACGTGTGGAGCAGAAGCTCGGCAGTGGAAAAAAAAAAAAAAAAAAAAAAAAGACGCGTCGAGGGGGCGCGGAGGAGTGAAAAGGGCGTCGAGCCTGAGGGGCAGTAAGGGGGGGGGGGCTGAAGAGGGAGAGCCGCGGCTCCGTTCAGACGGCACTCGTAAAACGTTTTCATAAAAGGTTTCATAAAACGTTTCACGATCTCGTCATTTCGACCGGGGTTTAACTCTTCAGCGTTTTTTCCCTCTCCTACCCCCCCCCCCCCCCCCTCCAGCCTGCCTCCGACACCCCGCTCGCCACTGACGGTTAACCCCCCCCCCCCGACCCTCCTCCCTCGTCCTGCTTTATTTTAGAGTGGAAAAGATGAGAAGGAAAATCCTACGAGCGTTAAATACATACATCGGAAACTTGTGGTGGGAATCGACTTTCTTTTTATGTTTACTGGAAAAAAAAAGAAAAGAAAAAAAAACCATTTGTTTGGAGAAATGAAATTATTAATCGTGACATTGATGAAATTTGAAAATTATGAAAATTAATTGATTAAAACAATTATGAAATTATGAAATTAATGCATTGTTAAAATTAGGAAACTGTGAAATTAATGAATATAAAAATTTGTGAAATTGATGAACTTGAGAAATTATGAAAGTAAATTTTTTTATGGATTAATGAAATTAATCTATAAGAAAATTATGAAATAACGAAACTAACGAATCCGAAAAACTGTAAAATTATGATTATTTATGAATCTCAAGAATCATAATTTCCGAAATCCATGAATTAAAAAAATAATGAAATTCAAGAATTGAGAAAATGATGAAATAATGAAATTGATACATTGGAAAAATAATGAAATCATCCAATTTATGGATCGAAAAAAAATAATGAAGCTCCGAAATCAATCTAAAAAAAAAATTAGAAAATTATAAAATCATTGAATATAAAAAAAAAATCGTAAATCATGAAAATCAATGAACCGAGCAATGTACCAACGACAAAACGATGAACAATCTCGTTCGATCAACTGTTGATCATGCTCGAAAAAAAATAATTCGAAAAACAAATGAAAAAATAAAAAACAAATAAAAAAAATCGTTTCAAGTGCGGGAGTGAAAGAGCAACAGGTCGATGGTCCGGAATGGGAATCTCGGTGATCCCAAACGGAGTGAGTGGGAGTAACTCGCGACGTGCGGCGAGGGCGGAGGAGGGAGAAGCACGGACGAGGGGGAGGGGGAGGGGGGGGGAGCTGCTGAGGGGTCAGGATTATTCAAAGCTGGTGAAATGCCAAACGAAGCTTCTACATCCGAGAGCAAATTGCCCCGAGAGTTTCATCCCCTCCCCCTCCCACTCCTGCTTCCCCCAGTCATAACCTCTTTCCACGGTTGAAATCACGGAGGGACGAGACTGTCGCTGCAACAGGTTGTTGTCTCCAAAGTTTTTCCACAACTCTTTTTACAAAAAAAAAAAAAAAACGTTTTTCCATCCAACGGAATTTTCATCGTCGGGGCGATTGTTTGAATTGGCCGGCGAGTTTTTCGGGGCATGACAGTTTGGGGACTTTCATTGGGGTCCATTTGGACGGAAAAAGTATATATATATATATCCAATGAATCTATATCCATTTTATGGAGTCCACCGATCATTGCACGCACTTTTTTTTATTTTCGGCTTTGTTTGGATTTGAAATAAATCCTGATTGTTTTTTTTTAATAATTTTCCCGCTACTTCTGAGGGCGATGCGCGCGCATCGAAGTTGTGAAAACAAGAGCGGACCGACAGATGGGACGTTTTTTTTTTTTTTGTTGAAATTTTGATGTTTGTTTTTTTTTTACAAATTCTGTGTTATTAACAAATACTTTTGTTCTCAATTTGAAAGTGGGTTGCGGCTATGTTCATGTATATATATGAGGTGTTCCACCCCATTTCGAACGGTCAAAAAGTTTTGCATTCCCGAAAAAATTGAAATTTGGTCAAATTATTCAATTAGACGAAAAAAAGTAGTGTGAATTTTTTCAGATTTTTTGGATCGCATTTTTTTGAGTTTTTCAACATTTCAAAATTTTCTAAATAACGTTATATATTGAAAGCATACGATTAAACAGAAAAATGTTTCAGACAAAAAAGTTGCAGTTTTCCATAAACTTTGTGAAAACATTTTTCTTGGAATTTTTCGAGTTCAAAAAATGACCATTTTCATCAAAAATATACGAAAATAATTTTTTTCGGTCGGTATGTCACCTTCGATTTATCTCAAAAAATTCCTGAAAATACTCTGAAATGTGTAAAATATACACGTATTTTTTTTGTCATGGCTCGATTAGTTGTTCCTAAGCTATGCTTTGGTTTATTAATGATATTTATTAAAGTTTTTTTAGAAAAATCCATTATTATGGAAAATCATAATCTCCCGAATTGTTTTTCTCAAATTCACAGATGAGAGAACATTTACAATAATAATATTAATGTTTTTGAGCTTATTGGATAATCGATAACGTAGATGGAACTCCATTGAACTCGTTCGAAAGCTACGCTCTATAATGACTCGTTCAAAAAATTCAATGATTAAATGAATAATTTTCTGTCCTAACATCATATTTTTTTATTATTGTTGTGTAAATGAATCACAACGTAAGAACTGGGAAAAAGTGAAGCATAAACAGATCGTTGCGAGTTATTTATTTTTCCAGACTCGGAGAGTTACGAAGTCCGTGGCGAGCGAATATATTTTGCATTGGAGAATCCCATCCGGTCCTGGTATAATGCAAAGGTGTTTTTGGATCTTCGGTACAGCTTTCACTCGCTTAAATCTCGATTCCATCTACGTTATCGATTATCTATGCTCCAATAAGCTCCAAAACATTAATATCATCATTGTAAATGTTCTTTCATCTGTAAATTTGAGAAAAACAATTCGGGAGATTATGATTTTCCATAATAATGGATTTTTCTAAAAAAACTTTAATAAATATTATTAATAAACCAAAGCATAGCTTAGGAACAACTAGACGAGCCATGACAAAAAAAATACGTGTGTATTTTACACATTTCAGAGTATTTTCAGGAATTTTTTGAGATAAATCGAAGGTGACATACCGACCGAAAAAAATTATTTTCGTATATTTTTGATGAAAATGGTCATTTTTTGAACTCGAAAAATTCCAAGAAAAATGTTTTCACAAAGTTTATGGAAAACTGCAACTTTTTTGTCTGAAACATTTTTCTGTTTAATCGTATGCTTTCAATATATAACGTTATTTAGAAAATTTTGAAATGTTGAAAAACTCAAAAAAATGCGATCCAAAAAATCTGAAAAAATTCACACTACTTTTTTTCGTCTAATTGAATAATTTGACCAAATTTCAATTTTTTCGGGAATGCAAAACTTTTTGACCGTTCGAAATGGGGTGGAACACCTCATATATATATATATATATATATATATATATATATATATGTATGTATTTATTCGTCACCCTTTGGTTTCGTGGGTCTCGAACCAACGAGCCTTCTGGCCCCGAATTTCTCGACGAATTTTTTATTGTCTTGTCGGTCTTCCAAACGGGAGCTCAAATTTCAATCCGTCGGTTATTTGCTCGCACGCATGGACACTTCGTTTTTTTTTTTCACCGATGCTCGGTCTACGTGCTCGATTCGTTGTCTCTAACGCGGTTCAACGAATAATAATCGAAACTCGAAAAAATAAAATAAAAAAATAATAAAATGAACAAAAAAAATCCTAAGCTTGATTGAATGGTTTGTTCAAGATCTTAGGTTTTTTTAGTTTTTATTTTTTTTTAAATATATTTTTCAATTCTTCATTTACTCATTTATGTGTTTTTTCGGATTTCAGGTTTTTTGTTCAATTTTCCGATTCTTCATTCATTTATTTATGTCTCGTTTCGTATCTTAGGTTTTTTTTAAAGATTTTTTTTCCAAACTTCCAATTCTATATATATTCATTTATGTTTTGTTTCGTATCTTGGATCGTTTTTTTTTTTTTAATTCTTCATTTAATTTCCTCAATTTTTTAATTGTCGACGATTCATGATGTCTACGATTTGTAGAAATAATAAAAATACGTATTGTTTGATGATATTGAAAATCCGAATAGTATTGGAAAAAAATATCAAAAAAAAAAAAAAAAAAAAAAAAAAATTTCCAACTCTGATTTGTAATAATCGTCATATCGTCGGCATCTCGAGTCAGAGAAACTTTTGGAAGAAAAAAAAAACAAAAATTTCCCAACCTGTCTCGACGGGACGACTTGACCTGACTGATGGACCTGTAGCCGAAATCGTTGTGACAGCTAAAATCCGAACGACGATGAAAAAAATAAAAAAATAAATAAAAATAAAAAATAAAGAATACAAATTTTTAAATCATCATCATCATAATCTCGGTTGTCCCATCGTGATCCCAATGGGCCCACGCGAGTCTTCGAAAAAAAATGTTTTTTTTTTCTTTTGCCCAATGTTCTCACGGGGGTTCAGGAAAAATACCGGAAAATCGTGCGAAGATCACAACGCGGTTGATTCTTTGACGAGTCCGTTCGAACGGTTAAGACCGAAGATGGAATCATTAATCATTTTGTCCACGGGCGTTGGTCCGGATAAAGCCGCGAGACGAATGTAACCAACGTACATCAGGATCCACACCGACCCCGTCAAAACTTTGAGAAAATTATTCTCTCGACCCATACTTCGGTCACGAATTTAAAAAAATGTTTTTTTCATTCTTTCTTCGTTTCTTCAAAACTTTCTCGGACGAATCATTTTTTATCTTGGTTTGGTTAAATTTTTTTTGTGACTCGTATTTTTCATCTCTCTCTCTCTCTCTCTCTTTTTCTTTTTCTATGAGAGTCTCTTTCTCTCTCTCTCTCTCTCTCTCTCTCTCTCTTTCTCGTTCTCTCTGAGAGTCTCTCTTTCTCTTCCTCTCTGAGAGTTTTATTATTTCTCTCCCTCTCTCTCTACGAATTTTCCGTCTCTTTCTCTCTCTTTCTGATTTTTCTCTGCGTCTTTTTTTCTTTGTCTGATTTTTTTCTCTCTCTTTCTGATTTTATCTTTGTGTCTTTTTCTCTTTGTCTGATTTTTCTCTCTCTGATTTTTCCCTGCCTCCCCCCACCCCCTCTCTCTCTCTCTTTAATTTGTTTCTATCTCTTTTTCTCTCTCACTTTCTCTGATTTTTCTCTGTCTCTCTTTCTCTCTCGCTCTGATTAATTCTCTGTCTCTTTTTCTCTCTGTCTCATTTTTCTTTGTCTCTCTCTTTGTCTCTCTCTCTTTCTCTCTCTCCCTTCCTCTGATTTTTCTCTGTCTCTTTTTGTCTCTCTCTCTGATTTTTTTTACGATTTTAAATTGTGAGCCTTTCATTGTAAGTGTCGTGGGCCCCAGGGGGTCAGTCGAAAGGGGGGTGGGGAGGGGGCACACTCGAAGGCTTTGCCACTTTGAGATTCATTAAATGATAACGTGCTGCAACAATTTTTCTTTCCATTCTTCGTTGTAATACGAGTTCGACCCTCGAAATGACATGTCCATCGTCGCTCAATCATTTCATTATTTAAAAAAAAAAAAAAATGTTCTACACGCTCCCAACGTCATCCGCATGCTCAAAGCATTTCAGGGTCAGGGAGGCCCAAACAAGGCTCAACTACTCCGACTCGTTAAATTTCAAGAAAAAACAAATCAATAATCAAAAAAAAAACAATAAAAAAGATTCGAAGAATTTACAAATCGAACATCAACGTTTTCGATTATTTTGCATCGTAGATGGCGCGACACTTGTGTCAGAAATAAAATTAATTTGCGATAGTCTGAATTAAAAAAATTAGAAAAATGGAATTACCGGAGAAGCCGATTTTTATAGGTTTTGCAAGCGTCGGCCATTTTGCGCGTATTCACGTGTGGAAAACGCAAACGCGTCTCAAGGGGCAAGGGGCGAGGGGCGAATGGAGGGGGGCAGGGGGGTCGCATGTGTGAGCAACTGGCGATACGCAAGTGCCGCATTCTGTTCTCATGTAACCAACCACGTACAGTCGATACTAAAAGCCCTCCTTGGCTAGGGGGCGAGGGGGGGGGGGGGGGGGAGGGGGCACCCTCGCCACCACCTCCGATTCTTCACAATCGAGATGAGAATGCGAAAGCCCCATTTCGTCGTACCGCATTCGTCGCAACGATTTTACAACCGGGCAATCGATCACGACAATTCTCGATCTACGATTATCCGACGCTTTTTTTTAACAAAATCATGAAAACGAAAATATATATATTTTTTTTAACGGAAAAAACGCACACACATGCATCTTCCACATCGAAACGATTTTCGTCATTGTTTATGTGCAACAAGAATTGAAACAAAATGAGAATTTGAAAAATAATAATAATAATAATAATAATAATAATGATAATAATTTTGTCAATATTTGTATACATTGTAAACAATAATTGTGTCAATTGTGACAATTGGATTGACTTGATTGACAAAAATTGATTATAAAACAATCAAAAAATTAACATTTTTTCAATAAAACAAAAATAAATTTAAATTTTTCAATAAAACAAAAAAAAATGAATTTTTTTCATTTGTCAATTCAAACGGAAGCCATCGTTCGCGTTGATCCAAATCTTCTTTTTTATTTCGTAATGCATATGCAAAATATATCAATTGATTCAGATGCTTTGGGTCTTAACGTCGCGTTAATAATAGAAATTCGCACGTATGCGGATGTGTCGAAACAGACTTTGGGGATTAATCCACCATCCCCCCGTAACGCCATTTTCTTTTCTTATCTTTTTTTTGCACGCCTTTTATCCAAAATAAAAGGAGATACGAAAACTTTTTCATATTCGCTAACGAAAAATCACGAGCTGTAGTCTGTATATATTTTTTTTTAGCTATCAGCGCTAAGTTTACTATTTATATATTGCAAACTACGTTGTTTACTCTTAAGATGGTACTGGAGAATATTTTATTCGACGCAGAGCCGTCGAATTTCGAATTAATTTCGTCCAATGACGAATTCGAAAAAAGCGCGCGAAAAATCCGATGAATTCAAATTTTCGAAATTGATTTGTTTCGTATTTACGTAAATAAATGAATAAATAAATAAATAAATAAATAAATAAATAAATAAATAAATAAATAAATAAATAAATAAATAAATAAATAAATAAATAAAGTAAATAAACAAATAAATAAATAAAATGACTTACCCTGTTGCTGTTGCGATTGTTGTTGTTGATGTTGCATTTCCATGTGTTGATGATGATGTTGCAGTTGTTGAGCGGTCGCGGGATTGAGAAACGTCGGTGGCAATTGTCGACTGACAATTTTCGCCAGTTCACCACCGGCCAAACCGTAAATGGCCAATAATTCTTGCATCGTCGATTCGGCGTATTCCCTCATGCCCTCGAAGGGTTTACGCTCCTCGACTTCGGTCTCGTTTTCGTTGTCGTTATCCCGGTCGTCGCGATGCTGATGCAGCTGATGCTGCTGCAGTTGCAGTTGCTGCGGTGGCATCGCGTCGTCGTGGAAATCCTGTTCACGATCGTCCAGACGAACCGAGTGGACCACGTCCTGATCCTGAATCGCGCAGTCGCTCTTGTCCGACGAATCGGAATTTGGACTTCGTGCCTGAAAACGAATAATAATAATTATTAAATAAAATAATAGAATTAGAAAAAAAATAATAAAATTAAAATTAAAATGATAATTGAAATAATAATGATGATAATATTGATTGGAGCTGCTTTGGCCGTTTCGTCATTTCATGTTTTTGAATTTTGGCGACGGATGAGTTGCCAAAATTTAATTTTCAAGTTCTTTCGTCCGTCGCAAAAATTCATTTTTGAGTTGTTTCGTCCGTCGACAAAAATTCATTTTTCAGCTGTTTCGTCCTTCGAAAAAACTCATTTTTAAGTTCTTCAACCTCAATCGAGAGTATGAAAGAATAAAACAAAAATTGTCCAAGCTAAATGTTTCCGTCATAAACTGAATTCAATAAATAGATTAAATAAAAAAGTTTAATTTAATAAATTTCAATAAATTACAAAAATAAATTTATGTTTACATGAAAATTTTCAAATGTTAAACATATATATATATTTTTTTTTACTGATTACTCTAAAATACGTAAATTTTAGCAAAATGGATTATGGTTTTTTTATTAGTCACAATTTTCGAAATTAATCATTTTCATAATTAATTTTCTTCAAAATAAATTGAATAAAAATTAAATTTAATAAATTTCAATAAATACTAAAATAAATGTATGTTTAAATGAAAATTTTCGAATGTTATACATTATATTTTTTCACGATTACTCTAAAATACGTAAATTTTAGCAAGATGGAATATTGTTTTTTTTTGTAGTCACAATTTTTGTAAATTAATCATTTTTTATTTATTTATTTATTTTTTTGAATTTTCAAAAATTCCATACTGACCTCCACGCTCGGCGAATATAATTTCTGTGACCTGAGCTGTTCGAGAATGAATTTGTGTCTCATCGAGTCACCGCTGTCGTCTTCGTCTTCGTCGGGTTCGGACGACGGTGGCCTTGTCGCAACCGACAAATCCATCGGACTCGCTTCGTTATTGTTCAATCGCGATTTGTTCGTTCTCTCGTCTATTGGCAGCAATAAAGTTTTTTTGTCGTAATCGATCACGTCGTTCGAACTCGTTTCTTCGACCGTCGGTTGTTCCTCGCTCATGTCCGCCTCGTCTCTTTCCGAATCGTCCGATACCTCGGCCATCCGGCTGCTTATGGGTTTAAAATTTTTTCTCTTGTTTCGAGGTTTTTGCATGCTCGTCGCGGTGTGCAACTGCTGCAGCTGTGACGTTGGACCGTCGAATTGCGAATCCCGATCGTCGTCCGTCGTCGTCGTCGTCGTCGTCGTCGTCGGCGTCCGTCGGGAAGTCGCGTAATTGTACACCGACTCGGATAACATTTCCGCTGTTACGGATCAATCATAAAAAAAAATGTTATTAACGAAATTATCGATTTTGACGAAATTACATTTTTAAAAATGATTTTTTTTTTTTTTTTTTTTTAAGGATTGAAGAATGGTACTCACTTGGGCCATATGGGCTCGTTACGGTGGACATCTCGAAACTTCCTTTGATACTTCACCCCCTCAAAGCATTCTGCAACAAAAATAAAAAACGAAGAAAATTAATCACTGATTTATTTTTATTTTTATTTCTTTTTACGACAATTGATTCAAGTCGTTGATTTTTGTTGCATTTTCGAATAGAAATGTTTTTGATGATGATTATATTATATACGTTATTATATTTTATATTATTCATCATATTATTATATGTTATATCACATATTTATTATACACGTATTGTTATCGTGTAAAATTGTGAGATAAACAATTTTCTTGCAATCGTTGATTTTTATTTTATCATCGAACCGAATAACAACCGAAACAAATTATTAAATAAACTCTTTACCATCCTTGAACAATAATATTTTTTGAAAAATTTTGGAAACAAGAAAATCAATGAGTTTCCAATTAATTCGAGTCGTCGAGTTTCGAAGAAAAATTTGAAGGGCTAAAATTAACAAATCGTATTGTCAATAATTGTATTTCTCTAATTTTCATATCTTTTCCTATTTTTCTATTCCATATCTTTAATATTTTTCCTATTTTCATTTCATATCTTTCATATCTTTCCTATTTTCATTTCAATAAACGTTTATTTTTGCTTAATTTTTGTTCGTTTGTGGTGTTTTTTTGTAAACATTTTTTTTTTGTTTTTTCGTTTTTTTTTCCATTATTCCCGTTCGTCGAGACTCCAGACAATGAAAGGACATTATTATCCGAACGACCGGGTTGAACGTAATTTTTATCGCGAGAGAGAGAAAGAGAGAGAGAGAGAGCGAGCGAGGTGGAAGTAACACTCTCGGGGGGCAGCCCCCAGACACGGGTGTGCCCCGCACGCGTTCGTGGAATGTCGTTCATACAATACAATACGCACCTTCGAGGTGAATTAAAATCGAGGCTGTAACGTCAACTGGATCGATTTAAACTCAACCCGGACAACACGCACACACACACACACACACACATACACACAATGCAGCGAAACAGCATCAGCGAGCTTTTCAACGACCCAATCTGTGTTAGTACATCGAATATATATATACAATATCATTGTTGCTTCATTTTTTTCTCATAGCTTTCCATAAATTTTCCAGTCGACCTGGATCACTCGTTGTGTATTCGAAAATACACATTTTTTCATGCAAATCCGAGTCCCAACAATGATCGACGATATTTTTATATATATATATATATTTATATATATGTATCATTTTCTAACTCACTTGTTATAATGCAATGTTCGATAGTACAATTATTTAGCATTATTCAATTTGTCGCTGAATCACGTTGATATCATTTTTCAATAATTTCCAATTTTATCGTTAACAAATTATTTTGAATATCATTCGATGAAAAAAAAAAAAATAAATAATGTAGAAGCAAATTGTCGACAAAAATAATCGATGGAATTTTTACATTTTTCTATAAATTTCGACGAAATTATTTTAAGAATTTTTTCAGAAGGTTTATTTACTTTTTTCGATTTTTTTTCTAAATAACAAGTTGAAATAGCTGTTTATTATAAATTTCAACAAAAATGAATCAATCACCTTGAAATTTTGAATAACGAAAATAGAATTTTTTTTTCAAATTCCAAATTGCAATAATAATAACAACAAAAAAAACAACAACAACAACAACAACAACAGCAATAGTCAAAATAATATTAATAAATAAATAAATACAGCTATTTAATTTTTCACGATCCAAGCGTACGATAATTTCATTCGAGTCGTGTTTTTTTTTCCATCTTCGATCAACGTTCAATAGTGTGAGAATCGCAAACGAGCATCGCAAATTGGTAGAAAATGCCGTAAACGAGGAACGAAACAAAGAAACGACGATCGAACGAGGTTCCGCGATCGTTTCGAACGACGGAAGAAAATACATCTATACCCACACATACATATATATATGTATATATGCGTATAACGAAGCTGAACCGGGGCGTCGAATGGCCAAGAGAGTAACAAAAGCCCGATCGTTTAAAACCCACATATCGACTCGAGGACCACAGAGAGGTCCCCCGGTCCGCACAGCTCTGCAGCTACCGTGTCACGAACCACACGCACATATATACATATGAGCGATTCCACGTGACTTCAGCCACTCAAAAAAAAATTTTTCCACAAATAATTTTAAAAAATTGAGCTATTTTTTTGCAATATATTCACCGAGTGCCGATTTTTTTAAAATTTTTTTGACGGTTTTATCGTAAATTAAAGTTTTTTTGTATTTTTCCATTCAAATGGGTGTATCTTTGGCAGGGTTTGACGTATTTACATTTGTAAAAAACGAAAATGTGCGTCTTTTTGAGGCCTTCCAGAAAAAAATTACCTTAGATTCTATTGAGCAAGTTGCACGTCCGTTTCAGGGCAAAATATGCAAAAATATTTTTTTTCTCAAAAAATGCATTTTTAATTTTTTTTTTCAAAATTTCCCCAAATTCTGAATACGGAAAAAGAATTTTTGGTATTTTTTATATCGTGGGACCGGCAATCGGTAATGCGTAATTTTACCGATTTCATTAATAGATTTTTTTCAGTTTGATTTTTTTTTTTTTCGTGTGCTCCAGTCACTTCACGCGAGTTCAGAAGCCTCCTTAAAAGAGAAATTAATGATAATCAATGCTCGTTGAATCGCGTAGAGCGAAAAAATTAAACTGAAAAAAATCTATTAATGAAATCGGTAAAATTACGCATTACCGATTGCTGGTCCCACGATATAAAAAATACCAAAAATTCTTTTTTCGTATTCAGAATTTGGGGAAATTTTGAAAAAAAAAATTAAAAATGCATTTTTTGAGAAAAAAAATATTTTTGCATATTTTGCCCTGAAACGGACGTGCAACTTGCTTAATAGAATCTGAAGTAATTTTTTTCTGCAAGGCCTTAAAAAGACGCACATTTTCGTTTTTTACAAATGTAAATACGTCAAACCCTGCCAAAGATACACCCATTTGAATGGAAAAATACAAAAAAACTTTAATTAACGATAAAACCGTCAAAAAAATTTTTAAAAAATCGGCACTCGGTGAATATATTGCAAAAAAATAGCTCAATTTTTTTAAATTATTTGTGGAAAAATTTTTTTTTGAGTGGCTGAAGTCACGTGGAATCGCTCATATATATATAGTTCTCTATCGCATACCCGGTAACCGAGTATATAAGCCTTAGAGCGACAAGTCATACGCGATAACGCGTTGTACGACCGAACGAAATGAAGCAACGTTGTGACGAGAAAGAATGAAAAAAAAAAAACCAAAAAAAACCAAAAAGAAAAATAAACGAAGCTTGACAATTAGTTTCTGAGTTACAGTGAAACCTCTCACTAGTCCAAAATCCGGGGTAAAAATGGGCGGGCGAGGGTTCGATGATATAGCAAATTCAATTTTCTACAACATTGTTCATGTGAACTTTTGATCTATATAGCGTTGTTTGTCCAGCATTTGGACGAAAAGGTTGGAACAATGAGAGAAAATTAGTAGATTTTTACCTTCCCGTCCAAACGCTGGATAACCAACGTTATATGCATCGAAAGTTCACATGAACAATGTTGTGGAGAATTGAATTTCCTAAAAAAAAGTCCACGACGTCATATATCTAACTTTGATAATAAACGCGTGGGGAAAGCTCGAAAGTCGGGGAATAGTTGACCATCGTGGCTGCTAGCGGGCCAGTTCCCTAAATGTACTACTCCGCCAGGTGGCAGCAGCGACGACGTCAACTCCACAGAAATCGCTGTGACGTATCGATTACGTTGCAAAAAAATTGTTAAAAAATGCAATAGGGTTGTAATTCCGGATGTTACAATTTTGCAATCAACTCGGTCAACTTTTTTTCTTAACAAAACGTCGATTGAGGAAGTTAAACTTTTTTTTTTCTTCATTTTCGATGGCGCATTTTATTATATTTATATATGGCAATGGAGAGGGAAAAAGTGGCACAGTCGACTATACCAAAGGGATAATTAACATCTGTTACGGCACCTAGCGAAGCCCGGAGTGATGTTGTATAGAGCGAAACGTAGTCGGCGAGGAGGCGACGCCCTCTTTCCACCCCCACCCCCGCCCCCTACACCAGCCTGGATTATCGGGGTAGGAAGAGGGGGGCGGATCTAGAATAAATTGTTGTTGGGGGCCCCCGCGTTTACTCTTGCCCCCCCCTCCCCCCACCCGCACCCTTTAACTCTGCTACGATCGTTAATTCTTGTATTCGTGTTTCTTCATATTTTTCTCTCTTTCATCCGGGTTTCTTTTTTTTTCCATCTCTTTATTATGGTTGATCGTGTGCAGAGGTTTGTGGAAGGTTGCGAAAATCGCGGTCGTACATTTTTTATCGATGGATCATTATGTTGGGGAAAATCAAGGATTATCGATTAAATTAATAATAATAATAATAGCAACAATAACAATATCAATTGTAAGAATGATAATAATAATAATAATAATAATAATAATAATAATAATAATAATAATAATAATAATAATAATAATAATAATAACAATAATAATAATAATAATAATAATAACAATAATAATGAATATTTACTACGCGTATTGGTTTGTCAGATTTGTAACTGCAACGAGTGATTGCTAATTTATTCGTCGAATGAAATACTTTGTGGAATTTATGACGCTGACATGTGTATTGTATGTTAATGATTTTTTTTTTTTTTTTTTTTTCGAATTTGCAAACACGTTTTCGCGACGATAATATGAGTTTCGTTGAATCTAAATTTTTGTTCTTAAGCGTGTCTGGTCGATGATAAAATATTCCATCGGGCAGACCAATGTTGGGGAAAAAAAAATTGTAATTTTTTTTTTCAATTTTAAACCGTTGAGCGTTGGTTAATCGCCAAAAGTTGGAAGTCCATACACGAGGGACTATATACATAAGGGATAATTAACATCTGTTACAGTACCTATGCCAGCGGGGGGACGGCCCATTTTCATCCCCACCATTCGACCAACACGGGGGGGCGGACCTTGAATACATTATCGTCACCGGTGTGTTACGTACGTGCGTTAGTACTCAAAAAAAAAAAAAAAACAAAACAGAAACCGTACGGATATAACAATAGAAACGTTCGAAGCGACGTAGAATGAGCGAAACATATAAAAAAAAATCAAAATGATCGGTCTACGAGCAAAGGAGAAGTTGAAAAAAAAAAAAAAAAGGAAACTAAGGACGGGGACTTCATTTTTAAGATAATTTCAAGAGCGAGGAGCCTCAGAGTTGTCTCTTTTCTTAAGAGTCATGTTTAACCCCTACAATAGGTGGATCCCAATTTAATAAAAGACATTTTAAGTTCCCGTATCTATTCCCTTTGCATAATTAAAATTATGCCAAGAATTGGCATCATTTTTGTTGAACGCCTGAATTATGTAAAAAGAACAATCCACTACCACGGAAAGTGACTCGAAGTTATTATTGTGTTAGGACAATTCCAATATCAATAGGACTTTGACTCAGAGTTGCCCCTGTTCTTAAGAGAAATGTTAACCTCTAAGATAAGTGATCACCAATTGGATCAAAGAAATATCTGGTTCCTGTATCTAAACCCGAATTGCTATTTTTGATGTAAGCTCATAGTAACAAGTAGAACACTCAAGAGCCCAACAATGTCACGACAAGTTCTGTCGAGGCGGTTCCAATAGCATAGCTTAACTTGGGAGTTGAGGATGCTCTCAAGAGCCATTACCTCCTAAAATAAGTAAACTCCAGTTGGATCAAAGGAATATTTCGCAGCTATGCCTAATTCAATATGGCGATCATTTATGTAGGCCTATGTCAACAACCAGAACACTAAAAATTATAAAAATGTCACAGGAAGTGACGTTAAGACAATTCCAACTGGAACAAACATTTCCTAAAACGCTTAAGCCCAACAAACGCCTTCCATCTAAATCATTCTTCCTAAAAATAGCTAAACCACAAAAATTCGATCAAACGAATCCCCGATTCCTGTTCCTCGTCCAAGAACCGAAAATTCTCGCGATTCCGATGGCCAGCCCCAGATTTCTAAATAGAACAATCAACGTTCCAGAAACAACGAAAAAAAAAAACAAACGTCACAGACACGATTGTCCAGAAAATTCTAACACAGCGTCCTCGCCTCGAAGTTGACCTCATTCCACCCAACAAAACCGAATCTTATCCCAAGTTAAATAGATCAAACAAACAAAAAACAAGTTTCCCAAACGGTTACAAACCGAACCAGTGACATCCCAGAGGTACTAAAATCGTTCCTCCTAAAATAGGTAAACACGAATTGAGAACGAAGGAATGTCGCGGTTCCCGTGTTTGCATTTTCGCCATTTCGCGTTCGCGGTTGGCCTAGATTCTCAAACGAAATAGACTGTGTTGCACGGTGTCCAACCGTACAAATGGGAATGGGAAAATAAGAAGACGAAAACAAAACAAAACACGGAGACACGAGCGAGAGGCTATTGGGATTCCCCGAAAGGTCTCGAGTACGTTTTATTTTTACTGGCCGAAGAATCTGAGAAATCGTTCGACATAGTGACAACCATTTTCAGCTACTGGGCCACTCTGAGTCCCACTAAGGGCCAATTGGGCGACCACATCTCACGGGAAAATCTTTGCCGAAGAAAAAAAATCATAATCAACGATCAACGGATCATCGATTGTGAAGTCAACTAGTCGGATCACAAATTTACGATCGATTTTTGTGATCAAACGGACAAATGGATCGGAAATAAAGAAATTGGCAATGGAATTGGGCGTCGAGAAATTGGCGTATCGTCATATATGGGGACCGGTTGAAAATTCGATATTTCGATGCTCGTTTTCGGGGGAAAAAAAATTAAATTTTTTTTTTAAATAAATAAATAAAAAAACGTTGAATCGAGGTTGACGAGGTTGACGTAAGTGGTGAATTGTCATCGTGATTGTGCCAAAAGTACGTGAAGCCGAGTGTGATGAGAACGAGACTGGCCGCACGACGACGACGAAGAACGAGAGGACCCGAAGAGACCGACGAAGAAGCGACCGAAGAGGATGAAGACGAAGAAAACGAGGGAAAAAATACGAAGATGAAGACGATGGGGGGAGGGGGGAGAGGGAGGAAGGGGGAAGGATTGTGGTGGCCAAGGAACGGAATATCTCTGTTGCTCGCAGAACTTTTCTTTACGTGTGAGAGCGTCTTCGAAACTCTCTTTCTCATTCTCTCTCTCTCTCTCTTTTACACTCTTTCTCACACTCTCTCTCTCTTTTACTCTCACTCTTTCCTTCTCTCTCTCTCTCTCCCTCTCGACACTCGACATTTCTCGACGCTGATGCCGATGCCAGAACCACTGGAAACAGAAAAAAAAAAAACAGAAGAAAAAAAAATTATTTTCCCGCGCGCTGTTTTGTACGCTATATATGCTATATGGACCCCGTAAACGCAAACGCGTGGCGTTCGTTCGTCAAACACTTGAATGTAATGTTGCCAGAGAGTCTTTCCGATCTTTCTCTCTCTCTCTCTCTCTCTCTCTCTCTCTCTCTCTCTCTCTCTCTCTCTCTCTCTCTCTCTCTCTCTCTCTCTCTCTCGGTCTGCCTTTTCTCCGACGCACAACACACCACTTCGTACCGGTTCTTTCACACTCGAACAACCGACTCGAACATCGGAGTTACATTACAATTTTTTTTTATTATTCATCTTTCTTTATTTGTTCTTATTAAAAAAAAAAAAAAAAATTTTTTTTGTATTCGCTGCGGAAATTTGTTTGTCGTTAATCAATTTTATAGTTTCTTGGGATATTCTTCGTTGGGTGTTTTGTGATATTTTTTTATACGTCGATCCACGAACGTGTCTGGTGTGATAAGAAATATTCAAAAATACATATAAATAAAATATTATTTTTAAAAATTTTTTTTCATAGTGTTGTGTTTTTTTTAACTTTGTTATGATTATTTAGAATTTAAAAAAATATATATGTGTCATGAAGAACATTTTTTAACGGTTATTTTGAAACGAGGTGTACACGGATGTGAAGAGCGAGACGCGGGAGAGAATCGGGATGGTCGCTCTCTGTGCGGTTGGTTCTGGTGGAGTGGTTGGCCTGTGTCCGGACGATGGAATACCGAGAGATTATTCAAATTCGTCTTGCGGATGCCGGCTTAAAGTATATTATTTATCGGAACCGAGAAAGAAAGAGAGAACGAGAGAGAGAGAGAGAGAGAGGGAGGGAGAGAGAGAGAGAAAGACAGAGAGAGAGAGAGAGAGAGAGCAGCCCAGCTTCCAACATTATGTGGCTGCTGCTGCTGCTGATGCTACCGGTGATGCTTTGCCCGCCGCTTCTTCTTCCGTCTTATCCCGCCAGTCATCGTCTTCACCCACACGCCACTCGACAATTGCTTTCACCGTTTTATACGAAAAATCATTTTTCCGTACAATCTTTTTTCCTTTTCCCAGGCAATTCATATATAATTCATATATGTAGTTCCAATTCAATACGTATATATATATATACTAAAACTAACTATTCATTATTATTTATTTATATATATTTATATATATATATTATTTATTATTATTTATTTATAAAAAATAACTATTTATTATTTTCTAGAAATTGGAAGAATAAATGGTTAAAGAACTTTACAAGAATAAATATTTCTATTTCATTATACAAATAAATAAATTCTACAAATTATCCCTCGACAATTGCTTTTACCATTTATACTCCAGTCGCTTTACGCGAGTTCAGAAGCCTCCCTGAAAGAGAAATCAATGATAATCAATGCTCGTTGAATCGCGTAAATAATCGAATGGAGCACATGGAAAAAAAAAAAAAAAAAAAAAAAAAAAAAAAATCACGATCCGGGTCAAAATTTTCCGACGATTTCAGCGTCGTCAATAATATTTTTTATTTTTTTCAATATTATTCCTTCTCTTCTTTTTTTTATATATGAAAAAAAAGAATTTCATCGTCTTTCAGCAACACGTCTTTCGGTCCGTGGCCGTTCGTTCGTGTTCGTGTGTACTTCGGTGAGAGTCGCGAAACTCCGATTTCCGAGGTTTCGAAGACTCGGAGAATATTGAACATAATGTGTTCCCCACGAGTGTCGTTTGAGATGTGACGTGAGAGATGGAGAGAGAGAGAGAGAGTGAGAGAGTTAACTGGACCGGACCGACGAAGAATCCGCGACGGATAAAACCGCGAGCGAATCGTGCACACGAACGAGCGACGGAGAAATAACGAAATAAAATAATTTAAAAAAAAATAAAATAAAAATAAAAATAAAAATAAAAATACAGAAAATTAAGACGAAGAAAAAAAAAATTGCGCACAGCGTTCGGAGCCGAGAGTCTCTGGGGGAGGAGAGGGCGAATGTGTTGATGAGATATGGTGTGAAACACGAGAGGCCCCCGAGATTAATATAATGAGAGAAAAAAAGAAACATGAAAATTCTGAGAACTGGTTGAAGTCATAATATTCGTTAATTTCGCGGGAACGACAGAGAGAGACGGAGTCATGGGCGAAGGCAAAGGGACGAGAGAGAGAGAGAGAGAGAGAGAAAGATGCTGATTCTCTATCCCTCTCTCTCTCTCTCTCTCTGTTCGCCCCGTTTAACGATAAGACCAGCCGCGGGAGCAAACGGGCCCCCGGCAATTGAATCAAATTTTCACACCTTCGTTGAACTTTTTTTTTTTTTTTGAAATATTTTTTTTCATTTTTTTTTAATAGAATTTTCTCGTCGTGCGAAAACGAAACGTTGATTCAAACGAATTGAGAACGAGCGTGTGTTTTGTTTTTTTTTTTTTTTTTTCGATGAAATTTGACGATAGTACGTGATGATAATGTGCAATAGATGCAATTTGAAAGTTGACATTTGGCTTTCTCCGAATGGTTAGGTGTTAGTGCACACCAAGTATTTCTATGCATAAGAGCATTTTTCATTATTATTTTTTTTTGTTTTTTTTTTTAATTTATGTTTGGTAATTTTTTTCAATTTTATTATCAACGAATGTTTGAAGATGGAAAAAAAATGGAAAATTGAAAAAAAAAAACATTGATTCGAGTCTAACGACTATCATCTGACGATTTAAATCTAGTTTCCTATTTTTTTTATTTCTACATTTTGAAAATGTTAAAAAAAAGATTTAAAAAAATGTTGTGCTTTGAAATCTTTTGTTGTTGTTATTTTTGATTTTTTTTTTTTCGATCTTTGCAGAAAGTCAAAGAAGAGTGGAAAGTACAACGCGTGAATAAATGACGTGTACTGTAGATACTTGGGTGAGGGAGAGGGGGTGGGGGCGGGGGTGGGGGTGGTCAGAAACGAAGGTGAGGGCACACGAGAGGCGTTAAAAATAGAGCACGCAACGACTTACTAATCTGGTTAGATCTACTTAGCGCAACTCCAACTATTTAGACCTGGAATATACGGTTACGATGGTGTGGGCAGTGGGTTTTACGTGCGGCTAGAGAGAGAGAGAGAGAGCGAGAGAGAGAGAGAGGACTCGTTGCAATAAGTGGAGTCTTTAGCCGGCGTAAACGAACAGCGAAAACGAGAGAATTAGAGACAAAAAGAAAACAGAAAAAAAAGAAAAAAAAGAGAGTACGAAAAAAAAGAGTAAGAGAAAGAAAGAAGCGAAAATATATATATACATATATATGTGTGTGTAATACAGTGTAGATGGGTTACGCGATCGTCGGTGTCGAGTACCGGACGTGTCTCGTGAGTTTCACAAAACTCGCTAAAGAGAAGCTCGGTCCGGTCGAAGGTGTCCAAATTGACCGACCGACTCGTGTGGAAAATTACGAGCTAACTGGTTGAAATTTGAATTGAATGAAAAAAAAATATAATAGAATAAAATAACAATAACAATAACAATTATTTATCTATTTTATTTTCTTCCTCAAATTTATAATTTTCTTCCTTATCGACGATTGTGGGAAAAAAAAAACATTGAATAAATAAATTATTTTCACTTTTTTCCCTCTCTCTCTCTCTCTCTCTCTCTCTCTCGCTCTCTTTCTTCGTCTCGTTTTTAAAGAAACGAATTTTTTAAAAAGTTTCTTCTTTTTTTGCAGGCTTCTATGCAATTACTTTTTTTTATCGCTTATCCAAATTTGAAATAAATAAATGAATAAATAAATAAATAAATAAATAAATAAATAAAGTAAAGTTTTTTCTTTTTTTTCGTACACTTTTTTCTTTCTCGTTTTCAAATTACAAAAGTCATTGGAAATTTTTCGTAAATTTTCGTAGATTTTCGTTTTTCATTTCTTTTTATTTATTTTTTTCAATATTTTTTGTTTTATTGTTTTTTTTTTCGTCGCACACTAATTGGACGTGGGTCCGGGATTCTTATAATTGGATTTGCTAGAATAAGAGACTCCCGTGATATATATATATATATATGTAGGAGAGTGTTCGCGCGGGTTGCATCGGGAACTGCAACCCGCCACGGGGTGGGCCGAACGTTCGCGTAGGTCCGGGAATAATTAACGAGTCGAACGTCGGATAATTAATTAATCGACGACGCCAAAAAGTTTCTTCGCCGAGACACTAACCCACACACACACATACACGCACACACTCGCCACGAAATACACGATCCTCGACCGAATCGCGTCCGAATAATCCTTTTTAATTGACTGCTGCATCGACCAACGAAAAAAAAACAAAACACCAAAAAATAGAAAGCAAAAAAAAATTTTGAACAAACGACACAAAAAAAAGGAAACAAAAAAATCGTGCAGAAGTGTTGATGAGATGGGTTGATCACTGTCGAATAAGGCATTAGACCTCAAAATACTCAAGTTACAACGTGTACCCTCATCGACTGACGTAAACTTACACTCGAACTTAAAATATAAAATATGGAAAAAAAAAATATATATATATATATATTTAAGAAAAAAAAATTTACAAAAATTCGAGGGACAAAAAAAGTTTAGGAACAATAGTTGCAGAACTGTGTGTGTGTGTGTGCGATGATCATCAAGCATCGTCACCCCATGCGATCTCGCATAAAACGTGATTTCGTAAAATCCGTTATTTAAATAAGGATCTGGGAGCAATGGGGCAGCGGAGGGATAGATGGGGGGGGGGGGCAGGGCTCCCCACGAGGATTCGTCGAATCCTCGAATGGAAGAAAGAGAACCGGAGAGAATAACATGTATACATATATATTATATTATATATAATATATATATATATATATATATATATATATATATATATATATATATATATATATATATATATATATATGAAAAAACGTCGCAACAGGCCGCTGAATAATTTTATAAAATTAATAGTAAAAAGGGTAGGTCTCGCAACCCTCGCGGCGTCTATTATGCCCGTATGCAAATAAGTCGTAGCTACGAGGGGTGAAAAGAGTGGGGGAGAGAGAGAGAAAAAAAAGAAAATGAGATACACACCGAAGGAAAGAGAGACAGAAAAAAAATATTTTTGAGAGAAAGAGAGAAAGAGAGAATGAGAGAAAGAGAGAATGAGAGAATGAGAGAAAGAGAGGAAGCGAGAAAGAGAGAAAGAGAGAATGAGAGAAAGAGAGAAAGAGAGAAAGAGAGAAAGAGAGAAAGAGAGAAAGAGAGAAAGAGAGAAAGAGAGAAAGAGAGGGAAAGAGAGATAGAGAGAAAGAGAGAAAGAGAAAAAAAGATAAAGAGAGAGAATGAGAGTAAATGGAAGAAAATTAAAATAAATGGAAGAAAATTAAAGAAAATGGAAGAAAATGAATTCCACACAGGATAGAGAAAAGAGAATGAGAGAGAGAGAGAGAGAAAGAGGTATGTGGATGAAAGCTGAGTAGGAAAGCAAAGCCCCAGAAACCAGCAACTTGGCAATATTATAACGCGAACTGGGCGAAGAGGGGCGAGGGTAGAGGGGTGAAGAGGGGGGGGGGGGGCGGGGGATATATCGGTAGAGTGGGGTAAGGATCGTGATATTGCAAAGGGGCCTCAGAATGACGGTGAGAGGGGAAGGAGAGCAGAGAGAAAGAGAGAGAGAGACAGAGAGAGAGAGAGATGGACTTCGCAGCCTGCGGGGCATTAAAACTTGCGAGATTTATAGTGGACGAGCGTTATAGTGTGGCCTGGTCCGGTTCGGTTCGAGCTGGTCGAACGTGCGCTCGCGATTCGCGAAGCGTGCGCGCGCCGCGCGGCCCAACCTCGCTTCTTCATACTCGGGCTAACCGGCGAGAGAGAGAGTCCACGGGTTCACCATGTACGAGACAAACGAAATTTCAACAAAAATTTATCCCAATAGAACGCGTTTGAACATCTCTGGCTACGAACGGCAAATTTGTTTATTGAGAAACCTTTATGTATTTTTGTTTCAATTCAATTATTCCTTTTTTTTTGTTTATGAATATTATTTAATTTTTTTTTACGATATGGATTCGTCGTTGGGGATTTTTCGACTGGGAATTGTCAGTAGGTTTTTGGATGGGTGTCTTTGGTCGATGAATAACCGGTGAGGTCCTTTTGCATCAGCATCACATGAGGAGTGATATCATGGAAATTATAGCACGTTATTATAGAGGGTCGTCATTATTATTTTAAAAAAAAATTTTAGAATTTTTAAGTATTTTTTTAAATTTCTAAATTTTTTTTGAAGTTTCTGAATTTTTTTTTTCAAATTTCTAAAACTATCTTGAAATTTCTAGATACTTCTAAAAATGTCCAGAAATTTCTAAAAATTTCTAAAAGTTTCTAGAAGTTTCTAAAAAATTTCTAAAAATTTCTAAAAACTTCTAGAAGTTAAAAAAAAATTCTAGAAGTTTCTAAAAGTTTCTAGAAATTTCTAAAAAATCTCTAAAAATTGCTTCAGATTTCTAGAAAATTCTAAAAACTTCTATGCAAAATCCACACGATTATTGAGAATATGTGTTTCCGATGAGAAATCGATCGGGCAGCCACGATCGGTATAATCGACGATGAAATCGCATTCGACTCGCGATCGATCTTCCCATAGATCAAAATTATCGGGACCTCGTTTATCAATTTTTTTGTTCTTCGAACGCACACGTCCCATCCAATGTATCCGTGTCCGACAGTTGCAGTCCGGGTGGTACGAACGACCCCCTCCACTTTCCCACCACCGATTTCCAATCGGCCTCGGTTACTAATTAGCGACGACCCCCCTCCCTCCCCTTCCCCCTGCCCTCTCTGGGTTAGTGTTACGATTAGTGTGTTCCGGAGAATCTCTCGTCAACTCGGAATTAGAGTGGATGCATTAAATGCATCTCGTTATTTCATTCGGCGCATGCGCGTTAAGAGCAGAAACAATATAACGAGTACTCTTGTCTTCTCAGATCTCCATTGTCATCTTTAAATGCATTCGAAGCTCAAAAAAGTACGATTAACCGCTTCGGCGGAAGTAAGTAAAAAAAATGTAATTTTTTTTTTTCAATTAATTATTTATTAATTTGAAAAATAAATGACTAATTTGAGGGTTAAAAAAAACAAACAACTGCCGTTAATTGCAGAAGATTGAACTGCGTAGAGTAACTGCAAATAATTGTCATTACGAAAAATAGTTGATAACAAATCCCAAAAAAACGGAAACTCGAAGGAAAAACAAAAAACAAAAAAAGAAGAAGAAAAGACGCAAAAAAAATATGGAATCAAATGAAATAAAAAGTACGCGAAATCCAGGTTGAAAAATGAAGAAGAGTATTGAAAAAATGAAAAAATAAATAAAAAACGTAGCGAAGATAGAGGTAAGAAAAGAGAGAGAAAGAGAGATGAGAGGAGAGTTGGAAGCGTCGGGGGCCCCGGGAATGATGAATCGTTTCTATTAAAATACTTTTTCGACGCTGTGGAATACGAAATGGCAAGAGAGAGAAGGGGGGGGGGAGGATTGCGAGTGAGGTTTCCTCTCTCTCTCTCTCACACACACACACACACACTCGCGTTCATTTCACGGTCTCGACTCACGAACCGTTTCCTCCAACGTGTCTCGAGCCGATTTATTTACATATTTTCAATCTGGATTAAGAGGTACCGCATCGCTCCGGTTCACCGCATCTTTTTACCTCATTCTATCTATCCCGACCCCGCCCCCCTCCACCCCCGCCCCCTTCGCTTCGCGATCTGTCGCACTGCGCAGAATTCGCACGAAGATAAGCCAATCGACGATCTACTGCGCAGCTTTCGCGCCCACATCGTCTCACACCGTTTCCTAACCTCGAAAAGCGTCACGCGCATGCGCGCGCACGGGGGATTTCGGGACGACTGCGCCTGTACCCGAAATCGACAAACGCGAGACCGGATAAAGAAACAAAACTTGTAAATATGAAAAAAAAAAAAAAAAATGGAAGAAAATTGAACGATACAATAGTCGATACGTAACTAAAGTCCTTTTAACCTTGTGCCTTCTACCCCCTTCCCTTACCCTTCACGATTTGTGGCAATGCGCAGAATTCCCACGAAGGTGAGCCAAACGGTGATCTACTGCGCAGCTTTCGCGCCCACATCGTCTCCCATCGTTTCCTAACCTCGAAAAGCGTCACGCGCATGCGCAGGAGTCAAAAAAAAGGCGGGACTGTATAGAGGAAGGAACGAAATGTTGAAGACGAGAGAAAAAAGAATTATAATGAGAAATGGAAACTAAAAAAAAAACTACATAAACAGTCGATACGTAACATAACGTCGATTGGCATAATAAACGTTGAGGAACAATGCCCGTGAGCTCTGCTACTCGATGTTTTAATGAAGGAACGGAACGACCACATTTATATATATATATATTATATATATATATATATATATATATATATATATATATATATATATATAACAGCGGGTACAACGTCGGCAATTAATCAACCGTGGAAGTCAATTATAATGAGCGAGGACGGAAGGCTACCGACTCGAAGAGAGTTCCTTCACTCGTTTTCAACCCGGCAAACGTCAACGTCGACTGTATGACTCCTCAATTCCGTCCACATTCAAATCCACACGATCGACATGCAAAAAACAGCGAAAAAATCATTTATCCACGTCTTTAACGTCGAATCCTAACCTCAAAAACCAAATCAACAATCATTCGCAAGGGTCTTAAAAAAAACGAAAAAATTGGTCGGGTGCGTAACCAATTTGCCCCCCTTTTCAATTCTCATGCGAATATTTTCACAAGTGTCAACTATTGAATGTCAACTATTGAAGAGTGATCTCATGAGGGTTTCATTTTTCCTTTCTTTGGAAGTAATTAACCTTGGAAAAAAAATTGAATAATCACTCGAGTAATTCATTTCAATCTTTTGTTTTTTTTTTGTTTCATTGCAAATTCGTACCAAAAAAAATACATATTGAATAATCCAATTGATATTCTATTTTTATATCGAATTATGAAAATGTGGTGGAACAAAAAGAAAAAAGCAAAGTGTGAGTACCGACGATAATAAAATATTTACAAAAAGAACAAAAAAAGTACACACACACAAACATAAAAATCCCACACATATGAACTAAATGAAATAAAGAAAATTGAGAGAAACCGACAAAGTCAAATCGAACTGAAGGAATGATAAATGAAGCGAGGACTCATTCTCTCTCACTCTTTCTCTCTCTCTCTCTCACTCGGGATTTCGCAGTAGGGTTGAAACATTGCAAGAGAGGTTTTCGTTCGTTCATATCGATACGCTATTAACGTTTGTGGCGAACGCGAAACGTATATATATGTATATATATATATAAAAGTAACGAAAAATTTAAAAGAAATCCAATATAAAAGCCAAAGGGGAATTCCATCGGAGATCTTATCCACGATGCGGGGAGCTCTGGCTCGACGAGGAGACTCCATTAATCAACCTCGTCGTCGTGGTCTTCGTCTTCGTCTTCTTCGTCTTCGTCTTCGTGCATCGTATACCATCCTACTCGTTCTTACTCTCGAGCAACACGAGTGTCCTCCGAGCTACAACACGTTCGGTTGTTCTCTTATCCTCGTCCACGCTTCGGAACCTCCACCCCCCCGCCCCCGTCCCACCCCCTCCTTCACCCTCCCCGCCCACCCACCCTCGACACAAGCTTCTTCATTTGTCTCATATTAGCCGGTTATTACGACAACCGACAATTCCAATAGCCGACAATCTTGTTCACGACATATATGTATCTCAGAGAGTCTGCATCGAATACAATAACTATTACAATTATAGTTAAAAAAAAAAAATCTGGAACAATTATTTTTTTCTGGGTTTGTTATGGCTATGGGACGGTGGGGAATCGTTTGTTTTTATCGGGTTTTCGATGTAAGCGCGTTTGGAATTTTGTAAGACGTTCGGAAATCGTATTTGTAAAAAAATGTGCGAGTGCGTGTGATGACCTTGACCAAGTGAATCGTTGATAACTCGAGAACGGTTTGAGCCACAGCCCCCAAATTTTGCACGCATGGGGCGCTTCATGATCTCCGTGTCGTGTGTAAATTTTGCGATGATCGACCGTGCCGTGCGGATTTGACAGCGTTTTTGAATTTAAAAAAAAATTTAATTGCCACTATCGCATCCGGAAATTTTTTAAATCCCATTGGTGGATACTGAAACCTTATACGGTCATCAGACGGTCTCTCGTTCTGTCATAATCAAATTTCAATCCCGAACGTAAGAAAAAAAAAATTCAACCACGACAACCAAGCCGCGTACCACGTCGTACCCATAAATATATATAATCCCCATGTCTCATGATATTCTTTTTCATATATATATTTTTTTATCGTTTCCAATCCATTGTCATTCATTTCGTATAACCGACGATACGAAATAAATATTATAAATTCAACGTTTGAACGGACTTCCGGTTTTCGATGGTTCACGTACACCATTGCGAGCGGACAGTGCGAGGAGGGTGGGGGAGGGGGAGACACTACAACTCGACACGTATTTCCATCGTCACCAACGTACGTGGGCAGTAACTTTTTTGGTACAAAAATGGCATTCTCGACCCCCTTCCCCTTCCCGCTCTACTCCACCTTTTTTTTCGCTCCGATATTCCACGCAAGCGTTACATCCACACATACCTACATAAATATATGGATATATATGTATTAGGGTGGTCCTCAATGGGGGTGCTGATGAATTTCGACAAGTGCACCCCCCAGATAGGTTCGAAATGAATTAATAAAAATATGTGCGAAACCCCAGCACTGTGGTCCAATGAGAACACGTGGCTGTGGGATCGTTTTGTTTCCCCATTTGCATAACATGGGATTTTCAGACTAATTCGGTAATTATTTTTTTGATTTGTCCCTAAGCACGCGAAAAATTCTTCATTCACACAAATCCATTGTCAATGGATACAACTACTCGTACATTTTTTCACAGGCCCCCACCTGTACATCATCGATAACGGCAAACCGATGAACGATGATAACAACTGACAAACGATTTCAACAAAAATGAAAATTTATTTGTGTCTATGTCTTGTAAAAAAATCCACGACTAGTTATACCCATTAAAAATAGATTCATGCGAATAAAGAATTTTTCGCGTGCTCAGGGACAACTCGAAAAAAATAATTACCGAATCAGTCGGAAAATTCCATGTTATTCAAATGGGAAAACAAAACGAGCTCACAGCCACGTCTGCTCATTGGACCACAGTGCTGAGGTTTCGCACATATTCTTATCAATTCATTTTGAACCTATCTGGGGGGTGCACATGTCGAAATTCATCAACAACCCCATTAAGGACCACCCTAGTATATATATACATCTATACATTTATATATATATGTAAAAACATACGTGTACATTATACACGATCGCGATAATCGTGTCGCGTGCTCGAGAGAAGCCATGGCTTCCGTGTCTCGGTTAATAAACACATCGAGAATATGTCGGTCCGAGCTTTGGGTACCGTCGGTCGATCGGCACCCCCTCCCCTCCTCCTCTCCCAGTGGGGGGGGGGGGGCTTGACCGTAGTGACCAAAAAAGGTAAGTCCATCACACGTCGCACGTTGGTTCTTCCGTGGATCATTTAAGGACAATGGAACGAAACTAAAAAAGGCGCGAAATTCAACGAAATTATGGCGATCGATGGCGATCGGTGATGTTATATCACTGCAATAAAATGGACGAAGCCGCGAGAATGGAAAACGCAGACGGGGCAGGGAGGGGAGAAGGGGGGGGGAAGGTTGCGGTAGGGGGAAATGGTCGACGATTGAAGACTTTGGACACGTTCGACGAACGTAAAGAAAATATAAATTATGTACCATCGAATGAAGAACCTCGAAGCCGAAGGAGCACACGCGCATTCCGTTTCCTCGCCCATCATTGTCGTCCACACGAGCAAACTCGGTTGAAAGCGCAAGAGGGGAGAAAGAGGGGGAGGGTGGATATGAAGGCGAAGTGAGAATCTAGACCTAAAAAAAAAATTGCTGAAATGGGGGAAAAATGGGCAGCAGGAATTTTGTGTGTTTAATTGTTAGGGAAGGTGGAGGGGGGTTGATGGTAGTCTGAATTGAAGTTTTCGACCGTTCAAACCTCTTGCGTTGACCATAATCTAAAATTCAAGGGGGCGGGGAACGGAATTCGTTTTTGTTCAATAACTCGGCCATTTCCAACTTTTCACCAAAAATGTGTGTAACAAAAGATGTAGGGAATTTGATTACCTAGAAATTTGGTCATTACACATTTTCGTCTACGATTGATGATTTTCGCGTTAAATAGGAAAATGGGCGTTGGCATGTTTGTTCGATAACTCGGCCGTTTTCAACTTTCGACCAAAAATGCATCTAACAAAAGTTGTAGGGAATGTAATTATCCAGAAGTTTGGTCATTACAAATTTTTGTCCACGATCGATATTTTTCGAGTTAAACAGGAAAATGGGCGTTGAATTTTTTTTTATCCCATTATCTCGCTTTCTTCAAAGTTCAGCGCGATTAATGACAAAATCGGAAAAAATATACTGGATCAATTGTCTTTAACTACTCAACTCTTCGAGATATGTTATATCTTAAGTTTCTGCTTTGTTTCCCAGAAAAAAAAACATCGGTGTAAGGACGAAAGGTTGAAATAAAAACTAGAAAAAAAATCCCATAAACAAGAAAAAAAAATGATTCAATAAGTCTGGATCAGTGTGGACAATCGTGTAGACGAATTTTTGGTGAAATGTAAATTCGTTAGGATAGGTTTGAGTGACGTTTAGGGGGCGAGCTGAGCTCGTTTGTCACCGCCCCCCCCCCGTTCACTAGCCGAAGCCACTTCGAGTAAAAGACACGAACACTCTGACACACACGATTAAAAAAAAAAAAAAAAAAAGACTTCATTTGTTCCGAGTCCCCGCGGTCAGTTCTACGCCGAGTGTGTTGTAGGCAGAGATCTTCTCAAAGTAAAATGTGTGTGTGTGTGTGTGTGTGTGTACACACACCTCTTCCAACGCGCCGAAACGCCTTGTGCTTCACCTACTTTTTTTTCCTACGCCTTTTCTCCCTCTTCCCCCCCCCCCTCGTTCTTTCTCACCCCGTTGCCCATTCTACTCGCCGATTCTTTGTCTCCTTTCCACCGCTACGCGCCCCCTTCCCAACCCCTCACTCTCCTTTTTTTTTCTCATTCCGTCGTTTTCACATACATTAAGATAACGAGGCTTAACGTTATGTGCCCCATGCTGAGCTATCGGTCAAAGTCACGCGGCTCTCCGCATTCGATCGGTTAGAAAGAACGTGAAACATTAGCATTAGCATTATTGTTATTGTTGTTGTTGTTATTATTATTATTATGAAATCATTATTACCATTATTATGATTATAATAATTACAATCATTGTAACAATTATTATCATTATGATATTATAATCATTATTATCATATATATCATTTATATCATTTGGATAACTTGTTTTTATCGTTTTTATTATCATTACTTTATTATTATAATTATAATAATTCTAATCATTATTATCGTATACATCATTTATATCATTCATATTATTCATAAGATTTATATAATTTGTATGACTTGTTTTTATCGTTTTCATTAAAATTATTTTATTATTATTATTATTATTATTATTATTATTATTATTATTATTACTATTATTATTATTATAGTTATTATTGTTGTTATGATTACATTTTCTAATCCGTCTATTTTGTTACTTTGGACATGAACTGTATGTTGTCGTGAGTCGACGACCTGGCCTCATACATTACTCCACACACACACACACACACATACACTTCAACTCAGCCACAAGCATACTCAGTCTGCAAGCGATGATGCAAATAAAAAAAAATATGATTAAATTACAATGTAATTTCGATTGAATTTAACCGAAGAAAAGGTTACAAATGAAATTTGCAAACTGCTTGCTCATCCATTTCCGTCGTTCGCACAAAGCCCACGACCGATCAACACATACGTATATATCTATATATATGTTGATCAGTTTTGGCTAACGCACGAAGGCGCGGCTTGGAGCCCTCCTCGCGCGTCACATATTTAGACACGATATAGTCTCCGCAATATCCTTTGCCAACGATCTAAAATCGATCGAATCAATCGTCGATGCAAAATTTTCACTCATTTGTCAGTGATCGATGAAAGCGCCCCGTGGCCCATTACGGCTATCGAAAATTTTGCATTTCCAGTTTAAACAATTCATTTCCCCCAATCTTCAACAACCTTCAACCGCATCAAACCGCACAATAAAGTGAAAAAAAAAGTTTCAAGTTACGACGAATCAGATTTTGTATATTCTTTTTCTTTTTTTTTTTTGAATTACCATAATTTTTCGACATTTATCACAAATTTAAACGAAATCACAATCACGTGATCAAAGTAGATTCGAGATCAACGTTTTACAATTCAAATATTTATGGTCGGTCAATATCCAACTCGGGTAAAAAAAAATAGAAAGTAAGAAAACTAAAATGGAATTTTTTTTTTAATTGTCTAATTTGAAGTTGTTCCCGAGTCGATCTGATTACAACGAATCTCGCGGGTGCGTGCAAACGAGTCGTGGAGGAGGGGCAGAGGAGAGGAGAGGGGGGGTGGGGGCACGTGCGCGACCGTCATGTCACGTCAATTTTCTCTACCTTTTCCTGACCGGACTTGTCTTCGGGTTAGATACCCGCGGGAGATAACGTCGACGTTGCAAAACGGACCGCAATACAAATATGCGGACCCTGTCCCTTTCCCCTCCGTGCCTCCCCCCCACCCGGCTTCTCAATGCCTTGGCAGAAGGCGCGAATATGTTTCCCAAGTGCAGCAATGCGTGCGTGCGCCTGCTTGATCCCCGTCCTGCGCGGTGATGTGGAGAGGAAGAGGGGAGGGGGAGGGGGAGTCACGGGCCCGGGACTCACCCACTCGTAGGGACCCGACTCGCTCTACGGGGCCTTAACCCACGTGGGGACCCTCTCTCTCTCTCTCTCGCGATTAAACTGGGTCGCGCGTCTGTTCGGCTCTGTGTCCAATCATCAAACAATTTTCATTGTTTTCGCAGCAACTGGAATCGAATATTTGGTCGGTTTCAATGTATTTTCATAACTGTGTGGCTGTCGCCATTTTAGAAAACGAAGGCAAAATAGTATTGTACGTTTTTTCCGACATTTGTTTAGGATATTTTGGATATTTTAGAGATTTTAGAGATTTTGGAGATTTTGGAGATTTTGGAGATTTTGGAGATTTTAGAGATTTTAGAGATTTTAGAGATTTTAGAGATTTTAGAGATTTTAGAGATTTTAGAGATTTTAGAGATTTTAGAGATTTTAGAGATTTTAGAGATTTTAGAGATTTTAGAGATTTTAGAGATTTTAGAGATTTTAGAGATTTTAGAGATTTTAGAGATTATAGAGATTTTAGAGATTTTAGAGATTTTAGAGATTTTAGAGATTTTAGAGATTTTAGAGATTTTAGAGATTTTAGAGATTTTAGAGATTTTAGAGATTTTAGAGATTTTAGAGATTTTAGAGATTTTAGAGATTTTAGAGATTTTAGAGATTTTAGAGATTTCAGAGATTTTAGAGATTTTAGAGATTTTAGAGATTTTAGAGATTTTAGAGATTTTAGAGATTTTGGAGATTTTGGAGATTTTAGAGATTCCAGAGATTTCAGAGATTTCAGAGATTTTAGAGATTTTCAGCGATTTTTAGAGATTTTAGAGATTTCAGATATTTTAGATATTATAGATATCAAATATATTCTAGACATTTTAGATATTCTATCGTAAAAAGATTCGAAGAAAGTTGTCCAAATGGAACTCATTGATTGTTTGATATCTTAGACATTCCAGATGTTTCAGATTTTTTAGATATATATATATATATATTTTTTTTTTTTTCATCGTCTCAATCTCCGTCACGAAGTTCCTTCGGCTCACGGTTGTTCGAGTATGAGGAATGTTGCTCGTGTCAGACTCGATTGACCCGGCTTCGACTATGCGCCTTTGTTGCGCAATGGAAATACATTTTTTTTCTTATTTCACTTAACTTTATTTTTTTACTTGTTTTTTTTTCGCTCGCACGCTTCGTATATCCGTCGATATAATGAAAAATATCGAATGGTCGAATGGGTCGGATGATTCATCGTTGTTCGTCGATCGACGATTTTACGGATTTCACAATGAATTCGATGGCGAATCAATTTGACGACTGACAAGGCGAGTATACGAAGATAAATCGCACGAAAAGAAATGACGAATCATCCGATTTTGCGGATGTGAGATTTTTTAGAAAAAAAAAACAATTTTTTTTGCCCAATGATTTTCGAAAAAAGTGTTTTTTCATATTGGTCATCATTATTTTACGTATTTTCGAAAACGGTTTGGCAAATTCGATATTCCGACAATTAATGATTAAACGAACTTACCAAGTGAAGTTCAATCATGATTGTATGATGCGCCTCTTCCGAAGAGATCACAGTTGTAGTACCCCCGCTTCTCCCAGTGTCGCCACAAAGTTTAAAGCTTAGGAAAACAAAATTCCTATACTCCACGGGCTCCTACGCTGTGCGCTCGCCCGCATCGATCTTCATTCTTCAAAGCACTACCGTAACTTCAATTTCGGGTCAATCTCCCTCGAGATGTATGGGAGGGAGGGACTGATCTCTTCGGAAGAGGCGCATCATACAATCATGATTGAACTTCACTTGGTAAGTTCGTTTAATCATTAATTGTATTTCGCGCCTCTTCCTCGAGATCACAGTTGTAGCTGTTCAAAGTCAGTTACGGTAGTCAGATTTAATAATCTTTTTCTTTTATTAAATGCGTTTTGTTTCAACGAATCAATAAAAACAAAACCCATAACGGTACAAGCAAGATAATATAGTATTAACGCTTAACATTCAAGAATCGTTGTATTCTATAAAAGAACTTAACTCTCCAGAACCGCCTCCGCGAATCGAACATTTTCTGAACAAACGCAACGATCATAAAAACGAGCGAAAGTTTCTGAATTTTTCGACCAACCCGCCGTTTTGCGTATCAAATCAATACTAACACCTTGTCGTTTTGCCGCTGAAGTTGCGGCGTGCCGAGTACTATGAGCCGAAAAAGTGTTAACATCTATACCGCTTTTAGCCATGACACTTTTCACCCATCGGCTAAGAGTTTGAGTACCCACGACTCTGTGTGGTTTCTTAAACGATATAAAAAGTTTAACCACCGATGTACGTAAGTCCTTAGTTCTGTCTAAATAAACTAATAACGTTGACGCTGCACAAACTGACTTATTTTCTGGATAGAACGGAAGTTTCAGCACTGGCTGTTTTTTCTTCGGGCCCGACGTTTTTATCGTATCGGGAATTTTTATTTCGAACTCGTTTTCGTTCGGTTTGTAAATATTTCGCGTATCGATTAACGATAGAGTTTGCATTCGGTGTCCTGTAACTAGCGCTAGTAATGTCACAAGTTTTAACGTTAGACATTCCAAGCTAATTTCCTCGTTCGGGTACCACTGTGATAGATATCTTAAAACAATTTGAGGGTCCCAGGTTGATTCATACCTCGGTGCCGCTGGCCTCAACTTTGCTGCTCCTTTGAAAAAACGTTGAATAATCGGATCTTGCCCTAAATGGGGTCCCAATATTAGAGAAATCGCCGAACGATAACAATTTAACGAACTGTACGAGGCATTTTTCTCAAATTCTTCTGTGAGGAACGTAAGAACGTTACTCGTGGAACCGGTAAATGGGTCCATTTTTTCTCCCGCGCAGAACTTCCACCATTTTTTCAGCCCCGATTCATATTGGCGGAGTGAAGATTCTGACAACGAGGCTGTTAAAATTTTCAATGCTTCCAGCGGTACCTCTCTCCGGATGAACGCTTCCCCGATAATTTGCCGGCTATCAGTGAAAGGCGTTGCCACAAAGGATGAACTTCCCTGCCGGATGAACAAATTAGGTTGATTTTTGGCTGAAAAATTATCGGTTCGTCATCTAGTAACGATAAAAACATAGGGAACCAAGGCTGAGCTTCCCAGAACGGTACAATTACTATGCCTATTGATTCTTCACGTTCGATTTTTCTCAACACTCTTAAAATGACTGAGAAGGGAGGAAACGCGTAGAAAAACCATTTTTTCCAACTTAGCGTAAAAGCGTCTATGCCGAACGAATCAGGATCCCTTCTCCAAGATACATAACGATCGCATTTTGCATTCGCTTTACTCGCAAATAAGTCTATTTGGGGTTTACCAAATATTTCAACGATCTTTTCAAACGCGTTCTCAGATAATTCAAATTCAGTTTCTGGCTGTAGCTTCCGAGACTCATGATCGGCTTCGACGTTTTCGCTGGAGCGAATATACGCGGCCAAAATCCAAATTTCTCTACGCTCGCACCATTGCCAGATTTCTTTCGCAATGGTACTAAGACCCTTGTAACGACTAACCCTCATTCGGTTAATGTATGCGATTGCCGTCGTATTGTCTATACGCAACAAAATACTACTGCGTCGCTTTTCACCCGCGAAACATTTTAATCCGAAAAACGCCGCCTTTAATTCCAACTCGTTGATGTGCAAATTTAACTCTTCAGCATTCCAAAAACCGTGACTACGTTGGTTATTGCAATAAACGCCCCACCCCGTACATGAAGCATCCGAGAAAATTTCGAGCTCGAATTCCGGTTCGCTTATTGGAGCACTCGCGGTTCGGATATGTCCTTTCCACCACGTAAAATCTTCTTCTAACTCTCTAGGAAGAAACATTTGTGCATCAAAATTATTTCTGCTGATTTCGAGCGCCCGGGCTCGTGCCCTCTCGAACCGTCGAACATAGACCATTCCATATTTCAATGCTGGACAACGAGAAACTAAAGTGCCGACAAAACCCGCGAAATCTCGTATACTGCACCGAGTAGCTCTGCTAAATTTCGATATGAGTTCGATAGTTCGTAGAATCTTGTCTTCGGGTAGTTCGATGGACATTTTTACCGAATCAAAAATTAGGCCCAAATATTTACACCGTTGGGTGGGAACGGTGCGGCTTTTTTCCTCGTTAATTACGAATCCCAATTCCTGTAAGAGTACAACCGATTCACGAGTGTTAGCAACACATTCCTCGTACGATTTACCGATGACAAGGATATCGTCAAGATAGAATACAGAAGTGAATCCGTGTTTCCTCAAATATGCTGCGACCGGTTTCAATAATTTTGTGAAAACATACGGAGCTACGTTTAAACCAAACGGTAAGCAGGTGAACTCAAATATTTCACCTTTGTACATGAAACGTAAATACTTCCGACTGTTCTTTTTAATAGCCACAAGATAGTACGCGTCTTTCAAATCTACCGTTGCCATAAAGTTATTTGGACCGATTAGTTTTTTCGCGACTTTCCAGTCTTCGATTTTAAAATGCTCTGCCCGAATAAATTCATTGAGTTTCTTAAGATTCAATATCATTCTGTGTGTTCCATCCGGCTTAGGAATTAAAAAGATATTTGACAAAAATTGTCCTTTAGACGCAGCGCATTTTTCGATCGCGCCTTTCGAGATTAATTTATCAATCTGCTTTTCGATTAAAGTTTGTTCATGGTCTGACCACGTGAGTTCTACTGGGGCTTGATCTTGCCTCGGATACGACGCGAATGGTATCTCGTAACCCTGAACCCATTTCCGAATGATTGAATCCTTGGTTACCTTTGACCAAGCATTAACGAAAAAACTCAGCCGGCCCGCCGTTTTACCTACATCTTTCGACGCGATTAACGACGTTTCCCGTATTGCCGAGCCGGTTCTTTGCGGTACGAGGATTTCTTCGTCTCCGACGTATTGAACGAGGACTGACGACGCCCGCTCAACGTAATCGGTCGTTTCTTGTACGTCGACTGACGTTGCGGGCCCTTCAAGTTTTTTGGGAATTGCCTCGTATTGTTTTGCTGAGAAGGCTTTCCTTGAGGTTTCAAGTCCTTTGACGTGCGTTCCAAATTTTTAGCCGTCTTTATTTTTTCTTCTAAATCGGCTCCGAAAAGCCATTCATCGACCGACGTGTTGGAAAGTGTGGTCTTCATCGATGAGTTCAAATTCGCTAAAATCAGACCCTTTCGAGTAAGAGATTCTTCTCGATGAATTGACGCTAGCAGTCTACCTGCGTCGCTTAAGCTCTCCAACAACTCGAGTTTTTGTGCGTTGTCGGTCTTTAACGTTGTCGAGATTGCTTTACCCATAGCGGCGAGACACGCGGCGATGCGTTCTTGTTTCTCGACGATACGATTGTCTCTTTTCGTTGCATTATCCTGTAATGAAGCAGTGATCTCGTCATTCAGTTTTGGTACCCCGATGAAGGTACAATTTTCCGGCGCTGGGTACTTTCCCACTAGTGCCTTGACTTCTTCTTCCGGAAGTCCTTTTTTCAATATATCCGACCAACGAATGGCCACATCTTTATGCACAGCAGCAGCAGCCTTCTTATCCGTTTCGAGTCGCGTTCCAATCACGTTCAAGATATCTGTTTGTAATTCGATTTCATGATCAAGAATCTTTTCTGTTGCGTCAACCGCGGAATTTTTAGCCTCGTTGTCCTCGGGAACTTGGGATACCGAGCGTTCTCGAATCGAATGAATCAATGGTGATCGCTCCGTAAGTCGATTTTTCGTCACCGAGGGCCGATTTACCGATTCTTCCGTCGAAAGAGGCACAGACATAAGTCTTGACGGAGTATGATCCGGTGGCTGCATGAAAGCATGTCGATTCGACGAATCTCTCGACGAAGATCGAGTCGGCGTGCTCCTCGACGAGTATCGAAGCCTTGAAGAAGATCGAATCGATGACTGAATCTCAGTCTGCGAGTGATCCGACCCATACCGGTCCATTGACCGTCTCGACCGATGTCGAGATGAGCGACCTCGTGACGGTGAATGATATGCCCTATGATACTCCGGGGAATACCTCGATGCATGACGACGACGTGGACTACTACGTGAAGTTGAACGCTTACCTGACAAAAAAGAAGAAACAATTCCATGTTGTTCATCACATGTGACGGTTCACGCAACGGAAAAACTGACAATGTCAGACGAAAGCATCGGAATCCGAGCTTTGGGGTTAAACCCGGTCCGTCCTCATGATGTACTGTTTTCTTTCGAACAACGAAAGAGGTGCGTTTGGTAAGAGCCAAAGCACCCTGCACAACGATAAAATCGCTTGCAGAATCGATGGGCATCGATACAGTACGCGAAAGCAGAATTTAAAAAATTTCAGTTTCGCTGCGTCATTTGTCCCACGGACAGTCAAAAGTGAGGTTGCCCTTGACTTACGACGCTCATCTCTCCTTTCGTCCAATTTTCCTTCCAATCGACGAATCTTCCGGTACAATCTGCGATTCTCCTTGTTATCCTCCATCGACGACGTCCTTTTCTTTCCTTTTCGTCCCATAATCCAATTTTCTAAAATTCGCTTATGCAGATTATGTGTGACGACACTGACACAAAGCGAAAGAATGAAGATCGATGCGGGCGAGCGCACAGCGTAGGAGCCCGTGGAGTATAGGAATTTTGTTTTCCTAAGCTTTAAACTTTGTGGCGACACTGGGAGAAGCGGGGGTACTACAACTGTGATCTCGAGGAAGAGGCGCGAAATACAATGGTGTCTGAAGATAATTCAGAAAGCTGCGAGAGAACGTGAGGGAGAAGAAATGTCGTACACTCGACTGCGCGTGTGTGCGTGTGACCCAAAAATATTCAAACGATAAATATTTCGTTCGCAGATTACAGAAACGCAAATTAAACGACAAAGGAAGTGAGTTTCCGGACTTGAGTCGTCAGCTCGGATTCCAATCGAACGAATCAACGGTAAATATTGTGGAAACGAAAAAAATATATTTTTAATAAAAAAAAGGGATTTAATTTATAAAAAAAAAAAATCTCGAATTTTTATTCTCAATCACGTGACTCGTTTCGTAATAATAACCATTTCAATTTGTGATTCCACCGAAATTTCGACTTAACACGAACCTCACAGAATTATCAACCAGAACTACTTTTTTTTTTTCATTTCTCGTTTCGAACAGTCTCGAATCCAACAATGTCGGATCCCCCCCCCCCGTCCAGGACCCCTCAATCGAGTTCAATCTTCTCACGATCTTCGCCCAGTTCGAAACGTGAAAAACCACAATTTCGGCCAGCGACAGTTATCCATGAAGATCAAAGTCGTTTGTGAAACGGACCGATCGCGTTTCGCGAGCCTTCTCGATTGGGCTGAGAACCAAAAAACAAAACAGAAAAAAAAAACAAAAAAAAATCTTCCTCCCGAAGGAAGAATAAAGATCTCTCATCGCACACACCGGGCGCCTCACCGCGACTTTTTCGCGGTTCTTCGTCGCGATAAAGTTTTTCCACGGTTGCGTGGCCCGGCGTGGAGAGGGGGGGGGGGGTTGTGGCTCGTTCCCAAACGATTCCAAATGGAGAAGTCGTCGTCGTCCGCGGGGGTTTCCGTCCTCGCGCGATGTCTTTCTTCCCTCTTTCAACTTTTTTTTTCCCCGTTTTTTATGGTCGACGTTGACCACCTTGGAAGGCGTTCTCTCTTCCCCATGCCCCCGGCGACTTATTGAGACCCGATGTTATTTTCAAACTCGCGTCGCTTCCTCGCTTCCCCCAATCCCACGAAAAACCGCGAATCTCGATAAATTTTATTAGAGATATTGTGGATGTTATTTTAGAGATTTTAGAGATTTTAGAGATTTTAGAGATTTTGGAGATTTTAGAGATTTTAGAGATTTTAGAGATTTTAGAGATTTTAGAGATTTTAGAGATTATAGAGATTTTAGAGATTTTAGAGATTTTAGAGATTTTAGAGATTTTAGAGATTTTAGAGATTTTAGAGATTTTAGAGATTTTAGAGATTTTAGAGATTTTAGAGATTTTAGAGATTTTAGAGATTTTAGAGATTTTAGAGATTTTAGAGATTTTAGAGATTTTAGAGATTTTAGAGATTTTAGAGACTAGAGATTTTCGAGATTTTAGATATTATAGATACTATAGATATTATAGATGTTATAGATATTTTAGATATTATAGATATCACAGATTTTATAGATATTTTTAGATGTTAGATATTTTTGTGTTTAAAACTTCGAAGAAAGTTGTCCAATCGAAGCACACTGTTTGATTGATACTTCAGATATTCTGGATATTTCAGTGTTTTTTTCTCGCGCGATGTCTTTCTTCCCTCTTTCAACATTTTGTTTTTTGTTTGTTTTTTTTTTTTAACGTTTCGGTCATCGACGTTGACCACCTTGGAAGGCGTTCTTTTTTCCCATCCCCCCTCCCCCCGCTCCGCCCTCGCGCCTTATTGAGACCCGATGTTATTTCCAAACTCGCGTCGCTTCCTCGCATCCCCCAATCCCATGGAACCGCGAATTCGCGAAAAAATGTTTGGTTTCAACTTTTTCTTCCTCTCTCTCTCTCTCTCTCTCTCTCTCTCTCTCTCTCTCTTTTTCTTTTCACATCGATTCCAAATCCCCAATCTTCGTGTCGCGCCCGATTCAACGACAATTTACGACAAAACCTGACCAATTTCGGTACATTTTGAATTTCAAATGTATATATATATATCCGGATGGGGGTTGGACTCTATATACGCGTGAGTCAACGAAAAAAAAACGGACACGGAAAGGTCGCGGAGGGGGGAGGGGGGCACCACTTTTTCTGGCAATCCGCGACAACAGGGGCGCCTTGACTCGGTTAGGCTCTCCGCAAATTTAAATTTACGATTTCGCCCCTCCATCCTCCCCACACCCTTACGACAGGATCGTCTTCTGGAATACGATCGCCCGTCGGCTCGGTTGTCTTCGATGTGACCGAAACGGTTCGTCTTCATTTCAGTTCTGGTATTACGTGCCCCTCGCACGTAATCTCAACTTTTGCCACAACTTGTGGTATAACCCCCCCCCCCCCCCAGAGATATCTCGATATTGCGACTACCTACGTTTTTGTCCAAATCTCCACTTTTTTCACAATTTGTTTTTTTTTGCTTCCGATATTTTGAACGCGATTAGACTCGATTGACACATTTAACAAAATATATGATATATAATATATAACATACAATATATAATTAGAATATATCCGGGATTAGATTTCCGATAATCGATCGACGTTCGTAATTGAATAATAATAACAATAATAATAATAATAATTGGCGTTATTATTTTCGACTGAAAAAAAATAATAATAAAAATCAATAATAATAACAATAATTATTATAGTATTTACGTTATGTGATGTTGTTAACGTGCTTTGACAAAGAGCGACCTTGTTACAGATGTAATTTCGTAAGATTATTTTCCTCTCTTGGTTTTGTGAGCGAGAACCCTACATTACCGATATTTTCGGTTTCCTATTTATTTTCTTAAAAAATTAATTGCTCAGTCAATTCTTGAGAATTGACGAAGCAATATTTTTTCTATCAATGATGTTGTTGATAAATGAAAATTTAGATCGTGAAAAAAAAAAATTGTTATTATTATTATTGATTTTTAATAATTTTTTTTTTCAGTCGAAAATCGAAATTTATGATAAAATCGTGAGGTCGATTAAAGGCCATAAACCTGCACGCGAACGTGAACACACACACACACACACGAATACACACATGTGACCAGATGTTCGCGAAGCTCGCGGGAGTCGCCGTACCAAAGTGCTGACGAAGACCACCCACGGGTCGTCGGCCCCGGGCCTCTCTCGCCTGCGTTCTTATTTTTTCTTCTTTCTCTCCCTCTCTCTCTTTCTCATTCTGCTCTATCGTTCGTTCGTTTCTCGCTCGTTTCCCCGTCGAGCCTCCGACCATCTCAACCTACCCCCCCCCCTCCCACACTCATTCGTCCTCCTGGTCGCGATTCATCGCAAGTCCTAATCAGTTACGATAAAAATGAAAAAAAAAAACACAAAATTTGAAAAAAAAAAAAAAAAAAAAGGTTCGTCACGCGGATTGCCAAATAATCAGAATACAACGAGTTCGTCGATCGTTTATAGTTTCCTTTTCTTTCCTCGACTAAAACGTTCCGGTGAAAAAAAGAAAAAAAAAGGAACACGCGAGATTCTTTCATTTTTTTGTTGTCTTTCTTTCCGCAAAAGGAGAATTCAGCACGTAGCTCGTGCCACGTGAAAAAAAAAAGAAAAAAGAAGAAAAAAAAATACCAATCGAGTCGGTCAATGGCCCCTTCGGCCCCTTTTGTTTCACACACAAACGCGAAATCGTCTTCGAATCCGAAGAACACGGAAAAAATCGCATTGTTAACGTTTTTTTTTTTTAACTCATTTTTTTTTGGTCTTGCGATCGAAGCGATTTTTTTTTCTAACTTGGATTATGAACAATTATGAAATTTTTTGGTCGATCGTTCGGACATTTTTTTTTTTGGCAACGGTGTTTTTTTGAGATCGTTCGAGTCCGTCGAGTGGATGGAAAAATATGGGGAAATCGAAAAATGTCGAAAAATAAATTGCCAAATTGAAAAAGTATGTAAAATTTGGTCAAATCGAAGAAGTACCCAAAATTTGTCGAATCGAAAAATATTTGTAAGAATTAAAAGAATCATTTACAATTTTTGGTGAATTGAAACAAAAATATGTAAAATTCGTAAAATCCAAAAATATGTAAAATTCGTCGAATTGAAAAAAAAAAAAATTTAAAAAAAAAAAGAAAAATCTTAAAAATTTAGCAAAAATTTCGAGAAAAAAAATATGTAAAACTTCTCGAATTCGAAACAAAAATACAAAAGATTTTCGATGTTCGAATAACTGTCGCAAAAATTGCCAAATTTTTTTTTTTTTAATAAAAAAAAAAACTGAATCGTGAACTGCAGAGGGAGTTGCGAAGGTGCGAACAAACGGGACGGTTGATGGGTCTTAAAAAAAAAAAAAGAAAGGAACGAAAAAAAAAAGTAACGTTCGCACCGGCAGTGTCTCGGGAGGCTGGGTCCCCCCCTCCTCCGCCCCTTGGTCCACGTAGGACGCAGTTGTGGTATTAATGGTTAGTGGGTACCTAATACCGAACACGTTGGTAGCACCTCGTAGTGACATATTTATTGCCACTTGGCCAGATAGCGAGGCGCGAGGTTGCGCTAGGTCCTCGACGCCTCTTTGACCGTAGCTCGAGCTTGGATGACGGAGGAAGGGAGGGGAGGTGCGGTGAAGGGGGCAGCAGAGTCGGGGGGTCCATCACCGGGCAAACTGGACGAAGACCGGACGAGGAAGCCAAACCTCGGAGACTCATCTTCGCTCGGTCCAAGCTTCGTCCCAAATTGTCGCAACGCTTGCTCGTTTTGTTCTGATAATTAAAAAAGATAAAAAAATAATCATAATTTGCCCCAAACTTTGCATTAATTCAATGAAAATGTATTTCAAATACTTTTCCGACCGGATTATGAGATAATGAATTCCACCGGATTTATCAATCAAATATTTCAATTCATTAAAAGAGTAATAATTTACGTAAATTATTCGTAATTATAATGAAACCGTGATTGAATATTTCAATTAATTCAAAAAATAATAATTTACGTAAACTGTTCGTAATTATTATGAAAAAAAAAACCGTGAAAATATTTATTCACGCATAATAATTAATCAATAATTAATTTTTATCAATAATCAATCGATACTTAATTTTTATCAATTATCAATCAACGATTAATCGATTATTGATTTGATCAATGATTAATCGAAAATTAATTAATTTGTTTGGAAAATTATTTTTAATACATTTTTATTCAATGGATGGTCCAACTCTGGCCCCGAGACAGAGTTGCAAATGATATTCTCGAGGTCGGGAACATCCGGAAGTACATATGCTCGCGCGAAAAGCCACTGCCCCCCCCCCCCTCGCCCCTCCCTCATCGCCCAAGCTTCGTACTTTCCAGCATGGACCTTTCCCAACGCGACAATTTCTAAACCACGGAACCGACGACTGGAACTGTGTGAGACCCCGACGACGGATTTAGGATCCTAAGTCGGGCAATGATTTTTATTATTTTTTTTCATGATTTTTTTTTCAAGATTTTGTTTCGTTTTGCGAATTGTTCATTTTTCTTTTGGCTTTCATCGAAAATTCATTTGATTGTTTTCTACAGTATATAAAATTAATTTACACATACTGTAAAATATGATTAATTAATCAATAATATTTAATGTGAAAAATAAATAAATAAATAAATAAATAGCAAAAAAAATACAATCGAGCAATCTCTCGAATGTGTAATTCAAGATAAAGTCGTCGACAAACTTGAGACTCCGGCGGTGAGAGTTATTACCCCGAACGATAAGAAGAAAAAAAAAAGAATCTCGTGTACCCGGTTACTCCGGATTTTCCATGAAAACTTATACCGCATTATTTCAGAAACTGTATCAAGGTGCAATGCACACAGTGTCGTTTGTCGACACGTTCATAACCCATTCTCGAACGCCAGGACCGTTACACACCAGTTCTAGCTTCTTTTTTTTTCTTTTTTTTTTCGCCGACTGGCAAACATCGCGTTGCGTGTAGGTGTATCAGAGAGAGAGAGAGAGAGAGAAAGAGTGAGAAAGAAAGAAGGAGAGTCTCGAGTGGCCGGACCGGACCCGAGCGCCTCCAGCGTCTCGCCGAGGCAACGCGATAGGCGTGTTGGTTTGTGTGCGACACCGATATACCGTGAAACAACCCATAACCTGTACTAAAACTGTTATCACACGAGTGCGAATAATGCAAGAGACATCGTTCGAGCCAAAGACAGAGAAAGAAAACAAGAACGAAAGAGCAAGAGATCGAAAAAAATATATAGAAACGAAAAAAAAAATCAAACGATAAGATAAACAATAAAAACGTTAGACGAAAACGCAAAAGCGAGAAAAAAAAACAAAACAAAACAAAACGCACCGTTGGAAGTGAGGAAGGAAAGATGTTAATCGAGAAAAACGATGAGGATAATGAAATATTGTTGGTACAAGTTTGACACGGACAGCTGGAATAGTCGTTGGAATGTGGGTTAGGCCTTCTCCCAATGGTCACCGGTTTCTATCCCCCCTCCCCTTCGTCCCTCTGGTGCTCCAATTATGAATTAATTCCTGAATAACGGTCTCGCGCAAGCGAAAGACTTAATAAAAGCGTTGGGTCTTCCCCCCCCCCTTTCTCGGTCGGGTCTAACGCGCAGGTTTATTCGGATGATCGAAACTCGAGCTGGCGACCTCTCTCGGTGCATCCTCTCGGGTTGCCTGACAGAAAGAAAACAAGAAAGAGAGAGAGAGAGGAAGAGGAAGATGGAAGAAGAGAATCAAACGCCCTCTGAGACACCCGGTAGCGTTTGAGAACGGTCGACGATGTTGTTCGTGTGTGAGACGACGGGGGGAAGTGCGAAAAAATATAGGTGGCGCACCTTCCGTGGCCCGTACTGGCGACGCACGTACAGAACTCGTCGTGAACGTGCCCGGATGTCCGCGATGCTACGTTTTTTCAACTCACTTCCTACGCACAAGTGGACGCGCCGTTTTTTTTTCTTCCCCATTGTCATCGAACGTTCGGCGAGCGTTTGCGTTCACCTCGAAAACGATTATCGCCATAACTTTGCGACGGTTCGACGGATTCGCACGAAATTGGTGTTGAACGATGAGGAATTGTGGCAAGATTGATGTGAGATTCTGTTTTGCGCGATTGCGATTCGGGAATCGGGTGATAATGGGGAATTTCGATTTTCAAGATGGCCGATTGGGGTTTCAAATGCTCGTACGGCTTCGGATTAGCGAGATATTGCGGGTCAGCGAAGAGTTTGTCGTTCGTGGGATGGATATCAAGGTTTGAAGATCCTTGAATTGTCCATTCAAACAAAATGGAGGTCTGCCAAAAATTCAATACCTTCAAATACCTCAAAACTTTCCATCCAAATTCATTAAAAAAAAATGTAATAACAAAACGAATACAATCTTCAACAATCCAATCAAAATTTCCAATCCCCAAAACAATTGTTCTATAATTTCAAAGCATCTAAAGCCCACAAAACTCGAAACCTTCGCCACAAAAGTCAACAGAGGTGTGTCATTCGTGTTTTTGCTGGAACGAAGCTGCCCCAAGATGGAGGATCGCAACGATATACATTTATCATTGACGGTTTGTTTCATGAAATGCATTTCGAACGAGCACATCATCGTTTTGTTTTCGTTATTTGTTTTTATTTTTTCTTTCTCAACCGGAGGGCAAACGCGTAGGTTCCAATGAAATGCATCCACGGGTTTTTCGCGCATGCGCGCGAGGTCCCGAAGCGCGTATACGATTCGTCGTCGATAATTAAAATCGATAATTGTCTCGGGGACGGGGGAGGGGGAGGGGGGGATTTTAATAACCGGTCGTTATCGTTAAGGCGAAGGAGTGAAACGGGTCTCTCTCGCTGCGCGAGGTTAGCTCGGTCCCGCGTCATCATTCTTCGCTCTTTCCGTCTTCGTGTTCATCTTCTTGCGTCCCGGCGGCGTCGGCGGCATTGTGTGTGCGCCATAGGTGGGTGAGGTACGATCGCGACTACAGAGGGCGCCCCTCGAGGGCTCAATCAGAACGTCGAGAAATTAAAAAAAAAAATTAAAAAAAAAACAATCCCATGACAAGAGGGGGTCGAAAGGGTGGCAAAATGAAGAACCAAAGGCATAGATAAACTTGTCGGGGTAGTTGGCGATCCTGACCAAGCCACTCGCTCACTCACAAACACTAACACTAACACACACACACACACAGATTGCTAAAGCGTCGAGGAAAATTAGCGAAGCAAAGAAACGAAGCCGAGTCATTGAATTAAATTAAAGTGCCAAGTACATAGAACGAAGAAAATAAATTGATGATGAAAAAAAAAAAAACCCCACCGCACGATATGAAATAATTTACATAATGTTTAATTTGAGAAAAATGACAAAAGGGAGAAAGATAATAGAAATACAAAAGAATGTAAAATAAATGGAAACGATAATAAAATGCAGAGGGAAATATTGTGAAAAATGGGTTTGGAATTGAAGGGAGTCGGTGAAATTTGTGCGAATGGATTTTAGGTTAGATTAGTAGAGCTACGAATTATAATATGATGTTATATTATAACGTTATCTTCTTTGTAAAAAAAACTTTTTTTTTAATTGTGCAAATAAAACTCGATTTGATTGATTGATACTTTAATATTGTGATATATTATCGTACTGTAATAATGTAATGTATTGTTATAATATAATATTATATTAGTAAAATTCTATTGTTTTGTAAAAAAAACTTTTTAAAAATTGTGCAAATAAAATTCGATTTTATCGATTGATACTATAATACCATTATATATTATTATAATATGATGTAGGTATCATTTAATGATGAAATATCGAATGTTTAATGAAAATTGGTGTTTTTGCATTGGTATGTAATTATGCAGCAGTCGTTAATTCTGCGGTTATATTTTTATCGCCCATTCGAGTCTGCGGCAATGGATGAGAAGAAGAAGGGGGGCGGTAATTGGTTAATTGCTCAGCGATGGTTATTGGTTATGTAAAATGAGGTATTTACTCGCACGTTCGATATGTCCGGAGTAAATATATTTTTTTTAATTTTTCCTTTTTTTTCCATTTACAAAACAGTTTGCATGATGATCGAAGCAGTTATGCATGGTGATCAAAACAGTTTTGCGTCGTGAAGGGAACGCGGTGAAATATATATATATAAGTAGTCACCGTCCTACCGGATGGTCTCTATTGCTCGGTACAAGTATGCGGTCTACCGGACGACTGGAAAAACTTCGTACGTGCAAAAACAACGCACGTGTGTTCGTCGTTTGTCACTTCACGTTCTTCGGTTCTTTCGCTCGGTTGTGTTGGTTTTAATTCACCCGGTGAACAAAGCCACGGGGATAATACCGGTTATTCGGTGAGAACGTGAAATAAAACGTTCGAAATTTTTATGCGTATCGAATTTTCGAATATGGTGAAATTTTTCGAATTTTCGAAAAATTGCGAATTTTCGGATAGTTTCGAATAATTTTGAAATTTTCGGATAGCTTCGAATTTTCGTAGAGTTTCGAATATTTGAATACCTTCGAATATTGGATTTTTTTTCTTAATTTTCGCGTCTTTTCGAATTTTCGAATATTTACGAATTTTCGTGATTTCAAATATTCAAATATTTTTCATTCTTCAAATAGTTCCGATTATTCGAATCCCTTAAAATATTCGAATGGTTTCGAATTTTGTCGAGTCATTTCGAATTTTCGAATATATCTGAATTTTCGAGTTTCCGAGTATTCGAATATTTTCGAATATTCGAATACTTTCGAACTATCGAATATTTTCGATTGATATTCACATCTGTCCCAAAACTCATTTCAACCGCATTTCTCGATCTCTCACACAAAATTTCATGTACCTCGAAGCAAAAAGTCACCGACAAAAAAACTTTTAAAAAAACCAAAACCAAAACAAAAATTTCACTGTCTTCAACTGTTACGCGTGCGGCTGTACACATACGCGTACGGGATTGGCAAAAGTCATCAAAACCACGAATAATCGAAAAACGTATTTTTCTCGTCTCGCCGTGCAGAGAGAGAGAGAGAGAGAGCGAGAGAGAGGGACAGAGCGAGAGAGATGGACGGGTCCTGACCAACCGAGGCAGTAAAACTTTCAAAGTTTTTAATACTTTCAGTTGTTTTTATGGCGGCTGAGCATTTGCCGGGGGTTATTTTTTTATTTTTTATTTTTCATTTTTATTTTACTTTTTAATTTCATTTTTTTTCTTCTTCTTCTCAATATTTTTTTATTGTTCCCTCAGCGGCCTCAGAGTCTGGTCGGGGGTCCAAGAGAGACAGAGATAGAGAGAGAGAGAGAGAAAGAAAGAGAAAGAGAAAGAGAGAAAGAAAGATAGATAGAAAGAGACAAAAAGAGCGAAAGAGAGAAAGAAAGAGAGAAAAACCAGGATGAAGATCGAGACGAATGAGAATAAGAAGAAAGAAAGAAAGAAATAAAGACAGAAAGATGAGGTAAGGAGGGTGAGAAGGGGGGGGGGGTAGCCGATTTAAGGCTGTACGCGTTTCTCAGTTAGACAAGGACGAAAGAGAGCCACATAAGCCAAATGTGTGCATATATATGTATGTGTGTGTGTAAGCGTGCAGAAAACGAAAGAGTGAGAAGGAGATATGAAACGAATGAGGCAGAAAGGGAGTCAGTCAGCCCTCAACTGATGTACGACTCGGCGGGGCAGCGTGAAAAAAATCCCATAAACCAGTAAAAAAGCATCGGGATCTGTGGGGGCCAAAAGGGGGGGGGAAGCCGAGCCCCCGGGGCCAGTGGGGGACGGGGGGACCCCACGGCCCAAGCCAAGTATCGCCAACGGAATTCCTCTTATGACGAACCATGCGTGATTTTCTCTTTCTCTCCGTTCTTTCCTTCACCTTTCTCTCACTCACTCTTTCTCTCTCTCATTCTCTGGTTTATCGTTTCTCTCTCTTTCTCTCTCTTCGGTGATCTTCGAGTTCTTTCGCCTTCTTCGTATAACCGAGTTCGAATGTCTGGGACTCTCGGGATGAGGGAAAGACCGGACAGAGTCCCCGACGTGCTTCCTACGGACCCTTCTCACTCCCCTCCTCGTCCTCCCAACTCCCTCATCACCCTCCTCAGCCACCCACCTTCTCCATTTCAAACTCGTGCTTTCCCATGCCCGATAAACTTTACGACTCGGCTCATTTTTCCACCGACTTTGAGAAATTGATAAAAAAATTGTTTTTTTTTTTTTCAAAAAACGAAATTTAGAAACAAAATGAATGAATGCAAAAAAAAATGGAGAAGTAAATAAGAAAAATATATAATGTGAGAATGAATGAATAAATATTAAGATTTTTATTTTTTTTTCTTTGAATTTGAGAAATAACGAGGGAGGAGATAAAATTCATCTTTTATGAACTCTCTCTCTCTATCTCGCTTTTAAAAATGTTTATTGGAATTTGTTTTAAATGAATTTTAACAAATTCGAATTTGAAGAAAAAAATTATAATGTCGGGGAGAATGAATCAATAACGAGATTTGTCTTCTTTTATTTTTTTTTTAATTTGAGAAATAACGAGGGAGGAGACAAATTTAATCTTTTATAAACTCTCTCTCTCTCTCCCTCTCTTTAAAAAATATTTATTGAAATTTATTTTAATGTGAGAAATTTATTTTATTCCATCCATTTGTTTTTTCTTCGTGAGTGAGTGGTTTTCGTGTCTTTCGATCGAAGTGATTTCGAATGGGTTACAGGAATCGGTGACAAACGAGCTCGGTCAGATCCCCGAACACGTCACTCGAACGTGTCACAACGAATTTACATTTAATGAAATTCGTCCGAGTTATTTTGGACTTGTGGTCCAAATTTGATTTTTCATTGCTTCAGGGATTTTTTGTTCGTTTGTTTTTTTTTCCACCCTTCGTCTGTAGACTGATTCTTATTTGATTAAGTCTAATTGTTGATTTGTCATAATTTTTTATAATTTTTATGATTAAAAAAATGTTTTTTTTTTTCGGTGCGAGATTTTTTTTTTTGGTGGAATGATTGTGAATTTTGCGGATTAGAATGGTGCGAGTGGGAACTTGGTCGTGCAAACAAGTTTCAAATTGTGACGCAACCCGTGAAATTTATACGAGAAATGAGAATGGAAGAAAGATTTTGAAAACCGGATGGAGGGCTGCTAATATCGATTTCGTTACGCTTCCAAAAAAAAAAAAAAGGTCCCTTGGACTTGAGGTTTTCCCTCGGACCCTCGAGCCTGACCGACGACGAATATTCTTCAATGGCTTTTCGCTGTTCCACAATTTTTTTTTTTTTCATCTCTCTCGGAACTTTGAAATTTCCAAAAATAATCGTAACCAGACCGAAGGACCTCGTTGGATGGTTCATTGGCAAATCGACATAAACATTGCAATTATGGTTTATATACACATAAACGCTACGTCAAAAAAAAAACAAGTAAATAAGTTTAAAAAATAAAAGAAATAAAAATAATAAATGGTACCAAAGGAAACTGTTGCAACGCATTGCCAAAAAAAAACATTAATTATAGTAATTCAATTGCTATATTCAATGTGTAGCAAACAGATTAACAACTACCACTAGTTGTAACGCGGAAAATCGTTACAATTGTTTATTTATTTTTCTTAAATTTTTTCCGATTTGGAAGGAAAAAAAATTGTTGCCAAACTAAATATTTGTCGATGACAAAGAAGAAGAAGAAGAAGAAGTATAAAAAAATCGTCGTGTGTGTTAAGTCGTTTATCATCGAAAGATTCATATCTCCGGTAAACTTTTACCATGACTACTAATTACAACGACAATAATTGTTACCAATTTTTAAAAATAATTTTCTTTCCTAAAAATCTTCTTCGATGAAAAAAAAATTTTTTTTTTTGCCGAAAGAAATGTTTGTCGAAGAAGACGAAGAAGAATGAAAAAATCGTCGTGTGTGTTAAATTGTGTATTGTCGAAAGATTACATCTCTTGTTGTCACGATGTTATATATATATATATTTTTTTTCGTTTTTTCCTTTTTTTTTGTTATTTTTTCGTCGACCCCTTAATCTTTTCGACGACAAAAGGCAAAAGTGCCGCGCGCCCTCTCTCTCTCTCTCTCTCTCTCTCTCTCTCTCTTTCTCTCTTTAACCGCGTTAGCGAAGAAGATTTTTCTAAACCAAACACACGGAGACACGCGGTGCCGAGTTTTATTGGATTAAGGCAACGCAGAGGAGCGAGAGAGAGAGCGAGATAGAAGCAGTGAGCGAGCAAAAGAGATAGAGAGAGACAGAAGGAGATCTAGTTTAAATTGTACGACACTCGCGTGAATAAAGGTAAAGCCGCGCGTACCTAAAGATTACAGAAAAGAAAAAAAAGACTGGAAGCACTTTGTGAATCCTCGGTAGCCGACGCCGACGCCGCCACTAATTCCGCATGCTTGTGATATTTAAGTTTTTTCAAATTTATTCAATTTTTTTTTTTTCGATACAATAAACGACACAATTTTTAAACGATTTTAGGTCCACACACACACACAACACGTAGGATACGATTCCACATTGCCACTATCGACCACGAAGAACAAAAATTCCACGCGCAAAAAAAAAATTTCAATAATTTTTTTGAGTGTTCTTTGTCATTTTTAAATTCAATAAAAAAAAGGAAGCTGATTGTTCTATCGTTATTTTTTTTTCTTCAATTGCATGCTACCGAATTTTTGCAAGTTTTGAGTGCAGTTGAAAAATAAACAATGTCTTGTTTTTCCATGAATTTTTTCGACTCGACGAAATAATGTTAAAAAAATCTTTTTTTTTTTTAATTGACTTCAATTTTTTTCAACAAACTTATTGAAATTAATTTTTTTTTAGAATCAACGTGTTTGATTTTCGATTTTTTAAATAGAGTTTTTCAATTTCAATTCGTAAAAATTTCGTTTTAAAAGTATATTAATGATCGTCGAAGGATAATTTCGAGTATCTCGCATGTACCATGGTATGTAAAACCATATGTGCCTCGTGTACGTGGCGAACGCGAGAGCAAGAGAGTGTGAGAGAGACCGATAAATCTCGCGGACAAACAATCATAATTTTTCCAACACTCGTTGTCTGGCTCTTTTCACCGTTGTGGGGACCAAAAAATAAAAAAATATATATATATATATATATATAAAAAATAAATAAAAAAACAAAAATAAAAAGAACGTTGAACAAGCCTCGAAGACGAAGCGAAAGGTCTTTGAAGGAAGCCGATGGCGAGAGAGAGAGAGAGAAAGACAGAGAGAGAGAGAGAGAGAGAGAGAAAGAGAGAAAGGGGGAATAGAGAGAGAGAGAGAGAGAGAGAGAGAGTCACCTCTCGCACATGTATGACACGGGGCTTCCGACTTGAACCGCGACTCCAATTGTTTCGTACACGTCTTCAGACTTTTTTTTTCATTCTTTTTCATTCCTCTCCTCTTTTCTCGCAGCTGCCGTTAATTTTGTTTGTCAAAATTATTATTCTTATATTTTTATTTCCTTCCTCATCTTTGCTCGTCAAATGTTTGTTCCCCGTTTGTACGAATATTTGCGCAAAAAGGGTTCCACGACGTTTTTTTTTTTTTTTGGTCTCAATTTGTCGTCGATTTTTGCGAACGACTTTTCGAACCCAGTGCAACCTCAGTTTTGTGTGAGTTGACATTTTTTTGGAACTTCTACGACTTGATCTGTGACCTATTCGGCTCGACAAGTTTGTTCGACTTATCCCAGTGTTGTTTTTTTTCTGTGTTTTATTTTATTTTATTTTATTTTTTCATCTTGTACCGATCATTCGACTTGTTCAACTCGTGCGATTTATTTTACTCGTCCGATCCGTTCAACTCATTTGGCTCGTTTGACTCATTCAACTTGTTTTCAACTCATTCGCCACGATCGACGGATTCAACTCGTTCGACCCGTTCATCTAATTTGGCTCGTTCGACTTATTCAACTCATTTGGCTCGTTCGACTTATTCAACTACATTTGGCTCGTTCGACTTATTCAACTCATTTGGGCTCGTATTCAAATCATTTAACTTATCTCAACTCATTCGCCTCGGTCGACGGATTCGAATCGTTCGACTCGTTCAACTCATTTGGCTCGTTCGAATTATCAAACTCATTTCAACTCATCATTCGCTTTATCCGACTCGGGAAAATCATTCAACTCATTCAACTCATTCAACTCATTTAACTCATTCAACTCAATCTACGTGCACATCATAATCCACTTTATTCGACGTGTCCAACACATTCAACTTTCATTCGTTTAGCTATCGAAGCAACCCTTAAGCTTTATTCATTCTTTTTAGTCATTCCACGTTTTGTTATTGTCATTTCGTCAAATTTCGAATTGACAAAATCTGTTGTTCGCAAAAAAACAAAAAAGTAAAGCAAGCGTTTGGCCTTATCAATAATGACCCCTTGATATAAGTTTTTCACAGAAAAATCGCAAAAATACTTTTTGGGCCGTGAAAAATATTCATCACCGACCAAAAAATGTTACAGTTGAGTGCAAAAATAATTCTGCGATTGAAAAAAATGATAACGAATAAATTGTAAAACGTGCAATATCGTCGATGTTTACCTCGTACGGTTAATTTTTGGTCGTTAACGAGAAACCCCGTAAATCAGAGTTTTCATCGAGTCGATGACAATCAACAGCATCATATAGTCCCACAGGGTGACCGATTGAATTTGTGGTCCAGTCGTTGGCGAAAGGGGAGGGTGGGGGGGGGATGAGTCACTCGAACAATCGGCAGCCAATCAAATATCCGTGACGATTCTCGTACACCCCAACACCCAAACTTTAAACACTCAACAAAAAAAAAAAAACAACCCCAACAAGACACCGGTTTATATTTTTTTTCCGTCGTCCTCCGACGATCTCCGACACGAAACACTTTTTGGGCGCGCCCAAAAAAAAAAACCAACTCGTCGTTCCCGAACTTAAAAATCACTCGTCGTTCATGAAAATCATCCGATTGATGAACAAAACTCGAGACATTGATCACCCGCGTCGATAGACACCTCGCGATCTAAAATCCAACGGTCCAATGTCGAATAATCGTTGGCCCAATGATGTTGTCACTTGGGGGACTGTGGGGACGATGCCCAAACGCTGTCAACAAGCCCAATTTTCTCGGAAACGAGCGTCGACCCAGCGTTTCAACTACAAATTGCCCATTGGGGGGCGTCAAATCAAATGTCAACGACTTTTTGACAGTCCGCGCGGTTTGGGATGACAACAGTTGTCCCAAACTCTTTCTTCAAACGTTGGGCGAGTCGTTGTGATCGACTGGATCGAGCTATCGTCTGCCCAATGGTCGCGTTTGATTCGTCACAATCTTGTCTTCGATCCTGTGACTCCTTCGTACTCGATAATTCATCAACGTTGTCAATAATGAGTCAACGAGTTGGTTCCCACGATCGGAATCATCGTTGCAAATTTGAGCCCGGTCAGTCACTGGCTTTGGGATCACTGTTCACCGTGCAATTTTCATTGTCATCCCAGCCAAGTCGAAGAAATGATGTCAAACCCAAAAATTCACGATATTCCAGGTGTCCCAGGTGTCCCAGGACTCGACGATTCAACGTTTCAGACCTCGACAAACAATTTTCTTCACGAACCAGTTCAAATCTTCCCGCTCTTTTTTGTTATTTATTTATTTTATTTATTTTTTTTTATTTTGTGAATTTCACAATCACGATTTCCGATTCGACACAACCGATCGTCTCGATTGTCCCAGGTCAATACCACATCACTGTTATCTATCAATTCGTTTATCATTTATTTTCTCATCTATCACGATTCTGACAACCCCTTCACGCGATTCACATCCCTCATAATATACGTCACAACGTTCAAAAACGTTTTGATATATATATTTTGTTTTTTTTTCAAAAATTTCGTTTGTTTCAAATTTCAAAGTGAAACGTTTTTTTTTTATCGAGCGTTTTAAATACAATCACATTGATCACACACGTAGAACTTTGCAAGAGTTTGTCACGAAGGTGGGGTAACAACAAACTCGTGATTGTTGTTAACAATTGGGATAAACGAAAACGAAGATGATTCGAAAAAAAAAAATCTCAGTTTCACGGTTATCGCGACGATATTATTATCTTCTTTTCTTTATAATCGATGAAAAAAATTATAATAATAATGATAATTAAAGAATAATAATAATAATAATAATAAATAAATACGACGTTAAACCGAGGCTGCGCGACTCACCTCGACGGACGAGCGACGAAAGCCGAATTGTTTCGGCCGCGAGACTCGCGCGTGATCGGGGGTGACGATTCGAACGAGGGGGGTCGCTGCCGGCGGCTGCGGCGGCGGCGGCGTTCCGGCCGGCTCGGGGAGAGGGAGGGGGCGTGTGCCCGATCGGGCCGCGCGATGGGGGAAACGCCGTACGCGCACGCCGATAGGGCGACGACTGGGGCAGGAGGGGGGGCCGAAAGGGCGAAGAGGGGGGCAGAAGGGCGGGAGGGGGGGCAGCGACGTCGAAAAGACTTTTTCGTATATATGGATATAGTTGTAAATAAGTGAGAATCGAAGCTTGAAGACTTTGGTCACTTGAGTTTACGTCGGTTTCGGTCACAGTGGACAGAGCCCCCCTCCCCCCACCCCTCCTCTCCTTCTCACCCCGTTCCCAAGTGGGTGGGGGAAATATAGTTTTTTTCAATTTTATCGCTTTATTCGAGTTTCCGCGTTTTCCCACGTGTATCGCTTTTAACGCATATATAAGACGTCAGAACAGCTTGTTATGTATTTTTTTGTGTATGATGCGTATATGTGTATATGTGTTATGCATGTGGTTTATTATAATTATTTATGTATATGTATTTATATGAGCATGAGTTTCGTCATCCAGGGCATTTTTGAGATAATTAAGTTGGTGTGTATTGGGCTTTGACTGCGAAACAGAATAGAGTGGCGGGCGCCATTTTTGTTTCATTACGTGACGTCGAAATAAAACGTTTGAACAATGATGATGATGACGAATAAATGAATGAAGGTTTACTCAGGAAACTACAATAAAACTTCTTTGAGGAACAATTGAATTATTTTATATGAGAAAAATCGAAATATTTATTTGAAGAAATATCGAAATATTTGATTTAGGCAAAAATTCGAAATATTTCATCGAAGAAAATCGATAAATATTTCGTTAAGGAAGATCAAAATGTTTTATTTGAGGAAAATGAAAATATTGTTTCGGAGGAATTAAAATTTTTCTTCGATTAAAATGTAAAAAAATAAAATAAAAAGAAAAATCAAAATATTCTTTCGAGAAAAATTTGAGTAATTTTTCGAGGAAAATCATAAAATTTTTCGGGAAAAATCATGATATTTCTTTGCAAAAAAAAAAATAGTTTTCACGCAAACAATTCCTTCGTCCTCCTAACGTTTCTCTCGAGCCCCCCCCCCCCCCTCCCTCCCCCCTTCCTCAAAAAAAAATCTCGAAATTGCATTCACCCATCAAATTTTCTCGCTGGTAAATCCTAAAAAAAAATGTTTGTCACGCATTTGTCAATAAAATTCTATGATATATTTTTGTTTGAATGGCAAATCGTTGGCATTCAAAAATGTTTAAAGATGTTATCTCAAAACATTTCAATGTGAAAAAAAAATGTTCAAGCATGTTTTATTTATTTTTTTATTCTGGAAGGGGTGGAGGGGAGGGGATGGGTGATGGTGGTGGAGGATCGAAGATGCGTGGTTCTTCGGGGGGAGGGGGGAGGTGGCTGTTGTTGTCCCTTCGACGGGGGCGAAATTTCGGCTTCGAGGAAAAAAAATGAAAAGAGTTGGACGAAGAGCGTGAGCCAGATGAGTTTCCGGTACGCGTGGCTCGGCTAGCGCGAGACAACTAAATCCCCTCGGTAACCGCGGACGACCGAAACGATATTTTCCACGTTGCCCCCACCCCTCGTCGACGCGTCACGGTTGCTCCCTGCCCCTCGAAAAATCCCCCACCGCCGCGACACGTGCGTGGCGATGCGCGAGTCGCGCGTCCACCCGAACAACGACTCGGCCGACCGCCCCGGACCACCCTTTTTTTTTTTTTAGATTTTTTTTTTCTTTCACGATCTTCCACTCGACGAGCTGCCCCCGCGGGCTCCGCGAAACCGCCCCGATCTGACCAACCCTCGCGCGAAATCTTCATCCAGAATAAAAAATAAAATTAAAAAAAATTAAAAAAAAAAATCAACTAGCACCACCGCGTTAACTGACCGACTCAATTTACTTCCGGTTTATCGCGAAACTTTTGCACTTTTGTGTAAGTTTCATCGCTACGTGGGAATTGTTTTTTTAAATGTTTTTTTCGGGAAATTTTCGTTTCCAGTTTTGTTTTTGGGTTGAAAAAATTGTTTTCGTTGAGGTACTAACAAATTTTAGGATTTGTTTTGTTGGGATTTGACTGACGAACGAGTTCTCACGTTTGTTTTGTTTATGTTTGACTCACTAACAAATTTTAGGATTTATTTTGTTTACATTTGACTTGAAAACAAATTTCTAGGATTTTGTTGTGTTTACATCTGACTCAGAAACAAATGTTAAAATTTGTTTGTGAGTTACATTTGACTCACGAACAAATTTCAATATTTGTTCTGTTTACATTTGACTCACAGACAATTTTATCGTTTTTTTGTGAGTTTTATTTGACTCACAAATAAATTTTAACATTCTTTTTTCTTACATTTGACACACAAACTAATTTCAACATTTGTTTCGTTTACGTTTGACTCATGAAAAAAAAGTAACATTTATTGTGTCAACATTTCACTCAGAAACAATAATGTTAACATCTTTTTTGTGAGTTAAATTTGACTCACAAACAGACGTTTCAAAAAATTCGCCTTCACACTTTGATCGTTGATAATTCATTTTTTCGGAAATTTTCATTGCAAATTTTCTTTTCTGATTGAAAAAAAAAATGTATCTCGATTTACAAACAAACGTTAACATTAACATTTTATTGGTGGACAGCTCGAATATATATACATATATACTTTTGAGGGAACTTATTATAAACTAGGATGTCGATGTGATCAAAGAAAAATTGTTTACAAGCTGATACAGTTTCCGGGTGTGAAACTGTAATTATGGAATTTATTGGAAAACGAATGTCGATAAATTAAATTGAGTTTTTTTTCTCAAATTTTATCTGTTTTTATTATATTTTATCATCCGCATTGCGAACGATGGAAATTTATGCAAATAATTAAATCGAATATCGAGAAACTCGTTGAGTCTTGTTAAATGTCGTGAACTTCAATGTAAAGCAGTTACACGAGTTGCACAGTTGCCAACTTACACGATTGCCATCAGAAAAAATATCCAGGTGTGAACATCGAGATGTTAGTAATAAATATCATTCTGTTTTTTTACATTTTTTTTCTGTTGTCAATGAGCTTGTAATTCTGTTGGCGAATTGCAAAAATATTGTGAAATTAATTAACACGTATACGAAGACGTTATTCCGAATGAATATTCCATGAGTATCGTGTTGTTTATTCGTCGATGAGCAATCAGTATCTCACGGTGTAATTCGACTCAACGAAAAATACGAACGAGAACATGAAGAAAAAAAACCAAAAAAAAAAAAATTGCATTACCATAATCACGATAAACAGACATTGGCCATGGTTCTTACAATTTTTTGTCTTTTCTTTGTCACGTATTAGACCGCAGTCTGAGTGATAACGTGACGCAACATCAAGTCTTTGACTCATGAACAAATTATTCTTAACGCAGTTGAATTTGTTTTTTCTTACAATTAATTGATTATTCAATTAATCGATCAGAAAGCTTTGAACGATTAAACAATATCATTATTATCTTGAAATATCATTTTTCATTCCTTGACTCAAAATAACTTAACCGTTCCACGCATCTCCAACAGTAAAAAAAATAAAAATAAAAAAATAAATGATTCGAAACTTAAAATTTTCTTTTTTTTAATGATAATTTCAAGTTTCAGATTTGACTGGGTCGCAAGATAATGGATTACGATGAAGGAATGAGGAGTAAGCCGGTGTGTGTAATGAAGTGTAATACAAGACCTCGGTGACAGACGATCGCATCCCGAGTGTCGGCTGATTATTGTTCTCCCCCCTCCCCGCTCTCTCTCTCGCTGTCCCTCAACCGTCGAACCGTCTTGCATCTTTGTCGTTGGTATGCGACGATTCGTCGATAGGGATGACTTCTCAGGTTCAACGCGAGTCAGTTCCGAGCGTTCTAAGGTTTCTTATGCTATAATGACAACAGTTGCTATATATATATATGTCGCAAATACCAAATTACTCATTCCAATGCATCAACGAAATGAAAAGACAGTGGTAAGGTGCTTGCACCAATGGAAACAATTTTTCTGTGCGTTTTTGGGGTTTTTCTCCGAAGGAAAAAAAAATAGGGAACCCTTTAGATAGTTTGACTGAGAAAAGTCAAACTGGGAAAAGTTAGACTGGCCTGAGTCAGACTTGGAAAAGTTAGACTGGCCGGAGTCGGAATTGGAAAAGTTAGACTGGCCGTAGTCAGAATTGGAAAAGTCAGACTGGCCGGAGTCAGACTTGAAAAAGTTAGACTGGCCGGAGTCAGACTTGGAAAAGTTAGACTGGCCGGAGTCGGAATTGGAAAAGTTAGACTGGCCGGAGTCAGAATTGGAAAAGTTAGACTGGCGGGAGTCAGACTGGCCGGAGTCGGAATTGGAAAAGTTAGACTGGCCTGAGTTAGACTTGGAAAAGTTAGACTGGCCAGACTTGGAAATGTCGGACTGAAAAAAGTTAGACTAGGAAAAGTAAAACTGGGATAAGTTAGGCTGGCAAAAGTTAGACTGGGACAAGTGAGACTGGGAAAAGTAGAACCAGAAAAAGTAAGAATAGGACAAGTGAGACTGGGGAAAAGTAAGCCTGGCAAAAGTTAGAATGAGAAAACTAAGACTGCAAAAAGTTAGACTGAGAAAAGAGTAGACTGCCTGAAGTCAGACTGCCACCGTTAATAACGCACATGGGATACATTAACGAAATACTAATCAAATAAAAAAAAAAACCAGATGAACGATGGTACCAGCTCGACCGAGGGTGACACGGGGATGGGGGTGTGGTGGATTTACGAGTTTTCCGGCATCGTTGAAACTTCTTTGGAGGGGGTTGAAATCGACAGCGCAGGCTCTAGGTCCAACCACCCCCGAGCGTTACCAACCACCCCCTTCGTCCGGGGTGGCTGGTAACCAACTTCCCACAGAACGACCCCCTCGTTGGACACTCCCATTTTTCACACCCTTATGTTTCATCACCAATGCTCGACGACGACTCACGAAAATTTTACGATATATCTCAATCAATCTTCAATCCACTTTTCTTCAATTTCCATTACAGTTATCTACAATTTCAAAAAATAAATTTCACAAAACAATTGAAATTCGAATGAGAGAAAAAATTAAATTTTTCATAAAATTTTTGCGAGAATTGTTTTTTTTCGTTTAATTTTTCAACTTTCTCAATTTTGGTTTTCAATTGATCGACGAACGAATCAAGATTTCACGTGTTGATTCAGATACGAGTGAATTGCGATCAAAACGTTTGGTGGGATCGAAGAGCCAAGACCAATTGTCCAAATGGATATTTCAAGATATCGAATCTTTTGAATTCGGACGGAAAGGGGAGAAAAAGAAATAATAAAAAAAAAACGAAAAGGGTTGAAACGCGAACGAAGGGTCGTGAGGGGTGAGATCTTTCATTCGTTCGAGTAAATCGCGCAACCTGGAAAGAAAGAAGTGAAAAAAATAAAATAAAATAAAATAGAATCCCGTTGCGTGAAACTTCCTAAATGCAAGGACCCATAGAGATTCGTTTCCCGACGCGAATAGACGGATTGTGGGAAAAAAAATAAAATACTTCGATCGCGTTCCGTTAGGTCTGTGGAACTAAACCGAAAGGGTTGAGAGAGCGAGCCAAACGGGGCGCAAGGTACATACAACAATACGAAACGACGAAAAAAAAAGAAAGAAAAAAAAATGGGTCAGGTCGGTGGCTCAAACAGTTTACCTAAAGAGCCCTTTAAAGGCCCAATAAGGTATCGCGTTTCCGTGATCCTTCGGCACTAGGGGCACGGTGAGAATTCACAAAAAAAACGGTAACCCTTCCATCATTTTTTCTCGTTTGACGTAATGAGCGATAAATTCGCACAATTATTATAAAAACGCTCGATTTCGCAAAATTTTACTCGATGATTCATTCATTCGATTGTAGCATTTCCATCGAACTTGTTATTCGAATGCAACTCATCTTATTAGTCATTCAGTAATTTACATAATAGTTTGAAATTAGTATACAACGATTTTATCGTGTCCTGCAGTTTCTGTTACAATTCGTTCCACCTTCATTTGTCTCTGACCATTGGAACTGCATAAGTTGAATGACTCGAGTGATTCAAACAGTCGAATCGATGAGTTGAATATATATGTGTCGACAAAATCCAACGAGTTATTCAGATAAGTTGTACATTTGATAATTAAAATATGTTTTTGATGCCCGGGGTAAGTTCATTGAATTCGACCCTTCAATGAGTTAATTACATTGAAATATGTCGAATAAGTTGAAAACATTAAAAATAAATCAATCAAATATTGCTCACATAAATACAAATAATAAAAATAAATGATTATAAGTAAAATGAGTTATTATATCGAGACGGGTAGAATAAGTTGAATAATTTCATTAAGTTGGATGAGTTGAATAAGTCGATCAACTCAACCTAGGGTTGAGTGAGTTGAATTTCGACGAATGATGCAAATAAGTCGATTAACTCGAACGACATTGAATCAGTTAATTCCGTCGATCAAGTCGATTACCTGGAATAAGTTGAAACAAGTCTGATGAGTCGAATAAGTTGATCAACTCACAATCAACCGTAATTAAATCGGTCGATTGGGTCGAATAATTCGAACAAGTTCATTAACTCAAACGTGGTTGAATCAGTTAATCAACTCGAATAATTCGATCAACTCAAACGAGTTGAATAAGTCGAATGAGTTGTACGAGGTAACGCAGCTTTCGTAATTCTTGCACAATAATTCACGTAACGAAATATTTGTGAAAATTGCGTTGGATAAAATCTCACGTCACGCCAGCAGCCAAGGCTTATATATATATATATAAACCGTCCGGCTACCTGGAAAACCAAAATACACGAAGGATTTTTCTCATTTTTTTTTTGTGAATCGTCTATTGAACCCCTCGGATGAAGGAGGAACGGCTGGGCCAGCATCAGCAGCAGCAGCAGCAGGAGCCCGTTAGTCAAAGGGTGTCCCGTTCGTCCTTCTAATGGTTTTCTCACACGGTCCGTACACCGCACGAGAAACAATCCTGCGACATGGGGATCACGTGAATCTCCCGACAGGACTGGCGCATTCGCCTACCGCCCGACCCGAAGAAACCCTTTTTTTTCTTTCTACCCCTATTTTTACTCACCCGAGTCTTTTTATGAAAATGAAAAAAAAAGAAGAAAGGGGTGGACCGGAGTCGTGACCCCGAAGTAGGAAGACACTTCCGATACGCGAAGGGATACACGGAAAGGATCGAAAAATGACCTGAGTCCCCCGGAAGGATTTCCATGGGAAATTGCGATAATGAAGAACGAAGTAAAAAATAAATAATAATAATAATGAAATGGAAAAAAAGGTTGTTTGTGAGGCTGTATCGATTTTTATGAAAATAACGTAAGAACGATTGACCTTTTTGAAGGTTGACCGTGGGTTTGCACGACAATGACGTGGGTTTTTTTTTGGAAATTGCTATGGGCGATGAAATCTATGGATGAAAAATTCGACGTTCCCATGAATCATGTAAAGACGTAAAAATGTTAAAAAAAAAAATATACTCTTCATGGAGATTACTTTTTTGAGATTGAATAAATGTTAATACATTTTTATCGACATTGTTTTATCAAGATTGTTTGTTTTTTTCGCTTTATTCTCTTTTTTTCTTGTAGAAAAATAAACCTAACAATAATTGCCGCTGTGACGGTTTTGGTAGAGTGAAAGAAAAAAGCAGTGAAAAAAAGTCTCAGTGGGCTTTTTTGTGTGAACGCTTTAAAATTCGTGCTCTCGTACACTTTACTATCTTTTGGTTTAAAAATACTGCACCGAACGCTCTTTCTCTCTTTCTCTCTTTCTCTCTCGATGCCCTTTCACGATGGAAATATTAATTTTTTTTCTCGTTTTTTTTTTTTTCATCCCCGCCACCCGGGCCATATGGCACGTACACAGGCGCTGCTTTCCAGGCGCTGCGTTCTGAGCGAAGAAAAAAAAATACAAAACAGTAAAAAGAAGAAAACAGAAAAAAAGAAACGGAAAAAGAACAAACATGACAAACCACATTTTTATGTTTATTCAACTAAAAAAAATTATAATTTTTTTATAAATAAAAATTAAAAGACGAAAAAACTACATAAAAATATATTTCAAGTTTTCATCGTTGTGTAACTTGGCAACAATATTCACATCTTTGTGGAAAATTATTTTGTCCAAAAGGTGAGTTGGAAAAAATGTTCGTCTTATTTTCGAGAGACGTTGTTGGGACCGGCAAGGGGACGGGAGGGGGGGGCATTCAGCAGCATGGTTGAGAAAGGGTTGACTATGTGTCTCAAGTTCTTGCTCGTCGATTTTTTTTTTCTTTCTTCCTTTTTTTTTCATCTCACTCGTGTGACAGCATTCTCCAACGGAGTTTCCGGCTTTCGTGTGGTTTCGTCGGAAAGCAAGATTCATCTCGTGACAGCTGGATGAGATCGAATAATTTTTTCGGCTTCACTCCTCTCTTTTTTTTTCCTTCGTTTCCGGGAATGATGATTATTTTTTTTTAATCTTTCTAACTTCCCAAAATGTGGGAAACGAGAGGTTGGATCGTGCATCAAAAATTTCTTCACATGACGAATATTTTCCACTTGAAACAACCGCCCCCCCCTCCCTTCTCGCTTGAATTTGTGATAATTGAAAATTCATAACATTGGGCATTATGAATTTTGGACCCCTGGGTATAACCCATTTCCATTTTTTCGACAAAATCCTTTTTCACGAAATCATATTCGAACACATATTAAACCCCATGTGAGTAGTGTGCGATACCAGGTGCCCAAAACCACACACACACTCACACATGCGTGTTTTTCGTTTCTTTTTTTTGTTGTTTTTATTTTCGAATAATTTAAGTAAAAAAATTTGGATTGGAAATATTAATCCAAAAATTGAAAAAATATTTTTTCTTGAAATTATTCCGACTCGTGAAACCCCACGTAAGTAGGGTGGGATCCCAGGTGCTCACGACCGTACCACACACATACACACGTACTCACACGTGCAAAAAATCTTCGACCCCCCCCCCCAAGCCGAACCCACACGTTCATCTTTATTCCCCTTTTTTCCAGATAATTATATGAAATGAATTTTGGATTGGAAATATCGATCCTAAAAAGAAAAATATTGATCTTGAAATCAATATAGGTCATTCCGACTCATGAAAAACCCTACGTAAGTTTTTACCTACCACAAAAACGTTTTTCCTTTTCTTTTCTCACCCCCTAAAAATGTTACCAAAAAAACAATGTTCATCCCGAATCAATTCTAAAATAAAAAATACTGATATCGAAAATCAATATGGGTCATTCCGACTCACGAAAAAAGAAAAAAAGGCGACACGCAAGTAGTGTGCGATTCCAGGTGCCCACAACCGTGAATCGCACACACGCGCGAAGCATCGTCGCACACCCACCCACCCACCTACAAACACACACACACGTGCATAACTATGCACCCGATGCACTGGATCGAGAGTCAACAGCATCTCGCAGGAGCGGAGAAGCCAGAGCGCGCGGTTGAGTGTAATACACTCAGCGTCCAATGTGGAATGTGGTCCGCCGGGCGCGGGCCCCCGGAGGGGCACGCTGCCCGAGAACGTGGACGAGAGCGCAGGAGTGGGGGGGGGGGGCGTCGGGGGTTCATACATACTACACCCACATGCTGCAGAGTCGAGTTATCCCGAAGCAGAGACGCACGTGAGTTTCGCAAACACACACACACACTCACGCATGATTCACACGTGTGAGAGGGGGCGAGGGGCACCGAGGGAGGGGGGCAGGGGGAAGGAACTATCACCACGCGTTATAACGTCGTCGTCATGAGAGTTTTCCCGCAGCTCACGATCCCCATACTCGATCTTGTTTTCAGTTTCCTGTTTTGTTGTTGTTTTTGGTTTTTTTTTTGGTAATTTTGGATTTTTTAATTTTTACTACCTAGTAGTTAAAAAAGACTTTTATCGACGGGTGGGGATTGGAAATTTGTAACTCTGCACGGGATTCAAAAATATTTCACTTGCTATGCTCAATCTCATGGATTCGCAATGAATTAACGATCACAATTTTTTTTGGGTATTAAATTCGATGGAAATCCACTTGCACGTGAAAATTTTGAAAAAAAAAAAAAAAAAAAAAATAAAAATTTTACACGCACCCAGTGATGAACATTTTCAAATATCAAAACTTTTGGCTTGCAAATTAAAACTTCAAATTTGATTCCGTCGAATTTCACTAATTACGATTCGAAGAAATCAAATTTTCAAGTTTCGAACTCATTTCCTTTTTTTCTCCTTTATATTCGTCCCTCATAATCATTTATCATTGATTCATCATTGTCATTACTTTTTCATATTTCCAAAGTACCATCGACCAACCTTTATCCTTTATCCTTCAATTTTTTTCATTCTCACAATTTATTTCCCATTTTTTATTTTATTTGTTTTTTTTCATCATTTCATAATGCATTAGGTATAATAGTTGTAGCACGCACTTAATGGACTGTACCACTCGTTACAATGAGGAGAGGGGGGGGGGGGCGAGGGGGGGGGCGATCGTGGGTGGACGATGGTGGCCCTTCTGGTCTCGGGCAAAGTCCTGGGCGAGATGGTATTCGTATTTCTACCTTTGCAATCTTCCGACGGCTTCCCCCCCCCCCCCCCCCCCTCGCTCCACGACTCACCGGACCTTTTCCACGTTCGCATCTCGATTTCGAACCACATATCGGATGCTGCACCGACGACCGAGAACACACACACACACACGCACTCACACAGACTTACACACACACTAACACACATGAGCACAATACATTCGCAGACGTACATATATATATATGCTTCTGGCCTTCGCGTATTGTAATTACATGAATTATTATTTCATTTCACGTTGCGAATCCGTTCCGGTTGCCACGTACTTTCTATCTTCGTCTTCGGGGTGGCGGCCACGGCCGTCGGAGTCGGGGTGGGTGGGTGGGTGGTTGGGGGCAAGGGGCCAGGGGGAGGGGGGTCTCGCCTTATGGGGGCGCGCGATGCTTACGAGCGCCGCGGAGAGTACGAGACGCGTGGGGCGAGGGGCTTGAGCATGTGGTAGCCTGCATTGCTCCTCTCTTCCCCCCCCCCGCTTCCGATACCCGGGGGCGGTTTCCATCGTGAACGTAGGTGGATCCGCGCGGTTGTAAACGGAGAAATGAATTTTCACTGTTGGGGATTAATTTTTTTTATTTCCAGTTTTTTTTCATTTTTTTTTTTTTTCATTTACTTCGTTCTTTAAAGGACGAAGTAAATGAAAAAAAAACAATAAACAATTGTTTATTGTTTTTTGATAATAGTAATAATAATAACGCTAAAAACATCAACGATAATAATAAAAGTAATAATAGTAATCTTACGAAATTCGCCCTGCGTCAAAGCACTTTAAAATAACGTCATATAACGAATTTAGTAAATAATAGTAATAATAATAATAACATCGATAATAACAACAATAACAACGATAATAACAGTAATGAAAAAACAACAATAACACCAACGATAATAATAGCAATAACAATATCAATAATACCAACAATAATACGAAAAAAATAAATAAATAACAAACAACAAAATTCCACAGAACAATGTTAAGATACCCACAATCGATCGTCGATCGTTCAATCCCTCAAACCAAAAAACGCGTACCCGACGTACCCTGTGAATTAAGAGGTAATAAGAGTCGTGGGAGAGCGAGAGGAGTCCGCATGAAGACGAACTTCCCCGATGTCTTTCGTTCTCCCTCGCATATATACATATATATACGCCAAAGCCCCATATTCCCCGGCGCGTGGTATTGGTCACTAACCGAACGTAGGTGAGCGAGTTCCGCGACCCTGTGTAGGATTTAATCTCGGCGAGCCCGAGGTACAGCGGCGCAGGGGGGCCAGGGGGCAGGGGCTGGGGGGCGAGGGGCGAGGGGGGACGACGACTAGCGGCGGCGCCCTGCCGTGGAGTAAATGCTAAGCACGCGGGGGCCCCCACAGAGACAGAAGCGCGTCCTCAGACACGCGTGAGAGACACATGAGACACATACACACGGTTAAAAGCCACGGTTAATGCATGTACGAGGATTGAACGGCGATCAGGGCAGCCAGGACTGAAATATTCAGTGGCCCGTCGATAGCAGAGCGGTACCAGTGCGATCCTCCCTGCCCCCCCCCCGCCCCCTCCGCCCCCCACCCTCGCTCCCGTGCCTGGCCCGTTTTGTGGGCCCGTCGGGTTACCACAGCGCCGGCTACGTCGTGTGGGTCAGCCGGGGACTGGTTCTCTCGATATATGACTCATGCGTGTAACCGGGACCCCGTAAGATATAGAGGCGAGTGTGTGTGTGTGTGTGTTGTGTTGGCAGTGGCGAGTGTGAGTGTGTTAGTGCGCGACTGTTGGAGTGTTAGTGTCCGGTCGTATATCAAAACCAGTAGGCACCCAGGACATATAGCGATCTGCGAGCACTCGCCCGGCGTGTTCAGTCTGTGGAAGTTCCGCAGATTATGTGTAAGTGTGTGTGTGGGTGGGTGTGTCAGTGTTAGTGAGAGTTAGTGAGCGACTGGGTATCATTGGTACTCGTGTGTGTGTGTGTGTGTGTGTGTGTGTGTGTGTGTGTGTGTCGGTGTAAATGAGAGTGAGCGAGCGAGTGAGTTTGAGCGTCTGTTTCCGTGTCAGCGTGATCGTCCGCATGAGCGTGTGTGAGTGAGTGTCAATGGCTGGGCACGTGTTGTGAGTGAGGGTCGGATGAAGTGGTGAGTGGTCAGTGCAGAGTGAGTTCATGGATGTGAGTATGAGCGCGTGTCAGTGGGAGCTGACGTGAGCGTGTGTGTTCACGTGTGTGAGTATGAGTGTGTGTCTCCACAAGTGTGAGTATGAGAGTGACTGTAAGTGTCAGTGAGTACCAAAATCCCTGTGTGTGGGTATGTGTGTGTGTGTGTGTGTGTGTGTGTGTGTGTGTGTGTGTGTGTGTGTGTGTGTGTGTGTGTGTGTGTGTGTGTGTGTGTGTGTGTGTGTGTGTCAGTCAGCGTCAGACTGTCTGTGTCGGCGAGTGCTGAAAATCACTGTGTATGTAAGTGTGGATAAGTGCAAGCGAGTGAGTAAGTGTAAGTGCCAGACTTCGTGACCGGGGTTGTAAGTGTGAGTGTGTGTGTGCGTCAGTGAGTGACAAAAATTCCTGTGTATGTAGTTACACAAAAAACCACTAGAGGAATGCATGTAGGTATAAACGAAAAATCGTTTCTGGTCTTTCTCAAATCACTGAGATGGACATTCTCAAATCACTGAGATGGTTCTACGATGAAAAGAAAAAAAATATGCAAAAAACTGTTACATAGAGCCGAAAGCATAACGATCCGACGAGCTCGCAAAAAAAAATCAAAGGACACGAGATTGAAGAATGAGAGGGAGAGAGAGAGATAGAGGGAGAGAGGCGTTAATTGGTTTCGAATAACCTATTATACCGAAAAGCACCTGAGGGTCTTTTGTGTTCGCCAGTCCAACCCCTCCTTCGTCATTCGATGGTCACCGGACAACCACGCGTTAGCGCATTTACTTTTTTTTTCCTTTTCTTTTTTTTTTTCACCCACTTTGATCATTATAATCTACGGAAAGCAAAAATAAATGAAATAGAAACGTTCGATGACATTGTAATTATTGTTCTTGTTGTCATTATTATTATTATTATTATTATTATTATTATTATTATTATTATTATTATTATTATTATTATTATTATTATTATTATTATTATTATTATTATTATTATTATTATTATTATTATTATTATTATTATTATTATTATTATTATTATTATTATTATTATCAACACTATTTCTTAGGCTTAAACTTTATGCCTGATGGTTTAGTATACAGTATTATTATCATGAAAAATCGGCAAACTATTTCAATCCCGTTGAAACGTGAATGACCGGTATGCGTGTATTATGGTATTATCTCAACGTAATTAGAAACGTGATTAAAACAAAATCGCAAAAAAAAAAACGAAAAAAAAAAACAAAAAATTGCAAATTCGTATCGACGAAGATTTTACCCGATCTATGGGGTAACGAGGCGAGTTAAAATCGATTCCCACGGTCAAGCACGTGGAATCGGAGCTCCCGCGTTATCGGAGACTCGTTTCGCGCTGGGCAAACGACTCTCGATCATCGTCCGTGTGTACAAATATCTACCGCCCGCGAATGTATATATATATATGTGTGTGTGTGTGTGTGTGTGAGTGAGTTTGTAGGTTCGTGTTTGTAAAGTACGTAATGCGAACGGTTCTACGAACGAGGAAATTCTGTGTCCGGGGGACTGTCTTCTCTATATAACGTGGACAAACTCCTCATACGACGGGCCCCCGTTCGCCGTGAGAAATTAATGCGCGAGACCGATAGATCGAATGACCGCGATAACGGAGCAACAACGATGCCGAAGAGAGAGAGAGAGAGAGAGAGAGAGGGCATCGAAGTGTGGCATCGTGTTGCCTTCGTTACATCTATATTTTCACTCATACGGGATTGTGCAATATTACGTCTTCGAAAGACTGCGAAACTTTTCTCCGGACATATTTTTTTCTGTACATTTATTTTCATATTCGTGCAAATGCGCTACATATATGTGTTCGGTGGTTCTTATTTGGGTCGTGTCCGAATATTGATTTTGCCGGAAGCTCACTCGATGGGAAAAAAAATAACAAAATTTTTGAGCCTATCGCGAACTTCCTAGTCCAATTCTAATCATCGCCCAAGACCGGGCGAAGTTTCCCATTTGAAATACATGCAATTTTTCTATGTGACGGTTGTTATATTCGCGGGACGAACAATTGTTGCTTGAAAATTACAATATTGTAGGGTGTTAACGGGTACGAAATCTGCTTTCGCGAAAAAAATAAAATTCATGTATGGGTCGTCTCGTGCCACGTGTACGTGTGTGTAAACATTTAAAATTTCCATATTTCCGATACATATATAGTGCGAAAAAAATGTTGATATGTGAAAATCTCAATACTGTTAAAAAATTGTAATGATTACGATGGAGACGACGAAGGCGAAAAATGAAACTGTACGTGCTTCACATGCACGAGCCATTATTGGTTGCCCCCCACGCTCTACTGAAATATAACATGGCCGTGTGTGTTTTCGAATATAATGAACACGTGTGCGGGCATTTGCCGAGAAAACGCTGACAGGAAGGTGACACAAGTGTCCGGTCGAAATAAATAATAATCGACACAATTAATTATATCCGTACGCGAATATTTTGAAAATTTTCAAGTTTCTCGAAAAATGTCTCAATTCGTTTTCATCGTGAATATTATTTTTTAAAATTTCTTCGTGTGTTCCATTTCCTTTTTTTCGTTATTATTATTGTTATTATTATCGAGTAATATAATTATTATTATTATTTAAAAAAAAAACGAAATAAAAATAATAACAATGATTTATCATTATTTTTATTTCGTTTAGTTTTTTTACTCCAAATTATAATATTCGATCGTTGATTTCAATTCGTGTATCGTAAATATCAATTTTGTTTACAATTTCTTCGTGTTTTCTATTCTTCATTTTGTGCATTTCTCGTTATTATCATTATTATCGAAATAAAAAATCATCATTATTATTATTTGAGAAAAAAAAACGAAATACAAATGATAAATAATGATTTATTATTATTTTTATTTCGTTTATTTTTATTATTATTTTTTTTCCCAAATTTTTATATTCGATCGTCGTGTCGTATCGCAACGATCGATACTGCAATTTCAATGAGTTTGACATCTCTCTCCATCCTATCCATATTTTTTTCGTTCGTCCTTCTCCTTCCTTCACCATTTCCCTCGCACGCTTGTCCCAAGTACTTGCGTCTCGAGTTATACTACAGTCTCTCTCTCTCTCTCTTTCTCTTTCTCTCTCTCTCTCGCCGCCCTCGCCGCACCTTCGCGGGGGCCCTTCGCGGCTCTTCTCGAATTCCTTCCCGTTTTGAGCTTCCCGGAATCGACGGACGTTCATTCACGACCGCGAAGAGCCATCGTCCGAGGGCACACACGCTTAAATACGAAGAGAGAGAGAGAGAGAAAGAAAGAGAGGGAGAGAGAAAAGAAAGTATCGAGCAAAGAGCGCAAAAGACACAACACACACGAGGAGTTGTGCGACCCCCAATGGCCACGCGTTTGCCCACTGGCATTTAATCCAGAGAAAGAGAAAATTCCACGAATTCGTACGAGAAGAGAACATTTTTCAATAGTCTCGCTGTGTACGTGCCTGTAACACCACCCATCGACCCATTCGAACAATATACAACCGCGATGGAAGCCATTTTTCACGATTCTCCTTTTTTTTCACCCTCCGCCCCCTTAAACCCGAAATTTGGAATTTTAAAAAATTAAAAACAATATACAACCGCCATGAAACCCATTTTTCACGTTTCTCTATTTTTTTCAACCTCCACCCCCTTAAACCCGAATTTTTTAATTTTTTTTTTCGTGAGATAAAAAAATTCACACTTAAGGGGGTTGAGTCGCCTAAAAAATTGAATGTTTTTTTCTCTCGTGACACGATTAATCCAAATTTAGAATAGATTAATTTGGAACGATCATATCACGAAAAAAAAAAAAATTCCAATTTTTTAGATGACTCAGCCCCCTTAAAGAAAATTAACTTCTCTTTAAAACACACAAACAATAATATTTCACCATTATTATTATTATTATTTTTCAAACAGTTAAGATATCAACAATTTTTACCATCTAAATGACCTCTATTTCTTGCCCCAATTCCAGGTGGGGCCTGATTGGGCCCCACGTGACGTCATTCACCTCAGGCCCCAGCGTCAATGACCTTTTTTTATTGGGCGTGCGCGACCGCGGTTCCCGGGCCTTCTTATCATTTCAATCCCTCGTAATTTCGTCGGGTTTATGCACGGGCCTTAACCGTGGGGCCTTACGTATGCGGGGACCGCCGCGTAACGTTCGAGTGAACGTGCTGCGCGGGCCCTACCGGACTTACGCCGGCCCGACAGTCCGCGCAACATTGTCGTCATGTGCATGCACGAGTCTCGTCGGTCCGTCGGTGAACTTTGATCCCAGCTCGCGCGCTTAAGGCCCATTCCCGGTGATAACGGACCTCTCCACACATTTCCGTTCACACCGTGTTCGGTCGTTCGATCATTTACGTTCGATAGCGCCATTGACCGATAAACCCGTCAATGACATTTTTTTCTCAACCCACGTTTTCGCGGCTCAATTTTTTGGGCCTTATGACGGGAAAACGTCATAAGGCCCCTCGCATGAGACCCGTAACAAAAAAAGTGTTCGACCAGTGATCACCTGACTGACACGAGTATACGGCCGAAAACGAAGATGCAAGGCCCATTTCGGCAGTAAGGCCCCATTCATCATTTTCGATCCTGGGAAGATCAGTCCGATTGACTGACACATTTTCACCCGAGTCTCTATGTTCAAAGGTCAAGTAAAAAAATCAGAGGTCACGTCTTACATAAACTCATCACGCACAAGGCCCATTCAGGCCCACGATCGATCATCCGCCACCCCTGTACCGAAGAATCCTTCGATTGACTGGTAAAACGCAATATAGTTTTTTTTTCGACAACATCTGGATAGTTTTTTTTTTCTCCGGTATTCCTTTCCCCGAACCACGAAGGGGCCTTATGCGATACGAAGGTGAGAAACCGGCCCCGACGTGGAAAATTAGGTGAAAAGTAGCCGCAAGGGAAAAAAACAGTTTTTTTTTTCGGGAGTAGCGTTATTTTCCAGTAAATCTCCGGAAGGAAGACTCCACGCGCCCCAGGGGCCTTGTACGGAGAGTCGAAGGGGCCCCGCTCGCGCGCGCGCACGGGGGACCCCACTGTGAAATTGAGCCGTTAATGCCGGTTCGAGTGTTCGTCGAGGCAGCGGGTGACCCACGGGACAGTTCTGCCGGGATACTGACCCTACTTAAAGGTGCACCGGCTGGCCCGTTCGGTTGTGCGCATCCCTCTGTGCGGTCCCCCGATGTAAGTGGGCGATGGATATGCCCCCAGGCTCTCCCCTCGCCCCTTCAGACCTTCGGGGGCCCAGTGGGGTCTCCCGCTTCGTCGCCCCGAAACACTCGAAATATTTTGACACTTCGGGTTTCGATATAAACCCATCGGAAAAAAACTCGATAAAAAAACAACAACAACAAGACCATCGTAAAGATCGTTCCAATTGACCCAGAAGCAAAAAAAGGCCCAAAAATCACGTTAAAAACAACATTTATTCGCGCCATTTGGAAAAACGTGTGAAAAATTGAATTTTTCACAGCGGTCGAGCATGGATAATCGAAGATCCGAGGGAATTACAAAAGAATAACAAAACAAACAAAAAAAAATTAGCCGGAGAATTATAGTTGGGCCCGGGCGGTCCCCTCGGTCTCGCCCGAAGATTCGCCGAAAACGCTCGAACGTTTTTTTAACGACGGTGAAAATAAATGAATTATTATTTTATTTGGGATCGTGCGAAATAATATCGTGTGAGTTCTGGTATAATCGGATATTCTCGCGGGTAACGAATGTCAGTTGACTGGGAATCGAGGAAGGCGGGGGGGCGGAGGGGGGGTAGGGCCCAATGAAAAAAGGAACGCACGAGAAAGACGGTGGGGAGCAGAGTGAGAGGCACAAGATGAATCCCTTCGAAGTTGCAGTGGACGGAGTCGAGGTTCATATATATATGTATACAACTTTTGCCACGAAGTGATTCGTCCCTCCCGCGCATCTCTAAGGCCCCATAACGCGGTGCAGCTCGTGGGGCCCTCGTTTCTCCCCCACCGCTCGCTAAAACTTCTCCAGTTACTCAGCCGGACCTCGCCACAGCAGCAGCAGCAGCAACGCACGGATGCGGCACGAACGGACTTCGACGCTCAACCTTCTCACACACACACCAAGAAATAAGGACATAAGGCCCACACGTACGACACACCGATACAACCTCGGACCCAAACGAGTAATGAAACAGATTTTTCCATAGTTCCGAGACTCTCGCCCGAAGCAAAACAATATATATGTAAGTGCGTACCGTCCGCTCCAAAAAACTCAACCTTTCTCGTACTCAGGCACTTTTAACTCAACGATGAGTCGAGTTGTTGAATTGAAAAAAAAAACAAACATATTATTGAAAAACCTATGAATTTCGGATTGAAAGACGAAACGTTGGGAACGAAGCTGCGGGGTTCGGAAAATGATTGAAAAAAACAAAAAAAAATAATAATAATCACCAGAGTCGTGGGTCTGTCGGGCAACGGGGCCTCCTCATAAACCGTCGGTGTAAATCACTCGGGTTTTATGGTGGGGTGGGCACGGGTTTGCCAACCTTTGGCTGATGAATTCCTTAACCGGAGAACTCGCGGTAACATTCAGTCGAAGAACCACTTTCAACGGATTCGCATGGACGATGACGTTCGCCGACGATGAACTTAACGAACACGCGGTTTTTGGTAGCCGCCATTTTGGGAGACTGTTGGTATGCCATGAGGGACTGGTGGGGGAGGGAGGGGGGGTTCTGAAATATGAAGTGTACGATGTAATGTCTGAAGGTCAGTGATAATTCGCACTCAAGTCCAGTTTAGATCTTAGTGTTATTGTTCCCGAGCTTTGTGTTCGAAAGATTTGTTGTGGCAAAACATTCGGGGTCAAGAACAGGTCATTCCAACATTGGACGAACGAAATCTGAGGGCGAATGAGACTGGAATTGTATCAAAGTTTGACTTTGACGCTCCAGAACAATTCTTGTTGTGCACTGTGGGTCTGAGGAGATTATGATTTATAAACTTCAGGATTGAATGAGTCATTCTGGATTTTTTTTTAAAATCTAGAATCAACATTCTTAGGACTTTGGCCTGAGGATTGATTCATATCTGACTTCAGCCAACGTTGTTTATACGATGACCAAATGGGAGTAATCAGTTGAGTTCACTGACGACGTTCACAGCTGTTTTTTCTCAGGACTCCAAGGACAACTCTAAAAACCGTCGAAACAAACTACATAATTAACGGTCCCGAAAATGTATACCTTTCCCAACTTGGCAGCAACGTCTTTTTTTCCCCTTTTTTTTCCATCCCGGAACCCAAAGTCGAGGAACGTTGGGAAGGGTAGTTAAAAGCCGGAGGTAGGTTGGAAAAAGCAATGTGGCTAAGACACCCATGGAGGAACCCCCTCCCCCTCCCCCCCGATTCCAAGTACGTTGGGTCTGTCGACGCCAGTGGCAAACCTTCCCTCCATCCGTTCGTTTTGTTTTCTGCACTTCCACGCCCAAACGTCGTCCCGATTATTCAGATATTCAAATGAGGTTACCAACCTCAACTTCGTAGCCCCCCACCGCCCCCCCTCTTCTAACCGCGGTGGTCTCGGTGGGTTGGTTACTTACACGGGACATTCTAAAATTCACCCGGTATCTGGTCGCAACAGTTACGTATCATCGAATTATTCTAATTTTCCACGACAAAACCCACGAGCGACGTTTGTCTTTGGGGGCTTTTGCGGCCGAGGGGGCGTGAGGATGGCGCGCGCGCGCGCTCGTTTCGGAGTCTTTCCACAATGTTATTCTCACACCCGGACGACTATGGCGGGTTCGAGTTTTCCCGAGCGTCGTGACTTCGTTCGACCGCGTAAAAACCGAACGAGTTCACGCCCATTTCGCAAACCCCGGGCGGGAGCGTTTTGTCGCAGCGAGGGTGCGCGAATCCACCCCCAACCCGAGGGTGGTTTGCGGTGGCGAACCCGACTACCCCTCGGTGGGCCGTCCTCGTGCAACTCGTCTCACAAACCACCCCCGAACCCCGGCGCAAACTCCGAAAGCCGGAATTTTCCCATTCGCGGAATATACTCGTAAGGGATGTTCTTAACCCCGGGGGTAGGGGTGTATCTGAAGTTCCGGTGATCCTCAATCGGGAGTGGACGGATCTTTTCAATTGAAAACGAATTGCTCTTCATCGTTTTTTTCTACGATGCAAATTGGCCGAGTTATTTGGGTTTGAAGTTTGATTTGAATTCCAGCCAATCACAAGGATGGAAAAATTATGATAGATTCTAGAAAATTCGATGATTGGATGAAATTGGCGAACTTTGCATCGAGAATAGCTTGGACAATTTTCGTCGTAGAACAAAACTGTAAGGAACATTTCGTTTTCTTTTGAAACGATCTATCGATCTTACGAGTTTTTGAAGATCTTCACATGCTTTGCGTGCATCGTTCTTATCATTCTTATCATTTACAGATTTTCAATTTTTTAAACATTTTCATTTGATAATTTCGTCAATATGATTGAGCCAAGTTATTTTCACGTAAAGTCTGATGAATCCAGCCAATCACGAGGTTCTAAAAATTATGGTAAATTCTAAAAAATGCTTCTCAATTGTAAAAATTGGCGAACTTTGAATAGAGAATAACTCGGACAATTTTCGTCGTAGAACAAAACTGTAAAGAACATTTCGTCATGTGTGAAAACGATCTATCAATCTTACGAACTTTTTCAAACCTTCACGTATTTTGGTACATCATTCTTAACATTCTTATCATTTTTAATTTAAAAAAATGTTTTTTTATTCAATCAGCTCGTCAACACGATCAAGCAAAAACTCTTTCATCGAGTGTGTTGATGGCGTTGCGATATCCTCGGTGTATTTATCGAAAGTTTACAACCGATTTCCGGGTACTAGTGACCAACCGAACGAGTGTTTAGACTCTTTGGATTACATTATCGTGATAGGAGAACCGAGTGAAAAATCGTCGATCGAGCCAGCACACACGATGTAAGAAAAAAAGAAAAAGTGCAATGTAACGTGAGGACCCTGCTGCCCGCTTCCCGCCACGGTTCCCCCAACTGCTTTGTTTTTATTATTCCGAGGGCGCGAACGGGGCGTATGACACGTTCGTGATATCCGGCCGAGTACGTGACGTCATAAACTCACCGCTGATACGGCACATAAAACCGGCTCGTTTATTCCATGTACATTCACGAAAACTTTGTCAATGCATTGAACCTCAACGTATTTCCTGATATGCAGTAGCCCCGAACGTTGATGAATAACCCCTCGAAGACAGTCACGAAGAAACGTCTTCGACTACAATCACGTAAAATCGCTTAAAATGACATAAAAAAAAAATTCTAAAATCCATTGCTGCCGAACTAACGAAAAAATGCCATACATATAAACCATACATATGCTATGTATGATTTGCACATGAATTTTTCCATGTATGGGCAATTTTGAAAATACATCAAATTTTTTCGAAAATTAAAAAATTCAAAAAATCGCTTAAAATGACATAAAAAAATATCTAAAATCCATTGCTGGCAAATTAACGAAAGAAATTCCACACATATAAACCATATATATGCTATGTATAATTTACACATGAAATTTTCCATGCATGCGCAATTTTAAAATACATCAAATTTCGTTCCGAAAATTCAAAAATTCCAAAAAATTCCAGAAAATCAAAGTCCAGAATATTAAAAAAATCGTCTGTACAGTCCCCAAACAATTTACACACAATCATTTCACTCGTCACACCTCCGAATCCATTTCTTCCTTTCCCATCCCAAAATTGAAATCATTCGAAAGAAAAAAATAAAAACAAGTTTCAACAAAAATTCATTAAAAAGAAAAAAAAAAAGAAATTTCGATATTATCGAATGAGAGAAAGAGATGACAAAAAACTTTATTTACCGTTTCAACTCGACTGTTTCCCCTCAATACTTTTTTTTTCTTCACCTCAACTTTCTTACTTCCACCGCTCCCTCAATCACTGTCTCACTCTTTTTTTCATCTCTCTCTCTCTTTCTCTTTCTCTCTCCTTCGGCTTCCTCGCTCCTTGTTCGTGGTTCGTGCCATCCTTCTCTCTCTCTCTCTTTCTCTCTCTCTCTCTCTCTCGCTCCTCTGCGGTTTGAAACACGATCGGCCTGAGAGTGTTCCATCATATGTGTCTATAAAACACGCGGGTACGTGTAGACACGGCCCGCGAGGCGAACGCCACGAGTTCCTGCGTTCCCGTATGCAAGCCCCGATGGTTGAATGTGCGTTCGACCCTCCTCCCCCTCCCTCACCCCCCGCCCCCGCGCCCACTGTGTGCGTGTGCTCGAGAACCTCCGGTCCGGTACGTTCGAGCACGATCACAAACGCACTTGGACTGGTTTTCTTAGAAGAAATCAAGAGATAATTAATTGTCCTCGCCAACTGACTGTACGGGCATAACGAACACTGCCCACCCTCTTCCTCACCCCCCTCTTTTCACCTCCTCCCTCGCTCGCGGCCAACGGGGGATCACCGACTCTCTGTAACGCGTCTCCGCACACTCTCCCAACCATCGCTTTTGTATCAAACGTCGTCGGCTTCGTTTATTCGACAAAAGGAAAGGAGAAAAAAAAAGAAAAAATGAAGAATGAAAAATAATATGAAAAGGAAGATTTTTATCACGACCAACTTCTCATATAAACTGTATTTTCTCGATGTTTATTTGCTTATTATTATCATCACAGTCTCCTGATCTCTACTTGCAAGTGCCCAAAATGTTCTCCGAATATTTAACTTACAGTTCAAGTGTTTTCATTAAAATCTGACGAGGACTTTTTGTATTATATCAAATTGACCGTGATTTTCCATAAGGCTCCATGTTAAACGTGTAAAAATAAAAGTGTTAATATATTTTTTCTCGCGCTCCGGAAAGCCATAAAAATTTAACTGAACCTTTTTCTTATCAATACCTATAAGTATGCCAAGTTTTATGAAAATCTGACGAGGAACTCTCTTAACGATCGTACTACCTCAAAGTGATGTTCGAATCAGTTGAAACGAAGGTGAGAAATTTCGGTTTGGTTGAATTGTGGTTCTGAATTGTTACCATCGAGAGTACGGATCGGTATACGAGGGTTTTTATCGTGTCTGTGTGTGTGTCGAAGGTGCAACAGTGCGAGAATCGTGGAGACTCGGTACGGTCGACACTTTTTCCGGCCGGTCACGATAGCCTCGAAATCCGCGAGGCTGGACCCGCCCGTCAGCTTAAGCATGTGTACGCAGATCTCGTTCTCTCTCTCTCTCTCTATCAATTTTTCTCGCTCTCTCTCTCTCGTTCATATTCTCTCGCTCTCTCAATCTTTCTTTCTCACGAACGAAAACACCATCAACCGGCAGCTATTTACACGCTGCCAGATTCGCGATGTGAACGACACAACAACGACCAACTTTGCCTCCGAGATGCATGTATCGCGATAATAAATCTGAGATCGGACAGACGGACATTAACAAGACTCTCGGAACACACAACGGAACACGCATACATGAAACAACGCTCCAACGCTTTTCTTCTCTCTTTATTCATTTTTTAAAATTCTATTGTTTTTTTTTTGTATTTTTTCTGTTTTTTTTTTTTTCAAAATTGAAAATCAGAAAAAATCGAAATTTCTATTTTGAATATTTACGGATTTTTATTTTGTGTTGCTGATGTTGTTGTTGTTGTTTTTATTTGTTTTCTTTCTTTTTTTTTCAAATGAATTAAAAATCAGAAAGATCCGAATTTTTCATTTGGAATGTTTACGGAATTTAATTTTTCGTTACTGTTGTTGTTGTTTTTTTTTAAGGATTGTTTTATTTTTTATTTACGAGAGGGTCTGTCTTTCAATTTTTTATCGAACGAATCGAGTGAATGATCGAGGAAGTTGGAAGAGAAAAAAAAAAAAAAAAAAAATATATATATATATATATATATATATATATATATATATATATATTGGAAACTCAAGATCTTCCGTCGTTGTCCTTCACGTTTTCTGGACGAAACCACACTCGAAGCACCACTCGACGAGTTTTCAATTCACCATCGTAAATAATATTACCAGTCGAATGGCTCTACACACACATACACACTTATGTACATTTACACACACATAAATTCATATATATATATATATATAAATATATACTAACTAGGGTGGTCCTTAATGGGGTTGTTGACGAATTCCGACAAGTGCACCCCCCAGATAGGTTCGAAATAAATTGATAGAAATATGTGCGAAACCCCAGCACTGTGGTCCAATAAGAAAACGTGGCTGTAACCTCGTTTTGTTTCCCCATTTGAATAACATTGAATTTTCCTACTAATTCGGTAATTATTTTTTTGAGTTGTCCCTGAGCACGCGAAAAAATTCTTCATTCACACAAATCCATTGTCAATGGGTATAACTACTCGTACGATTTTTTTACAAGACCCCACCTGTACATCATCGATAACGGCAAACCGATGAACGATGATAACAACTGATAAACGATTTCAACAAAAATTAAAATTTATTCGTGTCTATGTCTCGTAAAAAAAATCCACGACTAGTTATACCCATTAACAATAGATTCATGCGAATAAAGAATTTTTCGCGTGCTCAGGGACAACTCGAAAAAAATAATTACCGAATCAGTCGGAAAATTCCATGTTATTCAAATGGGAAAACAAAACGAGCTCACAGCCACGTCTTCTCATTGGACCACAGTTCTGGGGTTTCGCACATTTTTTTTTCAATTTATTTCGAACCTATCTGGGGGGTGCACTTGTCGAAATTCGTCGACACCCCCATTAAGGACCACCCTAGTATAGATATAGACACACGTGTATATACACGTGAAAGTGTATATCCGTGACTCGAAAAAATAAGAAGAAAAAAAAAATAACTTATAAATCATTGCATCCACCGTATAGATCTATATGTGGCGCATAGGCCGGTAGTTTATTTCGTTGGCCGAACAAAACGCTCTTTATGATCTGTCTCGGTTCTCTCGAGGGCGTTACGCCAGGCTCAACTCTCAGGATTTATCCCCCCGGGCTTCTGTCAATCCGCGCGTGAAATAGAGAATACGAGCGCAATTTCTCGGACTCGCGGATTATATGTATATATATATTTATATATATATTTATTTATATATATATACGACGTGTCTACATAACCTATTGGTATTTTAATAACCCAGATCTGTTAGCCGGACGTTTACTCGTTGTGTGTATCGTTAACTCGCCAACACCGTTGACACTCGACCCGATATTTATTTATCGTCGTAAATAAAATCACGTTCGACAAAGAAATTTCGGAGTCACCACGAAAAATATCTAAGAATGTTTTTTTTATTTTTTATTATTATTATTTTTTAATAATCATCGAACATAGCGAAATATATGTTATTGCATCTTGTATCATGTTATTTTTTTTTTTTTATTCTCGTTTTAATCGCTTATGGTGAATTTTGAAGGTCGATCAAATCTGCATTTGTTGGTGGAATTGAATTTGGTAGATATTTTCAAAATTGGTTTGGTTTTTATTTTTGGAGCAATGCCTGACAGACTGAAAAAATTCCACCATCGACGAGGATTAAAAAAAAACCCATTGAGGGTTGATTGATAAAAAAAAAAAATTTGTTTGAAGACAAAAATAGTACGGGCATAACTTCATTACCTATCCGTGTATATTGTGTCCAAATTTCAGTGGAATCGGGTATTCTTTAAAGCACTTTTACCGGTCCAAAAAAACGACCCAAAAACGGCTGATTAAGAGCTAGTCAAAAGAATCGATACTGGAAAAATCTTAAAGTCTTGTATCGTAACCTTTTAAGCGACTCACTCGGTGATCGGTAATTTGCAAATAAAAAAAAAGAAATAAAAGAAAAATAAAAAAAACGTTGTAACCATTCGGGATGATGATTGAGAAGAAATTTTGGACGATTGAGCCGTGTTGAGTCGAACGGGATAAGTCACGGATGATGAATAAACGTTTACAAACATCTTGGATTCGGAGTTGAGGGTCCATGGACCATCTCTGGATGCATCTCGACCGTCACCGGCACGTCGCTGTGACAGCCTCCGGGCAAACGAAACCAGAACTATGACCCTATCGGTTTTTTTTCGTCTTTCTTCCTCGTCGCTCCGATTTCCATCCGCTCGTCGAGCAGTCTCCGTCCGTCACGCTGGTCCATTTCCCCCCCTCCCCTTCCCTTCACCCCCCTTCAATGGTGCTCACGTATGCTCGAGTCTCCGACTGGTGTTGGTCGCATACGTGCCGAAGTGTCTGCGGGCCCGGTCGCACAGGCCAATAATTGTCTTGCGAATTAGTGTACCGAAGACCAAAGCAATTTCTGACTTCGCCGTCGTCGTTGCCTCTCGACGTACATATACTCGGTCGCGGCAATTTTCATCGCGGTGAATAAACTATTACGGAGAGTCCGTTTGGGTCGCGGTAACGGTAACTCGATCATTGTGCATGTCGTTATGTTTTTTTTTCCCCCATTATTTTCCATTTTTTTTCTGTTTCGAAATTCGTTGGATTTTAGGGAAAGGGATTGTGGTTTATTTATTTTTTTTAAACAGAAATCAGAAGGTGCGGGAAATTTGAGACGGTCGGAAAAATTAAGGAAATTAGAAAAGTCAGAAAAATTGAGGAAATTAGAAAAGTCGGAAAAATCGAGGAAATTTGAGACGGCCAGCAAAATCGAAGAAATTAGAAAACTCGGAAAAATCGAGGAATTCAGAAAAATCCGAAAAATCGAGGAAATTAGAAAACTCGTAAAAATCGAGGAAATCAGAAAACTCCGAAAAATCGAGGAAATTAGAAAACTCTGAAAAATCGACATAAATAGAAAATTCGAAAAAAAGAATCGAGAAAACCAAACAAAATTCAGAAGAAAAAAAAATTATTTGTAACGTAGAAAATTCCGAAAATATTTTTTTCAATCAAAATAATATTTTGAAAAAAGTAGGCAATCAAAAATTATTAACATTGTTATCGAGACCGATACGACCGTTGTCGCACCATCTCCCCTTTTTTTGTCGAACGTGATGGATGACTATGTCGAGCGATCCGCGAAGAAGCAACGAAAAATCTACGATTCGACACGTTTTCCCCCGATCGTGTTTGGCTCGGAGTGAGGTCGAAGCGATCCATCCATCCATCAAAATCGGTAATACCACAACAGCAACCGAAAAAAATACGCAAACGAAAAAAAAAATAATAAAATCTTCCACGAGACAAACAAAAAATCGATTACCAACCGAATCCAAAAGACAACATTTTTTCCTAAAAAAAACCTTTTTCATAAAATAATGTGAATTATAAAAATTAAACAAAAAAAACTGTTCGATCGCTTTTTGAATCGCATTTTTCGAACAACAATAAATGTGTTATTTCTAAAAATATTTTCCAAGCATGAAAAAAAAAATCAGAATATAATTTACCAAAAAAAAAAAACAAGAACAACCACAACAACAACAAATCGGTAAGATTGTGTGCGCCATCTGTGTGTGCGTGTCAAAGCCCGGCATTGTCGTCTCAACGACCGGGCGAGGAGACAAAAAAATAACATAAAATAAAAAAAAATAAAAAACAAGAAAATAATAAAAAAATTTAAAAACCGATAAATATATTATACAATGGCGAAATGAAAGTTGCCGGGACTTCCGATCTGGTCCAGGTCAGACGTCCGCGCTGCATTATCCCCGCGGACCCCTCGCCGCTCGTCGTCCTCCGCCGTCGTCGTCGTCGCGCGAGTAGTACTCGCGTAATTAACCGTTGGGAAACAAAGCGAAACTCGGTGTGGAGTGTGGCCCGTGTGGAGCTTTCACTCGGTTAACGACGGCACCACGGGGACAAACCGGGGAACCCACAAAAAGACAATACAATTGGACGATTAGCGATACTTTGTACCGGAACGCGCGCACGCGCATGCGCGGTACGGGCTTTCGTCACACGCTATACAACCACTTCCTACACTCTCAACCCCTCAACACATACAAGCACGTAAAAATAAATAAAGTAACCAATTAAAAATAAATAATTAAAAAAAAAATAATTTTTAATTTTCAAAAAAAAAAAATCTGCTTTTGTTTTAATGAAAAAATTATTGAAATTATCGTCACAAAAAGCGTTGTAAGAACGATGAAATTATCGATTTTGAAATATGAATATCCAAAAAGGAATTGACGAAAGTTTCGATCGCAATTTTTTTCATTTTTTTTTTCAAATATATTGTTTTTCCAAAAATTATTTAAAAAATTTTTTTTCTTTATTCAATTTAACAAACAAATAGGTAAGAAATTAAAGAATGAGAATCAATTTCGAACGACTTATGACTATTGATGATTGAAAACCGCAACGACTGAAAATTTGAATTCCATTTAAATTTTCCGGACTTTTTTCTTTTTGTTCGAAAAATAAATTCGTTCCATCTGACTCGCCAAACAATCACGAAAGCAAAGAAAACAATCAATCGCAAACGGTTCATCGACGTAAAATTGTTGAATAAAAAAAAAAGAAAAAAAAAGAAACCAACCCAGAAAAAAAATAAAAACAGTAAAAAAAAATTTTAAAAACCACACGACCACGAAAATCCATTTGTCGAAATATTTTTTTCCGACCGAGAAATGTTATTTCAAATAAAAAGGTTTTGTCGTGTTTATAGATTCTGGCACGAAGGGAGTTTCGAGTAAAGTGCGGAGAGTTCAGGGGGTCTTCGGGGCGTGAAAACGCGTCGTGCATCGCATCGAGTCGTATATTCCGTCTTCCTGTCTCGACGTCACTCTCCGCGTGGGTTAAATATAGACGTTCGACGCTCGTTTCCCCAGGCACGCTTCATTTCTTCATGAATGAAAGGATAGAACGTGTGGGACGGGGTGAGGAGGGCTGAGGAGGGGAAGGAGGAGAAAGGAGGGAGGGGGGGGGGTCTTCGTCGTCGTATCTCGTCGTGCACGACTAGACGAGAGACACCGAGGCCACTGACTCCACTAACAAAACGCATTTTCTCAACTTCCTCTCGTTTGAAAATCCAAATTATCTCCACAAACACATTTTCTCACCCACAGTTCAATGAGACCAATGAGACACGATCACGTGACCCCCACAAACATGTCAAAGATTGTTGAGCACATTATTTCTCAACTCCTTTTTCTTTTCATTTTCAAATTTTTGCATTTTCGTGAAGTTTGTGTTGATGACATTTTTTTTTCTTTTAGTTTTTCAATCTTTGCATTTTTGTGAAGTTTGTGTTGAGCACGATTTTTTTTTCTTTTCGTTTTTCAATTTTTGCATTTTTGTGAAGTTTATGGTTGAGCACATTTTTTTTTTCCATTTTTCAGGTTTTGCATTTTTGTGAAGTTTATGGTTGAGCACATTTTTTTTTTTTTTCATTTTTCAGGTTTTCCATTTTTGTGAAGTTTATGTTGAGCGTATTTTTTTTTTCTTTCCATTTTTCAATTTTTGTATTTTTGTGAAGTTTATGGTTGAGCATATTTTTTTTTCTTTTCATTCTTCCATTTTTGCATTTTTGTGAAGTTTATGTTAAGCACATTTTTTTTTCTTTGCATTTTTCAATTTTTGCATTTTTGTGAAGTTTATTAGTTTGTAGGTTTATTATCTATATATATGTTATAAGTTATTAAGAAATTTATAAGTTATTATCAGTTCGTTGAACGATCGTATAAAATTTTTCGATCGTGAAAAAAAAATTCGTGAGAATAAATTTTGAATATATATATATATATATATATATATATATATATATATATATATATCGAATACGATTGGGAAAAAAATGCGTTTCCGGCGATGAAAATTTGTTCCGCAAACGAGTCACGAAAAGGAATAAATTGTAAGAAATTCATTTCCACGAAGGTAAAGCCCGGATTGCCCGGTGCGTTCGGCGTTTAACTACATACCGCCTACGGTAATCCGCGGATGACACGCGCTACCGCTGTACAAGGCATGACAGCTGCATACCGTCGTCGTCGTTACTTCGTTTCTTCGTTCAATCGTCGACTCGGGTTGCAACATGTGTGTCATACCCTACGTGATTCGATTCAATTATCGATCGACTTCGCCGTGACTTAATTCAACTCTTACCAACACTCTCTGCCCTTATCTAACTAACTCGAATTAATATATATACATATATATATATACAGGAAAATTTATTTGCTTTGACAATGCCTAATTAGTGACAAAAAAATTGGACCGAACAAAAAACGGTTTAAACAAAAATTGTTCATTTTTTGACATGCAATACGAATCTGTAAAAAAATATGGCGGTATCCACGTAAAAAGCGAAGTTGACCTTCGTTTGACCTTGAATTACTCCACCGACGTGAAAAAAATTACATCCATTGGATCGCGTTTGAAAAATGATAAAACTTTTATATGAAACATTTTTGTGGAAAATGCTTCATTTTTGAGTTATTCGCGTTTGTCAACTCAAGTGCCTCAACCTGTGAATATATATATATATATATTTCATTGAAATTATTTTTTCAGGCTTTCACAATTACATTCGAATTTTCTGTTGCCACATTGTTGAGACTTCTACGAAATGTTATTTTCTACGGCGAAAATGTATTCTTTGAAAAAAAAAAACAAACAATTCTGTTTCAGTTCCTTAATATTAGTTAAAAAAAATATATATAATAGAACAATTTACAAAAAAAAAAACATAATAGAACAAAAAATAAACTGAAACAATAACGACCGACAACAATGAATATTATAAATTACACACGAGTCTGCGAACGTTATTCGATTGGAAAAAATTGATAAAACCATTGCATAAGTTTGATATATATATATACATATATATATATATATATATCTGGCTTGAAATGTGCGGTTACATTTTACTGGTTCGCGCTAAATTACGATACGATCAAAAGTGTTGTAAAAGAGATTGAAGGTGTCAAGACACTGTCACGATTAACACGTGTCGAATGACACGCAATTTATATATTTTTTATACATATATATATATATGTAGGTATGTATAAAATTTTTTTAAATAAATGGGATAAGGACAGAAGGACGGTATTTGTGTGCGGTGTTCGATCGACGTTTTATTCCAAATGTAGGACACAATAATGTATGGCTTATGTATAACCTGTTGTGCTATACGTACGTATTTCCATACATTCCACAAGTCCACCCACCACCAACGCGCGCCATTTGAGAAATTTCACGTCGCCCTGAAACCGCGAGCGTGCTTGCGCGCGCGCGCGCGCGCTCACTAACCGAACGATGTGCATTTCAATCGGTTGACACGCGCCGATAACCCGCTACATACGTTGTTGAAATTCAAAAACGCGAAACCCCCTTCGTCGATGAATTTATTATTATTATTATTATTATATACGGTAGCTCCGAAACTTCGACTATATACGACCATGTCGATTTTTCACCCACGATTATTATTATTATTAGTTTTGAATATTTATTTTTAAAATGTTTGTATTACAATGTGTAAAAAAAAATTATTTCGAGATGTATGATTTTCTGAATATTTAACTGGCAATTTTTCGCTTTGCATTTGAATTTGGAAAAAAATTGGAGTTGAATTCGAAGTTGTGGACATTTTTTTGGAAGATTTTTTTATGTGTCTCCAGAGCATCTAAATATCCAGGAATTTCTGATTATTTCGAGTCAATTAAAAAAAAAAAGATGAATGTTATAACATCTTCCACAGTTGAATTCGTTCAATCGGAAAACTCTTTGAAACGATAATAAACGATAAATTATCTACGAAAAATGCTATAATATTCAGCATTTCTTATTTATAGAATCGGAATAATCAGAATGAAATCTTACGAGTCAGACAAATTGAAAAAAAAATATATTGATCCTCCGGTTAATATATTTAGGAGGAGGGAGGTTCAGATATGTGCATGAATTAGGGAGAAATCAGAAAAATAGACAAGTCAGAAAAAAATCAGAAAATCATAAAAATTCTGTGAAATTAGCAAATCGTACAAATAATAAATTCAAAGAAAATAAAAAATAAAATACATCTATGCAAATCCATCAACCCCAAAACCGACAGCCAGTATTCTAAAATTCTAAAAATCTGAATCCTGAAGCACTCGATGATTTTCACTCAAATAAAACCGTGCAAAGGCAACCGTCGTTCGGTTATGTCACACGGATATCAAAAACCATACGTCTCAAAACCCGGTTTCCATGGCTCTACGGTGTTTGTTCGAAAAAAATATATATGTATATATATATTATATATATCTATACGTATATATTCGATGAACCGGTCGAGCGTGTCGGGGATATCGCGATAATCGACGTGAACAACGACGCTCACGAATTAATTAGGACGACCTCGTTAAGCTTCCTTCTCTACGGTTTTTCCCCCTCGTGTCGATTGTCGTCGATTCTGGTTCCTCACGGGTCCGCGCCACCCTTCGGCGCCTCGCCGCAAAATTATCTTTCGACGATCGACGAATTTCCATATACCGATTTCCGTATGGTCACAAAAACTCGAAGCCAGTTCCCTCGGTGGCCACCGACGAAAAAATGTATTTATCAATTCTTTAAGAAGTCATCCTACGACGTCCGTGACCAGTTACTTTCTTGTTGCGCGCGCACACGGAAGACGCGAGAGAGAGAAAGAGAGAGAGAGCGATAGAGAGAGATTGATCGATTGATTGATTTATTCTTTATTATTAAAATAAATTAATAACAAAAATAAATGGAATTAATATAAAAAAATAGATAACATTAAATAAAATAAAAGTAACAATAAAAATAAAAATAAAAGGAAAATAAAAAAATAACAGTCATCGTAATCGAATAAAGTATATAAAAAATAATAATGTAAATAAGGAGCAACTAATAATAATAAGTATTAACTATAGAATATGAGAGGAATGAGTGCTTTAATTTCATTTACATCTAATATTGTAACTTATAAAATGAAATAACAATAACAATAAAAATAACTAAATAATAAAACTTAAAAATAAAAAATGAAAATAAAAAATTATAATTAAACAATATATAATGATTCAAAGATATGACGAGAGAGGGAGGAAGAGAGAGAGAGAGAGAGAGAGAGAACTTAATCCGGCCAATTACGTCGTTGCCTTATCGAGGCGGTTGCGGAGTCTCGTCGATTCACGTCTTCTGGCCTCTCACGTGTTCCGGTGTGAGCACCTCGTCAACTTCTTGTTCCACCTTATGTGAAGATGCCAACTGGCTCTGCCACGGTGCCAATGAGAAATGAGCGAATTAACTCGCTTATTGATAGAGATGTCTCGAGATAACCAGACTCGCGGTGGACACGAAGTGGATCACAAAAAAACAATGTCAAAGTTTTGCAGGTTGTTTTTTTCCCTTTTTTTTTGTTTTCTTTGTTGTTTTTTTTGTCTTTCTCACTCGACTCGAGACAAGTTAATGGCAATTACGTGTTTACCCGGTAATTAACAACAACAACGACGGCAGAAAATTAACAATTTATTTAGCATCATTGTGACGTTAGGTTTGTAGAGTTTTTATGTCGGAAATTGTTCGACGTTGAATAATTCAGAGTCGTTGATTGATTGATTCTTTCGAGTGAATAACTGTTGAGAATGAGATGAGTGATGGGATTGGAAAATTTTGATTATTCTATGAATTCGGAAAGAATATTGAAATTTTTGGTAAAACTTGAAAACTAACAATTTTAGTTTTCTGACTAAAGTTAAAAATGTTGAGTTAATAAAATACTGGGAAATATTTTTGGTAGTTATAAAAGATTTACTATGTTGGCTAAAATTAGAAATGTTCAGACAATTTAGAATTTTCACAGTATTGGAAAATGAAAATATTAATTTCGTCTAAAATTGCTGAAGAAATTGGAAAATGTTGATTATTCCGTAAATTCAGATTAAAATATTCAAATGTTCGAGAAATTCCGAACAGTAACAATATTGACGTGAAAAATAATGACTCAATAAAATATTGTGAAAAATTCAGCAGTTCTAATAAATTAAATGTACCAGCCGAAATCATGAAAATTTAGAAAATTCAGAATCTTCACGAAATCTCAAGAAAAAGATATTCATTTTCTCTACAAAAATTATGGAAATCAGAAGTGTAAATAAAATTGATCAATTCGGTAACGAAATTGAAGCTAATCTTGTAATTCGAAGTTTTAGAAATGTTGAATATGTAAATCCAACATTTGAATTTTTGAAATTTTGTTATTAATTCATGTTTTTTTCTGACTCGTTTCGATTGATCCAGCTGCAAACGTACATCGATGTGCGGTCTCTCTATCGTTGGGCTCATCGACATATTGGCACATATTTCTACCCTCGTCTGACCCGGTCCTTCGTTCTCCGGGCCGCACTGTTGGATATGCAAATTCGTCTCGGCGCAGTCGTAAAGTCACCCTCCCCCTCCCCCCTGCCCCCACTTCTCCCGCGGCAGACAACGAAACTGGCGGACGCGCGAGACAGCAGGCAGCGGGGCAGTTTGCCCGTGACGATAAATCATGGGAAATCATTTTTCGAAGCGACCCAATGAGGGAGTCGCCAACCGACAAACTGCATCGGCTTGGACTACGGTGTATTGACAACATTCGGCATGGCAAAATGAAAAATAAAAGAAAAAAATCAGATTTCATTTGTTGGAACATTTACACACGATGATTCCCATTCATTGGAGCCATTGTTTGTATTTATATCTATATGGATTTTTTGAGTACTTAGGTTCATGTAATCGAGACTCGTTATATTTGAAAAAATTTGAAATATTTGGAATATTCAAAAGGTTCAGACGACAAGCGATACAACGTTCAGAAATTTGAAATATTCGGAATGATCAGTATATTCAGAATATTCGAAAGAATCAGAGTGTTTGAAATATTTAGAATGTTCGAAGTATCCAGAATATTCAGAATATTCGAAACATTCAGAATGATCAGAATATTCAAAACATTCAGAATATTCAGGATATTCAAAACATTCAGAATATTCAGGATATTCAAAACATTCAGAATATTCAGAATATTCAAAACATTCAGAATATTCAGAATATTCAAAACATTCAGAATATTCAGAATATTCAAAACATTCAGAATATTCGTAAGATTTAGAATATTCGTAATATTCAGAACATTCGTAAAATTTAGAATATTCGTTATATTTAGAATATTCGTAACGTTTAGAATATTCGTATTATTCGGAATATTCGTGTTATTTAGAATAATCAATATATTCAGAAGTTCTGAAATATTCATATGACTCGGAATATTCAACAGAACCTTCAGAACATCGGGATTCGACAGATTCGCATAATCCAGAACATTCGAAAGATTCGAAAATCGGAAAAAAATAAAAAAATTCATATCTTGATTCAATTCACACTCGGACCGTCAAAACTTCCGTCATTCCATCCACCGTTTCAAAATTTTTCACCCTCAACATTCCACATCCAAACAGGCACACATTTTCCAACGAAAAAACAACAGCAACAAAAAAATAAATTAATTCACATTCGAAAACCACCAACTGAACAAACAATATCGTTTTTCCATCCCAAATCAGAAACCGACGACGAAAGAAAATAATTCATCTCTCAACGTTCGTACATCTGCATTATCCCATTTCTGCCATCGGCAAACACGGCCGCGTAAATCCCAGCCGAGCGATCATTTCATATGCAAACGAGGATTGTTCGGTGCGTCGCGTATATAGTTTCGGGTTGCAGATAGTTCGATAAATCATATTTTTCAAAATCACAAGCAAAGTGGCATATCGGGTGGAAGATCGACCCTCGAACGAAGTGTGCCAGAGAGCCTCGTGTCGATGACAGAGACACTCCTTTCATCCCCAACGCACCAGCGCGCATGCGCGTGCGCAAAAACCACCCTCTTACTCGACATAGGCTTAGCAATGGCTCGCCGTTCGGTCGTCGAAAATAAAAGACTGAAAAATAATAAAAGAAACGAAAAAAAAAAAAAAAAAAAAAAACGAAAGCACGAAATGAGCAACGATCACGTTGCTCAAACGTCTCGTTGTGGAGATGCAAATTCTTGTTAACCCACACACGGTGTGTGCGTGTATTACAATGAACGCAGGAGGGGCGACCGCGACCAAACACCCCTTCGACGAATCATGGCGAACGGCTCTCGACCAACCCCCATCATCCGTTACTCCATCACTTTTTGAATTTTACATCCCCTCGCGATTTTACGTCACTCACGGATCGCGAGGCTCAACCCCCTTACCTTTTACAACACATATATATTCTCAATACATATTTTTATGATATAAAATAATGTAACGTGTACGAAATATGGAGCAATGCGTAAAAAAAACGATTTCTTTTCTCATTTCCAATTTTTATTTGAAATATAATAAAAATCGTTGATTTTACTTTGGTCCATCAACTCATTGAGAATTGATTAAATTGTGCAAAGTAATATAAACGATTTTCATATTTTTAAAGATAATTAAATCGTGGAAAATATAAATTTTTTATATCTATAATATAAGCAAATAAATTATTTTCAGAAGAAATAAACGAAAAGAAAAAAATAAATAATTGACATAGAACAATGTCGGTAATGTAGAATTCTCTCCAACTCGAACCAAGAGTCGAACATACGAGAAGTCTCAACAATGTATAGCTATAGAAAGTTCCAAGAACAATAAAATATGTAACGCAAATTATGTTTCTCATCGCCTGAGCATTTTTTGTTAGTTTGTCTTGTTTTTTCTTTGTTTTGTTTCTCGAATTAATTAACATCACATATAATTGCGACGATACATCAAAAACTTCAATTCTATCTTCGATGAATAATAATTTCGACTCTTGCCGAAATTTCAAGATGGCCGAATACGAGTAAAAATATCTTCCCTTTATTTTTTTTTCAAATTCTGCAGAAAAAAAAGAAACGAAAAAAAAATTGAAAAAAATAAATTCGCGGTTATGCGCGCGCGTCTCATCGCGCATGCGCGTCTGACAATCACGCCAAAAGTGTCATGTGCACACACACACACACGCGCGGATGGGCCATTGAGAGCAAGAGTGTAAAAGGGGAGAAAAAAAAATATACATACATATATAAATATATATATATATATATATATATATATATATATATATATATGCGGTCCGGGGATAATCTGCATATCTAAATAATCGAACCCGAGCTCTCTCGGCGCATATGCGTCGAAATTCGGTGCGAGTGAGAACTCGCGAGTTTGAGGTTAGGCGTCGACGATCGTGCGCACGCGCGAGAGAGAGAGAGAGAGAGAGAGAGAGAGAGAGCGAGAGCGCACGCGCGAGAAAGTGAGAGAAACGGCGAGGCGGAGTGGGGGAAGCGTAACGAGCGCAGATTGGCGTACGAAGGAGGGAGAGGGGGAAGACGCGCGTGCGCGCGCAACGTTGGCGCGAGTAACAGCCCACTGGACTGTTCTTATTAGCATTGCAAATTCTACAGTCGTCTCTCTCTCTCTCTTTCTCTTTTAGGTTCGTTCACTCGCCATCCCCTTAGCGATTAACCCCCCCCCCCACCCCCTCCCCTAAGACCATGTGTGTGTGTGTGTGTCTCTTTCTACCCTTTTTCATTCTTGTCCCTGTTTCCATGTGACTCCGGCGGAACTGCATTTCCTTTTTTTGTTTTTTTTTGTTTGTTTGTTTTTTTTTTTTTCGAACTTTGTAACTCGCTCGAGCGCCCCATCCTCGGGGTTCCTTGAACCAGATACCAGATTGGCCGAAGCCAATACCGCGAATCTAGATCTATCTATCCGTTGGCCTTTAACTCCCCCTGGTGGCTGCTGTTCGGACTCGCGTCATTGATTGCCGATTGAAAAATGAAAGAAAGAGAAGAAAAGAAAATAAGGAGAAGAAGAAAAAAAAATACACGGCCCACCCCTGACACTCCGACACCCAGGATGCAAATGTTTTATTTCTTTTTGTTTTTTTTTTTTAACTCGGAAGACAAGAGATACAACGTTTGGAAATTTGGAATATTCGCAATGTTTGGGATATTCACGATATTCGAGAAGTTCAGGATATTCGAAACATTCAGAATATTCGTAATATTAATAATATCCGTAATATTCAGAACATTCGTGTTATTTAGAATATTCTTGCTGTTTAGAATATTCGTGTTATTCAGAATATTCGTATTATTGAGAATATTCGTATTATTGAAAATATTCTTATTATTCAGAATATTCGTATTATATAGAATATTCGTATTATTTAGAATATTTTTATTATTTAGAATATTCGTAATACTAAGAATAATCGTTACATTCAGAATATTCGAAATATTTAGAATTTCTAAAATAATCAGATGACTCGGAATGTCGAAAATATTATTATTAACTATCTCTTGACCCCTAACTCTCTCAAGTGGCTGCTGTTCGGATTCGCGTCATTGATTGCCGATTGAAAATTAAATAAAGAAAGGAAAGAAAAAGTCAGAAGAAGAAAAAAAAACACACGACCCACCCCTAACACTCCGACACCCAGGATGCAAATTTTTTCTTTTTTTTTTCAAGTTTTCTTTTATTTTCATTCCTCTTCTTCTCTGTCTAACCTTCAAGTCGCGAGGCTTAGTGTTCTGTCCTTGCGGTTTTATTCTTGTCTTCTGAATTTTTTGTTTTGGGTTTTTTTTTTTGGTTTTTTATTTTTATTCATTATTCATACGTCTGTATTCTATTTCTTCGGGCCACGGTTTGTCGCGGGTCTCCGATCGAATATAATCGATTCCAGAGGGCAGCTGCGCTGCAGCTTTGCCATTCGGGTGCGCTGCTGTCGAAATGAAGATGAGAGGGAATGAAATGGATATTAAAAAATATTGTGTGCATTTATCGGTATTGTCGGTGACTGATTTATCGACTTATTAGCATGATAAACGCGGTCGATTGAGAATTCGACGATTATTCGGAGAACGAGAGAAATGTATGACGGAATGGAGAAAACAGATGTATGGGCGCCTCTGTGTCAAGTTAGAAACAAAATAAAACAATATTCAGCTCTTTTTTTTTTTGAATTTTTGAACTATCAAACTCTGGATTTTGCGATTTCAGGGTGATAAACGTTTGGATCCTGAATTATCTTGTTTCGTTTCCTAATTTATGCGAATGAGGATTTTTTTTCAAATGTCGAAGAATTGTACATTTAACACGTTGAAAAAAATTAATCATACGTATCGGTCAATTTTTTTGAAAACTCAATTCTTCAAATGTCAAACATTAACAAATTTCATCCCTCGAGAAATTTATTATACGTTGTCGGTGACATTTTTTTTTTTCGCTCGAAACTATATTTATCATATTTTTATAAAAATGTTAATTCCGATGATTTCGATGGTTCATCAAATTTTCTCATCGAGGAGTCAATTACACCTGTCGGTCAATTTGTTTTTTTATCTCCTTTTTCTTTTTAAAACTCAATTTTCCATATTTTTGTGCGGTTGAAAAAAAAATTGATTTTTTACGATTTCGATAGTTCATCAATTTTTTTTTTCAAATCTTGAAGCTCAATTTCTCGTAAATTCAACGAATAATAAATGCAATCGGTGGAGAAATCAATTATACGTGTCGGTAAAAAAAATGTATTCCCTTTTTTTTTCTCAAACTCAGAATTTTTCTCATTTTCGTGGAGTGGAAACGAAAAATCTTTGATTTTCGATGATTTCGATGGATAAGAGGGAGGCTGACCGCGAGGGTTCGGGGTGGGTTCAGCAGGTGGACGAGGTGATCGGTCAAGCGGCATGATCATCGGTCACCCGGACCCAGTGCACACATTTTGTGGACACCAAAAGTGTATTTCTTGCGCCACTCTATTTTCGCTACCTGCTGAATAGTCCCTTAATGCTCGGTTACCGCCCCCCCCCCCCCCCCGCGCTAGGTCTCCGAGATGCATCGTACAGATGCACAACGATGACCCTCACGCAATAGTTCGGACACACAACTCTATAATGGCTCTTCCTTTTTTTTCCCCGTTTTTTCTTTCCATTTATTTTCGTTTTTTTTTTGTTATCTCGTTGACTTTCAAAAATTAGTGCTGCGGTCACGGAGGCTCAAGGAGCCGTTAACTCGGGTTAACTCGTCTCTCATCTCGTTCGGCAACCCACAATTACACGAAAAAAAAAAAAAAAAATCCTTCGACGTCGCTTTTAAGGCGATGGGGGAATCTTTTTTTTGCGTGCGCCGTGAGTGCGAGAGAGACAGCGCTATGGGGGCTCGCCGCGGAGCGAGAGAGAACAAGCGAGGAAGATTCGCGTTTAGCATGGTTTTGAGACAGTCTTGACACCCGAAAAATAAAATTCTTTGCGCCTCTCGACGGTTGTGTAATTGCTCGGGGCGGGGTAAGAAAAAGTGAGAAAAATTTTCCAAATCCGGAAGAAAATCAAAATTGCGAGATTTTCCGAAAGGCTCGAGGGTCAGTGATTTGAGAATATTCGTGTTGATCGATTGATCGATTTTTCGTTGGGGATTTGAAATTTTTGTTTATCGATCGAGGTTGAACGAAGGTGAAATAACGAAAACAGAAATGTAAAACTTTACTGGGAAGGTGAAACGAAGATGAAATAACGAAAACAAAAATGTTGAACCTCACTGGGAAGGTGAAACGAAGGTGAAATAACGAAAACAAAAATGTTAAACCTCACTGGGAAGGTTAAACGAAGGTGAAATAACGAAAACAAAAATGTTGGACCTCACTGGGAAGGTGAAACGAAGGTGAAATAACGAAAACAAAAATGTTGAACCTCACTGGGAAGGTGATACGAAGGTGAAATAACGAAAACAAAAATGTTAAACCTCACTGGGAAGGTTAAACGAAGGTAAAATAACGAAAATAGGAATGTTAACCTCACTCGGAAGGTGAATTGAAGGTCGAAAGAAATATTGACACCACAATGAGGTTGAAACGAAGATGAACTTATAATTTCGACACCACATTGAGGTTAAAACGAAGGTCAAAAAAAATATTTCAACCTCACTTCACCTTTCAAAACTTATTAATAAGGTGAAAAAAGTTGAAGCACAAGTTTCAATTTGAAAAATCCAAAGAATCAACAATTTATCAACAGAATCAACACCCTGATCTACTCTACCCAAAAGCTTCAACCACCGCAATCGTTCACTTCCACCAAAGCAAAAATCCGACAACAACAATAAAAAAAATATTAAATTTCCGATACACTCGGATCTTCAGCGTCATAATTTCCAACGAAACTTGACACTCAATCGCCGACGTCTTACTAACAAAACGATGATTGTCGCGAGTCGGGATGAAGAACGGGCAAAAGATCGGTAACGTAAGAAATGAAAAAAAAAAACAAAATAAAATAAAAATTAAAAAAATAGTAATAACAATAATAATGAAAAATAAAACTCGTCAAAATAATTAAAGTAAGGACTCGGGTTATGGAAGCACACGGGTAACGGGATATTGTTGGCGTTGGGTTTATTTCGCTCCATAAGAATAAAATAAAAAATAAAAATAAAAAGACAGAGAGAGAGAGAGAGAGAGAGAGAGAGAGAGACCGAGCGAGATAGGACATTTCTACATCGTTGCGAAGTGGAGGCTGGAAACGATTCCACGAATGCAAATCAAACGCGATAAGAAAAGGCAGATGCCGATGCCCGGAGTGTACAGCAAGTCGGGCTCGCTTATCTCACGACTCCCTCCCCCCCCCTCTGCCCCCACCCGCTCCACCTTTTTCCGTTCCTTCGTCTTCGAGATGGTGATAACGTTGCGTGGAAACAAAGAAAATGAAAACAAAAAAAAAAACAACGAACATGTCAAAAAAAAAAAAAAATTAAAAAAAAAACAATTGTTTGTAAAAAAAATAGTTGCGAGGATAACTTTGCGAAGGCAACGACTCGAACTTCCGGTTCGACGATGATCGTCGATGTGTCAACCGGTTAGAATCTATTCTTCGTCGCATAATTCACTTTGCTTCATATGCTAATTCGTGACGATAAATCAGAAACGAATGAACGACGACGACGACGACGAGGACGAACGAATATTGAACCAATTTCCAACCAACCCGAAAAGGGATCAACCCGAACAATGTTTTCCATCCAATCGATTCTACCAACAGCTGTCGTTCTTCGTTAATTTCACAAGTAAGAAAAAAATGTATATGTATAAAATATATTATGCGATTGAGGATAGTATAGTTCTGTGTATATGGATCATATATAGGACTATACATAAACTGCATAATCTATGTATAGTGATCCATGTCTAGTTTATTTATAGTTTTATACATAGCCTATCCATAAACTATTTAGTCTATACTTACAATTAGTTTTAGTCATGACCTATATTATAGTCTATATATAGTCTTAAATACAGACTCTAAATAAACTGTTTATTCTATACGTTTTTTTGGTCATTACTTATATTATAGTCTCTATATACAGTTTCATATATAGACTATACATAAACTATATTGTCTATGTATAGCTTATGTCTAGTCTATATATAGTTCATAGTCTATAAATAGCCTTAGTCATAAACTTTATAGTCTATATATAGCTCATGTCTAGTCCATACGTAGTCTTATACATATATAGATTATAGACTACACATAAACATGTATAGATATAGACTACACATAAACTATATAGTCGATAGTCTATAAATATTGTTAGTCATAAAATATATATTCTATATACATAATATATAGTCTATACAATTATAATATAAATAGTTTGAGTCATGAAATATATAAATATAACATTTTTACAGAAAACTATATTTTCTCGAGCTATCGATAACTTTAAAGAATTCAAATTCATTATAGCATAAATAGTTTGAGTCATGAAAATATACGAATACAAGATTTTTACAGAAAACAATTTCTTCTCTCGAATTATCGATAACTTTCAAAAATCCAACGTCGACGAAGACGTTAAAAAAAAGAATTACCATTTTTTTTAAATTTCATTTCTCATCCTTAATCTCGATAGTCACGATCAATCGTTGGAATAAATTTTTAAAATTCCTCCCACAAATTCCCAAATGCATATTCCAATGCTCAATCGAACAAATTCAATGGTGAACTCTCGTCAAATCTTCGATCCTCTATTATGTTCAAACCAAATCAAATTAAATAACGAAAGAAAAAATAAAATAAATTGTAAAATAAAAAAAAACACGAAAAAAAAATGTATTCGAATATTCTTGCCCAGTTTGTGTGTATGTGTGTGTGTGTGTGTGTGTTATTACGAGGTTATTGGTCTTTGAAAACGGGCGTTGCGAGGTGAACACGATGAAACGACGATATTTGGCTCGAACGTCGAAGATCGTGAGTCCCGATTTCGAGATTAAAAAGGCCCCTTCCCCTCCCCTCCCCCCACCCCCTACCCTCGACCATTGGCATTTGTCGAACATAATACATACAAGACGAAGTGAACTGGGCCTCATAAGTCTCATATACCAGTTAAACCGTACAATATTACACGAATCATCGATCAGCGGTAGGAGGGCTCGAAGGGGGAGGGGGGAGAGGGAGGGATCGCCCAACACGAGGAATCAAAAGAGAAATGAAAGATACACACGTATTTTCCATCGTCGCGGGCGTAGCACAAGTCGACCGCAACCATCACGAATGACTCGTCATAAACGTCGCCAATTTAAAATTCGAATGGAAAATCCTTCCACCGTTTTATCCATACGCAACGTCATTGTTGCCTCTACCGCTCACGATAAATGGTTATTTTCACTGTCGTCGAGCGTGAATGCCGATGGTTCGACTCGAAAGACGATTCGTCGAGAGATTATTCGAAATTCGTTGATTTTTTAACATTTTTTTTTTGTCATTTTTTATTTGACATGTCTATTTGCAAAATTGTGTGTAAATATAGGAAAAATTATATATCGATACGGTTGAATAGAATCCGTTGGGACGTGTACAAAGGTGTGTGAAAAAAATGCCATGTGAAAAGGTCGTGTTAAAAAAAAAACAGCGAATGTAATTGCCGAAAACAGTTTTCGAAAACATGTCCAAAATCGTTATCTAAACACGACGAAACATGTTCGATTAACGTCTCTAAGATGCGCTGGAAACACACGCAAATTACACCCTGATCATGTCCGAATTGTACTTCGATTCTGTCCAGAACACGACGTACTCTTAAATCTTCGAGAACATGCCCGAAAAATATACGAACATGTAACAAATATATTCACCGAATCCGCTAAATTTTCAAAACGCTGGAACAAGCAAATTAATCTCATGAAAATGTGTGAAACAATCTTGAACGTAATTGCAAAATATTCAACAAAATAAAAGTTTTGAAAAATGTTAAAAGTTATCGCGACACGTTTTGAAAAATGTTAGAAAATTATCGCGACATGTTTTGAAAAATGTTAGAAAATTATCGCGACATGTTTTGAAAAATATTAGAAAATTATCGCGACATGTTTTGAAACATGTTAAACATGATCGCGACATGTTTTGAAAAATGTTAAAAATTATCGCGAGACGATCCGCAAATCCTTGAAAGCATGAGAAAAAAAAACCGAAATCTGTACAAACAAATTTGAAAAAATGTTAAAAATTTCGAATAAAATTTTTAGTAAAAATGAAAAATTTGTTAAAAAATGGAAAAAAAAATAGAATGACGTCCACGCAGCTGAACGGACGTGCCTCGTCACGGAATTAATCGGTGAAACTCGACGGACACAATCGTGTTCCCGCATATTGTGTCATTTTCGTGTTACCTTAAAAAAAAAAAAAAAAAAAATACCAGTCGTCCGAAGAAGTCAACGAAGATTCGTGAAAGATTGATGAAAAATGGTTGGTCCGAAATAAGGGCATGGGGATTTTTTTTGTCGTCGACACGGGAAAACATGGCCCTAATCCTTGGGTCAACCGTTCAAACGATTGCGTGTGTGCACCGGGTCAACAACAAGCATGGGGTGTTTTTCGAGGGTGGCGAGGGGCGAAAGAGAGAGAGAGAGGGACCTCCCCGATGATTCGCAACGATCGTCGACTTTTCACTCGTGAAAGAGGCGACGAAAAAAAAAAAAATGCTTTGGGTTATTGTGTCATCGGTCTGGCAACTCGTAAAATTTTTCCAAAGGAGATCAAAATTGAGCGTGGCACTGCAGAAATGAAAATATATATATATATATATATGTGGTGAAGGTGGCTGGTAGGTTTTTGCAGCACGAGGGGCATTTTTTTATTCTTTTTCTTTCTCCAGAAAATTGGAATTTTCATGGTTTGGTTGGGTTCGAGGCAAAAACTCGCTAAATAGGTTCTTAATGTGACTTGTGGGGGACCCTTCGTGCTCGATTTTTCGTCCATTGTCGGATGCGGTTCTTCGTGGCTGCCAAGCTTCTACCCCAATTTGTATGGCTACCTGGTGATGACGACCCCACCAATGGCCAATCACTTTGACCACTTTGCAACCTTGTTTGTTTGTTTTTTTTTCTGCTTCCTTTATCTTTGATTTTTTAGGGAAAATAACTTTTTTTTTTTGGTATCTCAGTCTGTCATCGATGTTGTTAATTTGAGGGATTTGACGATTGTATTTGGTGCGATTTTGTTTTTTTTTCAGTTGGTGTGTGATTTTTGAGAAGTGTGAGAATTTTGAGAATATTAAAATAAGAATGAATGTTTCAATTGTCAGTTATCAATTGTGTTTTGTTATTTTTAAATGTTGAAAAATAATAATGATAATCGAAAATGTATAAAAGAATCATAAATAAAAAATATAAGCTTAACAAACAGATGAGAATTAATGGATGGAAGGAAAATGAAGAATGAAAATAATAATCGAACATTAACAACGACATGTTGAAACAGAATTTGAAAATAAAAAATAAAAATTATTATTGAACAATCAAAATGAGAATTGAAAATAGATATGCAAATGTCAAATGATAATGAAAATGAAGGGTCAAAATAAGCATTAATAATAACAATCACGACGAAGAAAGTAAATGATGATAAATAATTCAAACTACAATTTAAATAAAAATGAAAATTGAAAAAGAAAAAAAAAATTGCAGAATAAAAATGAGAATTTTAAGAATCGACATGAAAATGTGAAACGATAATAACAACACACGATGAAAATAAAATTAAAAAATGAAAATAATCATGACGGATAAAAATTTGTACAAAAATGGATATTAAAATTGAAGAAAAATATGAATAAGACTGAAAAATGGAAATATGGGGACCGCGAAGTGTTTCATTTACGACGCATTTACGCGTTATTTTCATGATATCGAAGTGTCTGCAGGACCGAAGCTACTCGGAGGCCCGATCGCGCCTTGAAAAAAAAAAAAAAAAAAAAAAAAAACGTATTATACATTATGATTCGTCATTTTGGAATAACAACGAAGACGACGAACGTTATACGAACGATGTGGCACCTTGGCCACGCCCTCGAGACCCGTAAGAATTTCAACATTTGGAACACGAAGCCAAATCGTGACGAGGAACCTTTCGTGAGTCTTCAAAGACGCACGACGGGTCACGAAAAAGCCTCTTTTTTATTTTTATTTTGAATTTTTTTTTGTTTTTTTTTTTTTACGATTATCTCGTCGCGAATGTTCGCGCGTGTTCGTGAACACATTTATGTGTGTTTCGTTCGAAAAATTTTGACACGTTTTAGTTCGGGTAATTTACACGATCGTGATCCATGTTCTGGGTCACAAGCGAGATGTCATGATCATCGACAGAAATGACAGTTTGCGGCTTCAAACATTTTTTTATCATTTTGTAGAAAAAAATGTTGCTTCTTCATTTAATATTTCTGGGGACTTTGTTAATGTTTGCAAAAAAAACATTTTAACGTTGCTGGAACACGTGAGGGAAATGTTATGAATGAATAAAACTGTGTATACATATGAAAGGACATTATAGGGTCACAAAAAAAAAAAAATACTTGCCCAAAATATGAATGTTTAGAAAAATGGATATAATAATAATAATGATCATCATAATAATATGAGAAACTCAAAGTATTCTAATCAGAATGCCGCAAAATGATTGTATCAATATTTGCAATTGATCTCGTGAATGGTAAAATTGGTCGAAAAAATTAATAAAGATAAAAACAATAAAAAAATACAAAGACAAAACAAGCTCTAACGAAAAAGAAAAGAAAAAAACACTAAGATAATCTAAAAATGTGTAAAAGTTGGTAAGGTCGAAAAAAATGAATAAATATATTAAAAAAAAAAAAAAACAACAACAACAACAACAACAAATCCAAAGGCAAAACAAGCTCCAAAGAAAAATGCGAGAAAAACAAAAACAAACAGATGAACACTCAGACATTCTAAAAATGTCTAAGAGTTGGTAAGGTCGAAAAAAATGAATAAATATTAAAAAAAAAAAAAAAAAACAGTTAAACAGAACCAAGGCCAAAACAAGCTCCAAAGAAAAATGCGGAAAAAAAAACAAAAACAAACCAGATGAACACATTCTAAAAATGTGCAAAGGTTGTTTGAGATCGAAACAAACGACGACGGTGTCGCGAGACGTTGAAGTCAGGTGCGTTTGGGTAAAATATGAGGTCGGTGAGGTTGTCTCTCGAGAAACCCGTAGGGACTTGTGTGCATTGGGTTTCCCGGTGCGAAGGTGGTTGGCGATGCTGATGATGACACCAAAGAGAGACTCCTACGCAAGTTGCGAGCCTCGGTCGGTCGGTCGCGGTGGGTTTGTCTCGACGGGAGGTCGTTCCCCGAGGGGTCCACGGTCGTCGGGCGTTCGTCAGCGTTGCACCTTGCGGGACTCTTCGGCGACTCTCGTCGTCGTCATCGCCGGCTGTCGCTTCGGCTGGTTGCAGTTGACGGGACCCGAGGGTCTCCGCAGAGACACCAGACTCATTTGCGGTCAAAAATTCTGTTAGCGTTGCCGGGACACTAAAACTACCGGCAAGCAATCGCTTCCAAATACAATTGAGAGTCGTAAAAATGTTTTTCTCACTGAAAATCCCACCGGCAATCACCGATCTCACGACCATTCAATTTGGGCGGTGATTCGATCATTATCCGAGCAGGTACGTGCTATCGGGGCTATTATGGAACAAAACGAGTACCTAGGGGAGACCGGGGCAAAATGGTATAGCGGGGCAAAACGGCACTGGGGCATAATGGGATAGCAAAAAATGAAGTTTCTTGGGTGCTTGATTTCGGGCAAAATGGGATAGGGACAAAATGGGACAGAGAGGAGTGGAATATCGAATTGGGGTAAAATGGAATCGGGGCAAAATGAGACACAAAAATGAAGTGTCGCAGCCTCTCGTGAAATTAGTGGTCTCCGATTTTTCCTGTCCCATTTTGACCCGATCCCATTTTGCCCCAACCGCCTCTTTCTGAGGAGCCTGATTTTCTCCGTCCCATTTTGCCACAGTCCCGTTTTGCCCCAATGACGTGTTTTACAGCAGTGGTGATTTTCACTATTCCATTTTGCCCCAAACGCGTTATGCCCCGGTCCCATTTTGCCCCGGTCCCATTATGCCCCGCTATACCATTTTGCCCCGGTCTCCCCTACTTTCTTGTTTTCTTCCTGACTTTGTGTAAAATCGGCATTTAAAGTGGAAAATTCTTCGGACCATTTTAGCGTCTTGTGAAAGTGCTTCTGTGATGAGTTTTGTTGGGAATAACAAAGGAGTCACCTAAAAAATTAGTATAGGAGTCAACCTTAAAAAAAAGAGTTTTTAGGAGTCAACCTAAAAAAAAGAGCTTTTAGGAGTCACCTAAAAAATTGGAATGTTTTTTTTATTTTCGCGACATGAGCGATTCAAATTTAGAATCGATTTTAGACTTGTGTAATATCTGTGCTTAGGTGTAGATTACATTTTTTTTTCATAGCTATATGAAGCATCTGAAGGGTGTGAGACTTGTCACAAAATTTTCTTCACTTGTCGTAGCTTTTAGACCTAACGACTCGACGGATTTTTAAATGGGATGGATCATTTTCTTCGTAACAGACTACATTCTTGAATGATCGTGGGATTTTTTTTCTACGCTCTCTGGACGTTGTGGCAACCCGTAAGGTGAATGAAAAACAAGTTTTCTGTAATTTTTTCGATGAACAGGTGAATAATGGGTCGCCATAGATTCATTTCACCTCGCATTCCGAATTCCCACACTCATCAAAGAATGTAGTCTGTTATATAGCTATGAAGCTTCATATAGCTATGAAAAAATTTGAAATGATAGCCGAGTACAGGTATTTCATAAGATTAAAATTGATTTTAAAATTGGATCGATCGTGTCACGAAAAAAAAAATTCCAATTTTTTCGGTGTCTCAGCCCCCTTAATTGACATTGTATCGATTGAACTTTGACGACGAAATAGTCTTTTACCCTCATATTTGGAGGCTGGAGGAAAAAAATATTTCTGGACCACATTGAGGTCGAAACAAAGGTGAAAAAAATATTTCAACGTCGCTTCACCTTATTCCAATTCGGACACATGAAGTGAAATGAATTCAAGGTTCGAATAATAATATGAAAATTTCGACTCGGGCCATCTTCCGTGTTGCCGTGACCGATAAGTCCTTGACGAACTTCAAGATCACGCCGCATCGTCCGGCCGAAGAAAACCTGCGAATCACATCGCGTTTGTCCGCGGTGCAGCATTATTACGAGTTGCGCCAACATCAAAGGAATTCTCGTATTGCACTTTGTATTTCGTTGTCGATTTTTTTTTCTTAAATTCTTTTTTTTTTTTTTTTTTTTGTTATTTTTTTTTTCAAAGTCGCGTCCGTCGTTTTCTTTCACAACGGCACAACTGCGAGACGATTCGAGCAACTGACAATTTCGCACGTATCGTCGATGATGCCGCATGCGAATCGTTTTATTATCGAAACCTTCGTCTCACGAAACAAAGAGTGGGAGAAAAAAAATAAAACCATGAACGACGACAATGCGCAAACTCCGAAATTCCTGCGCACGACAAAAGACATTGATAGGTCTGCAAAAAAAAAAAAACTGGAAAGACAAAAAAATCAATGCATCAATATCGAGAAGTTGATTAAAAATTTTTTTTTTTTCGTCTTTTATAATTTTAAAGAATTTTCAAGTTTTCAAGAATTTAAATTTATTAAAAATAAATTTAATTTATATGAAATCACGAATTTACTTTTAAATTTCAATATATTTTCAATTTCCGTTCATTTTGAATTTCAATTTTCTTTCATTTCAATTTATTTCACAAATCAATATATCAGAAAAAAAAATTCAATTTTTCAAAACTCGCAATTTATCTTCAATGTCCAATGTAAAAATGTTCAATGTCCTTGAAAAATCGCAATTTATCATGAATGTCAATTTATTTTAAACATCAATGAATTCAAGAAAATTTCAATTTACTTAGAATTTCAATTTTTACAAAAAAAAAAAAATCATTTGCGATCTCTTTCGTGACAAGTCGAGGAAATATATATTCCATTATAACGGAATTATTTATAGAATTGTGGGATAAGCGTGGTCGAAGCGTGGCCCGTGGGCCAATGCTCGTCGCTCTGTTTGTTTGACCTGTCAAACGTGACTCGAGCGACACACACGTGGGCCACGATGAGAAAAAAACCATCGATGTGTGCGAACGTACGCGGTTAAACGTTATTTCTTTTTCTCTCGTTCTGTCTCGATTTTTTTTTTTTTAATTCTTTTTCCGATTTTTCATTTTGTCAAACACATGCGCATGTATTATTGTATGAATATGTAAGTCGCACGTGGTTCGAATGTTTCGACAGTCAGATACATTTTTTTTCAAAAACATTTTAACGCGTCGATGGGTTTTCGGAAGTACGATGTATTGCAACGAGACACTCGAGTAAACTTCATTTAGGTTGGATGAAAAAACAATAATAACATGAAGAATGATAATAAATTAATCCTTATATAGTCCGTAACTTTTTTATTTTCAGTCATTCACTTGTGCCAGATGTTAAAAAATATATATATATATATTCCGGAGTGCTCCAAAAAATGTAACAACATTCGTGAAATGTTATCTATAACCATCCCAAGATAAAAATCAATCGTCATATTGCTGAAATAATCATTTTTTCAAACAATATAATCATAGAACCAAATAATAAAAACAATGGGATAAGGTTTGGACGAGTAAGAGTTAAGATAGAAGTCAAGGTGAAATATGTTGAAATATAAATACCTATAAGGAAGTATTGAATTCCTAAGGGAAGCCATAAACTTATACATCCATAAAAACAACAACAACAACAATAATAATCATAAACATAATAACAATGATAATAATAATAATAATAATAATAATAATAATAATAATAATAATAATAATAATAATAATAATAATAATAATAATAATAATAATAATAATAACAACGATAACTATAATATAAATAACAATGTAATCACCATACGTAAATCCAATATAATGAGATGCTGCTAAACACTTGTAACAAGAATTCTCATTTTTCAAACCCACTCCATCACTAACCCATAACCTTCCGAATGCGACGTTGCATTATCATGCAGTCGATGCAACAGCCTCCAGTGACGTGAAAAAATGACAACTAGTTTCAATCCAATCAACATTATCATTAGGATAAGCCTAAGTGACGTCATAATAAGGGAGAACCGAACGAATCTACGAAAAATTGATCCTACGCACCAATAGCTAAATACATATTTATACGTATATCCATGCATACAAATGCATATAACCGATAGAATCAATAAACCGGCACGCCACCCCCCCCCCTCCCCCCGCCAATGTCATTTGACCGCATAAAGCGTAAGATGGACCGATCCATCGTGAACCATCAGAATAATGCGAGACGTTACCATGGATGCAGGTAGACCGAACGATAAAACAAGAAAATCCACTGGGGGCAGATCACAAGGCGGTGGGGTTTGGGGCGAGGGGGGGGGGGGGGGGAGAGTACAACGCGAATAAAGAGGCTGGTCCCGCATTCCCCGAAGATCACCGGAGAGCACCGAGGTTACCCATTCCGTTGCAGTTGTTCGGATTCTGGTAGCAGACTCGCATGCAGCCCCCCTCCCCCCACCCCCCTCGCCCCCGCCCCCACATGGCGTGGACAATTCGCCGTCCCCGGAACCCCGGAGACACGACGAAAGAGGATCACGCCGTGTGATTACAACATTAATAAACAAATGAGCCTGAACGCGGTTGGACAGTTCGGGCCAATCGCGAGGCGTGGGCGTTACTAAGGCGGAGCCTGAACCGGCCAACCCCGTGAGGCCTTCGTGAAAACATCGTTGCCTCTTTGTTCGTTGTCCGGTCGTTCAGCGTTACGTCCTCGTCGACCTTGTGCCGGGCGTCTGAAACGTCGTGCTGTCTCGCTCAGCAGCACCCTCGGTCGTCGTTCCTTCTCTGTCTAACGCTCGGCACGTTTGTTTACGTCTCTCTTCGACGTTCAGTCGTTCTAGAACGTTTCTCTGTTTGTTTATAGTAGGCTGAGATGGGGAGAGGGAGGGGGCGCTGAGGGGGAAGGGGGGCAGGGGGAGCGACGTTTCAGTCTTTTAGAGGGCACCTCTCTGTTCCTCGCGAGTTTGGATATCACGGATCAGCACAGTGCGCACGCTGTTGACTCGTCCACCCCCCCTCCGCCCCTCCCCCTCTCCCGACAGCTTCTTGTCGTCGTCCCACCGAGGAGGGAGGAGGAATCGCCACCCACCCACCCCCCACTCGATCCCACTCGGACTACGACGACGGACTTTTCAGCGGGGAGTCACCCAAACTCGGCCCCGGAGTGGGATTCGACGGTCACGAGTGGGGGAGGGGGCGGAGGGGGCGGGGGCAGGGGGGGGGGGTAGGCTGAAGCTCGTGATGTTTCTGGGCTGCTGGTGGTGGAGGATGTTGAAACGGAACGAGAGCGCGAGGAATAATATATGTACCTCGTGGATGTAATGCGATTGCTACGTGAGACGTTTTAGAATTTATCTAAAAATCGGGGGTTGACATTTTAGCTCCCGCAAATTTGCGTAATGTTTGTAGGAATAGTTTTTATGATGATGGAGTTATTCCCGATGGATGTTTGATATTGAGTTACAGCCGGATTCGTTGAGAAGTTTGGATTTTTAGGATGTTTTGGATTTTTTGAAAAATCTAAATTTCTCTAAACTCTGACGGATTGAACGACGACGACTCACAAGGGGGCGATGGCATTTGGATATGGTTCTTATCGAGTTGTGCGGAGATCGGATGACCTGGATCGAATTTTAGATGAACTTAGGTATGGGTTATGGGTTCATAAGTTTTTTAAATTTATTTTGAAACTCTGCCGATTGAAATGTATTTGAATTTTTGAGCTAAATCTTCCGGATGCATATGGATTATCGATAAGGATTGTTTTGGTTTAAGCAATTGACACCTCGGTGAGGCTAGAAACTGGAATTTTCGGGTTTCTACGATCTAGAAATTTAGAAATCCTATAACGGAAAAGTTCAAAATTCTAAAATGTAGAAATGATTCAAATTTACAATTGCTAAAATGTAGAATTCACGATCTCTTCATCTTGAAATGTCAGATCACTAGAATGCGAAATTCCAAAACAATACATTGCATTCATTTGAGAACAATGAAATGATACAAGAATGCCACGATGTTTTTATTGTGTCAACAACATTGATCCTCGAAACTGCACCTCATCAAAATAAATTCCTTGGAAATTTATAAATGTCGACGACTTTTTTTCTCTCTCGAAAAACAAAATTTCCTTCTAGAATGAAAAAAAAATCAACAGTTTTCCTTCGCTTATTCACCATCATCAAAAAATCTAATATCTCATGTTACAAACAAACTTCTCCTTTAAACTAAAACAACAACAAAAAAACATTTCAAACCTGCAACGCACGTCCTAAAAAAATACTAAAATGTCAAACTATAATGTAAACAAATAACCATTACAAATTTCAATTCTTTTCTTCGCACATTGATGTCAAATAAAAATCGTCTCACAAATACAATCAACTCCCCATTCATCATTAAATCCGTAGTTTCCAAAATTTCGACGAAGCCTCAACCGCATCGTCTCGCGTTGAAGTTGACCCCCCAAAAATCTCACAATCCAAATTGTACACGTGAGAACGGAAGTTCGATAATCCAAGCTAGGAACCCATCCGATCGACGTTTTTCTCGGTGGCTTCTCCGTTGGGGTCAAGCTCTGGAATGACGACCCATCCGTCCACATCGTTGGACCCTCGGTCTTCATCATCGTCGGGCCGCGCCTCAAAAATCTCTTTAAAGCCCGAATTAGGTGGTGCGGGCGCTCCCTTTCCTGCATTCGAGCGCTTCAATCTTTTACCCTAGCCGGCCTTAACGTTACGAACGCGCGTCTTCGTGAAACCGGAAGCCAATCATTACCCTCGACAAACTTAATAGTCCGTGAAAACAATAGAATTACGCCGTTGGGCTATCCTCGTCGAGCTATACTCTCCCGGACTTTACAAATCGAATGAAACAAAAAAAAAAACAATTTCGTATCTTTTGCCTGGCAAGACGCGCGTTTTAACTGTGCAATAAAACTCGCGCATGCGCGCGCGGGCTCTCCGCGAACGTCATGGGACTACTCAGACGATTAACAATTCCTACGACGTTTACCGAGGAAATTGAGTCGGAAACGCTAACCCAGGCTTCGACCGAACGGCTGACAATCTTTTACCAGTCGCTTCTGTCACAAGTCATTCGGTATTGTTTTTTTTTCTTTTTCATACACACAAGTATACGTATGCGTGTGTAACGTAGTGACCGCTCGTTCGGGAAAAGTAAACCAGTCGCTCGTTAAAACTCGCTGAAACTCAATGACAATGTGGTATAACTTCGACCACGACCAATAACGACCGAACAATTATTTTCCTTTCGGTGCGGATTTTACGTTTGAATAATTTTCATCCTTTTTTTTCATTATCGGTTTTTTTTTCAATTGTCTCGTCGTGAAAAGTAAATTTTGTCGCAGCTTTTTGGTACGGGGAATTTGATTCCGTAATTTTTGTTTTGTTTTTTTTTTTTTAGTGTCAAGGCTATGGAATATATTAGAGCAGTTAACTTGTAGCAATGGATGTTGATTAATTTTCTTTTGGGCCTGAGAAATTTTGCAGGACGTTTTTTTCTTCAAATCGGAGAATCAAGCAATTTTTGAATAGTTTGATTTTGGGCCTTGTAGCGTTTGATCCAATTATCATTTTTTGTTTTACATTTTTTTTTGTGTGTGTGGTGGTTCGGGCCTGACGATGCTGACACGCGATTTTGGGCCTTATACGCAGTTGATAGAAGCCACGTGTTAGCCTTCCACATACCAACCAAACAATTCCGAGTTCATCCACATTTGGGCCTTAAGTCGATCAATCACAGTACAATTCCCCGGACGTTCCTCTCTCCCTCGTTAAATATTTTTTGGGCCTTGCACGACTCAGCCACGTACTGGCCTTCCACAGACCAACCAAACAATTCCAACCTCACCAACGTTTGGGCCTCATTCAAACCTCCAGTAAAGTTGGCAAACAAATAAAAAGATTAAACCAAAAACAAAATATTTTTCCATTAAACGAGCATTGAGCGGTAATTCGGTGATTCCATCGAGTGGCTCGAAATGGGACTTGTTCCTGGATGGAAACGATAAAAGTCGCAGGACCCCCCGTTGTACGTTCGAAGGTGGGGTGGAAGGGGGGAAGGGGGTAGGGGGCGTGAGCCCCGAAGAAACAAGGCCGATAGGAAACAAGGCACCTCGTAACGAAGGGAATTGGACTCCTCACTCGGAGGCCCAATTCCAGGAGTGTGTCCTTCCACTCCTTATCCTTCTCCTCGCCTTATCCTCGCCACCTTCTCATCCCCCCTCCCCCCCTCTTAACTCTCGTAACATCATCCCATTCTCCACCTTCTCTTTCATCCTAATTCGCGAATACGTCGAAGCTCGTGCACCGAAGCCCAGCACACAGTCCAGTAGCCATATATATGCCCTTTAGCATAATCCTCATCGAGTACAAGACTCCGAACCACAAACGTGCGTGGTTCTCGTTACACGATCAACCCTCACACTCACACGAAACATGGTTGATGCGTTTGCAGATTTTTCACGTGTGATTTCTAGCACTGTGTAAGTTTGTGTAAGAAAGAGAGAGAGAGAAAGAAAGAAAGAGCGTTGTGAGTGTACAAACAGTTTGTGGGGAGTGTTAACCCAGAGCAACTCCCTGGGCACAGGTCTGGGGTTGTTCTTTTTTTTCTTTGCTGTCTTGGTTGGCAAATGTCCAGTGTTGAAGAAAGAAGGACGGAATTATATAGAATGCGAATGGAGAAACAGAAGAGGAGTGCGCAACCGAGTTGCGTTTGGAAGGGACAGGCTAGGGGGAGTGGAAGAGAGAGAGAGATGGATGAAGAGAGGTAGATTGGGAGATAGAGAGGGAGAGAGAGAAGGATAGGTTGGAAGTCCGGTGGTGGAGGACAACGACGAGTTGGCTGGACAAACCGAGTTGGCCATCGCGTTGTCTGATCATCCTCAAGACCCTAATGAAGCCTGGTTTATCTGAAGGCTTTCGATTCCCAGTATAACCCATACCCGTGTTACGTAGCGAGGAAGCTGGGTGCTGCGAACAACAACGGTGGCGGCGCGTCGGTGATGCTTATGGGTGATGGTCCCCTCGTGGTGGTGGAGGACACCTTCTTCGCGATTCTAGCCACCGAGTTGGTTGTATTTTGTTTGTTTTTCGTTTTTTTGCACTTTTGTACGTACATTCACGGCTAGAAGTGAGAGATTTGTGGTTGGAGGGGTTTTGGTTTCATTGATTTTTTTAGTTGGAGGCTTCTGGATGGCTAGGATTGTTGCTGAGTGTTTTAGGAAAGTTGATGGGAAGTCTTTGAGGGAGGAAGTGGTTTCCAATTGGCATATTGGGGGATATTCGAGGGGTTGTTGGGAGGGCCAAGGTTTACTTGGATTTGTCGGTTGGTTCAAACTTCTAGAAGGGGACTTTGATCTCTTCGAGGACCTTTGTGTTCTTTGCGTGTGGAATTGAACGGTTAATTCTGGTGATACCGTGGCTATTTGAATCAATTGGCGGACAAATGGAGAAACCGTTGTGTGGATGAACTCCGGGGCAATCGAATAACCGGTGGGAAATTCGAACTTAAGTGAATCATAACGATGATGCATAATTTGTGGTGCTTGGAAACCTTGATTGTTCGGAATGGCTGGGTCGAGCTGTGTTTATTGTTGGATGCGGGATGATAGTTATTTTGTAGGTTAGGAAGAATGTTGGGATTAGTAGTTTTCCGGAAAAGTTGGGTTTCATGCATTTGAAATGTAGTTTGAAACGGTTTTACATTTATTGTGCAGAATCAATCAATGAACCGTCGGTTATTTTGTTGTGAACTAGATTTTATTTGTCGTGTATTTTAGAAATGACAATTTCGACGTAAGAATCGTCGAACAAATTGATGAAAGCAGGGGCCTAGATCTGTATTTTTGACGAGATTAGCGTCGATGTAAGTAAACGCCGGAGAAAAGCCTCGATGCAACAATCAATTTTAGATACCTACTTAAAAAATAGCAGTTTCCACCTTACAATTTTCCGACTGGAAACGAAACCGTCGATCAAGTACATCGAACTCAATTTCCACGTAATCATGTATAACAAATACGCTATTTGGATGCAGAGTTTCGTACTGAATTGTTTGATTTCCGACATTTTAGAAATCAGGAATTTCAACCTAAAAATCGTCAAACGAATCGACGAAACCATCAATCAGATGCCTCGAAATAAAAATTCACGAGATCGTCGTTCACGAATCTCCAGCGATCGAACGATCAATTTTAGTCATTTTAGAAACGACAATTCCCACCGATCATCCCCGAATAAATTGTCAATCACGTGTCCCAAACTAAATATATCCACGAGATCAACCTTGACAAACCCAAACTCCAGCTAAAAGCCTCCACGATCAAACTATCAATTCCAACATTTTAGAAACACGAATTTTCATCCCAGAATCCCCGGATAAATTGTCAATCACGTGTCCCAAACTAAATATATCCACGCGATCAACCTCAACAAACCCAAACTCTATCCAAAAGTCCTCACGATCAAACTATCAATTCCAACATTTTAGAAACACGAATTTTCATCCCAGAATCCCCGGATAAATTCCCATGGCCGTCAATCACGTCACTGGAATAGAATTTTTCACAGTATGAGCGTTAACGAGAACGGTTTTTTGGTGTGGCTGTACGATGGAGGGAGAAGAGGGAGAAGAGTCCCATGGAGAACGGTGATGAAGCTGATGGTGGTGGTGAGGCCACCCAAAGCCGGGGAGACCAAGAGGTGGGCTTCTCGCCAGGCCATGAGCAGGGGAAGTCGAAGGGGGGCAGGGGGGGGGGCAAAATAAGAAAGAGGTGGGATAAGGATGGTGAACCGAGAACCTACAGAAGGTTATAGAGGTAGTACGCTGATCAGGGAGGGGGGGCGTTGAGGGGGAAGAAACAGTGGCGGTCGGGAGTGGGGAGTCCACAGTAGAAATCCACGATGTTAATTTTAACTTAATTAAGGCTTAATTGAGAGAAAACATTATACTCCACGCGGCCGTGACATTGCACGAGGCGGGGGGGCCCCCACGAACGAGGGCGACGTCGACTAAACCTCCGGGGTCCTCGGGCGCATCTGCAACGCAAATACGGATTTAAAATTTCAAAAATTCTCCACCGACTGAGGAGGGGGGAGGGGGGGGGGGGTTCTGCGGTAGTGGAACGAACGATCAGTGAATCGTGGTCAATTAGAGGTGGCAGAGTGGTTGTCCTGCGAGAGAAAGAGACCCTCTCAGCCACCCCCCCCCGCCCCCCACGGACGAAAAAGAGTCCGGGGCTGGGGCAAGACGGAACACCCGGTCCGCTAGGGGGCCACCCGGGAATCTCGATACTTTTATTTCTCGGTATCCGACGATCTATCTGACCAACGCCACCATCGTTATCAACAAACACCGGTGTTGGGATTCGAGTCAATCAATGAGACCGGAGGATTTGTTTTTTTTTTTTTTTTAATTTCCATCGACGATCGAATCGGTGGAAAAAAAACAAAAATGATTTTTTTTCCAATGAGGTAGGGCGAAATGAGAAGTGGGCGACTAATTTTTCGAAACGAAGTTGAAGAAAACAAAAAAAAAATAAAGTAATTATCGATTCGTGCGTTTTTGAACATGTGTTTTAGATAGTGATATGTAAATGTGAATGTGTAAATGTATACATATATATGTATATGGTACTGATAATTCATGAGGGATGAAAAAATCGAATTAGAAGTAATTTTCGATGAATAATTTTTGGGTTAGAAACTATTTTGAATTTTGGAAGAATAATTGCGTCGTTTTGATTGTGCGTTTTTTTTATCCCAACTATCAGCATCTATCTCTCTCGCTCCCTCCTCCGTTTCTTCTGGCCCTCTCACTCTTTTTCCCTCTCTCTCTCTCTCTCTCTCTCTCTCTCTCTCCCTCTCTCTCCTATTACGGGACTCGAGCGAGAATCGAACGGTCCACGAACTCACGTACGTTTCTCGAACGAGCCACTCTGTTAATTCGAAGATTCATACACAAGACTCCCCCTCCCCCCGTTCACACAAGTTGACCCTACGACTTACACGCTGCTGTATAAGGCATGAGGGTTGAAACAAAAAATAAATAAATAAAAAAAGAAGGTATCAAACCTCGAAGAAAAAAAAATACAATCAAAGACTTTTAAGCTGTTACGATAAGGCCGGGTCAATCAAATCCACGTCTCTTCCACCGAGAAAGCATAAAAATCATCTACCCTTTCGCCTTAACCCCTCTGCCCTTTCCCCTCTCACTCCCTGCTCCCACATGATTGTCTGAGAAAGTCAATCATTTCACATTTTCAATAACACACACTGATCGAGATAAAGAGGAAGCTTCCCTCCATCCAACCCCCCCCCCACCCCTTAATACATAATACGTTTAATGGTTTGGACCGGAATTCGATTACCGTTCGCGGAAATCGATCCGTTTTGACGAGTAAATAAAATCTGGATGGATGAGAAATCACGAGTCGAAGAGACGAAATGAAAGAATCAACGACAAAGACGAATGAAGAATCAGAGAGAGGGAAAGAGAGAGAGAGAGAGAGAGAGAGAGAGAGAGAGAGAGAGAGGGAGAGAGGTCAAGATAATATACATGTATATGTATAAATATATATATATACGAAGAGAGGGAATTGTTAGGGTTGGTACCATCCTAATGACCCACGATCGAACCGGTGAGGGACATCCCGAGAAACCCGCAGCGATATATAAACAGAGTTTGTGTGTTCGGGTTTCTCATTCCCATGCCATTGGATGGTCTAATATCCCTCTTCGTTTTCCAATCCTCTTTTTCATCCTCCGTTCTGCCTCCCTGTTGAACTAAACAATTTTACGTTCGATGTGACCCCCATTACCCCACTGGTGAGTCAACGATGGACAGTGCAACGCACTCTGGCGGTGGGAATCGTCGACGCAAGCGATTGGAACTTCGACGAATGAATAATCTCAGCGAATGGCATTTTTTCGCAGTATTTTCGTGGTTTTTTGAGGTTAGGGACGATAGTTTTCGTTGTTTTTTGAGGTTATGGCCGCGGAAGAGTGAAGTTTAGTGGTTTTTCCGGTTGATTGTGGGATGTGAGGGCCGCCATTGTTGGATCGGGCGAGGCCGCAACGTTGTGTGTTCGTAAATAACGTGCGCATGCGCGATTGAGCTCGCGGATGTGGAATATCGGCGGTATGACGGATCGGACGAAGATTCGTGATGAATCGGTGCGTTACAATACATGACTCGGACTGATGATGAATTCGTTATCCCTGAGCAGCGAACCCTGTAGGACGTCTCTTGTACCAAACCCCTACCCCCCCCCCCCCCCGCCATGCAACCCCCACAATCGTATTAACATAATTTCTCGACATGCATGAAAAAGCCTCGTTTCGAACTATTGGCAGGTACAAATGCATACCGATTTTAACTCTTTTCTTTTTGCGTATTGAAGGTTGCCCTAGTAAAAAAATAATATATAAAAACTATATATGGGATTGGGCATATATATTTTATGTATAGAATATATAGACTATATATAGACTATACAGAGTCTATATATAATCTATATATAAACTATATATATATATTCGATTATCGCAAAAATTACGGATGACATGGAGATCATGAGGCAACACATGTGTCCAAAATTTGGGGGCTGTAGCTCGAACCGTTTGCGAGTTACAGACGTTTGAATTTTGCAGGATTCGCAAATGTGATTTCCGAATGCTTTGGGACATTTTAGTCATCTAAAGTTGGCATCTAAAACCCGATAAAAATGATTCGGGCCGTCTCAGAGCTTCATCTATGAGGAACAAAATGGCGACATCCCAATCCCATTCAAATTGTCCTGTAACACGAAAAAAAAATTTTAGTATCATTCAACCTAAAATTTTCGATCATTCACACGTGGCTAAAATTCCATTTCGACTTCCCACGTTTTTTTGTATACACATCGTTGCTCAAAGTTTAGTCGTGATATCTCGAGTGACTAGCGCGTGGAATCGAAAAAAAAAAACAACAACAATAACGTCTTCGTGGAACAACGCAACGAGAGATTACAAACGATTACCACACACACACACACACACACACACACACATACACACGGTTTCAACATTATCGTCACATTCACACTTTATTTTTCACACACGTTTGACGCACATTCGACACCAACGTGGTTCGACTCAATTAGTCATAGATCCGAAGCTTCGTAAAGGAATTTCTAAACTGTTCACAAGTCGATGCAAACGTTTATTTCCTCGACGTAATAACAAACCTCACCCACACTCGCCGAATATCTGAGCCTCAAAAAAAAATAATCATAATAATAATAAATAAAACTAAAAAATCGAAAGCCAGCTAAACACTCGAGGCCCGTCGAGACTTCTTCGGACGTGTTTGTAAACATTCGAACCGAGGATCGTATAGAGAGAGAGAGAGAGAGAGAGAGAGAGAGAGAGAGAGGAAGAGAGAGAGAGAGAGAGAGAGAGAGAGAGCCTCGTGGAATTTGATTTGTTTGAAAGTTGGACGAATGACATTCGCCTCACGTGTGCAACGTATTGACATGGACATACATACATATATATATATATATATATATATATATATATATATATATATATATATATATATATATGCGGAAAGACGTTTCAATTCATATTGGTCTGACCTCTCACCGCTTCATGAATGGTCGTCAATTTTTTTTTCAGTTTTGAGCAACCGAAAAACGTCCTCTGATTTTTTTTCAATATCTCCCCCTCTCCCTCCGGCCTGAAAAATTAAAAACATGAAAATTTAGAGTGTTTAAAAATTGATAAACTTTTTCTTTCGTAAATATTCTCTATTTAAAAAAAATAAAGATCCTTTACAATTTTAGAATGCCATCATTATCGCCAATACATATTTTTCAATTATTTCTGATACGAACGCCATTTTGTTTTCGGTGATGAGCATCTTTTTTTTCATAAGTAAAGTACGCATCTTTCTGACAAAGGAAGCATATTGAGCAAATTTTTCTCACGTTAATATTTCAGCTATGATAAATAAACTCGATAAACATTCATGATCATTTTAGAAACGTCATTTTCAAAAATAAAAATCTCACAGGCACAAGCAAATATTGAGATAGGTTGGGGAAACTTCGCTAACATTTTTTTCAGGCTATTTGGAACCTATGTGGAGGGTGATCCAATCTTAATTAATAAATGGCCCTTGCTAAGGATCAATTTTATGTACCTACGTATATATATATTTTTATGTATATGTAATTTGAGGACGTGAATGCTCAAGAGACCACGCGATATTCTTATGTGTGGATGTGAACAGATATCCCGAGATCGAGCAGACGTTGGACGAAGACCAAATGCAGATATACAGTTGTGGAATATTGGTTGGTGGATAGAAAGACTTCGGACCGGCTAACTCGTGCGGGTGGATCATCGGGGGTCAAGTGAGACAATAACTCGACGGAGAGAAAGAGAGAGAGAGAGTAAAAGAGAGTTACTCCCTTCGCAATAGCCAATCTAACTCACCCATCGACTTTGTTCTGCCCGCTTAGCCCGGACAATCACGAAATTACGTTTCAAATCCATTCTCAGATTCATTGATTCTCCGTTATCTCATCTTTTCCCTTTATTTTTCCATTCGTAAATTGAGACATTGACATTTTTATTTAAAGAGATGGGGAGATGCTTCTCCGAGCGGTCTGTCATCTTCACCCAATTTTTTAAAACTTTTTCTAGATTTAATTTTTAGAAAATATTTTCGGAAGAAAAAAAAATTATTTTTTTTTACATCAAGTTAAAGTTGTTTTTGCAATTACATTCTAGACTTTGATTATTCATTTTTATTCATTGTGTTGTGTGTTATGTTATATTCATTTCACTGCACTGAAAACATGTATTCAAGTTATATTTTATTGTTTTCGGTGAATTTTAACAGGACAAAAATGTATTTTCATTTCATTTTAGACTTTGTCGGACTTTTCATTTCTTTTTCCGTGGTCTGCCATCTTTGTCGAATTTTTTTTACATCTCTTTCAATTCTGTGTTTCATTAATTTTATTCCAGCTTTTAAATTTCAACAACAACAAAAATGTATTTAATTTCATATTTATTTGATTATTTTTTCCATTTTATTTTAGACTTTGGTTACTTCTTTCTTTCTTTCTTTCTTTCTTTCTTTCTGTCCTTCTTTTTTTTTGTCTTTCTCGTGTGGATCCAAAGAGCCGCGAACTCTCGGTTCATTCTTCATCGATAAGATCGATCCAGAGCCGATCTGAAATCGTGAGAATGCAACATCGTATGAACATATATAGCTATATATCTATACATATCTATATATGTTTTCGGTCTGCCGTTGCACCAAAGTCCACGAGAGTTCGGTTAGAGAAGTGCAGTGACTTTGATGCCCGCCAGAAGTCGAAGGTTGGTTGGGGGGTAGCAGGGATGAGACGACGCCGAAATCAAGATAACTGTGACGGGAGCTATACACACATATATATATACATATATATACACATATATATGCAGGCAACGAATTATTAAAAATGAATAAAGATAGCGAAGTAGAAGAAACAAAAAAAAAACCCCATTGGGCGAAGAAGAAGAAGAAAATGTATGAGATTAGTACTGTGAACCGAGAAAATGTTCGAAACGAAAAAAAAAAATCTTCCAAAACACGCATCTTCGCATTTGGGCCTTGTGCAAGGCCCAAAATAAAAATGGACGCACCGCGTGACCTCGACACAGGTCACAGTTACAAAAGAGTGTGTGAGTATCGCTTCACCCCAAAAAACCTAATTAGTCGATAACGTGAGGCCCAAAACTAATCGCCTCTTTTCCGAGTCAGTCCCAAAATCGAATCCTGTTGGAAAATGAAAACATTCCCCATAGTCAAATCGTGGCAAAGATTAAAAAAAAACGACCCCCGAGAGACGACGCTTACGGCCCGAACCGACAAACACATTCGGGGCCCGATGGCCCAAGGCCCAAACCGAAAAATCGTAGCGTTATTAAAATGAAAAATGAACGAAAAAAACATGTTTGAAAAATGTTTAAAAAAATAAAAATAAAAAATTAGAAAAAAATAATAAAAACCACACCGAACGAAAAGGGGCGAGGTACGAAAAACGAATATTAATATAAAAAATTTCAATAGTCGTCTGGAATTGCCGAAAACGAAATGAGAGCTGCAAAAGGATGAAAAAAAAGAAAGAAGAATAAAAAAGAGAAGGAAAAAAAAGGAATAAAGACGGTGGAGGACGAACGAAACTAACCCGACGCGAATACACACGTACCTTTGGCGGGGGAGGGGAGGGGGGAGAGCGCAGCAGAAGTCTGTGGTGCACTCGGAGTGCAGAAAACGACTGTACCGCGCCGAGAGGTAAAAGAACGGATAAAGAAAGACGAAGAGAAAGAGAGAGAGAGAGAAAGAGTGAGTGAAGAATAAGGAGAAAAGAAAAGCGAAAAGAGTCGATGCGCGGGGCCCCCCTCGCGGGGCCCTACCATTCTGCTGGTGCTGCTGCTGTGGTTGCTGCTGCTGCTGCTGCTGTTGCTGCACACGGCGGAATATAAGGTTTTATTTTCGAAATTTATGATTGTCAATAAATTTTAAAAGCGTTCTGTCTGGAGCCCTTAGGCTGGCGCAACGCTGGCCAAACCGAAAGTCGAAGCTTCGAATGAGAGTCGGTCTAGAGAGAGAGAGAGAGAGAGAGAGTGAGTGAGGAGGGGGGGGGAAGGGGCCCAGGCGGGAGGAAAGGGGGGATGTTGTTGGGCCCGATATTCTCTTTCTCCTCTTCCTCTCATTCTTCCACTTTGCCTTCTTCGTATTATTCTTCGCATATACGCATTTAATACACGTTACATATATATATATATATGTATATGTGTGTGTGTTTGTGTGTAGGTATTTACGTTTATGTTTCTATGTACGACTGTACGCGAGAGGAATCTCTTGGTTATTTTTTTTCTCCCTCTCTCTCTCTCTCTTTCTCTTTCTCTTTCATTTTCCATTTGGTTTTATTTTTTTTTTAAATATATTTTATTATTTTTTTTTTCGGAAAAAAATGTTGTTTCTTCTTTTGGGACTTGCATGGAGGGTGGGGGATTCTGGCTCAGTCGGTTAATTGCGTTCGGTGCTCTCAGACACTCACATACGGGAAACAAAAACAAATTGAAGGAACAAATAAAAATTGAAAAAAATTAAAAAAAAAAAAGATTGTGACTACCACCGCTGATATTTTTACAACCGTCACTAACTCTTCGACCTCCATTGTCCATTTTGTGTTTTCCATAATTCACGGCTTGCGACTTGCGTCGTTATTGTTTTGTCGCGATGATTTTTTTTTTTTCAATCGTTCTTTCGCCACGGAGAAATTCGAGCTTATATCTTTCTTTCGAATTCTTCGTTTCTTTTAAATTGAAAATTCAGAATTTTCCGGATTCAATGGATGACGAAAAAAAAAAAAAAAATGTTGAACACAATCGAAATGGAATGCGTTCTCATCCGTGTCTCTTATCGCCCTTTTTGGCCACTGAAAAGTCCACCCTTCTCCGATTTTAAGAAATTCATACCAAGTCACATTTACCCCAATTTTTTTTCCAATTTTTTTTTTTATTTCACTCACTCAAAAATACGAATTTCCAAATATAACAGACGACGAAAAAATCATTGGATTGATAAATCCAAACCGTCTCGTAAATAATCGCACGAAAATTTAATTTCGATCCAAGCCATCACAAGGCCCCCCCCTCCCCCTCCTCCTACCCTTCCCACAAAAAAAAATAAAAAATTAAAAAACAAAAAATTCCGTGAATATTTCGTTACCCAGATTCGCCACCAATTCTCATTCTCTCTTCCCCCTCCTCCCCTTCTCCCCTCGGGTCGTTCACGAGTTATTTTCTATTTTTCTCGTTCGGGGTCTCCTATACCGCGAGCCAAATGTTATTTTCGATGGTTTTTATGAGGTTTTGCGGTTTGGCGAGTCGAATCGGTCTGTAAAACGCGAAATGGCTCGTTTCGCGGGGTCCCAAAGTCGTCGGGGCCCGCTCGGTGGAAGAGGGGCAGGGGGGGGCGAGCGGGCGAAGGGGGGGGGGGCGGGGGGACCCCCGAACACTCGAAGAACGCCTCTGGTGCGAAGGACTCGCCGATTTTTGTTGAACGCCCTTTGCACTGTTCCCCCCCCCCCCTCCCCCTTTGCCCTTCATCGCCGGACTCGCGTCGAGTGAGTCCCAGTGGACTCGAAGGGGCACGGGGCATGAGGCCCCTCTTCGTACTCACCGTGGCCCCCCGCCCCCACTCTTTCCGCGCTTTCGTTGCGCGAGGGGCCCCCGCGCAAGCGCAGTCATGGGGTAATTTCTTCGTACACGAAAATCGATATTTCATGGCTAATCACCAGTATTTCGGAGGCGTGGAAAAGGCATTCGTTATTTATCGCGTCGCCCCCGGGATAATATTCTCGATTCTCGATCCTTTTTCCACATAACCTCACTATGGCCTCGCACCCCCTTCCTCTACCCCCCTGAAGCCCCTTCTGGCCCTCCAACCCTGTCCAGTCGTAAGCCACTCTTGTAAATTTCATGTGGCACGTGTGTAAGTCCCATTTTTGAAGTTTTTGTGAATCGTATTGAATTGAAGGTCGAAAGGGGTATAGGGTCTCGTAGTTTCAAATTTTTGAATATTTCGAAAGCTCATAAGTTTGAAATTTTTTTCAATCGAATTTTAATGTTTCGACGGGGGTAGGTCTCAAAGTTTTCGAATTTTCAATGTTTCGGAGGCTCATCGAGTTCGAAATTTTTGTTGTTCGAATTTTGAATGTTTCGAGCTTGCACGGTTTCGAAATTCCATTAATCCGAAAACGGGCAAAGTTTCAAACAGTCATGGTTTTCGAAATAAAAAACTGGGTTAATTTTATAGATAACGGTTTTCGATTCTGAAGTCAAGTTAACTCGAAGAAAATTGAATATCTTGAAAATGATAAAAATAGTTTTAGCACTTTGAGCAAAGAAAAACGTCGTTTTTCTCGGTTAAATTGATTAAATAGCTTGTTTTTTCGAAAAACATAATCGAACAAAAAAATTATCAACAGAATGGCCGAATGAGGAATGCTTTGAATTAGTTTTTGTTTTATAAATATCACACGTAACGCGTAATATCTTTAACAACAAAATATATAATCAACGATTACCATTTTCTTTATAAATTTTTTTTTTCCAAAGTTTTTTTTCGTTAATCCGATGGCTCGTTAAGTTTGAAGCGCAACGGAGTCGTTGATGTCGGTAATGTCGATGATCTATACCGTACAGAGACCGAAACCGAGTGAGCCTCGACGGCGTGGAATAATTACTCGTAATCACGTTCAATCTCGTGCTCGAGGGATGACGAGGCTCGTGGCTGGTCGGTGTCTTCTATATCTCTCTGTATCTTTCTATCCATCTCTTTCTTTGTGTATATATTTTTTTGATTTCTTTTCTCATTTTTTTATTTTACATTTTTATTTTACACTTATTTTATTCTCCTTCCAAGCGTCGTTGCACTCCCACTTCATGCATTGCTACACTCTCTAAGTGTGAATAACGGTGTGATGGAGGGGGAATACAGGAAAAAGGCGTATTTTTCGTATCCACCAGTGAATGAGCACCTTCGATTTGAATTAATTAAAAAATAATGTGCCTCATCGTTATACAAACTATATTAGTGGATTTTATATTTACACAAACTATTTCGAATCTTTTCGTTTTTTTTTTGTTGCTATTTTATTTCGAATTTATTTCATTCGAATCTATTTCGCTATTTGGCCATTTTGTTTCGAATTCATTCGATTTGAATCTATTTTGCTATTTTTTATTTCGAATTTATTGTATTGGAAACTATTTTGCTATTTTATTTCGAATCTATTTTGCTGTTTTGCTATTTCATTTAGAATTAATTTGATCCGAATCAAATTAATTCTAAACTCTCTAGCAAAAATACAAAAAAAAAAGTCACCGGCCAAAACCCTTCACCACATATTTTTCCCAACCGAAAATTACACATTCAATAACGTCGAAAAAAAAAAGAAAAGAAAAAGCAAAAAATGAAAAAAGACATAAAAAATGTCTCTTTTCATTTTAGCCCAAGTCCTCGAAAACCAAAGTCCGATGAAAAAAAACAAAAAACAAAAAAAAAAACCCGAAAAATAAAATTCGAAAGAAAAGAAAGATAAACATTCTTTCGACATATACGGACCCGTTTAACCAAGTGCGTTGCTCCGTCTCCCCCTCCCACCATCAACCCCCCACCCCAACTTTTTCATCTCGTCAAATTTTCGTTCCCACAATATTGAAATGCGTCAAGTCATGGATTTCGACGGCTCCGATGCTCGAGAACGCAGCAAGCGAGAAGGAAGAATAGACCGAGTGAAGACAGAGTATGAGAAAGACATGGATACACATATATACATATATGTGAAGAAAGAGAGAGAGAGAGAGAGAGAGAGAGAGAGAGAGAAAGACGATGGAATATTATTATTCCAATTTTTAAAGACGCTGGCAATGCCGCGTCGAGTGGCGGAGAAACGCCACAAGAGGATGGCTCGACTCGACGCCCCCTCCCCCCACCCCGCCGCTGCTCGCCCACTCCCCACTCCTCGCGGGACTCGCGGGGCCTTATGCTTTTCTGTGTTGCAGCGCGCGCAACGCGCTCTCGCGGCGACTTTTTCGTCTTCGGTCTCTTTTCACGACGGTTTTGTGTGCATCGGGGCACTCTCATTAGCTCACTCTCTCTCTCTCTCTCTCTACCCTCACCTTTTCGTCGGGCCCCGCGATCTTCACACACACACACAGACGGACATGTTGCTTGTCTACATACCAACGTAAAGTCTTGGTCGTTGATCGCTCTCGGTCCATCCGTCCGTCCTTACGTCCGTTCATCTTACTCATCGGTTTAAATTCCAAATGCATCGTTATTCAACTTTTTATCGTTTTCCCCTCCACCCTCTCCCTCACCAACCCTCCAGCCGTGGTCGACCGTCATCTTCCCCTCGTTCTTCTTTCGCGGTTGTACGGGCTATCACCCTCACCGACACAAAACTCACCCCCTCGTTCTTCACTTTCGTTTGTCGTTATCTCTAAGATTTTTTCCCTCGATATTTGTCTTCTTGTTTATCATTTTTTTTAAATTGATATCGTTTGTTGATTTATTTGTTTGTCGATCGATTTATCGATTCTGATGATCGATTGATTGAATTTAGTTTTTTTTTCATCATGAATGTATTAATATTATCCGTCTCTCGTCACATTTCGGTTAATCGATGAAATGTTTTTTTTTTTTTGTTTTAATTTTGTGCACATTTCGATTTTAAAGACTGGTTACGATTATTGTGAATTTTTATAATTAACAAAGTGTCATTTTATTTGAATTTTGGAAAATTGAGAAAGTGTAATTAATTTAAATTTTTGAAAATCAAGAAAGTATGATTAATTTGAATTTTGGAAAATGAAGAAAATGGGATTAATTCGAATATTGGAAAATGAATTAGAAATTTCTGTACCATAAGTTCGATCCATTGGCTGGTAATTTGAATTTTCGTAACACGTACAAGATCGATTAATTTTGTTAATCAATCGTAATGATAAAACAGTCGAACGACGAAACGGGATCACTGCAGTGAGTTACACCCCCCCCCCTTGCGGCCTCGCAAACCCTCGTAACGGACAAACGAAAGAACACAGAAATGAGAAAAAGAATTCCGAAAAAAAAAAAAACCAAAAAAAAATGTTGTAAAAAGAGTCGAACGAGCACAGCTCCGCAACGCTTATTAATTTCACATCGTCGGCTTGTTCTCTTTGCTGCCACCGCGTTATGGAATCTTTCGCCACCAGATCTCTCGCCGGGCGGCACAGCTGAAGCTGCTTGTGCCCATGGTGCCTTCCCCCTCCACCCCCTCCCCCCGCCCCTTAAACCGTTCGCCACGATCACTACGCCGTCTCTTTTGGTCTCCGATCGCGTCTTCGATTTATGCTTTTCATGGCTGCTCAACTACTTTGCCTCGTATGTACACACACACACACACACACACACACACACATACGTTATACATATGTATGTGTGTACATGTGTGTATGGCACATATGTATTTATGAGTGAGGAGAAGAGTCGATTGGCGGTGTACCCGGACCCATTGGAATTAAACCGAAGAAAAACGCAATGGGAGAGCAGAGAGTGTGAGAGAGAGTGTGAGAGAGAGAGAGAGAGAGAGAGAGTGGGAAAGACAGAACGAACATGTGAAGGAGAATGGAGGATTAAAAGGGCCAATGGTAGAATGCGTTTTTGTAATTTAGGAATGTTCGAGCTATGAATATGCATCGATTGACTCCTAATTGCAAGGGGCGAGGGGTTGGATTGGGGAGGGGGAGGGTTCGACTGCGAGCCTCGGGATATAACCCTATCGTTGCCATTGGATCGAACATTGGCAATGAGGTTTTATTTATTTCTATATTTCTATATTTTTATATTTCTTTAATTCCATATTTCTATATTTCTATATTTCTATATTTCTATATTTCTATATTTCTATATTTATATATTTATATATTTCTATATTTCTATATTTCTATATTTCTATATTTCTATATTTCTATATTTCTATATTTCTATATTTCTATATTTCTATATTTCCATATTTCTATGTTTCTATGTTTCTATGTGTCTATACTTGTTTATTTCTATCGTCATAATCTGTAATTTATAAATCTGTAATCCAACCAATACACATACGTAATAATTTTTTTTATTGCATGAAAAATCTATTCAATTGTTTGTTAATGCAAAAGGACAATTATTTGTCAGTTAGATTCAACTGATGATTAATTCAAAAATTTCCATTCTATTTATTGTCTTTAGAATTGTTCTTTCAATCGACGCTAGTCAATCGACAATTGAAATGATAATAAATAAAAATGTTTCCTTTCATAATTACGATAGCCAGGGAACTGATGACAGTCAATACCTCCATCATTGTTTATCACAATTCTGACGAGAATATACAAAATAACAAAATTTGACAATGAAAAATTTCTCATGATTGCTCAAAACATTTCCACACAGACACACACACACTGACTAATGACATTACATCCTCGTGCGTCAACGAGTTACGAAAATGCTAACCTCGAAAAAGCCATTGACTTTTTTTTTCTCTTCCACAACTTCGTTAAAAGATTTCCCATTCAGTCGTAAATTTCAATGTCGAGGCATTGAAGATGACCCGCGTAGCTCATAATTGTCAGGATCGATTGTCAGTGATCTCTCGGACTCTGACACGCCCATCTCGTGACGTACCTATTTTTCCACTTCCACTCGCGTTTCTCATTCGGTCTCACGAATCACGAAATACGACAACGAACGAATAAAGGCCCCAGATTGGAATTTTGATTTACCAAGTAGAATGAAAGATTATTCGAGTTAGATAGACAGCGGCAACTCGTGTGTGTCTGTGTGTGTGTGTTTATATACAATGGAGTCGTACGGAAACAGTGAGGTTAGGATAAATGGAAAGATAGAAAAAATGCATGAAGACGGAGAATGGGCCTTACGAAAGGCCTGATTGGCCGTGTAATCCCCATTAGGGCCCCTCAGAGAATCGATTCCTCGTTCTTCCATCCGAGTATCCGCATAAACGTGTGCAACAGACCCACACACACATATATATATGTATATTTATATATGTTTGTGTGTATGAGGCCCCGTTCTCGATATTCAAATAATCGAACAATGGATACGACGTGGCCGTGTGGCTACAAGAGCAAAAAAGTAGTAATAATAATAATGAAAAAATATATGTAAGGCCCTGACTTGCCTTACTGCTTCACGAGAAAAACGAACAAATTTAAATAATCATAATAATGATAATGCCCGTCCGTAGCTTGGGCCCGATGGGGAGGATGGGGGGGGGGGGGATATCGATGCCGAGCGGCAATAACCCATCTCCCACCGACCCCCCCCCCCCCCTCTCCCCTCTCCCGCTCGTATTATGCCCGATGAGGCCCACACAATCTCAGCCGACATTTACGCGCGAGTATGTTATCTAACGCAAAGGCCCAAAAGCCGTCGGACCGGGAAAAATAAGGCCCCCCCCGACCACGGACCCGAATATGTGCAAAAGGGGTCCTACGGTCCCGAAACTCGTAAACGAAAAAACGAGTAACACAATGGGAATGGATAATCGAAAAGAATTATTTCGGCGGTTATGGTTTGGGGTATGTGCTCGATGGAATAAAGCCAGGGGGGCCTCATGGGGGAGTGAGGTAGGACGGGGGGGGGGTGGAAAGATCGCGGAGGAACCCGGGCCCCCATTGGGCCCCCACAGGGCATCAGACCCACCCGGGCCCCCACATTGCTCTTCATTTTTTACTTTCAAAAATCATGACGATGCTCATTTTTCTGACTCGTGAAGAATTCTTCAAACTGACGTGTAACCAAACGGGGTTCTCTCGCTGCTGGCCCTCCAGCCCCCTCCCCCCCCCCCTTTTCGCCCCTCTTGCCGCCCGCACGCGGGCCCGGGCCCCGTTGGAGGAGCACGAGGAACGAAATCCTCTTCTCTCCACCTACGTCCAACCAACAACCCACGACGACCTTTTCTCCTGGCTCTTCGGACTCCAGATTTTCAGATTGTACATCTTCTTTTGGTTTTTTTTTACGGATTGTGTGTGTTTTTTTTTATTCTTTGAGGTTTGGGCCCGACTGGGCCCTCGACGTTGTTCGAACATGTATGACGGCGACGCTTGGTGATTGATGGAAAACATTTTTTTTAAATGTTTTTGAGACTTGGATTACAAGTGCATTTTGGGGATATATATTTCTCTGACGATGAAATTAACGAATCTAACCTGTTTGCTTGTCATGTGTTTATAGTTAAATCGGTAAATACAGATTTTTATGGTGCGCAGAAGTGAATCGCAAGCACACTTTTTGGAACTAATTGCCGGAGAGTTGAGAATTTAGATTGTGAGCTAGAGTCATTGGTCAGAATGTGTTACTCATTGTTCGCTCCACCTCGTATATTTCGAGCATCATAACTCTTCGACGGTTGCATGAAAATCATCGCGACTGGCGTCGATCGAAACTTCGCGATTGAACAATTTTTTTCGGTCGAATGAGTTTTGCTCCATCGGCTGGCAGTCGCGAGAAAACAAGGGAGGGAGTGTCTCCGGCGCGAGACTTTAACCTCTTTCGCTCGTCGACCGAGTTCTCGTTTGTTTGTTTTTTTTCTTTCTGGTTTGTGATTTTTTTATTTCTCTTCGTTTTTTTTCTGTTTCACGGCGAGAAGCCACGGACCTGAGCTTACATTATAATATTCATATTTCGAACGAAAAAAGATGTTATCTCGCAAATGAATTGAACGCGTTCCGATTTGAGATATCCGTGTGGCCATTTGAGTGTGCGCGCGCCACGATGCGCGTTTGCTTCGAGGACGCTGATTCCTTCATCTTATTCTTGTGCTTCTTATTATTACTTCTCCGTGGGTTCTTGGATGTCTCTCTGTCTCTCTTTCTTTGTCTCTCTCTCTCTCTCTCTCTCTCTCTCTCTCTCACTCATCGGTGTTCATTGTAATGGCACCGAGGATCTCGACCGGCTAACTCACGAACCAGAAACGAAAGAACGGAACGAACGAATGAGAAACATAACCAAGATAGAGGACTTTGTGAAATGCGTGACCCAAGAAACCGACACCACACGACGTCTCTCGACGATCATCGATTTTTCATTGTTCTCACGGCTCGCGAAATTTCATTTTTCAATTCGAAAGAATTATTCAGTGGAAAAAATTCGAAAAAAACGTACTGGCTCAATTGCAAATTTGAACATTTTATTGAAAATCGATTAAATAGCTTGAAAAAAAATGAAATAACGTCGAATAATTTAAAATGGAAAATCAGAATGCTTTGGTATCACATAAATAATTGAGTTTCAAGAATTGCCGTGATCCAATTGTTTCAGAAAATTGGTTACAAAAATTGTACAATTAAAAAAAAAACGTGTGCTTGGTATTTTCAACCTTGAACTTTCTTAGGAATCATGGAACGTGAAATCTTGAAAATTAGCATAGCAATACATCTTATTAACCCACGAATTTTGCACCGGGTAAAACTTCAAAATATTCATATAAGAATTGACGATCAGGCAAATAAGGTACTCAACATTTTTGAATTTTTTATTTTATACATCACGTGGGGTATCATTTGAAAGAGCTTGTCACGTGAAATACAAAAATATTTTTTTCATAATTTTCAATAGCACATTTAAAAAAGTACGCTAAAAAATATGCTAAAATGGAGCATTTCCCCCTCCCCTTTCTTTCCGAAACTACCGGACCGAAAATTCCGAAAAATCAGGAAATCCATAGCCTCACTTGGAGCTTTTCGTAAAATAATAACGAAAGTCTCAAGTCTCATAGATTTCTAGAATTTAATCAAACAAACTTAATCATTCGATTTTCGGTCAACTGCGATAATGCGATAAATGTCCGGTAGGTGGCCACGAGCGGTGCACCTTGCGAGAGAACATAAAAAATATGCTACGCAACCCTCTGCGAGCCAGTCGAACTCACTTGGCCATTATAATTAAAAAAAAAAACGAATTTTCATTTTTTTTTTTCATCTTCGTTTCTTCATTTTCGAATTATTCGACCGAACTAAAATTGTTACCGAAGCGGTTAAAAAAAAACGAAAAAATGCATTAAGAGAAGGGATGGGACGTGGGGCGAGGTGGTTGAAGAATTCGAGTTCCAAGTGCGTTCGATAGCCCGGTACGAGAAAAAATATCTCGGCCCCGAGGCAATTAATCATATTTTGAAAATCATTTCGCTCGCGTTCCTTCCGAGATCGAGACGACGAGATAGGACGCAATAGCAGCAGCATCACCATCGTGAGTATAGCCGCGGTACCGAAAAATTCTCGAGTCACGTATTCTCGTATGGGTTTAGCTCGTTCCGAAACGGAAAAACCGTCTCAAACACGTGTCTCGATCGTTCCACGTTTACAAATCTCCAAGCTTTGAGAAACGATCATGAAAAAAAAATCAATAACCCGATTCGATTCACATTTCGAACCTTCAACGATTGACAATTCAACATCAATTTTTCAACCAAGTTTCGCAAGTTCGAATTTAGAACAAATTTTTAAGATCGAGTGGATTGGAAGTGAACTGAAATTACATCATTTGTTACTTTTTAACAGATGAATTGGATAAACGATGTTACAAATCTGAGACATGACGAAATGAAGGTCAAGGGCGTGTGGAATCAACAATGATCATTGTTTTTCATCATTGTCATTTAGAAGTTCGTTGAAAATTACATTTTGAATGTGATAAAAATTTGTGATTGTGAAAAAGAAGGTTGAAATGTGCTCCCAATGATTTTTTGAAATAATTTTGTTGATTGACAAATTTAGTTATTGCAATTCAAAGTCGCTGGGGTTAATTTTGCCGAGTGTGACTAAACCGGAATATTGCTAAAATGTGACTAAATAGAACTGAAGGCTTAATGTCGATGGAAAAACATCCATTACAGTCAATAGTTAAAACCCAGAATTCGAAAACTTTCAAAATATTATCCACATTCATCAATATCAATCAATTCAAATAATTACCATTAATATTAAGTACCCAAAAAACAATAAAATAAGCATCATATTATACGTCTAAGCCAAGACTCCCAACGGTTCGTCGTCGATTCCAATACCACCAAAGTTCAACAACCTCGAGTGAAAACAAAGAAAAAACCACAACGATACACCGATTGGTACCCAAAGCGTAGTCAATTCGAATCCAACCAATCCGGACCGCGTGCCCGTGAATCCGCCACTGCGATAGGCCGTCACATTCGCGCACGTCACTCCGGGCCAATCGCGTGTCGCCTGCGCGCGCACACGCCCCATAATCACCCAATCAGCTTTCATTTCCATCTCCATCGTCTCTCACAGCTTAAATTTCCGAACAATTACAAACAATTCGATACAAATTGATAAACAATGAAAATCCCAGGGCGGAAGATGTTTTTTTAAAATTTTTTTTTCAAGGAGTGGCAGCGTGACAAAACAAAACTACAAAGCACATTGTAGTCGGTGAACACGACCGAGGTTACATTAAGATGGATATGAGTTAAAGATGAAAGGCCATTTGCTCTCTGCCTTTAACCGTCTTATCCTGCCCCTATCCCTTCCCCCCTCCTCGCTCTCCTTCCCCCGCCCCCACATTCTCTCCTTTTCCTCCTCATCTTCGACTTCCCTCGGCCCATCCTAACCTATTCTCATGGACAGCAAACCTCGGCGCAATGCCAACGAAAATTTTTTAAATTTTGTCACGTTCACGTTTAAACACAGTCATTTGTGCGTTCAACCCCCGTGGGGTTCTTCTCTCGCTCTCTCTGTGTCTTTCGCCGATTCTTCCTTTTCATCATTCACGTACGTTCGCATCTTTTATTCGTCCTGTTTCACTCTGAGGTTTCATTGTTCTCCATAACGCCCCCTTCTGCCTTCTGCAACTCGAATGCTCGACGAAATGGAAAAAATATACACACACGCATATGCGCATGCGCACACACACACATATGTGCATATGGGTGGAAATTGTTTTTTTTTTTTACGATTCCCATCGCTCCTCTTATTTGCCACAGTCCACGAAATAACCTAATTTCGAAATTATAACATTTGCTTCGGTCGAGTTGGTCTCGAATTTCGATTGCACCATTCGACGAACTCTCCCCCCCCCCCTCTGGACCGTTGGCGCATCGGTGGAGTGGGATTAAAAACGGATGAAAAAAAAAAACATTTTGCCTTGTGCCTCTCGAGTCTCGAGTACTTCGTTGATCGTTCGAAGTAATTTTTTTTTCTTTTCGAGAAAAAGAATGAAAAAAAAAACGATAAAGATAAAATGATCAACCCAACCGTTGCTACATAGGTGGGCTCGTCTGTCACCACAAAAGCGGATTCTACGATTATCGAAAAATCGCTGGTTGGTTTTTTTTTTTTGTTTCTTTTTTGATGATGTTTTTTTTTTTTTTTTTTTTTTTATGATCGATCGACGGTCACCGGTGATCTGGGCTGGGTCAACGAATCATAATCTGTCTAATCTAATCTTCTAGGTTTATATATATATATATATATATATATATATATATATATATATATATATATATATATATTCATAGTTCGAACTCGTAAGACATGTAAGTCTTATCTTTAATTGCATTACGCAAGTAACAAAAGATTTTTTAGATTTCGGAGAAAGTCGTGGCGTGAAATATTGTCAAATTCTGTAGCTTATATTTTTAATCCTTAAACTAAAAACCCTCAGAATTTTTTTTTGTTGGGTTTCTTCAATCGAAGAATCACGTTTTTTTTGTCTATGATGTAAAAAAAAAACGATAAAATAAAAAATGTACTGCACTCAATTTTCAGATGGGAAATAAATATCACTCCATCGCGATTTAGAACTTCTCATTCCAATTATCCAAAAAATTCACATCAAAATTACTTTCCATTTCCACGAAAAATAATTATTTCACAACAAAAATTCAAATCCACCTCTCAACTTTAGAACATAAATCAAGCCCCGTTAATGATTCTCTCCAAAAATCAATATCCCATTTCTGAAATCCACGAAACACGTCGAAACTCACGGTTTCAGATGCAATTTCACAGTTCCAGATTTTCGGTGCGAACAGGGACGGAAATTAAAACGGTTAGAATTGAGACGAAAAGAAGAAGAAGAAAGAAGAATAAGAAAAAGACAACAAAAAAAAAGAGAGAACGGAATAAAATAAATAAATAAAATCGTGGAAAAAGAAATGAAGAAAATAAAAGAACGAAAGGATCGACGGAGTCTGTGCGAATGACCGAGTAGAGGGGGGGGGGAGTTGGGACCGATGGATTTGGGCCCGCGGGGTGGCAGGTCGGGGGAGACGTGAGGGCGGGAGGAGGGGGGGGGGCGATTGGAGCGAGGCAGTAGGCAGAAAATCGGCAACGGATACCGAACTATATAATATCACAGTCGTCCGGGGCCTGAACGGGGCCTCAACGGGGCCTCCTCGAGGGCCCCGCGTGTTCGGGGGCCTTGTGTATCGCGTATTCGCTGGGCTGCATCGACCCGTCTTGGCGTCTCTTTTCAAATAATTCAAAAACCCGACCGATCGAACATATATTTCTGGGCCTGAGCGAGTTGGGCCCGTTCGGGCGCGCGGGCGCGCGCGCGCGAGCCTCACACACCGTGTAATTATCCACCGCGCTCGTGAGGCCCGCCACCCGGGCCCCCCTGCCCCCACCCCGCGACCACTCGGAGACTCGCCGAATGTGACAGTGGTGCTCAAACGTCTGGTCTCGGTCTTATCGTTGTGTCAATCGATAACCGAATGGTTCGACGAAAAAAAAAATTATCACCGTGAAGAAGACGGACCACATTGTTGAGCAGTGAAGTTTATTACATTTTTTTTTATCGCATTTGAAATAATTGGATTGATTTAGATTTTGATTTTACTTAATGATTTTATTTTAATGAAAATTATTGAAGATTTTCAATCATCGAATTAGCCTTTGGAACTTGTCGCGAAGCAATTATTTTTATGAAGTTTCTCATTTGAAAGTTTCGCATTTGAAATAATTGAATTTGTCTTCGATTTGAGTGATATTAAAATTTTTTCGATTTTAGATCGACTTGAAATTTATTTTCAAATCGTGCGAATCATCGAATATCAAATTTAACAATTAACCACCAAACGTGACTACCATTTCATGAAATGTTGGAAAATTATGTCTAGAAATGATTTGATTGAAAATTGAAGATCTGTGCACTCGTTATTATTTTTTCATTGTTATTTTTTTTTCTTAATTGAGGAATTTTACTTTTAGAAAAAATCTGAATCGACAATTGAATACGTCAATTGTCACGGATAATTAACCACAGACGAATAATAATATTGACTCGACATCAAACAGTTGATTCAATTGATTTATCATTATCAACTTTATTGATGACAAATTTTCTGATCAATCAATCAACAGTCACTTACCTTTGACAGTTTGTAGGTCAAGTTTTTCGTTGGTCCAAGGCCTTCCAGATAGATATCACAAGCTTTTCCACTTTTCCGATTCACAAAACGCAAATAAATTCAGAAAACATAAAAAAAACAACAAACACAACAAAAAATGAAAAAAGAACCATGACCAGCATTCACAAACGATTCATTGTGAAAACGACTGTCGCGACCGTTCGATGAACTGGACGTTAAATAATATCCAAGTTTCGGTAATTCCTTCGTGTCATATTTTTTTTTCACTCTATTCTTTTTCTTCGCTTATTTTTTTCTAATCTTATCTGAGCAAAGAAAAAAAACAGAGACGAGGCGAGAGTTTCCAGACAGTCATGCGATTTGTGTAATCGCGTGCCAAATCGCACAACTCCACGAGGAAAAAAATTCGCAAACTTTTTTTTATATTTCTTATCGCGATTCATAGATCATCGCGTTTGAACGATTACCACGATCCTATATATTTATATATATATATATATCTATCGAACTTATAATTATAATCATTGAAAAAAAACACACACACACATTTTATTAAATTCCGAATAAATAAAAATAGTTTGACGATTTGACGAAACCGAGACGACGAAGACCAAAGAAAAAACAAAAAAAAAACAAATAAAAAACATTTAAATAAAAAAACAAAAACTCCAGAACCAATCATCACGACTCGTCGAATACGGTCCCCACAATTCGTCAATGCCACCTCCAGGCATATTAATTTCGTTCGACCAAATAAAATGTGCAAAAAAAAAACGAAAAAAAACAAAAAAAAATAACCAATTGAGATAAGAAAGAAAAAAAACAACACAAGCACACACACACACACATGATTTTTTCCATTGAAATTCGATATTCGACTTATTTGTCGACCAAGTCGAAGGAACGAATAACAAAAAGAACAGAAAAAAATATAATATAAAAAAAATCTACGACGACCTACGTCAAAGGACATTGGAAAGAAGATCCACGGAGCATCACGTCCAATGCATTTTTTATCTGTATATATATATATATATATATATATATCGGGTCCACTCTAAAAAATCCTCGTCGATCCAGACGTTTCGAACTCGTCGCCCATCGAAAAATAGTTTAAATATAGATGAAAGAGGATTTGAAAAAAAAAAATGAAAAAAATATATATCTAAAAAAAAACCATTGAAAAAAAAAAAATTTAGGGAATCATCTACGGAACCACATAGTCACGTCTCCTGTTTCCCATTCCCACGACAGTGCGAAGTTCGTAATAAAAAAAAACAAAAGGGTTGGCGAAGAGGCCCAGGCTTTCTCCAACCCTCGCAGACATTTTTTTTCTCCCCCCCCCCCTACGGCTCCCTCTGCCGGACTCCACGAGCCTGGGCAACCATCGAAAGTGTACCACCCACCCCAAAAAAGGGACTACAAATTTACACGCTACTTATCTGTATATTTCGTTCTGGGACTGCTTCGATATCTTTCTCTCTCACTCTCTCTCTTGTCTTTCTCTCTCATACGCACTCTTTATGTGTGTGTGTGTGTGTTGGATTAGGATCATACCCCAACACTTCCGGTCTAGCCTACGGCATACTTCAAACACACAAAAAAAATTAATATATATGTATAAATATATGTATATATGTTCGTTCATGTTTGGTACATACAAGTCGTGTATGGAAATAGGTCGACCCTTTTTTTTTTGTTGAGTTTTTTTTTTTTGTATTTTTTTTTTTTTTTCATGAATGATTTTTCCTTAACCCGAAATAAGACAGCTTGTTTGGGACGTTCGAGTTGAAACTCGAGTGAATTATACATTCAAATGTGAATTGAAAATTTATAATTGAATTCATTAATTTGTGTGTAATTATATGGTTTGGGTGTGGGTATATTTTTTGTTTTGTGGGATTAGGATGATAAGGAAGGGGGGAGGGGGGAGATAAAATGTATGTTGTTTTGGAGCTGACGCTTGGCTGCACTGTTGGAGAAATTTAAAAATTTGTTTCGTTTTATTAACATAATTTTTCGTCGACGTTCGGATGCAAAATGTTTTAACGAATTTTTCTTTGTCGTCGATTAATGAGCGATTCATAAATTTCTCATTTTCAATATAAAATAAACCTATCACACTGTTCTTAAAATTATTTCTAGAGAATTAATATTTATTGATATTAATCAATTTTGTTATTATCAAATGATTTCTAGAATATTGGTATTAATCGATATTAATCAACTTTCTTTATTATTAAATTATTTCCAGAAAATTAATATCAATTAATATATTAATCGAGAACCATCTGATAATATTATTAATAACATTATCAGACTATCAATGATCAATGATGCATTTTTTTATTCAACATTGGCAACATCGTTCTCGACAACAATACATTATCTCACTCGTTTCATTCATTCCTTCATTCCATCAAATTTTCGTTTTTTTACAAATCCACAGAATTTTCTTTTTTTCTTTTTCATCACATGAAAAATCTTGGTGCAACGTCATTCCCTCATTCCCAAACCCACGAGACCCGATGAACATGGAATGGCCCATGGGATTTCCACCTCGTGTAAAACAGTTGGTCCATTGCACCATGAGAACAAGAATCTCGGTGTCATCGAAAACCATCGAAAAAAAATTGAAAAAAAATTCAACGTAAGTGCAAAAAAAAAAACATATAAAAAATTTAAAAAAAAAACAGGTTCGAACGAAAAGTGCTTTTTCGTAAAACAGTGTGAAGGATTGTGAACTTCCCTCTTGACACGAGTCTGGTGGAGGAGACATTTATTTATAGGGTCGTTGATCCAAATTATTTCCTCGGTTGGTCCCCCAGTTTCCGAGACACTCGAACCACATGTCAACTTATGCGGGTGCATACACACACACACACACACACACGCACATGAACACATGAAAACATCGGAAGAGCAATGACCGCCCCCTTCGTCTTTCTCACACAATTCCCTGGTCCAACATTTTTTTTTTTGTCTTCGTACCTACTTATCAGTCGACAATATTACCCCAAGGGGGCATGGGGGGGGGGGATGAAGAAAGTATCACAGATTGTGGTGGGAAGCTGGGGAATCCCTCATGCCCTTTGCATCCAAACACCGTTATGTTTTATTTTTTTTTTTTCATTCTTTTTTTTTTTTTTTTTTTTTTTCATTACTCTCATTCGTTTGGGCCAAGTTGGTGCATCGATGCACCCGGTCGGTCCATGCACAAGGGTTGGAAATTTCACTTCCGTTTGTTCGATCCCACAAGGCTCTCGCGGCGTGGGACCAAATTTTTTGTTATTCAAATATTATTTTGTTTTTTATCAAAATTTTTTTTAAGTAATTAATTTATGAACAATAATATTTTTCGTCATTAATGAGATAATGATAATTTCCTTGAGTCGAAAATACTGTTATCCTTTTTCCACTTTGTTTTCATTTCACTTGAAATTTATTTTTTTTCTTATCCGGAAATTCCTTTTGAGTAATTAATTAATGAACAATAATATTTTTCGTCATTAATGAGATAATAATAATTTCCCTGAGTCGAAAGTACTATCATTCTTTTTCACGTTGTTTTCATTTAACTTAAAATTTATTTATTGTTCATCCGAAAATTCTTTTTATGTAACTAATTAATGAACAATAATATTTTTCGTCATTAATAGGATAATAATAATTTCCCTGAGTCGAAAATACTATTATTCTTTTTCACTTTGTTTTCATTTCACTTGAACTTAATTTTTTTTTATTCTCTTTTCTTTATCTGAAAATTCTTCTGGAATAATTAATCACGAATAAATATATTTGTGTTTAAAAATAAGACAATGATAATTTCCTTATGTAGGAAATATTATTCATCTTTTTCACTTTGCCTTCATTTCACTTAAACTTCATTTTTTTTTTAAATTCTTTTTTTTTAATCCGAAAATTCTTCTCAAATAATTAATCACGGATAAACATATTTGTCGTTCTCAATGAGATAATAACAATTTTCCTACGTAAAAAATACTATTATTCTTTTTCACTTTGTTTTCATTTCGCTTGAACTTTGATCCATTCCAAACGACTCGACATTATATTTTTCACTGAAATTCGATATTTTTTTTCATAACCAATCATTCTTAGTTCATCGATCAGTCGCCATTGCTCCATACCCCCCCAAAAAAAACAAGAATAAAAAAAACACGAAAATTGAAGAATTTACGAAAAAAAAACCCAGCGTGACGAGTGTAAGGTTCCACGATGGGGAGGGGGGGGGGTCGAATTGACAAAATGATTAATCATTCGAGCACCTTTCCACGGTGCCACTTCTTACCCATACCTGGACCTGCTGTGCATCATTATTATTATTATTATCATCATTTCTTCCCCCATTCTTTTTTTTTCTTTATACCCAAGTTGTATTTCCAGGATTCCGCAGTTTCCTCACGTCTTTTTTTTTTTCAACTTCTCGATCTTCATGAGTGTGTGTGTTTTTTTTTCATTTCTCACTTAACTCGGTGGGCCAAAGCGTCATGGTTAATATCATCATTGTTATTATTATTATTTTTTTTTTCGAGATTCTTGATTTTTCGGGTCGTTGAATTACAGTTGTGTGGCTGGCGTGATCATTGGCTTCGGGGGCCATCAGCGGGAGCCCTGGAAGGGGTTTTTCACGTCGATCCATCGATCAGAGACCCGTCCATCAGTTCTGGATGGGTTCCGCGCTTGCGTCAAAGAGTTTCACGTTTTCTCTGTCTCTCTCTCTCTCTCTCTCTCTCTCTCTCTCTCTCTCTCTCTCTCTCTCTCTCTCTCTCTCTCTCTCTCTCTCTCTCTCTCTCTCTCTCTCTCTCTCTCTCTCTCTCTCTCTCTCTCTCTCTCTCTCTCGCACCGTGTAAAATCCTAATGATCCAACTCCATGAGAAACCTTTTTTAATCGTTTCTTCCTTTTTTTTTATTCTTCGCCACGCATCGACTCGATCATCGAAAATTCGGAAAAAAAATGAATTGTAAGACGATGATGAAAAAAAAATAAAAAATACATCATTCGTGGATAACGGTTTAGAAAATTCTCACAAGGTGATGTCAACGAGTATGTCGTATCGATGAATCGTACGTTATTTATTATCATTATTATTATTTTTTGTTCTCACCTTCTTTTTTTTAACCATTGTTGATTGCATTCTCAAGAGTCATTCGTTGCCAGCATATTGCCCCGGGCTCTTCGGGGCTGCTCGTCATTGGCCTGGAAAATACCCATCCAATAATGATAAAAGATACATGCGTCTTGTGTTGTCAATGAATTTTAGATAATTCGGTAATAATGATAACTAATTACAGAATAAATTATTAAATGATATTTTTTTTATAACTTACTTCTGAATGAGGTGAAGGTATCAACTTTTCTCATTCAGATCAACGAAAGATAAATATTAATCTCTTGAATTCTTTGTTTCATTGTTGTAAATCTATGAATAAATATATGTACCTACTGCAAATAATACATAAAAAATAGAATTAAAATTTGAAAATTAAATATACAAAAATAAATCACGAATTTTTTTCTTTTGTTCAGATTATTATTATGATTTTTATGATTATTGTGATTATTGAGATTATTGTGATTATTATTATTATTATTGTTGCTGCTGTTGTTGTTATTGTTATTATTATTATCATTATGATCATTCATTGCTCATGAACTGAGTGAAATTAATATAATGAATTGATGAAATTTTCAAATTAAATCATGATGATTATTATTATTATCAATATCGTCTTTTTTCTTTCATCATTACGTCGAACGAAAATTCTCAGAGGACGTCTGACGAATCAATGGGGTTTCATATTACCAATGAATATAATTATTTCACGTCTCGGCCAACTCGTTACTCACGAGTTAACTAGATTAACCATGAATAAGAGTGAACGAAAAAAAAAAGAAGAAAAAAATTCAAAGTAAAATAAATAAATATATACATATATACATATATATGTATATAATGTTTGTGTTATGAAAAGGCATTTGTCGGTGCGTGACGAGTGCAAGAGGCCCGGAGACTTCTGGGATTAAATCAAAGAGACGCGAGGGAACCGGACAACGACGTATATAACGCTATCGTGTGTATATATATATGTATATATATCTTTTCTTTGGTCGTTTAAATTCGTTGATTCGAAACTGAGAATTGACAACGTTAAGCGCAAGAGTGTGAAAGGACGGCGAGAGATGGAATTAGTATTGAGTGAAAGAATAAACGTGATGGCGAACTTGCGCGTGGAACTCCGGAAGTCGTGGTGAGTGAGAGAGAGAGAGAGAGAGTTAAACGTACGGGCAGGATGGGAATTTGTGAACAAATTTATCGGAGCTGTTTTTTTTTTTTTTGTCGTCGTGCTCTCGTAACTCACCCCCTCGATGAGGGAACAACCACGTTTGCTTCGACGTTCTTGCGGTGTTATTTACCACTTTACTTTCTCTCCCTCGGTTGAGATGTACGAGGGTCACGTTATTCTCGCTTTATGATTCAATTTTCTCACTTCTGCCGCCATCACGATGGTCCATGGAGTCGAGATTTTGTCTCGCTCGAGATTTGCTATACGAACGTGATTCATCCGATTTTGGGTGTCGTCGTCGATCTCGAGGTATTTAGGCTGATAAGTTTTATCAAGATTCTTTTGATATCCGGGTAATTTGAGTTGTTCAGGTTGATTTGACTTTTTCAAATTCAATTAAATTGTTCAACTTCGTCAATTTTATCAAGTTGACCGAGTTAATCAAATTCTTCAAGTTAATCAAGTTCTTCAAGTTAATCAAGTTCTTCAGGTTAATAAAGTTCGTCGAGTTAATCAAGTTAATCAAGTTATCAAAGGTTATAAACTATTCAAATTATTCAAGTTATTCTAGTCCCTTAAATTTCTCAAGTTTTTCAAATCAATAAAGTACCTCAACGTCTTCAAATTAATCAAGTTCTCTAAGGCTCTAAGTTCTCCAAGTTTATCGAAGTTTATCAAGTTCTTCGAGTTATTCAAGCTTTTAAACGTAATCAAGTTCCTCGGATTCTTCGAGTTTTTTTTCAAGTTCATCAAGTTCCCCATACCAATAAAGAACCTGAAGTGCATCACATGAATCAAGTTTTTCAAGTCAATAAAGTTCTCCAAATTAATTAAGTTCCATCTGATTTAATTGAACTTCAATTTAATCAAGATCATCCGGTAAATCGACTTTTTCAAGTTAATCAAGTTATTCAAATTTTCCAAATAAAGCATTTCATTCATCTTATCTCTGTAGGTCGATTATCTTAAAACTCCATCAGTTCATCTTGAAACTCGATCATCTTAAAACTTCATTCGACCAAAATTGGACAATTTTGAACTATTTCTAATCGATTGTTACTCGTCGATCAGTGTATCAACGGTATCAACAGTATATCAACGGAACATAAGATCAGGACCTCAGGTCATCCTCAAAACCGTTTTCAGAACCTACTTCAAAAGTGCTACTTTCAATATAGCTTTGCAACCATAAATTGCATCCTATTTTTTTTCTTTATTGCTATATTCACAATGAAACAGCGTTATGATATTTAATGCAAAACAGTGCACTGAATGATTTTGAAAAAAAAAATTGGTAATTTCTATAAATAATGTGACAACGGTAAGTGCATCGTGGATGCACTCGAGACGATGGTGGTAGCAGAACCCACGGTTCAAACGTCGAGCCAATGCATTTTCGCTACTACGAGAGCTTTACCGAACCACGCGTATTCGGAAATCTAAAATTATAGAGGTTCGATAAGTGGCGCCTGGTGTCGGGTACGGGGGCCATGTGCTTCTTCGCTCGCTCGCTCGCGCTCCCGTAACGCGTCGTCCCGCATAGGTTATAAGTCTGGCGTCCGTGGGAGACGGCGCTGATGGCCTCAAAGGAGAATACATATATATGTATATGACTTGGAAAAACGTTTTATACCCTTCTACTTTTGCTTCATTCCGACCAAGGTCTGGGCTCACTCAAGCTCCTTATCTGCGGATATTTGTACCCCACATTTGTGAACCGAAATAAAAAATTGAAAAAAGAAAAATAATAAAAATAATTTGAGGAAAAGAAAAAAACGAACGAGGAGAAAAAAAGTTCTGGCTCTTACTGCTTTTTTGTTTTTTGTCTGGAAAAACATGTATGTGTGGTATCAAAATGGGTCGAATGGTGTTCTATGGTTTTTTTTAGGGTGTTGGACCAATAGTCGAATAATTGGTAAATGAAAATATTTTTTTTTATTTTCCTCCGGATTCGAATTAATATTTTGTGAGGGAAAGACAAAAAAATTGTGAAAGTATTTTGATCCTTTTTTTTTAGGTCAATGGACACCAATAGTCAAATAATTAGTAAATGAAAATATTTTTTTTATTTTCCTCCGGATTCGAATTAATATTTCGTGAGGGAAAGACGATAAAATTGTGAACTTATTTTGAAATACTTTATTTTCTTTTACCTGAACTAATTTGAATCGTATGAAATATTGGCTCTCGTGGGAATAAAAAACGTGAACGTTGGAAATGGGTCATTTTTTGTGTGTGTGTGTGTGAAAATCACAAAAATTGGTCTGGAGTCACGTTGACGAAACAAAAAAACCCCTCAAATATGTGTTCCACACGAACGAAGCAGTCGCAATGGTCGGTCGGTGATTATGAATTCAGAGCCTCTCGATCAAATGCCAGGCACGATTCATTTTAATCTCAAGTCCGTGTTGTAAGATGTAAGACTGTTTCGTTAATTTCGTAAATATTTTTGTCTATGAAATAGAAAAATCATGTAACCCAAAAGGATAAAAATTATAACCCATATATTCGTTTGGGATTCTGTTGCATCTGTTGATGATTCGTTATTAACGTCTTTTTGATCAAATTACCCCAACGAATATTATGTTCCAACTTTTTTTTTCTTTCAATCGACACGAAAATGAAATATCGTGATGATTATCAAAATATGTAATGATAGGGAATTAATGAAAATTTTGAACCGAATAGAAGAAAATAATCTTATTAATCAATTTCCACATTCTCATTAATATTTATTTCGAACATAGAAAAATCTTTGTCAACGTCCAAATAATGATATTCGATAACATCAACAGAATGCATAATTCGAACGCCAAACAAACTTCTTAAAAATAATTAAATAATTCTCAAAAAAACATAAATGATAAAAAAAATTGATTCGAATAAAATTTGAAAAAAAAAAAAAAAAAGATTTATCCCGAAATTCGAAATTTCCACAATGCCAACTACCAAGACCCGGAAGGACAGCCGTGAACGTGTTAAATTACCCAACGGCTGTGTTACAAAACATCGATGGGTGGGCGTCAGATAAAAAAAAACAGATTTCTAAAAACTCCGGAAAAAAAAATTCGAAAAAAAAAAAAAAAACGTCTAAGAATATATTGAAGATTTGTGAAAATCGTAATCTCTTGTGAAAACACAGCTGGTGGGTTACGTGAAAAAGGGTCACATACACAGAGCACCGGGGACAGCAGGTAAGGCCCAAGTTTGATCCTCGCGGAGTCTATCCAGTTGGAGGCAAAAAAAAGAAGAAGAAAGTCGCACAAGGGCGAGAAGAGGGGGTAAAAGGGAAGGAAGGGAGGGGGGGTAAGGTCTGTGAAAAGGCTCCCACGTGTTACGGGAAGCGAAGGAATCAGGGGGAGATGTCATCTTGCGCAATTTTTGTTTTTCACCCTCTTCTCTATTTTTTATTTTTTTCATTTTATTTTTTTCATTTTATTTTTTTTTCACTCAACAATCCTTCTTACGTTTCCTTTTTGGTGTTATACAGAACAGTTGCTGCTGCTGCTGCTGCCCCCCCCCCCCCTCCTTTCGGGTATTGGATCTCGAAAATCCTTTCACCTCGATACCCACTGTCGCAGTGGCAAAACCAGCGGGAGCACGTTCCTCTACGTCAGGGCCCATCCCTTTTCAAAAGGGTTCCCCGCGACACAATCTTTGACGAACCCGAAAAAAAAAAAAAAAAACATTCTCGGATGGACCATCTGGGGGAGAGGGAATATGTAACTACGAACTACACCGTAGAATTTTATTATTATTATTTTTTTTTAATTCTTCGCTTGAGTCATTTGAGATAATTTTTGGAGAACAAATATGGAGAACAAGTTTTATTCAAGTTACTTGAGTTATTCGAGTTATTCAAGCTATTCGAGGTAATCAAGTTCCTCGGGGATTCCTCGAGTTTTTCAAGTTAATCAAGTTCCCCATGCTAATAAAGTACCTGAAGTGTACTCAAATTAATTAAGTTTTTCAAGCTTCTTCGAGTCAACAAAGTTTTATAAATAAATCAAGTACAATCTTTGACGAACTCGAAAAAAATAAAAAATTCTCGGATGGACCATCTGGGGGAGGGGGAATATGTAACTACGAACTACACCGTAGTATTTTATTATTATTTTTTTTTTTAATTCTTCGCTTGAGTCATTTGAGATAATTTTTGGAGAACAAATATGGAGAACAAGTTTTATTCAAGTTACTTGAGTTATTCGAGTTATTCAAGCTATTCGAGGTAATCAAGTTCCTCGGGGATCCCTAGAGTTTGTCGAGTTAATCAAGTTCCCCATGCCAATAAAGTACCTGAAGTGTACTCACATTGATCAAGTTTTTCAAGTTTTTCGAGTCAACAAAGTTTTATAAATAAATCAAGTACAATCTTTGACGAACTCGAAAAAAATAAAAAATTCTCGGATGGACCATCTGGGGGAGGGGGAATATGTAACTAAGAACTACACCGTGGAATTTTATTATTATTTTTTTTTATTCTTCGCTTGAGTCATTTGACGAAAGCGAATTGATTTTTTGAATTATGATTTTTTTTTAATTGACGAAATTAATGAAATTGGTGTCTGTTGCCCTGAATGCCCCCCCCCCCCCTGCCCTTTAATTTCTGAGCTATCGATTCATACGAAATGGAAAAAAAATCCCAGAATGCAGCTCTTGATTAGTACTTTTAATTTGAATTCAATTGAAATTATAACCAAAACTGTAACAAAAACAGTTTAGGAAAAATATTTTTTAAGAATTTTTTTTTTTTTCATACAAGTTAATTTGTCAAGGTAAAATAACTCCTATTGCGTGTCATAAACATAGTTACAAAGAAATTGCAAAATCAAGATTCAAACAAATGTTGCTAACAATTCAGATTTATCTATAATTGTTCAATATTTTATTTTCAAGTTGCTAATTGCCAGAGTCGCGAAAATTCGTGAAGAAAAAAAAAACAAAATTGCAAAAAAGGGAGTGCAACGATAATGACGATGGCATCGAATCAAAAATTCTTTGGCGAGGAGGTCGAGGGGGGGGGGGGCGAAGGCAGTCCGAAAGTTTTATCGTACTTGGTCGTTTCTTCGAGGTTCCATTGTGACGATAGCCAGGTCGGTAGATTCTCCAAGGACTTGTGTGTGTGTGTGTGTGTGCATGTGTGCTTTTACCAAAAAAATGTTCTTTCTCTTTCTGGCTACGAGGGCCCTTCTTCGTTCGCCGTTCGGGGTCCTTCACCCTTTTTTTTCGTTTTTTTTTACGTCAGCTGCGCACCACCTTAAAACATCTGTACGATCGAACCATGCTCATTTGCTCTCTCACTCTCTCCGACTAACCAACTATCCCCCCACCCCTCGCCCTTGCCCCACTTCTCCCTTTACTTCCTCTTTCACTCTTTCCAAGCTCCGGATGACTGTTGTTACGTTGGTTGGTTACACGAAGAATAAGAAATCTCTTTTTATTATTATTTTTTTTTTTAGCATTATTATCTTGATATCGATGCTATCTCAACTCTTTCGTCGTTCGACATACATAACACGATGTAGCCCCACAGATTCTTACTGTTGCACGAAAAGAAAGAAGGAAAAGAGAAAAAAACTACTGCAACGATTGTGGGCGAATGGTTTTTCGTGGGATTTTTACGAAATACGTAATTTGTGCGGAATTTTTTTTTTTTTTTTTTCATTCTTCGAAAATTGTTGGCTTGAATTTTTCATAAATAATTCTATAATTAGTGGCATATAGCAATTTTTTTAAACAAAAATGTATAATTGAATAATTCGTTTTATGATTGGATAATTTTACGAAGCTGTTTCGCTGTTTTACTATAATAAATAAATCGTTCGGTTTTGATGAAATTCGAGAATAATTATTGTATTCGAAAATTTTGATTTTTTTTGCAGATGGATTATAATTTGTGATACGAAATTCCGTAAAACTTGGTAATCAAATTGAACTCGTGTCAGGATACAAAATGTTTTATTGATGTTTTTGTTTTATTATTATTATTATCAATAATCGATGCATTATTATTATTATTATTATTATTATTATTATTATTATTATTATTATTATTATTATTATTATTATTATTCATCGATTATTAATTATAATTAAAATAAAACAAATATATTAATAAAACATTTCGTATTATTGTTATTATTATCTTTACTAAAATTACTTTTGGTCTGTCTCTTTCTCTGTCTCTCACTCTTTCTCTCTCTCTCCCTCTCTCTCACTCCCCGTCGTTTACATTGTGCACTCGGTTTGGATCGAGTTTGACGCTAGATCCCGATAACGTCTAACCCCCTCGCGAGAAGGATTCTGATCCTGACGGTCTACCGAACCGCTCCCTCCATCTCACTCCTTCCCATTATATCCCTTCGATCTTACTTTTTTCTTTACCTTTATTCCGCAGCTTCTTCTTCGTCGATGGATCTGCGGCTTGCGTTATTCGACGGGCCGGCATGACGGTGTCAGTTTCGTGGCATTGTCCTCTGTCGGTAAGGACTGTAAAGTCGAAGAAGGTGTGTGTGGGGCGGGGGGGGGGGGCGAAGGGAGCGAGCAATGAGAAAAGATGAGGAGGTTGGAGATATAAAAGTTGTGCCCCGTCGCGGGATGCAGCGAGGGGAACGAGAAAGAGAGAGAGAGAGAAAGAGTGAGGGATAGCGAGAAAAAAAAATTGATCCTTAATTCTCTCGACGTTAGTTCGGACGTTACCTCGGACTGACCACATTGCTCACAAAAGCCCTTTAATCATCGGCACCATCGACCACTTCCATCAACCTGAAACTCGAAAAATCTCCTCGATCCATCGATCGCATTGTCCATCATTTATCATTATATTCATTTTTCCGAATAGCTCATGCGCTGTCTCACAATTCTTTATTTTCTAATACTTTCATATAGAAAAAAGCTCTCGAATAATAATTCACAAATACATCTTAGAATTTATCCTTTCTTGATCTAACAATTACGAAATTTTTCATTTGTTATTCGAACATTAATGGCTACATATATTTAATAGTCAATCGTGGTGTCCAATGGTCGAATGTCAATAGTCAATAGTCAATAGTCAATAGTCAATAGTCAATAGTCAATAGTCAATAGTCAATAGTCAATAGTCAATAGTCAATAGTCAATAGTCAATAGTCAATAGTCAATAGTCAATAGTCAATAGTCAATAGTCAATAGTCAATAGTCAATAGTCAATAGTCAATAGTCAATAGTCAATAGTCAATAGTCAATAGTCAATAGTCAATAGTCAATAGTCAATAGTCAATAGTCAATAGTCAATAGTCAATAGTCAATAGTCAATAGTCAATAGTCAATAGTCAATAGTCAATAGTCAATAGTCAATAGTCAATAGTCAATAGTCAATAGTCAATAGTCAATAGTCAATAGTCAGTAGCCAATGGTCAATGGTAAATAGCCAATGTTCAATGGTCAATGGCCAATGGTCAATGGTCAATGGTCAATGGCCAATGGCCAATGGACAATGTTCACTGGTCACTGGTCACTGGTCAATAATCAATGGTCAATGGTCAACAGTCGATCGTCAATAAACAATAGCAAATAGTCAAAACCAAAAATACATTTTTTTGAATTCGCAAAAACATTCAAACTCTCCCATCTCAAAAAAATATGTCTCATCTACGAAGACGCAAATACAATCGAATTTTCGCAGATCACACGCAGATAAATGTCAAGTTAAAAAAATAAACAAACCCGATATTTTTTTGACATTCGAAAATGTTGAGTCCTTTTCCCAGGACTCAGGTATATCGCCGAGAGTTATTTAACGACGTTTGAAAAAAAAGCTGAAGAATTATGATACGAAACCGACGGTTATTTAACCAAACGTATTTTGAATCCAAAATTGTATTTCTCTCTCTCTCTGTCTCTCGCTCTTCGTCGTTCATTTGAATAAGATTCTACCCTGTTTATCATTTTCTATAATACATGTTTTTTTGGCCTTTATCCGGACGCTCGTTTGGCGTTGCAACCCTTTGCGACTAAAATCACCCCATTCGCGCAGATCGACGAGCATGTACATATATATATATATATATATATATATATATATGGGATTTGAAATCCTTTCCCACCACGAGGGGTGCCTGCACGCAACTATTACCGAGTCCCGCATTTTTTTTTCTTTTCTTTTTTTTTCCACAACCCCTCCGCGCGTCACTTTCGACGTCAAATTAGAATTTTTTACGGTAACCGTCTGCGGATCCGTTGTTTCGTTTGTCAGCAACGTAAAAATTTGGTTTTCCACCTGGTTCAACCCCTTACCCGTTCACGTCCGCACAAACCCTTATTCTCATCCACAACACGACGCCGCGGTTCTTTCTCTCTCTCATTGCATCCCCTCGAAACTCAAAATCCTACCCTTTCGCGCTCGAGGGATTATTTAAATTGTACAAAATTTCACGCATCTCGTAACAGGGTTGGTAAAAAAAAAATATATATATATAAAAAAGCCATTATCCCGAAAAACATTCTGAAAAATCGTACGTTGATTTGTCAAAAATGAATTTTCAATAATCCAATTACTCATACATACAGATATATTTTTTTTGAGAAAAATGATTCCAACATGACGAATAATTTTATGGAAAAAAAAAATAAGAAAACAACAAAATTGTTCACACAGTCATTTGTAACGGGAGATTGTTCGAAAAAATATTTTTCACGGTCATTTATTGTTTGGATGCGATTTTCATTTTTTTTTTCCCATTGACTCATCGAAACGTAGTCAAGTTCGAAGAGGGATGAAAAAAAAAGAAAGAAAAAAATAACCGTCGATTAAAATTTTTTTTCGAAAAGAAAAAAGTGACGGGAAGAATTTTTCGATGAGTAAAAAGAGATTCCTGGATTCAAAAAAGAAACGAAAAAAAAAGATTTCTCACAAGACGAGTGATTGTTGAGCGCTGGTTTGGGTATTACGTGATATTCCTTCTTCGCCCCCGGAGAGGTTGGGGAGGGGGGGGGGGGGCATCATGACAAAATGACAAATGGATTTCTTCGAGCGAGTGTAAAAGACCCGCACGAATTCGACCAGTCGATTACCCAGCTCGACCCTGCTCGATTTCTTTTTTTTATTCTCATTTTTATTTTTTAACGATTTGTGACATAATCGTCGCTACGACTTCGGAGCTGTCCACAATGCTGGTTCTGTCACTGGCGCATGATCGATCGTGAGTTCCGATCATGTGTGGAAAATTTTTTTACTCGCCTGCCGCGAATCTTCATTCACGCGAATTTTCATGGGACTCACACGTGGGTTGCTGCTTGTGGCGTAAAAAGTTACCCTTTTCTTTTATATATATATATATATATATATTTTTTTTTTTTTGTGTTTGTTCCAAGACCCCCTCGAGGCAAAATGTTTATTTCCCGATGGTCGTTCCGTCAACGGTTCAACGATCAATTATACCCTCTAACGGTTCCACATTGTGGAAACTCGTTATTTTGAAAAAGAACATTGATGAGAACATTAGAAATACTCAAAAAAACAAAATTCGATGGAAAATACGTTGGATGGCCAAATTGTTAGAGACAGCCCAAGTAAAAAAAAATATATATGTATATATAGTTTATGTATAAGCTGTATGTAGACTTAGGGATGGGCATTCATTCAATAAAAATGTATTTCAAATACTTTTCGGACCAAATGATAACGAATTTTATCAGATTTATTAAATACTTCATTTCATTGTAAAATCATAATTCACGTAAATTGATCATAATTATTTCATAATTGTGAAAATATTGATTTTTGCACACTAATTAATCATAGTTATTTGTTAGAAAAAGTATTTGAAATACATTTTCATTGAATGAATGCCCATCCCTGTAATATATAGACTATATCGTTTATTGTAGTCAATGTACATAACTATACATAACTATATACGACTATACATAAACTATGGATAGATTATATAGTTTATGTATAGATACATATATGGTCCATATACAGAACTATAAATGCCCAGTTCCATATCATAGTTCATATATGGCTCACGCATGCGCAGAATAAAAAAAAACAAGTTTTCTCTAATTTTTCGGATAAACATTTGAACAATAGGTCACCACAAATTCATTTCACCTCGCATCCAAAATTCCCACGCTCATTACAAGAATGTAGTCTGTCACGAAGAAAATGAGATGTCGGAATTGAAAATCCGTCGAGTCGTATGGTCCAAAAGTTGCGACGAGTAAAAAATTTTGCGACGAGTAAAAAATTTTGCGACGAATCTCACAGCGTTCGGATGCTTTATACGGCTATGAAAAAAATTTGACACGATATCCAAGTACACCTATTTCATAAGAGTAAAATCGATTTTACATTTGCATCGATCGCCCCACAGAAAAAAAAAATTCCAATATTTTAGGTGGTTCCAGTATTTAGGTACTCAACCACCTTAAATCCTAAAAAAACAACAAAGAAAAAATGTAAAAAAAAAATAGATGGCGAAGATAACTGGTCAGAAAAATTGGGAAAAAAAATCAAATATTGATTCTCGGATGAACTTGGTTGGCAAAAGCGTGGCGAACTCGTCACGCGATCTCGTCTTCGACCACGTTCGAGGTTTCACCGCCTTTATTAAGTGATTACTCTCATTAGCGTGCACGCGATGTAGCTTTGTGAGTTCGCCGGTTATTCTTCTCTCCCCTCTCCCCCCAACCATTCCCTCTTCCCCTCCTGTCCCTCAACACTGGCCATAATCGGTCGCGCGAGCGCATGCGCCGCCAAACGACGAGCCACGGCAAAATGGCGTCCATGGTTTACGTCCTCGTGATGCGCGACAACCCGAACGACGTTCGAAACGAATGAAAAAAAAAAAATACAATGCTCCCCCCTCCCTCCCCTCCCCTCCTCGGTCGGTCCAATAATTACTCATTAAAAGCCACTGCCAAACGGCGATAAACGTAAATTCCCAGACGGGACCGATGAGTCCCAAAGACGCGAAACAATTGTCATGCGTGTAAAAGTCCGGCAAAACATTTTGATCGTCCGAAACTTCCGAGTGTCGACGACGCGCCGCGCCACCGACTTAACCTCATTTCCGATGACAAACGTGACGAGAACCCCGCGTCGAGGGTTTCGCTAACTACAGTGGAACCGCTCGATAGTCCGAAATTCGGGGGTAGAAATGGGCGGGATTGGACTATCGCGAGGGTTGATCGCCTCACCAATGGCGTAACGGTTCGATGCTATTTGTGTTAGTGTCTGGCGACGTGAAACCAGTGACTCTCGAATCAAAGCATTTGATTGGTGTTCTGCATCGGCTGTGAATTCACGGGAAAATAATGATATACCGATTGAAGCAATGAAAAAAATGTGATACGTAAGGCAAACCGACCGAAAGTTAAGTGCAGAGTTATGAAAAAAAAAACAATTACAATTTTTTCATAATTGTCCCGAACTGTCCGATGATTGTGACAACCTACCCCACAAATTGTCCATTCAAGAAAAGTCAACTGCACAAGCACATTGAAAATATACGAATAATCCTTTTGAACATATAATTAACCTCTAATTATTTCATTCGAATCTACAGCTGTCTGAACTAAAATTGCTGAAAATATTTTCCAAAACTTTTCAAACTGATTATCGCTGAATTGGAGGATTTTGAAATGCGCGCGTTTTTTTCGATACATCATGAACGTACTTCGATTTGAGAATCACCGTATTCTGATCACAGGATATTCCGCGAGAGGCGCCACATTTTGGACTATTGCGTGTTCGACTATCGAGAGGCTCGACTGTACTTCTGTACTCGCCTTCCCATCGTCTCGAGTGGCTCTCGCGACCCATCTCCCCCCCACCCCTCCGCGGTTGTCATCCATTAACGTTTTTCCTGGCCATCGAAGAATTAGACAAAACAGAGAAGAGCAGAGGTTAGGAATCCCACGGGTTGTCCGGCATTTTTCTTGCTCCAGAAAAATCAGGTTGACGATTGGTCAGCGCGATTGCGCGCCGCCAGTGGCGATAGTGTGCATTAGTGTGGGTCGTTCGTGTCCATCGTCGTCGTTGTTTCGTTCTTTGTTGCGTCGTCTCGTTCGGCATGCGCAGTAAGGCTGACCGGGACAAAGGCTCGCGAGCCGGTAACCGAGTGTGGAAGACAAAAAGGTAATAAAAGTATCAAAAAAACCTATACCCCCCCCCCTCCCCCCCAACCCGGTGCCCCTGGCGTTAAACCAAAAGGGGGCAGCATGCGACGATCGTGGAACCATAAATCAATTAATTTTAGCTAGTTCGATATGCCGGCTAATTTAAATTCTTTCGGTTGCCTTTGAAATTATTGGAGCACATTTCAGGGATAGATGTCCCGCGAACTTCCCTTCCCCCTCCCTGCCCCCTCTCCTCGCCGCCCTAACCTCCCCTCCGTCTCTTCTCGTCAGTCCGAAACTTCGGCGACGATGCGCAAGCGCCCGGTAAGAGTGCCGGCGCTCCGATCACTCGTTCCGTCCTCTCTCTTTGTCACGAACCGTGAAAAGAAGCTGAGACGCCACCTCAAGTATTTCTGATCGAATTCCCGAGTGGCTGGTTCGTTCTCCAACGCACGGTCGACTGTCTTTTCATGTATACATATACATGTATATATCTTTGTCTCTCTCTTTCGCTCGTTCTTGATCTGGCAACATTCGATTTTTACCTTTCGAAGAGTCGTTGAGTAGAAAATTTCGTACCCCGACTTCGACGACGATGATCCGCCAAACGAACAAATGAACGATGAGTGACTGAAAAGCCGACGAAAAATAATTCAGTATGCGCAACTCGTGGAAGGGGAGAAGGGCGGACGCGGTCTCGAGCGCGCAAATTCAAACGTTATCGACAAAAAAAATAACAAAGGGTGTTCATCATGTCGATTCCTAATCTTCAATCCACGGGAATTTTCCTGATTGCGAAGGAACAATGGAAAATGGTTCCTGATGGGATTTTTGTGATCGTTGGGATTTTCCTGTTTTAGGTTATTTAGTTTGAACGTTTTATTTATATTTGATCGGCGGTAATGAAACTCGTCTGATAAGGACAGCGATTAGAATTTTCGATAGAGCAATGTTCTGATCGATATACAATTTGCTGAAAGTTTGAGAAAGCTCAATGTCAATTCTCATTGCAGTGGCTCATGACGCTTAGAGTGAATAAGCATGAACGATGATCAGACTGAAGTTTAAACAAATCATAATGATACGGAAGTTCAAAATGTTTCAAACGTTTTTATTTTGTCGCTCGGGGCGCAGGCGTAGCACGCGACTCTAAGTGAAGTGAGCTGCAAACAGATTAAACAGAGACTGGTTACCCGTCGAAGATCGGTCACCCTGTATAATAGTTTAAAAATCTTATTCTCCCGTACGGCTTAAAAGTAACATCCCGCCCGAGGTCATCCTGTGTTCGAACGTTTCCGCCGATGTGCATCACCGAATTCACACATCTGATCAATGGGTTGTGCGTGTATAAATATGGAATGAAAAATCGATGGTTTTTCAAAGGTGGCAACAACCTGGGGCGCCACCTGGCGTTGACTCGCACGACTTCGTACTCGACAGCGACCGCCAGTCGAGCCAACAGCACAGAAAGCTGCAGATGTGGTGATGTTTTATGTTTTACCATAACGACTGCCGGTGTAGACGCTCCCTTCTACTACCTACGTTACCTACGACAGGGTGGTGAGCTCTCGCACGATAAATCACCTCACGATGGTAAGGAATATTCTTCACGGTCGATAAGGTAGAAATTTTCACCAATAATCGCGTCGCTTTTTTTCGCTTTTTTTCATCGACGAACCGATCGTAACAAGATCGATCGACCGAAAAAAAATAAAGAGGCGAAACCCAAACCCGACTCAAACGATCGATCGGCAAGCCAAATCCCCATGGAACCAACAATGGAAAATGGAAAACGATTCGCCGTGTTTCAATCAGCCCGAAAAATTTTCATCGACTCGACAATTCGAGTTCGCTCAAACATTTATCACGAGCAAACGAGGTCGCAATTCATTTTCGCAAAATGAAATTCCGTTCGAGTTAATTGGTTCACCGTTCCAGAGGGATACGAAAAAAAAAAAAAAAATCCAAAAAAAAGCAAATGGCGGAAGGTTGGAAAATCTTCACTCGGTATAATTGGCTCTAACGCGAATTACAAAGTTCTCGGGGATTAATTTTCAACTATGAGAAATGGAGGTGAAAGCGAGACGGCGAGATGAAGGAGAAACCCAGATGGTGGAAAATGGTCTCTGAGGATGGATGACGGATGTGAGTTAGTCCTAAACAAACAAGAAGATGGCTTTTCGCGCTTGGCACGGATGAGTTGGCTTGTAAAGAGAGAGGAAGAGGAGAATTTGCAGAAGGAACTGCGTGTGCACGTAGACGGAACGAGAGGCAGACAGAAAAGAGAGAGAGAGTGGCAGAAACGGCGGTTGGGGGAAGGGGGGGGGGGCAATGTGCCCACGGGGTATCAACAAGTTTGCTCGGGAGCAAGGGCAAAGGAGGACGGGAGAGCTGCTTCTGCGGGTGGTGGGCTGTACAACGGGGCTCGCGCGTTTGTGCGGTTTGTATGCTGGCGCTGGTGCGCAACCGTGGCCTCCTGACGCGAAAGGGAGATCAATTCCGTCGCCAGGTTTCCCACCTCTCTCCCCCCTTCTCTCTCTCTCTCTCACTCGCTCGCTCGTACTCTCCAGTCAAATTACTGAGAAACTCGCTTAGGACATTTTTTCCACGAATTAAATTTTTTTCCACGTTATGGTGTGGCTCACGTATTCGCAAAGTAAACGGAAGGCACATCAACGACTAGTCATTGGCATCATCAACGGTTTCTCGGTAAGTATTTCTCGTAATATTTTTTGTTTTTGTTTTTCTTTATTTTTTTAAATTAAATTTATCATGAAAATAATCCAAGATTGATCGAATTTAATATGGAGTCAGGTTCGATGATATTTTTTATACTTGCAGAGAATTTCGATTGAACAAAAAAAGGTTGACGTTCGAAGGCAACAGCACTTGGGCGTTGAAATAATAATGAGGATAAATTATCGCGGATACATCGGACTACGGAGAAGTGAGGTAATGTTATCCAATTGCGCGTGTTATGAAATTAATCAAATTAATCATGTCACCCGTGTTTCGAGGTTATTACAAACGTTGAACAAAAGCAACTCGTGGCACTCTCGAGTAAATTCCGTCGTCGTGCAATTAGAGAATTTTCGGGACTACAAGGAGCGAGAGTGGATATCGCGGTGACGCAGGGTCTGGCGGGATGTCGAGGACGAGGGTCCGTGGGGTGTCGTTCGAGACCTTCGCTACCTGGATCCGCACTGTTTCGCGGCTCGGAGCAGTTACAGCAGCACATGAACAACGGGACTGGTATTGTGAAGAGAGAGAGAGAGAGAGACCAGAAGGCTATTGCGACCTACGAGGTCGTAGGTCACGTAGTGGTCCATCGGGACCGCAATGCGGAATGCCTCCGGACAACTTGTTTCCCGTACCGAAGATAACAACAATAACGCATAACCATCTTTATTGCCACTAGGCTGTGACGAGTTGGTGGGTCGCGGTTGGATCACTCGCAATCCTAAAAATCGTCCTAGTCCGATAAGACCTCGGAGGCAAGAAAATACCGCAAAACCCGCTGGCCGAACGAACGACGCCTAACAAAACATCGACCAAACTCCTAAATATGCAAAACACCGAGCCAAAGTTTTCGCCGACCCCGAGAATGGATAATGAGCCAATTGCCGTCAGGAGAGATCAAAAACTTCGATATGAATTATAACGACGCAACGAAAGCTTTTGATTCGACCTCATGTTGGTTTTTCTTCGCCGACGGGTTCGAAACGAATTTCGTCGAATTTGAAACCTAAATACAGATATATCAAGATATTTTAATATCGGATCTTGGAACGAATGTGTCGAACGAAGGGCAAAGATCAATATCTCTTGACCCCCTACCCCCGAAACGCTCTGTAGCACGGTCTCACTCACGTCGGCCCCTTCTCACGGCCCGTACTCCTGGGGTTCTCTCTTTCTCTCTCTCTCACTCTCTGCCCCGTGCCGTTGGAATATTCCCTTGGTTGGTTTCGCGGTGCGTGACCTCCGAACCTCCCCTAATTCAGGGCTCAGCGGCAACCCGCGTAACCAGAGCCAAGCCGACAACCGGGGCTTCCCCGACGAAGATCTGGGTCTCGACCCGAACGATGATTCCCTCAACGCACCTAAGTCACTCGCTACTTAGCCTCGGATATTTAACTATTTCGCAAATATCCCTCGTGTCCACAATCCCAATCGTCAAATGGCTGGAAACAGAAACAGACAAAAAACAAAACAAAACGTAACCGTTTGATCTAAATTCGAAATCCCTGTTGAAACGGCAACGGGCGAATTGTCCTTTTTTTCGTTGCCAATACTGCGAACCAACATTTCGATTGAAATGAAAGCACCGGATGAACTGACTCCGACTATTCGTTGGGTTCAACCGTACGTTCTAAAGACCCAATCGTAATGACCGATGCAATCGTCCATTACCATTTCAATTGTGCGGACGATATGATCCCGATCCGTCCGAACGCGCCGATGAGAGCTTTCAATTTCTCTAATGGACCACAGCTTTTCCCCCTCCCGGTCATTGAATAATGGACAAAAGATATTCTCCATTTGGCACGTATTAGCGAATCCGGGTGCAACAAACTAATCAAGGACAACGGTTCCAACCCTTTCCCGATTCGGCTGAATCCTTCCGGATCCTTGTCTTTAGCCGGGAAGCCTTCGCAGTATGAGATTCCAACAGGGTGCTTAGCCATTCCCAGTCGACACGGGGGGGACACTGTAGATCCTCAATCCCTTAATTGGGACTAAATCGATGGATTAAATCCGCGCACAATGTCCATTATCCGGAAAGCAGCGTCTAACGCGGGTCCGATAGTGCCTACCGGCGTAGTGGCATGCGCCCCCGACGCGTTCCCGACCTCGAGTGTATCGAATCGAGGATCTTTGCTGATTTTCGGGGCAGGCTCGAGGGAGAGAAAGAGAAAGAGAGAAATACCTTGAGAGCGAGAGAGAGAGTGAAAGCGGGAGAATAGCGCGCGCGCACATTACGACTACGTCCCTTGTCCCTCTGGCAGCCCCTGGTGTCCTCGCGTCGGGTTCTCCCGGGCCCTCGGGTTCCGTTCAGCCAGCGCGTACAGTCAGTACGGTGTGCTCGCGCGCTGCCTGGACCGCAGGCGCCGCTGAGCCAGAGCCGAATACACCGGTGGTCGCGTTTTCATAGTGCGAGGTACACGTTTAACCAGGAACGGTAACTACTTGGGAGTGCGAAGATAATGAAAATACGAGGCTGTAACTGCTAGAATGTAAACGGAAAATATGTTCCGAGAGCGAGAGAGAGAGGAAGAGTAGGAATACCAGTTTTACCCATGGGTCACCCATCTTTATCAATCCAAAGCAGCCCGCTACAACCCCTCAATGCTAGGCGTACCGAAGCCTAGGCTCTCTTACTCACTCCCGCTTGATCTCACCCCGGTAGTCTCACTTCGCCCACGTTCTCTCGCTCACCCACGCTCGAACTACCCCACCACATTCCACCGACTCAACCATCCCGGTCACATCCCTCTCGCGGGCTTCGGCTGCTACCCCCCGGAGTAGTACGGAACCGCTACTCGTGGTATCAACTACCGTTCCACTCTCGGTGGACTACCCCGTGCGCTTGTAGCCGAAGGTGCTGAAACGAAATTTCCAGTGACTCACTGCGAACGAAAAAAAAACAATGGGAAGAACTATTGTCCGACGATGAAGAAAAGAAAGTCTTTTTGACGTCAACTACCGGAACAAAGTTGGAATGGAATAATATGCCTGAGGGATGGAGATGGTGAAGGACGGTAGAGTGTGATACGCGCACGGAGAGTCGCACCGTAGATTTCTGTCGCTCGATTTGAAATACCGTGCGCGGTTGTCCGCGGTGCTCGACAGTTGTGTCACTGGCTGATGGAGGTTCGAGCATTTGTGCTGGTGTGATACTACGGGATGATAGGTTGGTGCGGTGAGGTGATGTCGGTTGATTTGTGGTAATAGTGCTGGCCGTACGTGGCCTCGACCTTTGGGAGCTTGCGGGACTTCGGGAACTGCCGTGGATCACGAACGAACCTGATTAACGGTGATCAACGATGACGCAGCGAGGTGATACCGTCATCGACGTTCACCGAAGATTACCGAATACTGCCGATAGATCGATCGCAGACAGCTCGTAGCACTTGGCACACGAGTTTGATCCATCGGGTAAAATTGTGCATGGTGAGAATTACGATTTTTTGGATTTCCGAACAAAGGGAGCTACCAGAACCCGTGGGAGCATCCTAAATTTAGTGGATCACATTTTTTCCACGTTTTTATTTGGAACAACTGTGAAAAATTCAAGGCTCTATCTCGCTCGGTTCGACGGGTACAGTGATTTTTGGACGAGCGGCTGGACAACTTGCTCATGAGGGTTTTGGGATCAGTCTGGTTGGAAGACGATACACGAATTTTTCATTGGCTTTGGAATTGAATTGAAATACAAATGGCTCTGGGACGAAGAATGACGACACGAGAAATAACGAGCGTGAACTTTCATTCTGCGGCCAAATGAACACGTTGGTACAGCGTTTTGGATATTCCAAGTAAGTTTGATCATGCAAGGCGGACTGACACTTCCGTGTTCGTAAATTATATTGTTTATTGATTATACTGTATATAGTTTGTCGGAAACTGTGCTATAGTAACCACTTCAACGTTTTTCTTGGGGCTAAGATTAGCAACAGTCGGACTCTAGTGCTGATTTTCTGAAGCTGAACTAACCGCAAAACTTGAATAAAAACGATGAACCTGATTTTTCGAGCCCTGTATGAAGAAAATTCAATTATGTGAGATACATCCACAATATACGATTCATTAAGCTCACGAACACGAAGTCAGATTTTTTGTCGGTGATTTCCCATTGCAAAGCCGTTACCAATCGATTTCAGAAACCTGAATCGACGTGGCACACGCGTTAATCGAAAACGTTACTCGCTAAGCTTTAAAAAAAAATGTTCACTATTTTCACAGGATAATGCGATGATTATCGGACTCACGGTGATATATTCATTTGTCCCGGGGTGTTTGGTAAATGCACGTTTATAACTGCAATCAAACCCATAATTATCATAAATTTCACTGTCAATTCGGTGGCATTTCGCAATACCTTGCTAGATCGATGGATCCGACAAATATTGTGGGATGGCTATTGGTCTGCGAGACCCATCTGCGAAGCAAAACGTGCGCGCGCACATACATAATGTTTCCGTTATACTGCCATTACGCCATTTTACTTCACGGACAATATGATAATACTATTATTTCGAAGAAGCCTCCTAAGGTTCGCCTTAAATAGAAACAAGCTTATTACGGATTATTCCATCGTTGAATAAATCTTTGCATAATATATCAATCGAACGAATGTGTTTCGATGAATATATATTCGAGTAAATTTGTAAAACACAGAGGGGATGAGACCTTTTTGATGAGCCATCCTGTAGCTTGCTACCCTTTAAAGTCTGCTGATCCACTGGAAAGTCCAATACTAAGGGCCATGATGGGCAGTTAACACAGACCTCAGTCAATTGCCGGACGGATCGTGCTTGACCAGTGATTCGTGAATGACATAGTGGCCAAGGGAGACCCTGAGGGTGGAAACAGCGTGGGTCGGCCTGAATAGCTTGTATCCGAATCCCTTAGCCACCGCACACAACGCACATTCGCAAAACCTCCATCTCGCTTCGATCCTTTCGTGAAAACTTTCGAGGTTATCGAGTTACATGGGTCTCTCGTTGCTACAGCAAAAACTTCTGACCGAACAAGAGTCTTACTTTCATCGCGTCCCCCACTCGTTGCTGTACAAATGCGATACCCAAAGGTCCGAAGGCAATGTGAAAATAGATCAACCGAAGCTCCCCACCATTGAGAAAGCAATGTTTCTTGGAAAATTATGCCACGGCCAGACTGTTTCTCCAACCGCAACACGTTTCCCGCAAAACAAGTTACAGACACGGGGAAACACTATGGTAGATTGTTTCTCGGAAGGGAGGGGCGGAGGAGTATTGTTGATCGTTGAGAAAGGCGAGTCTGAGAGCCTCGGCACCCTTTCTTCGCGATTGTATGGACGTTGTTTCCTAAGAAATCAACCGGATTCACGGTGGTATAGATTAGCCAGTGTGTTTCACACGACTCTTGGTGCTTCAAGAGGCTTCGTGAAAGTTAACGAGCTGTTTTGTTCTAATTAGTTCTATGGCAAGAATGTGGGGAGGAGGACGGGGGTTATGAAACATGGGCGAAACTGGCAAGAACTCGGAGACGCTTTGATACATTGCTTCCAGTTAGTTTTCCATGATGAAAAATTTTGACGGGGTTATTCGCGGGTAGTTGGCATTACAGACTGCCATGGAATTCAATGGACTTGGCGAAATTGAAAGGTTTTCAATGATGAAGATTTGAGAACTGTGAAATGATTTTTTTTTTAAGCAATTCAAATGGAATCTTTTACTGTCTCGCGTGTATTTCACTTTGATTGATTCTACTTAAAATGTGTTTGGGACGAAAAAGGCCTGGGACTCTTATTAATTTTTACGAAAATCAAAATGTAGATTTGGGTATTATGAAAATTAACGTTTTTCGACTCCGTTGAAATTTGACAAGCGTTGAAACCCTTTTGGACGTATTTCGAACAATGCTGACAAAGCTATCGCGATGGAGGTTAATGAAACTTTTATGAAATTTAAAGTTTCATCAAAATAATTGCCACGCGACGCGTTGTCTGCATAATGGCCGATCATCGATCGACCACTCGCCGAAGGAGCTTCATCAACGTCGAAAATAATTCGACGATAATAATTTTCCACGTTCAAAATTTCTCCCATCGATCACACGAAATTCTCCGATAATCCAGTGTGTCACCAAGATCACACCGATCACTCGCAACTTCGGCAATTTTTTTCACAATTCTCGCCGAAGCGAATTCGATCGAAAGGCGATTTTCCGATGGCGTCCGATTGGAAAGTTAAGGTGAAAATAATGTTGAGAGCCCTCGGGAGTTTGGTTTGATCGACAATGAGCGTCCGGATAGTTGAGAAACTCGTGTTCCAGAGTCTGAATTTCACGACTACGGAGGAATCCGACTGAACGTTGAACCCCGGAGGCATCGAGGTGCATCAAAAGTGGTCTCCACCACCTTCCAAGGACCACAAGCTCTCATAAACCAACGAAGTAGGATTGAACTTGTTTTCCCAGGCGTTATACAGCATCTGGCATCAAACGTTCGGAAATTGTCATATACTCCTTGATCGTTTACTCGCATAATGACGACCTAACGTTTTCCAAACTTCGTTCAACCGAAATCCCGTTGGCACATGAACTATCCGGACAAACTTTGACCAGTGCTCGAAATCTCATAGAGTTGAGGAGAAAAAAGAGTCCCAGCCTTCCCTGCTCCGCAGAATGAACTACAATTAGCGAGATAGCAGTGCCGATGGCGGTGAACGTTCACATTGTGGCAGGGTTGGTGGACGAAAAAGGAAGTGGATAGAGACCCGGAGAATGGAGAGAAGGCAACACAACGACAACAACAAAAAAAAGTGTACCTTCCTGGGTTGGACCGGCACTCGGTTCGGTGGATCGGGGTGTGAGATACGACGAGGAATAAGCGACAGGGCTGTGCAGCAACGGCGGGTGCAGGGAGGAATCGGCGGGGGGTCAGGAAAGGGGGTGGATTGTCGGAGAGGTCGCTAATGGTAGCGGAATCGGGCATGGAACAATGGACATAAGGGAAAAAAGGAAATGCGAAAAAAAGAGAACGTTGGAAAGGGTTGAAGCTGGGGGGGTGGGGAAGGTTGGGCGCGACAGGGCTTCTCCCGCCACCACCCCCACCCACCCACGAAAGCGAGAAACAGCAAGGGTAAAGAAAGATGGTTGTAAATGCTACCAATCTTTTTTTTTCGTCTCGCGTTTCCGCCAACAAAAGACGATCCTACATCAAACATTTGAATTAGGAAAAGAATTCCAGTCGTGGTAATTCAACACCTGCGGCTGGTAAGTCCGGGTCGTTGGAGATATGGATTCCTGATTGAGAAGGTGTCGGAAACGTGACGGGTATTCGCTGTGGGCGCAGAACCAAGTGGCTTCGCAGTCGCGTAATTCCGCAAATCGCGTCTATGACATATTACAGTACACATAGGCAAATATATTACGACCATTTGATTCTATTGAAGAATTTGAATATTTATATGAGAATAGTTGTCTTGAAGTAAGTTGAAATAGAGCAGTGCTGTACAAAAAATTATTGTTACAGTACGAAACATTTGAATTGAGTTTGTCGCTTTTTTTCATTCTGGTTTGGGGTTGGGTCATTACCGTCAAACTTTCGGCAGTATGAGCCTTATTGCCATACGAACAGGGTTTTGACCTATATGACCGATGATATCCAATGCAACCTGGGTGCGATTTTAAAAGGCCAAACTCTGGCTTATTCGCATGTGATTCGCGTCGAAGAGCTATGCAATGGAAATGTATAAGCCTAGTAATAAGAAGCAGTACGACAAACCCCGGTAAATGCGACTCCGTACAAAGTACAATTGCATGTATGTCTAACAAATTGAATTAAAGTAAATCATAAATAAATCAATAAAGTATTTTAAAAATCAAGATAGAACATGTAAAAAATCATTCTCCAATAATGGATTATGTTGGATTTTCATTCTCCTAAAAAAAAAGTACTTCTCTTTATTAACCCAATTTATCCACAGTTGTCCTTGCGCGGTTTTGTAGTTCGCTTTCGGAGAGCAATAAAACGTTTATTTTTTCACTCCCTGATTTCCCTCTATATATTTTCACACGATTTAATACAACAATTTATGTCGTTTTCACGTCGCTTTTCCATTGCGACGGATCCACGCGATTCATCAGTTTCGGCCACCATGGGTGCCCTAAGTCCTACCCAGACGCTATAGTATGGCAACGCACACAGTGATCTAAAGCCTCGTTCTGCAAAATCCATGAATTTTTCCCCTTGGAACCTTGCTTCGTCAACCACATTTTTCACCTTCGAACCTTGTTCTTCCTTAACTCCTTTCCCGTTGGCCCTCAAGGATTACAATCCTGAAGGTATTCAGGCCGGATCCATATTTTGGCCGGTAATCCGCTTGACCCGTTAATTACATATCCCCACGATTTCGATTGTCCTTCGGAGAGACAACTATCAGTCCGTATCTCGTTCAAACGCTTGAATTATGGAAAAACTTCTTCACCCTCACTATGGTCTGCGCCCGTTGACTCTCGAAGCGGGATCCCAAGTGGTTTACCGCCCGGTTGACTCGGCCCCGAGTCACTCAGACACAGAGTCTTCGCTCACCCAACAAACCGCCACTCGTCCGAGTCGTTCTTCCGGATCACTAACGGGTTTTCTTCGACCTCTTTTTTTTTTTGTTTTTGCTTCTCTCTCTCTCTCTCTCTCTCTCTCTTCCCAGCTTATTTCTTACGACAAAGCGCCTCTCCGAGCAGAAGTGTTTTTGTGTGATCCACGACGATTCCTTGGTTCTCCTACTATTTGTCGTCGTTGGAACGTCGTCAGCGTTTATTGTTTTCCCGGTATCGCTAAAAGGCCCGTTTTTGGCCGCAATTGTTGTTCCGGGTTTGCGTCGTTGCGTCTCTGTGACATTCCGAATCCCCGAGTTGGGGTCGCTCGATTCTTCGATGCGGTTGGTCGAATCCAGAACGCCTTCGATTGTGAACCAGGACTCGGCCGGTTTCCCGTCTGGTAAACTCGGGGGAGGCACGGCCGCTAGAAACGACCTACCCACGTTTGCACCCCTCACTAGGTTCACGGTTTTCCGTGCCAATTCGATTTCCAATCTGTGCGTTCGCTTCCTGTACAGAATAACTATACAGATGTACGTTATATGTATGTGGGATACTGCATGAAAACGCCCGCCCGATTCTCATCCTCTCGCGTCTCATTCCCTCGGCCCGGTACTCAATCCCACGGTACTTCGTCGACCCTCTGTCCCGCCCGCGGGTTCATTCCCCTCCATTACCCGGTCTCTCGGCCAATTTTTATTCGATCACCTGTGAAACTAACCTGACCCAACCAATTTCTCTGTGTGCTTGTCCCTATCCTTTCCATCCGCATCGTCTGTCTTTCATACATTTTACAGTCTGTACTCTCATCTACTTTGCATCCGCGTTACGCGCTGTCCGCTTGTGACGTCCATTTTCATTGTCCGTCTGTGTGTGTGTTGAAACGTGGGCCGGAAAGTGTCGCTTTTGTCCTGTTGACAGATATATATTTCGAAGCTGGGCTCGTATGTGTTGGATTGATACGGTATGTATGTTTTCGTTTTTTTTGCATTTTGTTCTGCTGCTTTTGGTTTTCTTGAAATTTTGTTATTATCTTTTGGGGTTTTGTGACGCTTGAGGATGAAAAGGGAAGTCTTCTGAGATCACTCGCGATTCTGTCCGTGTGTCACAGCCAATTTTTTCCTGAAACCAAAAATTCAAAAAAAAAATCAGGGGTGTTTCCGGGGTGAAATGAAGCCGAAAAAAAATCACGACCTCAATCAGCGTAGATTAGGTTTTGACCGTCCGATTTGACAAAAAAAAAGTTGCAATACAGATCCCACTCTGAATTTTTGGCCAACTTCATTTTTTGGCCTCTTGAAAGCATAAAAAAAAAATCAAAATTTTTAATTATGTCGAAATACGAGTTTTTCCATTTGGGGGTTGTTTTGAATTTCTCTAAGGGTTGTAGATGATCTGAAAATTCTGAAAAAAAATCAGGGGTGTTTTTGGGGTGGAATCGAAACCGAAAAAAATTATGAACTCGGTGGGCGGGGGTCAGGGTTTTGACTGTTTAAATTGATATGGAATCCCTCATATATAATATAATATTGTTGATAATCTAAAATACTGGTTATTTATCTATAAAGAATTTGCAGTTAACAATCGACCGGATTATTATACTCTACGTTTGAACAAAAATATGTTTTCCTTTTTATATAATCTCTTTCTCAATTTCGTGGCTTCACAAAAAGTGTTTACCTCAGAAACATGGAATAAATGTGGGCCAATCGTCGATACTCGAGACGCAGATTGAAACGTTGACGTCGATCTTGTACGAAAACAAAAAAAAATTGCACAGTCAGATGTAACCGGAAAAAAAACGAAGTTCGCACGAATGGTGAGCACCGAACGATACTTCAGCGATACTTCAACTTCGATTCTCGACGAACACAGGTTTTTTTCCTCCATAAAATTTCAATATCCACGAGACGTGAATTGTAACAAACAACAACAACAACAACAAATAATCAAACACCAGTCCCCGCGTGAGATATTTCACAATAAAACGTATGCGAAACAAAAAATGTCGATGAAGAGCAAAATTGTGAAACAAAACGAAGAGAAAAACTATTTTTATCCGCTCAAATGTAGGAATATTGTTGATATATATATATATATATATATATATATATATATATATATATATATATATAGAACAGGCGAGAGTAGACGGAATTTATGGTCGGATGGATGTGGCACAGACGGGTTCGGTAGCATCGATATAACGACGACGAACCAGATGTGACTCGAGTATTCTGCATATGGCCATGTTTGATTTTCCGACTGGGAACTACAGCTTCGGAGACGGTAACCAATGCCAACGAAAATTCACTGCTTCTGCTTCTTACCTTCGGTTGTTACGTCGATACTTGGCTTTCCCTCGCAGCATCTTCCAGAAATTGGACGTTGCCGAAAAAGAAAAAAAAACGCGGACACAGACTGCACAAGGACTACTTCATTTTCCTTATTTCGTTGTCGTGACGATAACTCATCCGGAACCCCCCCCCCCCCCCCCTCTCAGCAAGAGCCGGTGAAAGGTGCGATAAATCGCGGTAAATGATGTGGCCATTGGAGCGAATGTATCTACTGCACTCGGAACATCTGACACGGATGATAAATCAGTCGCGTGTTGCTTCTCAGACCTAAATTGTTTCACTCGAGTTTGGCGATAATTTAACTAAATTGGGAGGGATGAGGCAAAGGTGGGAGAATAACTTTCGGCACAACAGTCTCGATTGTCCGGTCTATTCCCGCCACGCTGGGCGCATCGATTGGAGCTGGGAGCGGTGGGGGAAGCGTCGGGCCAATCAGCGTGAGCGTCACCTGCGCGGAGCTCCCATTGGCGGCCCCCGCGCAGCGTCCTTTTGCGCAACAGCTTAGCGCGGCCGATCACAGGCCTCGTTTCCAAAATCCAGGCCCTAGTCCACCTAGAGTGTGTGGAAATTAAGGAATAATTCAGACGCTAAATTTTGGGGTAGCGGAAATTTTTCGAATAAATTTCACAACTCTGGCAAATCGGAACGGCTGCATCGATTATCGCGAAAATTACAGATCACATAGAAATTATAGGGCCCAACATGTGTGTAAAATTCCAACTGTGTACATTGAACCGTTCTCGAGTTACAGACTTTTTAATTCCCCAAGGTCATCACTAATTGTCTGCAAATGTGATTTCATGATGTTTTTCCGCACATTTCCAACACGTTGACAACGAAATTTTGGGGAAAAAATAGGTTGAACCTTCAGATAACTTCTTCCAGGTGGAAGCAAAAACAAAATGGATTCACCTGGTCTAAAACCCTGTCATCCATTTCTTCTGCCAAATACTAATCGGATCACTATTAGTCTATTCTGCCACCTAAGGTTCCTCGTGGAAGTTGCCCAGGACATCCATTAGGCCAACTTTCAGCCACAAGTTCATGCTCACCCCCCGGGCGACTGGACCCACGGTCATTGGCACCGCAGCCACGATTTCCAATTGTGTTATCGGCACGGCTAAATCAAATAATATTATTTTGTCGCGCCGGGGAGTAAGCTTGGGAAAGGGAATGAGAGGGTCCAGGATTTTCCGGTGCTCTCGACCAGCGTCAGAGGCTTCGCCAAAGCCCTTGCGTCCACCCTCTCGAACGCCCCTGTTGCACCCCCGCCCGCCGGTGAACCGGTATAACTACCACCGGTAACCGGTAACACGCGGCACGAAGGCGAACACAGTTTGCCGGAAAATCCGCGACAAAATATACGAGGGCCGATGCTCGACTTCGTGGACCATGGAGAAACGTGGGAAACCCAACAAACCTGTACCAACCACCATCGACCCCCGCACACGTTCGAACCAGAGGCCCCAGCCTAGATTCGCGTCGATACGCGCGATGCAGCATCCCCTGTACAAGTAGCGCCACCCCGTACGTGCGACTGTATAGGATACTCGTTGAACGTGGTCGTCGTCATCTGGCACACACGTTTTTCGCGTACATAGATCCGGCCCTCCCCTCCCCCCCCCCTTCATCCCCACGGTGTTTCAACGGCAAAAAGATTTTTATTATTTTCCGATAATCCACGGCCTTCGTGACTTCGAAGCGACGAAAAAAGCTTTAAAAAATATATATGAGCGATTCCACGCGACTTCAGCCACTCGAAAAAAACAAAAAATTTCCACAAATAATTTTAAAAAATTGAGCTATTTTATTGCAATATATTCACCGAGTGGCGATTTTTTAAAAAATTTTCTGGAGGTTTTATCGTTAATTAACGCTTTTTTAATTTTTTTCATTCAAATGGCTGTATCTTTGGCATGATTTGACGTATTTACATTTGTAAAAAACGATAATGTGCGTCTTTTCATGGCCTTACAGAAAAAAATTACTTTAGATTTTATTGAGCAAGTTAAACGTCCGTTTCAGGGCAAAATATGCAAAAATATTTTTCTTCTCAAAAAATACACTTTTTATTTTAGTTTCCAATACTTCCCCAAATTCTGAATACGAAAAAAGAATTTTTGATATTTTTTATATCGTGGGATCGGTAATCGGTAATGCGTAATTTTATCGATTTTATTAATAGGTTTTCTTTCAGTTTAAAATTATTTGTGGAAATTTTTCTTTAGTGGCTGAAGTCACGTGGAATCGCTTATATATAGAAATTTAGTTTCCATTTTTACGATAAAAAAAAATAGAAGAGAAAAGGAATTAATGATAACAATGATGATAATAGGGATAATTATAGGAGAGGCAGATGGCACGAGTGGTAACGCACTCACACAATCATTGGCTCCTGGGTTCGCATCCCCGAGCTGACACCAATGAAGAAAAAATTGATCGTTCTCAATAATATTCTATTCAATTTTTTCGATAATACGTATCAAGACCTTGACAAGTTTGCTCGCTTACGAAAAATCATTATCTGCAATTTTTTCATAAGCTATTCTTGCTACGGGTATTCGTTATAATTTTCTCCTGTGGTATGAATCCCTGTTCGAAATTCACCGTTGATAAAAAAAAAGTTGAATACATGAGACATTGATCATCGTGTAAATTATCATTGAAGGTGTTTGGGGTTTCGATTCACAATTAATTGCCAAAAAGCCGGGCTGACGGATAAACGGCTGGGCAACGACGAACCTCGAGATACAGGACGTGCGACCTACGACTCTGTACCAGTGTGCGCCCGTTGTTTACAGTCAGCTATATCGCTTGGACTGGTTCCGGCATCGTTGATGAGAGCCCTAAACCATGGCAAGGTCGAGAGGTGAAGAGTGTTGTGAGGCGCCCGTAAACCTCTAGGGATCCCTCTAACATGCATACATACTTACATAAATACATACATACATACATAAATACATACATAATAACAATCATCACAATAATCCTTGTTATTATTACAGCATACAGCAATACTCAGTATTACTATTAATATTAATATCATTAACTACTGCTATTATTATGGTTGTGTTTATTTTTTTTTGTCGCCGCCTCAATTTGGTTGTCGGAGCGTTGTTGTAGCAAATATGAACAACATAACAATTAACACACATGCGCAACTACCTGAAAGCAAACAAATTTTAATGCCTGACCGAGAAGAAACTTAACCTATGAAAGAAACAAAAAGAAACAAAACAAAAAAATAATAATCGTTGCCAAAGCTTCAAGGACGATATTATGTTATTGCTGTTGCTATTGTTGTTGTTGTTGTTATTGTTTTTGTTGTTGTTGTTGTTGTTGTTGTTGTTGTTGTTGCCGCTGCTGTTATTGTTGTTGTTGCTGTTGCTATCATTGCTTTTCTGGCTGCTGCCACTCATGTTGTTGTTATTGTTGTTTTTGTTGTTGTTGTTGTCGTTGTTGTTGTTGTTGCTGCTATCATTGTTTTCATTGCTGCTGCCACTCATGTTGTTGTTGTTGTCATTGTTGTTATTGTTGCTGCTGCTGCTGCTATAATTGTTTTTATTGCTGCTGCCACTCATTTTGTTGTTGTTATAAAGTAAAATCTAATTGAATGAGAAATGAGACGATAACAGATGGTTTGAACGAGCGAAGGATGGCGCTGCTTACGATCCAGCACATTGTATCATTGTCATACCCTACGGATACCTAACCCCCAACGCGTCAAACCCAATTTCGAATCAAATTGAAACCGAAATTTCCGTCGATCGTGTCGACCATTCGGTTTGGATTCGTCCGAAATGATTGTGGTTCATGGTTCGGTCCGTAAAATGAGAAGGCGCGAAACGGTGGGAGGCGGAACAACGATGATGGGACGATTGGCTATGGCGCACGTTGTGCGACATTCGACCGCAAAACTAACCTCAAACGTACTGGTGTTGAAACCCGGCCCACCATTGTTTCAACCCGAAAAGCACAATTCTGCCGCATTGTTAAATAATTTTCCGACCGTCCGAAAGGACCCAGCTCTCCATCTCTCTCGGTCCATTTATCTAGCTTTCTCTCTCGCTTTTCCACTCTCTCTCTCTGTCTCTGTCTCGCCTGAATTTTCGTTGGAAAACCCGGTGAGCCCAGGACACAGAGATGGAAAAGTATAACCCCAGCGGTACCGTTTCCATTTCTATAATTAATGGGACTCGCCCTCCCCCCCGCCGCCCCACCGCCCGTGGGAATTCCGCGAAAAGGTAACCTCAAAATGAAGTCGTTCCAACACCCTGTGCACGAACCATTTCGAATTCAACTATAACCTCACTAACTGACCAACCAAAGTTTTGCCGACTGGGACGAGTTGGCGAATGGGGTGAGAGACGAAGGCGAGTCGCGAGGGGCGGGGGGCGGGGGTGAATTTTAACTTGGAATATTTGCACTTTTGCAAGTTTTTTCAACGACCAATGTACGTGTCTATGAAACACGAATGTGAACACATTTCTGTATTTATGAACACTTCCGGTTGGTAATTTTCTTGGACTGCTGCTGGAGTTTCGTTGTGAAAACGTATTTTCACAATTTTCCGTCGGAATAACGAACATGGGGGAAATAATTAACTTTTTATTCGTCACCTAGGATTTGAAATTGGTTTTTTTTTGTTTGTAGAAACTATTCAGTTTTTTTTTTTTTGGGAAATTCGAATTTTTTTAAATCGTAAAAATATTGCCAAGCGGCGAATTTCCGGTCGATTGCATTCATATAGAATTACGAGCAGGATGCTGGGGGACTTTACGTAGAGGTGGGCGTTTCGTGTTCTTCGCCAAAGTGGATTCGACCGATGGGATGAAAAATAAAATGTTTTTTTTTCACGTTCAATGGGCTTTGGAAATAGGAAATAGTTTTTTTTTTCGTTGTCCCCATCCCCCTTCGCGCTCTTTTTCCGAACTCTTTTATGAACAGGTGAATAAATAATAAAGAATGTGTGTTTTATTTTCCGGTTATTTGAAAAAATATTGGACGATTGAAAAAAAAAAAGGCTGAATAGCAAAATTTCGTAGTTTATTGATTATTATTATTGATTTTTTTTTTTAATGTACGAGTAGTTATGCCGATTAACAGTAGATTCGTGAGAGTAAAGAATTTTCTGCGTGCTTAGGGACGACTCGAAAAAATAATTATTTAAAAAAAATAAATTAAAATAATAATTAAAAATCTCATGTTATTCAAATGGGAAACAAAACGAGCTCACAGCTACGTCTTCTCATTGGACTACAGTGCTCTGGTTTTGCGCATATTTTTATTTATTTATTTCGAACCTATCTGGGGGGCGCACTTATCGAAATTCGTCGACATCCCCATTAGGGACCACCCTCATATATATTTAAATCCATCAACTTTCCAACTTTTTCCATTCAACTCATCTTAAAAAATTTCGTTTAAGTACGTACTTCCAGGAGCGTGGAAAAAATCTGCCCCTTAATCCCAAGACACTATGGAGAACAAACTTTGTCCTTCGTTTATTTAACCAACATTACCCATTGACGTTTGGCACGCTCTTCTTGCAAATATTAATATAAACAAGAACCCAAAGAACTCGAATAATCCATCAGATTAGTAGAGAGAAAAAAAAATTGACGAAACATTTTTTTTTTCTGTTCTCCACGATTTATTTATCATCAGCGATAATCTATATAGGTATCCAGGTACATAAGGGTGGTCCTTAAATGACCTCTGGGAAATATTAAAGTTATCCACCCTCCATATGGCTCAAAAATGAGAAAAAAATAATTTCCATATTTATTTCTCGATTTCTGTTTTCTTTTCCCTGGTCGTCCTATTTTCACAAGAAAGTTTCGTAAATATTTCAAAAATAATTCCACGTTATATTTTCAATTTAAATGCGAAAAAAAAGCTGTCGAAAAATAACTGGAAAAAAATACACACATATATATATATATATATGTATTGTGAAAAGCTAACTTGGAAAAACATTAAACAACAAACGTGTTTCCTCGACGTTTCAGCACATCCTGAATTACGGTCACACGAAAATTTCGAAAATAAAAAAAAATGCCCATCATCCCCCAACTCCCTCTACAAGGGAGCAATAAATTAAATTCAAACAAACATTTTTCGTTCCCTCGAATAAAAGATAAAAAAAAAATAAAAAAAAAAAAATTCAAAATAGAAGAAGAAAAAAAACGGTGATTGAACAAATCTCCACGCCCCCCCCCCCTTCGCCCCCGACATCGTTATCGCAGTGCCATCGTCGAGGGATGGAAAAAAAAAAACATTCTTTCTCTCACACACATCCTCATTAAACCCCGTGTTTCAATTTATTTTTCATTTTTTATTCATTTTTTTTTTTCATCATCCCCCATTCAACTTCTTTACTCATCGCCTTGCGAGGGGGTGAGCGGGCGGGTAGCCCCTGCCGGATCTGCGGCAGGAAACTGTTCAACGTTCTTTCAATTTTTCTCTTTTTCTTTTTTTTTTTTTTGTATTTTTAATTTCTTTTCTTTTCGTTTTGTTTTTTTTTTTTCACGCTTCGCTGCGGTCGCGACGAAGAAAATGGGTTTTTCCCGCGTGCGGGGGCGAGCTTTTCCGCGTCGGGGAGCGTCGATTATGCGAGTGGGTGGTTAGGTCGGACAACAGTGGGCGTCGGTTGGGCGGGGGGGGTGGAAAACCGTCGGTTTTTCAAAGAGGGCGGGTGGGGGAGGACGATGAGGAGGAAGGAGGCCGGAGTGAAAAGTGGAAAGAGACGAGAGGAAGAGGACAACGGCCAGGGCGGTAGCGGTTTGCGAAACCCATCCGAGTCTCGTTTCCGAGAGTTGCACTAAGCTTTTTTTTTTTTTTCAACATCCCAACCATTTCTCTCCCTCTCGAGCAGCGAACCTCTCCGTCCTTTTCTCTTTTTTTTCGTTGTTGTTCTTCATCTTCTTCTTCTTGTTCTTCTTCTTCGCTACATCTGACTCGATTTTCCCTTCCATCCGTGTGGGGCACCCTCTCCTTCTCCTCCCCCCTCCCCGCCATTTTCTTTCTGCCACATCTGACTCTATTTTTTCATCCATCTACGTGTGACTCTCTCCCCCCTCCCACGATTTTCTTTTTCCCACATCTGACTGTATTTTTCCTTCCATCCGTGAGTCCCACCCTCCTCTTCTCCTCACCCCCTCCTCCACGACTCCTCAATCCAACAACCCTCTTTGCCACGACGCAACGATCCAGTCGTTTTTCTCCTTTCGCGTTCGGCCTCCTCGGGCTTCGTTCCACTTCTCGGCCATTTTCCCTTTTCTCTTTGCCACGTGCCTCTCCATCCCCCCTCCCCACTCCTCTCCTCCTCCCCGGGAAACAAGTCACGCGGACTCGCGGTAAAAAACCCAAAGGAAAAATCGTGAAAACTGAAAAAGACTGGGACGAAGTAAAAAAAAACCGAAAAATCGAAAATCGAAACCACAAAAAAAATTTAAAAAAAACAAAACGAAACAAACGAACAACAATGAAGAAAAAAAATCGTCAAAACTGAAAAAGACTAGGACGAGAGAAAAAAAAATAGAAAGAAAGAAAAATCGGAAATAGAAACTCGAAACGAAACAACGATCGAAGGAAACAAAGATGAAAGGAAGCAAATGAATGAGAGAAAGAAAGAAAGAAAGAGGAAACGACGATACGACGAGGAAGATGGGGGATGCGAAGAAAAAAAGATAAAGAGAGAGAGTGAGAGGGAGGGAGAAAAAAAACGAAGAAGATGGAGCATGAGGAGCGAAGTAAAAAAGGTGCATCGGAGTGCGATTTGGCTGGTTGTTTGAGAATCGATGATGGTCGACCGAGATGGTTGAGCCATGCGGTTGGATCTGGGGGGGGGGGCGGAGGTCGGGGGTGGGGGTGGGAGGGGGTTTAAAGAGAACGAGCGCGTGGGCGACGGAAAGAGCGAACGATGTGAGGGAGGGGAGGGTGGGGTATACGTTCCCCGGTCCTCCCGACTGAGGAAACGAGTTGAGGGGTGGATTGGGGGTTGTTGATTTTTTTTTTTTTTTTTTTTTTTTTCGTTGTTTTTTCGTTGTGCGCTTGTGTCTCGAATGGTTTCGAGGGATGAAAGAGAACGGTACAAAGTGGTGGTTTCGAAGGGATGATAGAGAGGGAGGGTGGAAGGGCAGGGGAGGGGGATGGAAGACACGAAGATTGGAGAGATGTAAGTCGGTGATAATATAAATGAGGGATGATGAAGAGGGACGATGAAAAAAAGGAAAAAAAAATTAATGGAATCCGATGAAATGAAAAATGAGGAAATGTGGACAATGGAAAATTGTCTTATGATTATGTTTTGGTTTTTTTTTTTTTTTTTTTTTCAATTTTTCTTTCATCTCTGTTTCAGTCGATCGGTGTGATAATTTTGAGAAAATTATTTTGAGATTTTTTGGGAAAGGGGGTGGTTGACTGATGTGGAAAAAAGTGGATGTTTATTTTCGGGGAATTATTTCACGGATGGGTGGAGGGGTGGATCGTTTTTTTTCTTTTTTATTTTTATTTTTCGTTTCTTTGTTTGTCGTGTTTATCGGAGCGTGTCGAGCAGTCGTCGATGAAAATTTGTATTGTTTTCTCTGTGGAAATTCGTGAAACGAATAAATCTACGGGGTTGGAAAAAAATGTTCGAATAAATATTGAAGAAAATGAATTTTTTCGAGAATTTTGGGTTTTATCATGAAGGAAGCTGTGTTGTCGTACGTTTTGTGAATAAACGTAAAAAATATTACACCACACAGTGTTCAATTAAATTTTCAACAAATTGGCAATTTTCGTTGCCATTTTTTCTCCGCCCACCAGACTGATTAAGATATAGTAAAAAAAAAAACAACCACAGAAATAACGAGTCAGCGGTTCGCAAATTTTATCGCATTTTTTCTCAATTAACATCCGGAAAACTTTCACCTCGTTAATGGATAACCGTCAACCGCTTTATTGGCGACAACCTTTTTTTCACGAAGTAGGTTCACCATAAAACGACATTGAAAAAAAAAAATAATAAAAAAATAACAAGAAAAGAAAAAAATATTGCAAAAGTGAAGAAAAGAAAAAAATATTGCAAAAGTGAAGAAAAGAAAAAATATAATAAATATATCCCAGATGGAATTTTCATGGACCAAAGGTGGAAACAGATCTTTCCACCTTGGATGGGGAATTGAGGGTTGTGTAGGGGAGGGGGAGGGGGTGGGTTGGAGCATCGGACACAGGGGCTAACAACCCCATCCACGTGGGGTCAAAAAAGAAGATGGAAAAGAAAAGCGTGGTATTCGAGAAATTTTTACTCTCCTTCATCGATCCCCAGGGGTGGGTGAGGGGATGGGGGGCTGGGGGGTGGTTTCGCACATTTTCCGTTCAACCCCTTTCCTTTTACCTGCATCCCACGTCTTCCATCATAAAAGATCGGTCTGGGAGTATTTCCATCGGAAACTATATATATATGCATTTGTATACATATATATATATATCAGGGTGTCCCTTAATATGGTAATTTAGAATTTTTTATCGTCTCAACCTCTGGAACCATTCAACATATTTTCAAAAAAATGTGGATCAAATTGCAGACCCCTGCTCCATCGCTAACCTGTGCCCCAGAGCCTCTGAAAATTTCATATCCAAATAACATTGATTTTTTTTTTGATTATTTCGTTTCAATTGTGTTGTGAACTTTTTATTTGCGGTTTCAAATTATTACGTCTCACTGACAGAACATGTGGGAATTTACTTTGAAAAACTAACAGTTAAATTATTCTATTTTTTATATTTTAAACTTGGAAAATTTCTTCGATTCAATATTCCCAACTTCAAGATTCTTCTGTTTTATATTCAAAAACTTCAAAATTCTTCCAACCGACAATTTCAAACTCAAACATTTCAGCTACTAAACTTTAAATTATGAAATATAATAATTCGGAAGAACGGAAAATCTCCAAAACATAATTAAAACGAAATAATCGAATAAATCGAATCCTATTTCAACGGAAAATTTCAGATGCTTTGGGGCACAGGTTAGCGACGAAGCAGAGGTCTGAAATTTGGTCAAATTTTTTTCCATACACGTTGAATAGTTTTAGAGGGTGAGAGCATGAAAAATCCAAAATGACCGTACCAAGGGACACCCTGATATACATATATACTCTACGACACACATATACTCGACATACCAAGTGACGGGGTGATTTAGGGGGTCTGTGGGGGCGGGGGGTGCAGTGAAGCGGTTGAATGCTTTCTCGAAGGTGTGTTTCGCGGGAGAAGGCGCGATGGTGATGGGTGGGAAGGGGACGGGGAGGGGGTTGAAGTGAGGAAGAGGCGGGGTTGCAGCCTCAGGGCACCCTGGAAAATTATTCCCGACGTTCCATTATCATTAAGCCTCGGCTCGTAAAACCTTGGACGTTGGAGAGTGGAAATATATATATATATATATAGTTATATATATATATATAGCGCCGGAAGCTGGGCCTCGAGACGCGCAGGGTGGTTGGAGGGTGGGAAGCGTTCGGGACGAAGAAGACGGATGTAAAAGACTGGGGTAAGAGAAGGGTTGAGATCTTCGTGGTATGGGCAAGGGATTGGGGGTTGGGGGTGGAGAAGAAGGGGTTGGCGGTTGGGGGGGGGGGAGGTTGAGCACCGGGAGTTGTCGAGAGAAAAGGCGAGAAGCGAGTCTTTGGAGGATATGCTGGAAAACGATGCACTTTTCTTACGCTTCCAAAGTATCTTGCACTAAAGATGACACCGAATGGCTTCCATAAATTGATAAGACTCTGGGGGCATTCTCACAGAGTGGATTATGCATGTATACATTTTTATTTCTTCGTTGCTCATTCGTTTTTTTCTATTTTTTCTTTCAAATCTGCAGTACATCGAAAATGTCATTCGAGCATCGACTAATTTACGTTCACATCGAATCACCGTTTCACATTTATCGGCACTAAAAATTTCGCAAATGGAAATTGCGGGCAAAGCCGTGGACAATTGGAATATTGAGTGCGGATGGGGGATGAAAGAAAAAAAAATTGAAATAAATCAAATTAAAACGAAACAAAGGATAAAAATATTTTTAAAACAGTTTCGATCGCATATACACACACACACATATATATATATATATATATATGTATATATATATATATATATATATATATATATTCATATCGTATTTATGTATTCTACACGAGTCTACAGACTCTGGGGGGTTGGTATATCATTCCAACCCCGTCCGTCTCGGTTTCTCACCCCAACCTTCGTACGCTTCTCCCTCCCTTCTCTCTCTCTCTCTTTATTTCTCGCCACTCGGATAACGGTCGCGAATTAAACACAGTCGGGTGAAAAAAAAAAAAAACAAAAACGTCCCTTCTGGGTTTGGCGAGGGTTTCTCTCACATCTCGTTCGTGGCCGAGTCCGCAAAGAGATGGTCTATGGAGAAAAAAAACACACACACACCCACACCTTCCCAGTCGCGAGATGCAGAAAGAGACGAAGCGAGGAGGGTGGATCGAATGTTGAGGTAGGTACAGCGGGGTCGGTAGAAGAGCCTGGGCAGGAGCAAGAGGGTAGGGGGGGGGGGGGTCGAAGAAGGGGTGCAGGTTTGTCGACGGGAATGGAAACGACCGAGTGTGTGGGCGGCTTGTTTTTTTGTTCATTTTTTTTTATATTTGTTTTTTTGTTTTTTTGCACTGTGGCCAGAGAAGAAGGCTGGAAGGAGGAGAGAGAGAGAGAGGGTGAAGGGATGAAAGAGTAAAGTCGGAAACGTGCCGGCACGGGCTTAAATAACGCCCGTAGCAAAATGTGGCGAAAAAAAAAAGAAAGAATGAGGGAATTGGCGGTTGGGCGAGGTCGTAGACACGCGGCAACCGAAAGCAGTCGGAAAAGTTGGGGGTTCTGGGTGTCCGCGGGAATAACTGTCATTTTTCTGCAAAGAAGCTTTTTGGCTCATATACCGCATTTTTTTTTATTATGATGTTTTTTTTTCTGACGAAAGACAGATTAGAATTTTTTTCGGGCTTATTGAGACAATTTTTTTTTCAATGCTTTTCCATGGATGAGTCGACGCCATTTTTTATACAGGCTGCGGAGGTTGGGAGAGGGGTTGAAATGGAGAACAAGGGATTTGGATGGAATATCGTATTTGTCACGCTTTGGATTTATTTTCGTGTAATTTGGAAGATAATGGATCTTCATGGTTTCGGTCTGTACGTTTTTTCGTGTGTCACAGCCCTCCCATTTTCTCATTTAGATGCATGTCGATATGAAATTTGGCACACTGACGTAGATCGATGACCCGAAGACAGAAATGGTGGGATTTTTGTGTGAATAATTTTTTTTCACCCCCTTCCGCAGACTCAAGAGGGTAGTTGGCATTTTTTTTTCCAGTTACCCCTTTGAGTGGGGTGTCTTTGGATAGGTCTTCGGAAATGCAACAAATGATGTTGCGGGACTTTTTGAATTTGACCTGTCGGTCACGAGATATTTGCTTTCAAAGTCGTTATCAGAGCGATTCCCCCGACCCTCTAATTTTTGAATTATCGGTGCGAAAAATCTGGAAAAATTTTCGAATGTAGTTTTCGATCGATAGTTTCAATGGAAATTATAACGATGACTGTAGCAGCAACAGTTTATGAATAATTCGGAAATAACTATTTTCTATAAGCGAGCAAATTTTTCAAGGTTAAATGAAGTAGCTCTTGTTGAGTATTATACAAAAGGTGTGGAGAATATTAGTGAGAATGGATATGAAACTCTATCATGGTCGTGTGGCCAAAATAATCTTGACCGATTATTTAAAAAAAAAACAAATTTTATTCGAAATTCAGGCTACGTCGATGTTCCTCAACTCGGTCGGTAAAAACGCATTATTTTCGAACGCCACGTCGGCCATTACACGACCGCCCAGCACATCGATCATGGCAAAATGGCGTCCATCGGAACACCGCAAAAGAATAAAAGAATACAAAGAAGTAAAAAAAAAAGATTCAATGCAAGTTTGAAAAAAAGAAATGAAAAAGTTGGTTACACATCTTGACCCTCGCAGTGGAAAAATTCCATCTCGATAATTCGTTAATAGATGGCGTCTTTGTGCCATCGGTTTCTTTTCAATTATCCATTGACCGAATGCACAATACAAAGTTCCGAGAGCTCGGGCTGGGCGAAAGCTTTCGACATTCAAGAAAAGATCGACAAAGCATTCAACCCCGCGTGTGGTTATGCTCTCGCTTTCCTAACCTCATAATGGCGGAACCGCACAATGGCCTCGCTCTCTCTCCTTCCCACCTACCTTACCGTGCGTCGGTACAATAACGTCGCCGGTTGAAAAATTCAAACGTTTTACATTTATTTGTCCGTGACTCCGAACGTTGCGGCTTGGCGCTATAATCACTTTGATTCGCTATTCAGTCGATCCGGACCCGACCGAAATAATGAAATGCGCAAACAGAGCGGCCATTTTCGGGACCCACAGTAATCAAACAAGCAGATAAAAACAAGTTGAAACTTGTAACTTGCTGGAGATTTGAAAAAAATCCCCACCATAACACACAGCTTCATCGATAAAAAAGCAAAAATCTAGGTACCATCCTAGATACTCTAAGAGTCAAAGCAAGCCTAAGATATACCATCTCCTGATTGAGGTACGTAGTACTTTAATGTGGCAACGTCGCGTGTTATGATGTCGATTAGTGAGAGAGGGAGAGAGAGAGAAGATGGGAAACAAGCGCGCAACGTTGCCATGTCTACTGGATCACGACCAACTCCTCATATAAACTGTATTTTCCCGATGTTTAATTGCTTATTATTATCATCACAGTCTCCTGATCTCTACTTTCAAGTGCCCAACATGTTCTCTGAATATTCAACTTACAGTTCAAGTGTTTTCATTAAAATCTGACGAGGACTTTTTGCATTATATCAAATTGACTGTAAAGGCTCCATGTTAAACGTGTTAAAATAAAATTGTTGATATATTTTTTCTCGCGCTCCGGAAAGCCATAAAAATTTAACTGAACCTTTTTCTCATCAATACCTATAAGTATGCCAAGTTTTATGAAAATCTGACGAGGAACTCTTTCATAACTACGTTAAAACAACAAAACAATTCATCAAACTCAGTTACCAGGCAACAAACTTTTACTAATCAAAATGTCCGACAAATATTTAACTCCTATTTCGACAAAAAAAAATGACGGGAAAAAGAATCTCATAAAACATATTAAAAAAAAAAAATAGTTGGCAAAAATGGCAAAGACTGACGATTTCGGCGTCTTCCTCACTCACGTCTTACACGTTATCATCTTGAAAGTTTAATTATCAACGCGGTTGGGCGTCGGGCCATCGAGTCATCGAATAATCGACTAAGCATCCGCGGGGGCCAAAGCAAGAGCCCACAACCCGGAAACCCGAAGTGGAAGGCTGCTTTTTTGCCTCGTTTGCTCGCCGTTTGCCTCGAGTCCTCGAACCACCCCCTTTTGCCAACCCCCCCACGTGCCCACGACGTTTCCGTACACGAAGTTGCAAACTCGGCTACGACCGTCTAAGGCGATACTGTCGACTACATATACATTATATATATACACCCTGTATACATATACATATATATATGTATTTATATATACTTGGATATATAGATATACATGTTTATATTATATTGGAGCTTCTCGCATTTCGGGTCAAGGGTCGTCTGGATTTTGCCGGTTATTTATTTGCTGGGACTTGGAGACGTTCCCGGAGTTTGGTTGTGATCCCACTATCTCGTCTCATCCTCCTCTGCATCGCCTTATATATCACCTATATAGCACATGGATATATATATATATATTTTTTTTTGTGTATGTATGTGTTCTGGTATCTTTATCATTGTACTGTGTTGCATACATATTCAACTACTATCCTGTTTCGCGTAATTACATCTACTTACCACTGCCACGTTGTTTCTCACGATGTTTCTACATTCAAATCCGACCCCCCACCCTCCGCCCTTGTCCTCCGACGACGTTTTAAGGTACCCTCCATAAGAGAGTTCCTCGTCAGATTTTCATGAAACTTGGCATACTTACAGGTATTGATGAGAAAAAGGTTCAGTTAAATTTTTATGGCTTTCCGGAGCACGAGAAAAAAGATATCAACACTTTTATTTTCATAACTTTAACATGGAGCCTTATGGAAAATCACGGTCAATTTGATATAATACAAAAAGTCCTCGTCAGATTTTAATGAAAACACTTGAGCTGCAAGTTGAATATTCGGAGAACATTTTGGGCACTTGACAGTAGAGATCAGGAGACTGTGATGATAATAATAAGCAAATGAACATCGAAAAAATACAGTTTATATGAGGAGTTGGTCGTGATCCAGTAGACATGGCAACGTTGCGCGTTTGTTTCCCATCTTCTCTCCCTCCCTCTCTCTCTAATCGACATCATAACACGCGACGTTGTCACATCAAAGTACTACGTACCGCAATCAGGAGATGGTATATCTCAGGCTTGCTTTGACTCTTACAGTTTGTGGGATATCACCTTAAACTCGACCGAGCATTGTGAAAATGTAATGCAGATGAAAAAAAAAAAAAAAAAATTGTCGAGTCCCAGATGGAATTTATTCGATTCAGATGGGATACAAATAATTCGTTGGTAGGAGTTGAAATCGAGAGTTGGATTTGCAAATGGAAATTCTATTTTGTCGTGTCGCGACGACATCTCGAGCATTCGTGATGGGAATTCATGGAGGACTTGTCGGTGCCACGAAGGATTTGAACGAGCTGGATTTAACTTTGATTGAATGTTATTGTGGATTTGTAAAATCTCAGTAGAATTTTTGTAAATCCAATCAGGATTCGATAAGTTCGAAGAATGTGAATTGGTTGCAGTTAGAATTTGGACAGTTGAGATGATCTCAAGTCAAATCTTTCGGGATTTGAAACATCTGGGTAATCTCAGGTAAATTCAATCAGGATTCGATTCAATGTAGGTAACTAAAATCGAATCCAATGAGGATTTGAAAAATCCGAACAATCTCAATGAGTTGCAACTAAAAATTCAACTCGAAATTTGAATTTAAATTCGAAAAAATCTGAGTAATCTTCATTGAATCCAATGAGGATTTGAAAAACATATAGGTAACCCCCAATTCAATTCAATGAGGGTTTGAAAAATTCAGTGAAACTCTGCTGCAGCTAAAATTTGAACAATTGAGGTAACCTCAAGTAATTTCGTTCAAGATTTCAACAATCTGGGTCACCTTCGTCGAATCCAATGAGGATTTGAAAAATGTAGATAACTTCAATGGAATCAAATGAGGATTTGAAAGATTCAAGAAACCTCAATTGGCTACAACTAGAATTTGAACGATTGAGATAACCTCAAGTTACATCGTTCAAGACTTGAAAAATCTGGGTAACCTACGTGAAATCCAATGAGGATTTGAAAATTGTAGGTAATCCTTTTCAAATCCAACAAGTCTTTCGAACATCGTAAATAAAATGTATTACATGGATTGGCAAGCTTAAAAGATCCAGATAATCTTAATTCAATCCACGAAGATTGTTTTGAATCCATTTAACATTATTGAATCCGGCGAGGATTTGTAAAATTCGAGTGATAAAGACATACTGTTCTTTTTCAAATAATTTTTATCATGGTTTGACTCACCGACCGAACAGAAACAAGGCTCGTCCATAAACCATCCTCTCGAGGAGTCTGTGAGTGCACTCCGTGGGATACGGTCACGCTACCCTTGACTCTTTCACCCCTCACCATCGTTCCACCAGTCCATAAATTCTTTTGGAAAAAAAAAAAAATCTCGTTAATTTCAATTTATTCCACGTGAAATATCCCATTCGAAAATACTCCAAAGTTACTACGTAACAATTTTATGCAAAATTTCGATTTACGATGTATCTTTTTTTTTTTTTATTCCGCATTCAACCTCCACACTTATTCAGACTGATTTACATCCCCCTTTTCCTTCTGAATTACCATTCTTCACGTTCCACACCATTTTCAATGTGCAGCTGTGGAAAATTTTCCGAGAGAGAGAAAAAAAATTCATGCCAAACGAAGCTTCATTCACGACTCATCGATAAATGCGACATGAAAAATTTTGTCGATGTGGAAATTAATTCGATATGTACTTCTAAAATATATATATCTGACTCTTTAGTATCGGTATCACCTTTTTTTTGTGATTTTCAAGTTTGAATTAATTTCACGAGTAAATAAATTTGTTTTAATTAATTTCTCTTCTGTAGTTTTTCATCCTAAAATTACTATCATCGATTTATTTGTTCGATCAACCATTTTTTGCAATTTTTTTCCACAGTCCAAGACTATCAAAACGTGAATATTTCACAAAATCCAAATCTCAGTCTTTCCAAAATTGTTCAGTTTATCACTTCTCATCAAACAAATATACACGATTGAGTAAATACATTGTTTCTATATTCCAAATAAAGTATTCAAACTAATAAAAATTAACTACAAGCCGAAAAGCCGATTTAATCGCTCATAAAATTTGATCTAAATTCATCTAAATTTGAAAATTACAAGAAAATTCAAACTGTCCCCCAATAATTCATCCTCTACTGCATATACAACCCACACGCATACGAATACCCGAGAAATGTCTTCCCCAGACCTTTTTTTCATCCCCCCCCCTCCGCCCTAAACCACCGTAACAACAAAAAACTTAAATAACACGCTCAGCAAAAATATACGTGCGATTTTTTTCGTTTTCTCATTTTTATTATGTTTTTGCATGAAAATTTTTTTCACGGATAATCTCTTCCGCGGTACAGTCATCCCGTTCCACCCTCGCCTCGCAGCACTTAAAACCCACCCGGTCGTAATCCTTATTTGTCGTCCCCGCATTAATGAAGAAAAATTTTAAGTGGCCGAGCATACAGCGATGGTTTTTAATCCTCTCGCCACCTTCGCCAAAAGAAAAGAAAATATTAAAAATTAAAACCCATCTGCCCCCTCCTGCCCCCCCTTCCGTAACGAGAACATTGAACACATAACCAAGAAACATCAAATTCAACGACGTAATGCATTCTCCTTCGCGTATCTCTTTCCCCACGTTTGAATATGTATCACGCTCATCCACGAACGTTTGAGTTTCGCACTGGTGACGGTGGGAGGGCGCGCTTGTGTAACCTTGCGACGAGCGAGGTTATGTATTCAACGAGTCTCCAATTCCGTTTCTTCTTCGAGAGTCGCCTCGGCCGCCCGGATCTACCGAGCACACTTTTGGGCCAATGCTGATACCCCAACGAGTTTCATTTGAATTTCAAAATCATCCGGGGTCTGTGGTTACGACATCCCCCCTCCCTTCCCTTCCCCCTCCCCGCTCCTGGAACCGTCGTCCATGTTTCGCGGTGTCTGTGGACGTTCCTAATTGCGCCAAGAGTTTGTAGTACCAGCATGAGCCGCGAGGGGGCGGGGAACGGAGAAGCGACCGAAGGTGGCGCCACGGGTTGGCGTCGCTTCGGGCTGTCGATGGGAATGGAAAACGTTGGGCAAACGTTGGGCCCACGTCGCCGGATGAAATTTCCTCACTCGATTCTCGTTAAATCCACGAGGATCCGTTTCACTCGGTTGAGCAAAGAAACGACGGGGGGGTTTTTTTCGTCTTGTTTTTCTCTTTCATCGTGGTACAGTATAACCTCTGAATAGTTCAAAATAGGGGTGGGAAGGGGTGGAAATGAGCGGTATTGGACTATTGCGAGGGTTCATTGACTGACCAATAGCGTAACGGTTCGATGCTATTTGTGTTAGTGTCTGGCGACGTGAAACCAGTGACTCTCAAATCAAAGCATTTGATTGGTGTTCTGCATCGGCTGTGAATTCACGGGAAAATAATGATATACCGATTGAAGCGATGAAAAAAAATGTGATACGTAAGGCAAACCGACCGAAAGTTGAGTGCAGAGTTATGAAAAAAAAAAATTACAATTTTTTCATAATTGTTACGAACTGTTCGATGATTGTGAGAACCTAACCCACAAATTGTCCATTCAAGAAAAGTCAACTGCACAAGCACATTGAAAATATATGAACAATCCTTTTGAATATATAATTAACCTTTAATTGTTTCATTCGAATCTATAGCTGTCTGAAGTAAAATTGCTGAAAATATTTTCCAAAACTTTTCAAACTGATTATCGCTGAATTGGAGGATTTTGAAATGCGCGCGTTTTTTCGGATACTTCTTGAACGTGCTTCGATTTGAGAATCACTGCATTATGATCACAAGATGATTCACGAGGGGCGCCCACGTTTCGGACCATTGAGAGTTTATACTGTATTTATTCGTCCCACGCGGTCTCGTCCGAGTCTTCGTTCGAACGAGGTCGATAACGGGGCTCGTTATCAGCGCGCCCGGGTTAACCTAAAAAAGTAGCGTAAAAAGCTCGACTATTTGGCCAAAAGATAGTGGATGGTGGGGGGAGGGGGGGTGCGGAAAAAAACCGTGAAAGGGGTCGCGTAGAATGAGGGGTGGAGCCTGAATCGTCGTGATCGTGGAACGGGGGAAAATTGTGATGCGGAATTTGCATCGAAAGCGGATGAAAATTGGGCAAATGGCGCGACGGTGGCGCAGCGCGTCGACGAGCGGGGTAAACCGTTGAACCGTTCTTTGGGAATATTGTGCAAAAGGCTGTTACGTCGTGGAAACGCGTTTTGTCGAAGGCCAGGGGGCGGGGGGGGGCGGGTCTGAAATATTTCGTTATTGATAAGAAAAGCCTCGTTTCAAACTCGCGATAGGTCCTTGTCCGAGCTATCCAACACAAAATTACGCCGAAAAAGTTTTCGCGTTAACCCTCAGCCGCCACACTCGTCGGCGCATAGCCTAGCTGGCATACAAGGGTCCGTTCGACCCCGAGACACAAAAAAGCTTGCTGCGAGTAACCAATTTATTTCTTTGACCTGAAAAAAATCTCATATATTCTTTGATACTCCCTTCATGGAGTCTCATAATTTATTTGCTTTCAATCCAATACTTACTTTTAGAAAAAAAATATTGAAAATGAAAAAAAAACGCAAAATTAGCGATTTTCACAACAACAAAAATTCCAAACTTTCCCATTTTTCATTATTTTCATCTAAAAATTGAACTGGATATTCTCTAGAAGTATTCCGCTTTCAGAAAAAAAATATCCTGATAGTAGATGTTGGAAAAAAAAGTATTTATTCTGGGAAATGAAGAGTAAATGTCTTGAATTAGGTTAGCTTGGGGGCTTTTCGACCCCAGTGTACCAGCTGAGGGCGCACTGGTGCCTTCGGCTGATTCTCACCGTGAAACGTCGCCAATTTTGGACCACGCCATCTTTGAATAGTCGTTCGCACAGACTAGCACGTGTGAAAATGGCTCACCGACACACAAGGCCACCCACACACGTGATCCGGAGCATCGGCTTTTACTTAGAAACTTTATTTCCGGGTACTTTCGAAACATCGTTGGATCCACGTAGCATTTTTTTTTTCATCGTCGTTGCCAACGACGACATGGAAATGTGGAAAGGGTTGGGAAATGGATGGGGACAGCGTGATGTCGTGCATCATCATGCGCTTCCATAGTTTATACCGGATGGTGGAGGAGTTTCGATGATGGATATGGCAAAGTTTTGCCTCTGTAGCTTGCAAACTTTCAACATCCCAACAGTGTCACGTACTGGCATGCATTTCCAAATTGCCATGGCCGTGTGTTTTGCAAGCAACTGTAAGCACAGCTATTTACTTCATGTAATTTTGTTTATCATTGATGTTATGGGGGGGGGGGCAAAAACATGGCAAGACTTGAAGACCTCGAAATCAAGAAATCCGAGTCAGCATCATGGAATCCCCGCTTGGAACTCTCGCCCTCTGGTTTCAGAAAATCTTTGGGTTAAACAAATCCCCCGTGGGTTTATCGGGCCCCCGATGAATCCAACAAATCCACTCTGGATTCAACGCATCTCCTTTGGACTGAACGAATCCCTTCTGGATTTACCTGATTTCTTTTTGAATCAACGAATTCCTTGTAGACTCAACGGATTTGATCTAAATAGAACGAATAGTTTCTGGTGTGAACGATCCTTTGGATTCAACTAATCCTCTCTGGATTGAACAAATCTCATCTAGATTCAACGGGAGCTCTCGGGATCCAGCGAATTCTCCGATGACAACGAACCCCTTCCTGGCAATAACGAATACATATTGGATTCAACGAATCTTCGCTGGATTCAACGAATTCTAGCTGGATTCAACGAATTCTCGCTGGACTCAACGAATTCTCTCTGGCAACAACGAATCCCTTGGGATTAAGCGAATCCTCTCCGATGACAACGAATCTCTTCTGGCAACAATGAAATCCAACGAAATGGGTTCAACGAATCCTGCCTGGATTCAACGAATCCTGCCTGGACTCAACAAATCCTGCCTGGATTCAACGAATCCTGCCTGGATTTAACGAATTCTCCCTGGATTCAACGAATCCTGCCTGGATTCAACGAATCCTACCTGGATTCAACGAATCCTGCCTGGACTCAACAAATCCTGCCTGGATTCAACGAATCCTGCCTGGATTTAACGAATCCTCCCTGGATTCAACGAATCCTGCCTGGATTTAACGAATCCTCCCTGGATTCAACGAATCCTCCCTGGATTCAACGAATCCTCCCGGGATTCAACGAATCCTTGTTGTATTCAACAAATCCTTGTTGCATTCAACGAATCCTTATTGGATTCAACGAATCCTTGTTGGATTCAACGAATTCTTGTTGGATTCAATGAATCCTTGTTGAATTCAACGAATCCTCGTTGGATTCAACGAATCCTCACTGAATCCAACGAATCCTCACTGGATTCAACGAATCCTCTCCGTATTCAACGAACACTCTCGAAACCCCCGCATCACCCCCCATAAACAATATCCCGAAGCATTATTCAAACTATGAATATTTCATGCGACACTAGCAAGTTTGTCAACAGTACCGAACAACGAGAAACCCGGGAACAGTGGCACAAGACCGACACGATCGACTTTTCACCGAGCCACACGGTTGTCGATATTCCAATGTCAAGCAATGTGATTATTCACCCGGGTTAACCCCAACATCATCCACACGAGACTCATTTATCCCACACTGAGATCCCACACAAAAGGCTCTCGCAACCCCACAGCGCCATCCTCCGGGCTTTCAAATCCCCCCTCCCCCTCCCCCCACTACCCCTATAATTTACAAACACTGTTTGCGATTCTGTTTCTTTTCATCAGTCTCTCGTGCGGGACTAACGTGAAAATATCGCCGAGCCAAAGAGCCACTGTTATCTTCGTGCCATCACCGTCTCGCCTTCCAAAAAGGAATGGCGCGACGAGGGGGCGGGGGGCGGGTGAAGAGCCGCCAGTGTTGAAAGATGAAACAAAAATGGAAGAAACTTTTTCCCCGGCTTTGCGGAGTTTTAACGTTGGTGGGAAAACGCGTCGGGGATCCACAGACACACACACACGCGGAAATGGAGATGGAAGAAGAGAGATTTTAAAGAAGAAGAAAAAAAAGAAAGAGGGGGGGCATGTGGGAATGGCGTCGGCAGGGTGGATTTACACGAGTCGTTTCGTTTGGAATTCACGAGTGATTTTCCAGCCAGCCGACGAACTAGTGAGCCTCAGCAGGCGATACACCTGCAGCTGCACCCCCCAGCCCCCACCAACGGCTTGAGCTTCTGAACATTTATATATATATGCATATATGCATGTATATGTGTTGAATGTTGAAAAAAGAGGCCGGGAAATCGTCCTTGTTGAACCAGACAGCGAAGTCGTATAATGCTCAGCCGCTCGTTCCGGTTTTCATGAAGAACTTTTCGCGATGGACTTTTCTCTTCGTACCCCCCCTCCGCCCCCCGCCTCTTCGCCCGTACGCGTTTGCTCCACTTCGTCCCGACCGCTAGTTCCTTTTCCATTTCCATCACCCCGGGTCCCGTAACTCCCTTTGCCCCGGGCTTTTGCCGCCCCCCCCCCCTCGACCCCTTGCCCCCCTTTCCTCTTTTTCGATCACGTCACCCCGGGCTCAGCCAATCAGGAGACCACATCGATTCTCATGACGGCCCCCTGATTTGCCCGGAACACGAGCCCATCGCCCTTGGCGGCCCCATCTATCACCCCCCCCCTTCTCCTTCTCCCCCTTCCATCCCCCACATCGTTCGTGCTTTCGCGCGAAAAAATAAAGAGAATGTAAAAGACGAAAAAAAAAAACATGGAGGAAGAAAAAAGAAAGAAACTAGGGCCTAGAAAATTTTTACGTTGCTGTTCGATTGAAAACCTTTTGGGTGGGTTTTTTTTTCTTCATGTTTTTTCTTATGTGTGTCTTTGTGTGTGTGTGTGTGTCTGAAATTTCTGGTAGAATGATTTTTTGAAGGGCGAACATTTGCTTAAAAGCGATTGTTATTCGGAGGAAAGTTTTGTTTTTCGTTTTAAAAATGTTTACATTTTGTTTTTTCGTATTTTCTTATTTGAATGAATGAATGTGGAGTTTTCAGGGCTGCGAAAGATGTGTGTTTTCGGGTTTCAAGACTGCCCCGATCGATCTGATGTCGTTCGGACGTTTGAATTGCGCGGTCGTTCTCGCGCATGCGCGTTTCAGGCGTCGTGAAGTTGGCCACATTTGCCCAGACAGAAAAACAATAGAATTTGACAGCATTCTTTGTCATCTGCGAATATAGGTGACTAATCCATTGTGGCTGCTCGGTGATTGGCACGTTTCGAGATGAACAAAATTCCCCAGACGAATGAAAACCATCCAGGTGGAAAAAATGCAAACGAGCAGAGGCAGCCTGTGCCTCTGGGGGAAAATTGGTTGGCTATAGGGTGACAAAGAATCGAAACGAGTTCGTATCAACGAAAGGGGGATTAAACGCTGATTTTTCATACCGTGGAAAATCCACGAGGACATTATTGGAATTCTCTCTATATTCTTTTTTTTTAACTCACTCAATGATGGCTTTTTTTTATGTTTTTGTTTTTTTTTCATCCATTGCTATGGCAGCAAAGCCGGGGTTGAGTGGAAAAAATGTATGTAAAGCTCGAATGTTGTTGTGAGCGTTAAAACTGTTGTGTATAGGTGTATACATGCACGAGCATATAGGTTAGGATGTATTACTATCGCGAAATTCACTCGGCCGATCGACGCTAGGGCTCGGAAAGGGGGGAGGGAGGGGGGATTCGACGCGGGATTTACAGGCAGTTGCACACGATTGCGGTAATTCCCGTGATCCGGATTTGATTCTGGGGCTGTAAGTGGTGAGACGGGTCGGAGAGGGGGAGGTGTAAGAGAGATACAGTAAAACCTCTCGATAGTCGAACACGCGATAGTCCAAAATGTGGCGCATCTCGCGGAATATCCTGTGATCAGAATGCAGTGATTCTCAAATCCAAGCACGTTTAAGATGTATCGAAAAAACGCGCGCATTTCAAAATCCCCCAATTCAGCGATAATCAGTTTGAAAAGTTTTGGAAAATATTTTCAGCAATTTTACTTCAGACAGCTATAGATTCGAATGAATAAATTAGAGGTTAGTTATATATTCAAAAGGATTATTCATATATTTTCAATGTGCTTGTGCAGTAGACTTTTCTTGAATGGACAATTTGTGGGTTAGGTTCTCACAATCATCGGACAGTTCGGAACAATTATGAAAAAATTGTAATTGTTTTTTTTTCATAACTCCGCACTCAACTTTCGGTCGGTATGGCTTACGTATCACATTTTTTTTCATCGCTTCAATCGGTATATCATTATTTTCCCGTGAATTCACAGCTGATGCAGAACACCAATTAAATGCTTTGATTTGAGAGTCACTGGTTTCACGTCGCCAGACACCAACACAAATAGCATCGAATCGTGACGCTATTGGTCAGTCAATCAACCCTCGCAATAGTCCAGGTCCGCCCATTCGTGGACTGGATTTTGGACTATCGAGAGTTTCTACTGTAGTCGGTTCTTCGCTTTTCCGACCCTCGGGGAGGCATCTCTCTTTGCTAAAAGACATTCCTCTAGCAACGAATAGTCCCCCTCGACGTCTTTTTAATTTCGGAAAAAAATCGAAGCCCGACTGAGACGCCGTCTGTCGTTCTCAGAGCGAAATAAAAAAAAATTTCGATAGATGTAGTAAAGAGAGAGTACAAACCCGTGGCACGTGGTTCTGGAAAATCTCGTTTTATTACCAAATGGGGCATTTTAGAGGGAGAAAGGAAATTTGAAAAAAAAAAAGAATATATGTGCACACATATACATATATATACGAAGAGAAGGATGAAAAGGAGAGTGAGAGAACAAAAGAAAAAAGTGGATGAGAGGGTTGAATGAGAAATGAGAATTGAATTAATTACACTTTATGATGGGGTAAAAAAAAAGTGATTCATTCGAAAGGCCTCCGGGGGACAATGGATATATGTATTTGGTCTTTCACTCCACACATCGCTGCATTATTATTATTATTATTATTATTATTATTATTATTATTATTATTATTATTATTATTATTATTATTATTATTATTATTATTATTATTATTATTATTATTATTATTATTATTATTATTATTATTATTTATTTATTTTTTCAAATTGTATTCTGACAATTGAGTTAACGGTCATATGAGTATTAATGTTGATAATAAAAGTTGTCGGAAAAAATATGTTGTAAACACGAACTTGATCATAAAAAGTTTTACTCGTCGATGATTGTCGCGATCATGTTGCAATAATTTTTATGATCAATAGTTTCGACGATTAATATTTTCGCAGAGATGTGAGGAATGATCACGTGGGTTATGGTCGGGCTGCTCCTAGCTGCGGAAACAACGTGCGGCAGAAATCTTGTGTCCGGAAACGAGAGCGGTACAAAGGAGGACACGACGAGGCAGAAGAGCGGCTTGAAGGGAACATCGCCGGAGGAGGAAGACATATATCGTGAGTTATGGGCCATCCACATCTCTCTCTTTCTCTCTCTCTCTCTCTTGAGCCCACGTCCCAAACAACACAAAAACGGTGTACTTGTCAAAAAACCTAAAACGAGTTGAAAAAAAACAAAAACAAAAAATAAAAATAAAAGAAAGAATGAAATCCGCCATGATTTGTGGGAATGGTCAAACCGAAATGGAACGAAAAAAAAATGCGACGAAAAGCCAGGTGCTGTGAAGGAAGGGGGGATAGAAACGAATGGCTGACAATGAGATAGATTGAAAAACTTGTTATCTCTTTCGACGGATTTCACGTCACCCTCGAGGCGACGACATTGGTACAATATTTCAACTTTTGGGCTTGTGGATATTTCGGTGATGAATTTTGTGATTTTTTTGTCAGATTTTATCGAATTTTTGCTGGGCTGAGTTGATTCGGTTTTTATTAGTTATTGATGATTCGTTTATCAACAGTTAAAAAAATTATGTGTTGAAAGAATCGTTTGATAAAAATTCAGTGGGATTTTTTTTCTTTTCCATTGGTTAAGTTCATAAAGTTGGTTTGGGGGCTTTTATGTAAAAGCCATCATTTGCCAATCGTTATATCTGTTTTTTTCAGTAATTTGACCTTGGAGATAATTTTTCATATATTTGAAACGTGTCCATATATTTAATTGTGTTCCGGATATAAAATTTATCTTTTTTTTTGTTCGACTTAAAATTTTTTTTGTGTTTCGTTTTTTTTTTTCCAAAAAATTGGGAAAAGGAAGATTCAATCGGAATTTTTTTAGAGTCGAATTTGAAAGCACTTGGATTGACAATTTTTACAGATTTTTTTTGATCCTGTGGAAAAAAGGGAGGATTAATATTATCTTTTTTTTTGTCATTTGTACTTCATCGAATTCTTCTCATTCTTCTCAGGTCTAACATGCTACACTTGCGTCAACGTAAGCGACAACCAGGTAAATTAACCCTACGACTCATGAGTTTATTATTGTACCTTCAAACCCATGACTGGGGTCCGAACGCACCCCACGATTTTCTTGATCGTCCAACCGGACCTCTGACGATAAACAGACTTTCTCATACATGGTTCCCTTCGTTTTTTTCTTTTTGCTCATTTTTTTTTCAATATTTGCGTGGGGTACGATCGGACCCCAGTCATGAGTTTTAGAGTTGATAAAACGTTTTAATCAAAAATTACAAACGATTATTAGCCAATGGGGTAAATGGGAGGCCGTCCCGTTCGTCGATCGGTTCGCCTTGACCAGTTCGTGGGGTTTCTCACCCTTCGTCGGGTCTCTATACATCTATACATATTAGGGTGGTCCTTAATGGGGGTGTGGACGAGTTTCGACAAGTGCACCCTCCAGATAGGTTTAAAATAAATAAATAAAAATATGTGCGAAATTCCAGCACTGTGGTCCAATGAAAAAACGTGCCTGTAACCTCGTTTTGGTTCCCGTTCGAATAACATGGGATTTTCCGACTAATTCGGTAATTATTTTTTCGAGTTGTCCCGAAGCACGCGAAAAATTCTCTATTCACACGAATCTATTGTCAATGGGTATAACTACTCGTAAATTTTTTTACAAGACCTCAGCTGTATATCATCGACAACGGCGAACCGATGAACGATGATAACATCTGATAAACGATTTCGACAAAAATGAAAAATTTATTTGTGCTTATGTCTTGTAAAAAAATGTACGAGTAGTTATACACATTGACAATAGATTCATGTGAATACAGCATTTTTCGCGTGCTCAGGGACAACTGGAAAAAATAATTACCGAATTAGTCGGAAAATCCCATGTTATTCAAATGGGAAACAAAACGAGCTCACAGCCTCGTCTTCCCATTGGACCACAGTGCTGGGGTTTCGCGCATATTTTTATCAATTTATTTCGAACCTATCTGGATGGCGCACTTGTCGAAATTCGTCAACAACCCCATTAGGGCCCACCCCAATACGTATACATATATATAAAGCCACTCTCGACCCACGTGGCACCATTTGCTACAATCACCTTCGAACGTTATAACTTTCCTTCGAGTTTCAGTCCGGCTTGATTTATTTTACCCCGTTATAGCTTTCGATCGATCGACCATTTATTTTGAGGACCCGATGCCAACCCCCCCCCCTCCCCCACGAACTCCGTTCCGCAGACTCAACGGCTCGTACCTTCCACACCCCCCCTCCCCCCTCATCCCATCGCGAATCCTCGAATAAACCAATTTATCCGATAATCTATATCCCAATCTATATCCCTCCAACCAATTTTTTTTTCTTTATCGAGTTAGCAAACCACCTCGATTAATGATCACACAACTTACACACACTTACATGGAAACATAGACCCACACACACACATACGCAGTGCCATTTGTCGTTTTTGTAACGAAAATCGATTTTGGTTAATACAAAATAATTTTTCGTTGTTGAGGTTATGAACGTTTGTAATAAAATTGAACAGAATTTGTAGGAAGCAGATGCGCCATTTTGGTTTTTCTTATTTATAACTCGATTGGCAGTTAACCTCAATAAATAATTACGCGTCTAACATTCACACACACACACGCCGCCACCTGTTGGCGATGACGAAAACTAATTTTTTCATGGAATACGAAATATAATACAAAATAATTGTTCCGTGTGTGAGGTCATGAACGTTTCTACAGTGAAATTCGACAGAATTTTTAGAAAGCAGATGCGCCATTTTGGTTTTTCTTTTGTTACGTGAATAAATTTTTCGGGAATACGTATTTACGTAAAATCTAACACACCACGCACACACACACACACACACTGACACCTGTTGACGATGACGAGAACTAATCTTTTCATACAAAAACATTTTTTGGAGGTTAGGTATTTTTTCATTTATTTATACGAATAAATCTACAATCTAATTCAGCAGAATCCTCTGGGACAAAATTAGATAATTTATTTTTAATCACATTATGAATATATTTTGTTATAATGCATTTTTCATTTTTTAATCAACGGAATTGAGCTTTATTCATTAGTCGATAAAAAAGTTATGACGAATTTTTCATTACCATGTGAGTTTTCATGTTTCATTGATCATGTTTGTTGGATTATCACAGATGTGCAACAAATGGGCGATAGACACCCCCTGTTCATCCGGCGGCAGGGACTTTTGCCGATCTCTGCACATCCTCGACAGTCGTGGCAACAGCGTCTTGGTAATATGTCTCACATAATCCCCAAAACACGATAAATCACATTTTACGCCTTGAAACTTCATCAAACTTCCCACAAACAATAAAATACAAAGTTGTAAGACTTTATTGAGGCTATGATAAATTAAAAAAGAAATACAAAGTCGTTAAACGGACGCCATTTTGTTGGATTAGGTCGTTTAATAGTAGCGTCTCACAGCTACAAAAAAATGGGAGAAACAAAGAAAAGAAAAGAAAAAAATTGCCGACCCGCTAGGCCATATTGGATTTCGATGGCCTAATTAGCTAGAGGTCACTGTGTCGGCATCTGGATCTCCCCCCCCCCCCCCCCACCCACCCAACATGCACTTCCATCCAGGCAACGAAACATTGCCCGACCTTTCGACCTCGGCGCTCGCAGTGGCGGGAATTCAAACTCCTTCACGGAATAATCATTAAATGTTGAACCGAAAAAAAAAATGTTATTCAGGTTTTATTTCTGTTTTACCGACAGGTGAGCAAGAGCTGTGCGAGCAGCGCCGAATGCGGAGTCGCCTCGGTTGGCTGCGTACCCGTTGACACTCAGAAGGTAATTAATAATGAATTTTTCACGAATTAATCATAAAAGATGTGAATAAAATAATATTTTTCAAGATTAGTAATCTCTGAAATGCTAACTACACGAGCTCCACGAACATTTTTTCGAGATATCTTTATTAATACACATTTTTCGGCATAAATGATTATGACCTTTTTTTCAGAAAATTTAATTTCCCATCAATTTATACTCATGGTTTTTATTCGAAATCTGCATATTTCATGAGATATTCTCAAAAAACTGCAATTCGATCTAAAAAATTTACATTGATCATGTCGCGGCACCTGTTTTTATCAATTGTTTTACAAAAATTAAAAAGTTCTCATTTTCTTGCACGAAAAATAAACTTCCTATGGGCCGACGCCAAAAATTTGAGTTTTAACGACCACCCTAAAGTTAATAAATGTATGCATAAGTCCTCGACGACGATAAGGAAGAAATCTGCATAAAAATTGACCCAGATAACATCCGTGAGATAATTCACGACCTTATCGACGGGTTTTCTCGACGTGTAAAATCTATAAACATTTCATTTCTAAAAAAAAAAAAAGTCCAAGGTGCAAAAACAAAATGGCGATGAATTTTTGTTCGTTCGTGATTGCAGATATGCATAAGCTGCTGCGATCTGAGTTATTGCAACGTCGAGTCACCGACAAACGCGACGAATGCCGTGGTAACACGGCGAAGACGTGCCAAATCGAAGCCCAAGCGGAAGCGACCCGAGAACGGGGCCATAGGAGGCCCCGCTAATCCGTTCTCAAATTCACTCGGCCTCTGGCTCCTTGCCTCACTATTACATGCATATCATTGTTGAAACAAAAAACAAAGAAGACGGGAATTTACGCGAAATAATCGAGACAGATGAATTTCGGGAAAAGAAACAAACCAATAACAAAATGGTCGCCGCCAGACAAAATGGTCGCCGTTGAACAAAATGGCCGCCGCCGAACAAAAAATTGCCGCCTCTTCTTCTTCGAACAACAAACCGAAACACAAGACAAAGGAATTGTTTGCTTTTCATTTATCGTAGCATTCTCTCGTGTGAATTAGATAACCTCCAACTTTTTTCGAGACAGCGGAATTATCACGGTGACCCCAAACATTTTACAAATTTTCAAATTTCCCGCGGTTTTTGCAATTTGTAACCTCAAAAACCACGGGGATTCGTCATTTTTCGGCGGGATCATTCGAATACGCGACAAACGGAAAAAAAATTCGTAGATAATAAAAATCGATGATACCGATGGAGTATTATAGCACAAAAAAAAACAAACAAACAGTCGTGATCGTAAACGTTTATAACTAATAAATTGTCACGAAGAATTGAATGAGATAGGAAAGGAGGTTAGAATTGAAAAAAATGTAAAACAAAAAAATTATGAAAAAAACCAATCGTGGTGCGAAAATGAGATCAATTAAACGAAGAAAAGCAAAAGTACATTAGCAATGTAAAAAAAATAAAAATAAAAATAAAAATTGAATTACAATGCCCCCGAAAACGACTCGATCGGGATAGTTTCAATTATATAGCGCGGTGCCTCGAGGAATGTGCGTGCGTGGGTGTGGCTGCGTGTGCGTGAGTAATAATTATAGGTTATGTTATTTATCTGTAATAGTATGAGCTGATGCGAAAACGTGTAATGAAGTGACGCAAAGGACCGGAAACGATATACCGTAGGAATGGCAAGAGCGTGGGAGTGGGTGGGGATGGTGGAAGGGGGGGGGGGGAGGTAGAGAAAGATAGACCATCGAAACAGCCATACGACGCGTACCTAAAGCTATTTACATATTACCTATTGACTCGCCTACTACAGACTATGAATCGCTATTACGATTATTACATAACATTATTACTATTATTATTATTATTATTATTATTATTATTATTATTATTACTATATATATAAATATATATATATATATTATATCATAATATTATATAGATATTATACATTGTTTCGGCATAATGTAAAACACTGTTGGTAATGAAATAAAGATCAATTATACTTGTCATACCCAATTTGACAATGATTTTATTTCGTTGATAAATGGGCGATTCACAAATAGATTTAACTTCCATGTCCCTGTAAGTTAAGTGAGTGTTAACAGGTTAATAATTTTGTATATATCAAATAAATTTAACCCTTAGAGATCCTCGCGGGTGACTTGAACTAGCCGGATCGATGCGAGTCCCTCATTGGTCGGACCCAGCTCGATCGCAGCGCCACCAGAGCAGCTATGTTCGGTCTCACCCGAACTAGTGGAGTTCGCCACTCCTGATCTCCAGTCTTCTTGGTTATTTTTTATTTCGAGTCGTGACTTCGCAACGGGTCAACAAAATACCGACAATTCTTTTTTTCTCTTTTCATTACCGATCGTCGGTAAGACAGACGCTCAACTGAGAATAAAATGGTAATCTCGATGCGAAGATTCCTCGACTACCATCGATCGGTAACTCATTATCGACGATGTCAGAGAATGAAAATATCCGAAAGAAAGAAGAAAAGAAAAAAATAGAAGTAGGACGCAGTGACATCGGACGGCCAGTGGCGTAACCTCGACGCGAACCGGCGTGGCCGTCGCCAGACGTCGCCACCGCCGTTTTTCACGCGGCCGCGCTTGCGCATCGTCAAAAATCTATTATAAAATGGAGGATAAGAGTCGGGTCGCGGATCGAGAATCCAAGAAGGACGATAATCAGGACAACGATGGCAAAAGCAAAAGGTTAGTCGCGAATTAATTACGTTGGCCGAATTATTTCACCCCGACTTTCGTTTTTTCGGATTTGTGGGTTTTTTATTTTCGGTGTTTTTTGTTGCCGGAACAAATTTTCAAACTTTTTTTTTTTTTTTTTCGCACGTCGTGATAACACGAAGGTCGGTCGGGTTTGACCCACGAGGTCGGGGAGGTTGGCCGGCCCGTCCCTAGCACGACAGATCGGAAACAACTTTTTTTCCAATCTCGTCACAATCATTTCGATGATCGTCGTCGATTTGCCAATCATACTCGTCGATTCAATGAAAAAAAAAAATAGAACATGAACCAACAATGTTTCCATCATTGTTGTTACGACTATTATTGGAATTATTATTATTATTTTTTTTTATGTTACTATTATCATTTTCTTTTGGTTTTTTTTTAATAATTATTTATTATCGATCATGTTTTATTTATTTATTTTGTTCTGATCAGCTTGACTCAGATGTAACGACATTTCGATGGAAACCATGGAACAATAAAAAATCATGGAAATTTAACTCGAGTGGTACATTGCGATTGATCAAGAAAAAAATTGCTCTTAATTTATTTATTTATTTATTTATTCATTTACTTTTTTTTTAATTTTCATTTTGATTCGTTTGTTTGGTTTTTCATTGAGATGCGATGATAATTTGAATTGCGATTAGCGGTTAGGTTTTTTTAAATTTTTGTATCTTTTTTTCTTCTGATTTACTTTTCGGGCAGCGTAACTAGTAATCGAATCAATCGACATTAAGAAAGATTTTATTGGAGCGTTGAATTGTTGGAAAACGAAAAAGATATGAAAAAAAATTGAATTGAAATTTCTTTTCAATTTCATTTTCAATTTTTTGGGTGTGCAGAATTCTTTGAATGAAATGAAAAAGGAAAAATTTTTAACTATCAAAAATTTGAAAATAGCTGCTTCGGGATCTATTTTTTTTTCCTTTCGATGGATGTTATGCAGAGTTGTATCGAATGATAATGCCGATAATTGTCGTACTAATATCAACGATGATTAATGGTCAAGTTCGAAGAAGCGCGATCGAAAGAAGAAAAATCAGGCTGCGATGTCGACTACCCCGTCGGAGAATCACAACGAGCTAGTTTCGCAAGGCGCGGCGGGCGTGGCGAGCGTGCTGGGATCGGGAAACGCGATAGCGGCGAGCGGCGAGGACGGAGAGTTGCCGGCGACTATCAATATATCGATAAAGGATATAAAAATGGCGATGGAGGTGTTCAATATGCAGCACAAACCGGCCAAGACCCAGGAGGAGGCTTTGCAAAAGGCTTATCAGTTCTGGAGCACTCAGCCGGTCCCAAAAATGGGTGGGTTCGGGCATTTTTATTTTGCCATTGATGACAAAAAAAAATATATACATATATTTTTTTTTGAAAAATACATTTCTCAAGGTTTTTTTTTTATAAAATTGATTATTTTTTTTTCTCTATAAAAAATAAGAATCTGCAATAATTGTTCTTAATGGTTCTTTTTTTTGTCTTTTTTATAAAATGTTTTAATCAAATTAAACTTATTAAACTATATTGATTTTCAATCAAATCAAATTATTCATCAAATAAAAATGTATTATTTATTTGAATTTATTCTATTTATATTTCTTTATTTTTTTTTTTTTTTCAACAATAATTTTAATTAAATTGATTTTCACGTATTTGTTAAATAATTTTTTTGGTTTTTTTAATCGAAGGTAAATTAGAATGTAATTTTTTGTTTATTTATTTTTTTCCTCGAACAGACGAGAAGATAATGACGAACGAACCCATCGAGCCGGATAATCCATCGGTCAGAGCCGAGCCCTATTCCCTGCCGGCCGACTTTCAATGGGACACCCTCAATCTCGACGATCCCCTCGTTCTCGCCGAACTCTACGCCCTGCTGTCCGAGAATTACGTCGAGGACGACGATGCCATGTTCAGGTTCGACTATCCACCGGATTTTCTGAAATGGTAATGAAAAATCATTATTTTTTTTAATTAATTTAATTTTTTAAATTTTTAAATAATTTAATTTAATAATATTTTAATAATTTAATTAAAGTTAATAATTTGATTCAATAATATTTTTTCAAATATCTGATTTAATAATATTCTAATAACTTAATTTAATTTAATTTTTATTTCTTTAATAATAATTCCTCCCACATTTATTTATCTATTACGATTTTGCGTACTCCTCGAAGCATGTTTCGTGATTATTTCCACCACTTCCAACAAGTTGGAAGTGTGACTGGGAAAGGGTTGAGGGCCGAAAAAAAATGTCCAGCTTTTTGATGATTTTTTTTATGAACGATGGATTTTTCGAATGATTCTCAGGGCTCTTCAACCGCCAGGTTGGTGCAAAGAGTGGCACTGCGGTGTTCGCGTGACCAAGAGTGGCCGACTGGTCGGTTTCATTTCCGCTATACCGGCGACGCAGCGCGTTTATCAACAGTACGTTAAATATATACATATATATAAATATTTTTTTTGTCTGATTGCATTGTTTGAGGTGGGATATTTCGAGCTTTCCCACGCGTTAATTATCAAAGTTGGACATACGCCGTCGTGAACTTTTTTATAGGAAATTCAATTCTCCACAACATTGTTTATGTGAACTTTCGGTCTATATAGCGTTGTTTATCCAGCGTTTGTACGGGAAGGTAAAAACAATGAGAAAATGCATTTTTACCTTACCGTCAAAACGCTGGATAAACAACGCAATGTAGACCAAAAGTTCACATAAACAATGTTGTGGAGAATTGAATTTCCTATAAAAAAGTCCCCAAAGTCATCTACCTAACTCCGATAATAAACGCGTGGGGAACCTCGAAAGTCGGGGAAATGTTGAAAACCGCGGCGACTAAATTTTCAATGGTCAGATAAAAAATCTATGGGAATAAAAAAGAGTGCTCTTTTGACATAATGTTTCACGAAAATCCATTGGTTCTGTTGAAGCACACAAAAAATGGTGGATATAAATTTTTTGTGCGTCCACAAGAAGCTGCGTTCGAAGCGCGTGGCTCCCGTGCTGATTCGCGAGATAACGAGGCGAGTCAATCTGAAGGGCATATTCCAAGCCGTTTACACGGCCGGCGTTGTTTTGCCAAAACCAATCGCCACCTGTCGCTACTGGCATCGTTCGCTCAATCCAAAGAAACTCATCGAGATCAAATTTTCACATCTATCGCGCAACATGACCATGCAGAGAACTCTGAAACTTTACAAATTGCCGGAAAACACCAAAGTACCGGGTTTCAGAAAAATGTTGTACACGGACGTTCCACAGGCTCACAAAATATTGGGCGAAGTACGTTCTTTCGTTTTTTTTTCTCAGTCAGATTTAAAAATGAATAATTGAATTGAAATGAATGAATAAAATTTATTATTTGATTTTACAGAAAACAAAAATAAATGTGAAAAAAGAAAATATTTATCTAACGTGAAATTGAAGTTCGCGTTTGTTGAAGCTTGGAAATGTTATTATCACGAATTTTGGTTGATTTTGGTAAAGATATCAATGTCAGAATGAACTATAATTTTTTTATTATTATTATTATTATTATTAATTTCGTCGTTAAAAAAATTATACTTCCATTTTTTTTAATCGTGGAAAAAATATTCTTTCAATTTTTGTTAAATCGTGGAATCAGTAATTTTTCTATTTTTTTCCAATCGTGAAATGAAAAACAAGTTTAGATTTTTTTTTCGTTGTCAATAAATATTATTATTATCATTATTATTTCATTTCGAAAAATATTATTATTATTCGTGTCGTTGTAAAAAAAATAATCTCTCAATTTTTTTTTATCGTGAAAAAAATATGTTAAAAAAAAATTTCATTATACATTTTTTTCTGATTGCAAAGATTCCATCGACTTCGAAATAATTAAAAAAAAAATTATTTATCATTCGCAGTATTTGGAAAAATTCGATCTCGCACCGGTATTCACCGTCGAAGAGTTTCAGCATTGGTTTTTACCGCAGAGCGGTATAATAAGCAGCTTCGTGGTGGAAAACGATGGCAAGGTGACCGACATGGTCAGCTATTACACGCTTCCGAGTTCGGTTATGCATCACGCGACCCACAAAACTCTAAAAGCATCGTACAGTTTCTACAACGTATCCACGGTAACCCCGTGGATCGACCTCATGACCGACGCTCTTATTTCCGCGAGAAACGTGAGTCATCCATTCAAAAACTTGTGTTTTTTCCTAATTAACAAATGAAATATCAAAGACAACGTGACCCCAAAAAATAATTCAAATCGATCTAAGGTACCCTCGATAAGAGATTTACTCGTCAGATTTTCATGAAACTTGGCATACTTATAGGCATTGATGAGAAAAAGGTTCAGTTAAATTTTTATGGCTTTCCGGATCGCGAGAAAAAATATATCAACACTTTTATTTTCACACGTTTAACATGGAGCCTCATGGACAATCACGCTCAATTTGATATAATACAAAAAGTCCTCGTCAGATTTTAATGAAAACACTTGAGCTGCAAGTTGAGTATTCGGAGAACATTTTGGGCACTTGGCAGTAGAGATCAGGAGACTGTGATGATGATAATAAGCAAATGAACATCGGGAAAATACAGTTTATATGAGGAGTTGGTCGTGATCCAGTAGACATGGCAACGTTGCGCGTTTGTTTCCCATCTTCTCTCTCTCTCTCTCTCTCTCTCTCTCTCTCTCTCTCTCTCTCTCTCTCTCTCTCTCTCTCTCTCTCTCTCACTAATCGACATTATAACACGCGACGTTGTCACATCAAAGTACTACGTACCTCAATCAGGAGATGGTATATCTCAAGCTTGCTTTGACTCTCACAGTATTTAGGATATTTCCTTAAACGTAAACATAATTAATTTTTATTTTTTATTTTTATTTATTTATTTATTTTTTTCATAGTTGGGCTTCGACGTTTTCAACGCGTTGGATCTTATGGACAACAAGGAGTTTCTCGAGCCGTTGAAGTTTGGCATTGGGGACGGAAATTTGCAGTACTATCTCTACAATTGGCGTTGTCCAAGCATGCCGCCCAACAAGATCGGTCTTGTGCTTCAGTAAAGCCCCCCCCCTCCCCCAACGACGAAACGAACGTCGACACGAGCTCGCAAAAGTGCTTCGACAACTATTGTTTCCCCGAGGACTCTCCGTGAAACAACAACAACAAAAAAATAATTTGCTGAAAAAAAATATTGAAATAAAAAATAAAAAATAAAATAAATAAATACGAACAACTGAACTGAGGATCGTTCGCTTCGGAACGGGTTCGCGAAGACGACGATCGGTAATAATAATCGGCACGAAACAGCCAGACCGAATGAGCAATGAATAAAAAATAATAATAATAATAAAGAAAACAGGACAAAACAAAAATACGAGAAGAAAAAAAATAAGAAAAATAGGAATGAAAACTTTTTTTTTCCTTTTTCTTTTTCTTTCCCCGCGGGACTCGATGAGTATCTCCGATCGACGTAGATACCACGCACGAGACATTCTTTATATAAGAGGCATGATGAAAAAAAAAAAAAAAACCAGTAATAAGAATAATAACATTAACGAAACCGAGATGACAAATTTCGAGATTATGTTCGAATTTTATTACATATATTTTTGTTTAAACCCCTTTTTCCCTTTATCGGAAGCCGGAAAGTATGCGACGCAAGTGGAATGACATTGGTGGATATGGACATGTGGTTTGGGCCGGACCTGGTCGTCACTTTGAACCTGGAACTCGTTACTGGGGTCCGAACGAACCCCACGCGAATTATGAAAAAAAATTAGCCTTTTCGATGTTTTCATGCGTTTTCCAGAGTTCCGATGGGTTTTTTTCATCGACTCAATGTTAAGGGGGTCTTCTTATGTCAAATCCACTTATTTTCGAGATGATTTTTTGGGGAATTGAATTTTGTTGTTTGTGTTGGTATGTCACAGATACCTTTGTACATGTTTGAAGCAACATCTTACATTTTTTTTGCAAAGCATTTTGTTCGAAATTGTTCAAGATATTTTATGTTGGCCAGGTCATGTCGTGAAATTTCTTTATCGACGGGCGTTGACATTGCGGCCATTTTGGCAATCGGAAACGAAATTTTTTTTCTTTCATTCGCGAATGTGGTTAGCTTCAAAGACGGTACTTTGATTTTCACAATAAAATATTTGCTCCACGTGGTCCGGAAAAATAGTAATTGTGAAGCAATGAAAAAAAAATTGGAGGTCGAACGATCACCACATTCGTTATCGAGGACTATAAACTTTGCGCAAATTCAAAAAACGAGAAACACTACCCACTTCATGTGGTACGACGGTTCTCTTCTCTCTCGCTCCGCAGCAAGCGCTGTCTCTTTTGCACTGGGACAATGTGCTACTGCTCGGTCGGTAACACAAAACTGTAAGCCGTTGTTCTCGGTCACGGTCGATATTTACGGTGAAACGCGAGAACGTTCGACTGCCTCTGAACGTTCACAAGTCAACCGTTCTCGGCTTTTGTCCACCTGCTTGATCATGACGGAGAATAATAGTTTTTAATGATTCGTCTATCTCACTCGCACTTGTGGCAATTTGCAAGAGACAGACGACACGTAGAGCATATCGCCTCGAGTGGTGTCTTTGTCCTTTTCTGTACAGTCGGGTTGGAATATCTGAGCGCAGGTTGCAGCATTTCAGGCTGCGGAGCGTCTCGATTGGGTGTCGCAGCTGGACCCTAATATGCTCACCCGACTGTACAGAAAAGGAAAGAGGTACCACTCACAATGCTATCTCTCTCGGCAGGCTCCCCCACCACGGCAGTCAGCGTTTCGGGTCTTCCTGTATTTCAGTGGCGACGCCTCTGCCCCTTCCACAACAGTTTCCCCGCGGTGGCGCGCAGGTGCGTCCCTAGTCAGACAAAGTGAGGGCAGTGGGGGCAACATCGAGAAACCACGAGTGAGACAGCATGAGCATCGACCAACCCGGACACACTGTACCCCGGACAGAGACACCCAATGGCAAAAATTTTCATCGCACGCGCATCGAATACAGTAAAACCTCTCGATAATCGAAAAATTTACCGCCCCTCGTGGAATATCTTGTGATCAAATGCAGTAATTCTCAAATTAAGGTGATGTAAGACATCTTCGAGTGCGAGAGAGACAGCGCTATCGGCGCTCGCCACGGAGCGAGCGAGAAGGAGAGAGTTTATGGCCGGTATTCACAGTCGTTACTTATTCGTAAGTCAGACTTAAGTTGGACTCAAGCATGAGCTTCATGGCGCCCATTGGCCGAACGGCGTCTTAAGTCATGCTTCAGGCTGACTTAAGAATAAGTAACGACTGTGAATACCGGCCTATGTCTTCCATCGTCTTAAAGTAATTCAAGATCTATCTAAAAAAAACGCGGGAACTTCAAAATCCCAATTCGTCAATAATCAATTCTTTTCTAAAGTTTTAGCAATTTCTCTTCAGACATCTATAGATTTGACTAAAAAAAATAATTAGACGTTATAATTATATATCCAAAAGAATTCTTCATATATTTTCAATGTGCTTGTGCAGTTGACTTTTCTTGAATGTACAATTCGTAGGTTAGGTTCTCACAACATCGAACCGTTTCGCTATTGGTCAATCGTTCAACCTCAGAACATTATAGCTCCGCCCATTTGTACCCCCGATTTTCGATCATCCGCGAGGATTTACTGTAATCTGCAACACCGACGGAGACGGATTTCAGGGTTTCAGGGCCGTAAACCCGCAACGTCCGAAGAAATAACGGAGAAAGGAGGATTGGCCGCGGAGAACACCGAACTGTCATCGAAGACGGTTTCGGGGGGGAGAACGAGAAACCGTTTTTCGCATCCAGACCCCGTCTGGCTCGTTCGGTCTTCCTTCTCCCCGTTTCGTTCCCTTCGTGCCAGTATTTCCAGAGCCGTGAGGCCCGATGGATCCTCTCACACGAACCATCATCGGCGTCCAGTCTCAATCGGCAACAAAAAACAAAAAAAAACAACAACAATCTTATAATATTCAACACTAACAAAATTCAATAATTGCTTTTACTGAAACAAAAAAAAACAAACAAACTACAAAATAAAAAATTTATGATTTAATAATCAATAAAAAAAAAATATATATATATATATATATTTAAACAAATAAAATAATAATAAAACAAAAATGAAAAGTGAACAAAACCAAGATAATCAGTGAAATTGTAAAATATCGAAATAAATTTAAAAAAAGAAAGACTAAAAATTTATTTTATATTTTTTATTTGCGACTAAATATCGCGTCGATAATAATAAAAGATTTTTGGAGAAAACAATTTGAAAAAAAAAATTAAGAAATGACATATTGTGAATTTTGAAAAAAAAAAATGATGATGAAAGAGTGAAGAGAAAACAGGAAGAAAAAAAACAAGACTTATATATAGAGTTGCAGTGAGAAATAGAATTACGGATATGTCGAGATAGAAGGTGCACGTGCGCGCGCATCCAGTGCTCAGTTCAGTCTTGTGGCTCCTGCATCCCCACCCTCCACCCGCTCCCGTCGACGGCCCGGCCTCTCGCGGTCGCTCCAAAATTCGACCAATCAACGGCCTCGTGTCTTCGTGTGTCTCTGCTTCGGGGCACTCCGTCCGTCTCACACCGCTCGCCCGAACCATCGCGCCTCTCACTCGTACACACAACTCGTGTCAACGTTTCCAAACTCCAAGAATCACTTATTGTTTTTTCTTTTTGTTTTTTTTTCACATTTGTTGCTCGTTCCTCATCCACATTTCACATTTCACAACAATTGTAACGACAATAAAAAAAAATTGATTTGGATTTTTTAAAAAATGACGAAAATTTTGTTGTACGCCCAAATTTCGATGTTGACGGAATTTACATTTTCATGAAAAATACAAATTAGCATTTTATTCAACAACAATAATAATAATCATAATAATAAAAATGAAAAAAATAATTTTTTTGTTCTTTCGCGATGAATGCAAATGTTGTTGACATTTCCAATAAACTATGTTTTAATTTTTTATCGAAAAGACAATTTTTTTATTGTTGTCTGATTGATAAATTAAAAAAATAGGTTTTTTTTTTCAAATTTTTCATTGAGTTTTTTCTGGTTAATTTATGGATTATCTATCTTGTTTATTGATTTGACGGAGACATTTTTTTTGGTTGAGTCAGCATCGTTACGCAGTCACTTTAACCCCTTTAACTATATATAACTCATAAACTTATATATATACATATATATAGCCTATAAATATATATATATATGTTTGCGTATACATGTATATCTGCACACATCTATTATTTCGTCTCTTCCATTGTGCATCACACACACAAACGTCCCACCGCGGACATTTCACAAGTTACAAATTTGTTTTTTTTTTCCGTACTACAAATTGCACGACTCATGGATTAACCAGTTATCCGTGTGTCCGTAGAAATTTATCTTGCCAACCGAGGAATTTTGCGATTGGACGTGTGGGCGATTGAGTGATTGTTGCGAGTGTGAGAGAGCGAGTGAGCGATCGTGTTGAGGAGGAAGTGAGACAGTCGTGCAGACGTGGTGAGAGACAGAGAGAGAGAGAGAGAGGGCGCGCAGGCGCGCGTTACAAACGAGTGAACCAGCCCATCGAGTGAGTTGGTGCGAACGTCGTCAGAGGGACGTTGATCGTCGAACGAATTATCAAGGATTATTATGAGAGACACTAGCGACATGATGGAGGACGTATTGTCTGAGGTAAACAACCTTTTCACGTACAATCCAATTTCACGATCTCACGAGACTCTTTTATAATTATGAGCCAATCGTTTTACATGATTTTACGATTCTTTCACACGCAATAACAAATCACTGTATGTATGCGTATACAATTGCCAATTAGGATGTTCTGTAGGGCTTAAAATTAGTTGAGAGTTTATTGGTTATGTTCGGAGAATTTTGGCTCACCTCGAAAACGAAATTTGCAATTTCTCCCAAACGGCTGAACCGATCTGGACGACACTGACGTCAATCTCTTCGCAATCGTGGCAAGAAATGTTTGGGCTGTTCGTTTGTTCGATTATCCTCGATCGTTTCGGAGAAATCGTGAAAAACGTGTTTCAGACGTCTCCATTGCTCTCGTGGACGATTCTACTGTTTGGATTTTATCGTCAAATCTGAAATTTGAAGAATCATGATGATACCAAACGAAAGACCGAAAAGTCTATAAAATTACAAAAATGGCAAACATAAGTCATCAAGATTAATTTAATTATAAAGAATAATAGTTTTTATGGAGACTTCTAACCTGAGAGACGAGACAGAATGATAACAAATTATTTATCGTTCGATCGTTCTACATCAAACTAATAAATATATATATATATATGTATATATATATATATATACCTGTACATGTGTGTTTGTTCGTTGGATAAAGACACACTTGAATAATTTAACGAGTACAGCATTCGTTGCAATTGCACTGCTTCGATAAATAATAAAAGGAAAAGAGCAAAAACATTTCGAAAAAAATACAAATAAAAAAGAATTTGAAAAAAAAAAAAACGAATTAATGAGAGAAAAAGCTACGAGAGACCAGCTGGCTCATGCCGGAGCATGAAACTTTTAGGGCAGGTGCAATACACATGCTCCCGATAAAAATATCCCGCCTCGACGAGACAGAAAGACCCCTCTCGATATATACCTATATATATACGTACCCACATGCACTCATCCAACAGCTTCCGACGATTATCCAAAAAGCAAAAGCCATCTGCGGTGTCGGATGAGTTTTCGAAAAAACAATCGTGTCGACCGCATCAGCATCTACATCGTCAAATCATTGTCAATCATGACAAAAAAAAAATTGTTTCCAGCAAGTTTGTCGACATTATGTACAATATTCTTATAAAACCGTTTTTTGGGACCGAATAACGGTCATTTGAAAAAAAAAAATTAACACTTCGTCATGATTTTTTAAATAATTTACAAAAAAAAATTAAAAAAAAAAAAAATATTGTTCAATTCGAAAAAATCAATAGACCACTTTTCTCAATATTTTTCAAATCAACAAATCGTCGTAATGACATAAACAATCGAACTAGTTAAAATCGTAAAAAAGAATTCGAATTTTCATTTTTCATTATTTCCAAATGATGATAAAAAAAAAATTATTCGACGAAAATTTCTTCCGATAATTGACACGACTCTAAAATTCAATCACAACGACAATGCGATAATAATCGTATTGATTACGATATCATCGAAACGTCAATTATAAATCATACCACATAGCAATTTGAGTTTCAATCACGTCATTACTCGTCCAACGATGATCCAATCGCATATCAAATTAAATCTACAATTTAGAAATTTATTAAACATTAAAAAAAATAATACATTATTTTTCGATTGCATGAAAATTAATTATATTCATTGATGTAATTGTCGCAATGATTAACATTGTCTATCGAAGGGCCCGGTGACCCGAAAAAATTTTCCAACACTTTCGTTAACCCCCTCCCCCCTTCCCTTCCACCGATAGAGTCGACTTTCACCCGAAAGACTTTCACCACGAGCCCGGCCGGCTGTCACGCGCGAGCGTTGACGAACGTGCGTCGTTTTTCGGGGCCTTGCGAAAAAAAAAACAGAAAAATTTGGGGCCCGATTGTCGCGTAAACGTCAACACGAAGGTCGCTCCATTCGATTTTTCAACGGTGACAAGAACAAATTTTATTGCAGCACGCGTTTTCCGAAATGACCGGTAGACGTTGTAAAATTAATATGGGCCTTACCGGGCTACCGTGGAGGGGCCCCAGTCGACAATTTTCGAAAATACGACGAAAACCTACAAACGTAGATATATATATATATATATATATGGATGTATTCTTCGTCGTGCGGCGTAACGCAGTAGCGAGAATAATGCAACCGAAATAAAAAAAAATTGGGCCTTACGGGGGCCTCAAATTGGGGGGCCCTATTCGGTGGCCCGGTAAACCGCATGGACGATTCACAACTACGAGGAGTATAGTTTTATTGGGGCTACCCCAGTTAGTGGGTCACTGGGAAAATCAGGCCCCAAAATGGTCCCCATATATATATATATGGGGACCGTATCTATGTATATATAACTGTATGAGATCTAAACTTCTGTAAAATTGTGTATAACTCGAAGTAAACGGGCCCAATTGCCGCAATAAATCTTGCGAGAAAATTTAATGGCCCCCAACCGGTAACTTCTGGAAAAACTGTTCACTTTAAATGTACATAACAAAATTCATTGGTCTGACTGTTCGACTCGTGATGCATTCGATCGATGACACAAATTGCATTTTCAATTGCACGTTAATAATTTTGATTGGAATTAATTTTCCACATCTTTTATTTGTTTTTTGTTTGTTGTTTCTTATTTTATTGTTCTTAGATATAAATGTACCTTCTGGTAACTTGTGGAAAAATTGTTCACTTCGAATTTACATAACACAATTCATTTGTTTGAATGTTCAACTTGTGATGCATTCGATCGATGACACAAATTACAATTTCAATTACACATTAATAATTTTTTATTAGAATGAATTTTACAAATTTTTTAATTGTTTCGTTTTTTTTTTGTTTTTTTCCATTGTTCCAGGATACGATGATGGATTGTGGCAGCGACGATGGTCTGTACGATCTCATCGATTTGTGCACCGACATATCACACTCAGCCCCAACGATAAAAGGTAATTTGAATTATCATAAGTTTTCAATTATGATAATAATAATAATAATAATAACAATAATAATTTTTCCGTCGAGTAAGAGAATGAATGTTGAGAGGTGACTTTCGTGTATCTATCGGCCAAATTAATACGTTACAAACAATCTTAATCAACATACGTGTCCATAATAAGCCCACCGATATTCATCAAAGTTGTAACGAATTGTATAAAAAAAATTTTAGGATTTCTTTTCTTTGTTATGAACAAATGCAAAAAACAAAAATGTTTAATACCTTACCCCGCCCTTAAGGTACATTGAATACTTTACCCCGCCTAAAGTACCCTCCATAAGAGAGTTCCTCGTCAGATTTTCATGAAACTTGGCATACTTATAGGTATTGCTAAGAAAAAGGTTCAGTTAAATTTTTATGGCTTCCGGAGCGCGAGAAAAAATATATCAACACTTTTATTTTCACACGTTTAACATGCAGCCTTATGGAAAATCACGCTCAATTTGATATAATACAGAAAGTCCTAGTCAGATTTTAATGAAAACACTTGAGCTGCAAGTTGAATATTCGGAGAACATTTTGGGCACTTGAAAGTGGAGATCAGGAGACTGTGATGATAATAATAAGCGAATAAACATCGGGAAAATACAGTTTATATGAGGAGTTGGTCGTGATCCAGTAGACATGGCAACGTTGCGCGTTTGTTTCCCATCTTCTCTCTCTCACTCTCTCTTATCGACATCATAAAACGCGACGTTGCCACATCAAAGTCCTACGTATCTCAATAAGGAGATGGTATATCTCAGGCTTGCTTTGACTCTTACAGTATCTAGAATACTACCTTAAACTGAAAAGTATTGAAAATACATTTTTACCGAATGGGAATGCCCATTCCCGATGAGGAAGCAAGAATGGAAAAAAAGGCAAATTCGTCGACGTGAGATTGAAGGGCAGGTGAAAATATCGTAAATTCCCACAGTGAGGGTGACCACACAGATTCTCATCCCCCCTCCCCCCGCCACCCTCGTGTGTGGACCGTATAAACGATTTTTCCCACCTGAAAGTGGAAGATCGTTGAATGCCGGAAATCATCGTCCCCACGTCGGCAAGGGTTCCCCCCCCACCAAAAAAAAAATAAGATAAATAAAAGCTTGGGAATCAGATTCACTTGAGTTTCACGTGAAACTTTGACTCAAACCTTATTCATGATGTACCTGCAGCAGTTAAGTTGAATCGTGTCAGTGAGTGATTCGGAATGCCCTGTATATTCGATGGTCCGGTCGCAGCACCCCAGGTCGAAAAAAAAGGTCAATTTGGGGGATGACGGTCCGGTCGAGTTTCTCTTCCCTCGAGATCCTCACCTCTTCCCACTTTGTCCTCAAAGCTTTGTAAACAAAAAAAAAAATTTTTTTCAAAACGTGGGAATATGAAAATTTGTGAATTCCCTCGAGAACCCAAAGTAATCGAAGGTAAATATTGTGATTCGTTTGAATCTGTTTCAATCGAATCAATTACCAACGATAAATAATAATAATAATAAAAATTATTATGAGCCTTATTCTTTTTTTGTAATTTTTACAATAAATTTGACGATCTAATTTTTCTTCTTTGAACAATGAAAAAAAAAAAAAAACTATGAGAACGATAATGCTGAACAATTTAATGATGATAAAAAAAAATCGATTTTTCTGAACTTTCGTTAATTCTCGAAAAAATTGGTTGATAATTTTTTTAACCTTTCACTTTAATTTTTTAAGAAACCTTTTTTCGTAATGTGGAAATACGTGGACACTGATGGGTTTATTGAAATGTAGATGGAACACTTCGAGGAGGGGTATTTAAACGTAACCTAGCCTAACTCAACGATCAAGCTCGATCACCCTTCACGTGCGAACTTCTCGTACCGGTTTTCCATTGTCTTCGCGACTTGTTTTTTTTTTCTCGTCCCGACGACGAGACATTTAAATCGCCCGGGCGACCCTGTGGGAACGTCGAAAAGCCTTCTCGCCGAAGGGGACCCCGAAATCGAGCCATCGAAAAATATTTGAAATAAAAAATATATATATATAGATATATATTTCGAATAATCAATTAATCTATCATTTAAATTCCTGTTTTTTTTTCAGAGACAAAAATTACAAATAATTCAGATTTCGATAAAAATCAGTTATATTTAATGATGTTGTCGTAGAATTGGATGACTTAATAATTCACGAATGATCAACAGTCCAATATCGCCAAAAACAACACTTATCATCGAATCAATTATCCAATGCAAAAAATATTAATTTCATTTTGATTCGTCTACACATTTAATTATTTTCATTGACGATAAAATGTATAAAAAAATAGATTATCAAAAAGATTGTTTGTGTCGAGAGCGATATATTTTTATCACCGAGAGTCGGTTGGTACGATAAATGGCGAATTCTCATGAAAGGGTAACCCCTCGGTAAAAAAGAAAAAAGAAAAAAAAAGTTTCCCCCACTCGTCGAGCTCGTGAAATTTCAGACGATTTCTCACCTGATTCTCGTGGTTCTCGTTGTTCGATTATTCGCGACCGGCCGGTATACCGGTCACGCACCATCTCTCCATTTTTTTTTCTTTTTCGTTGCAGAAGGGCCAGAAGGGATAGATGCGAGATACACCTTGGGGATAAAAGAGAGAGAGAGAGAGAGAAATTGTATGAAAGAATCGTGCGAAATTAAGAACCGCTATGGTGGGCTTGAAAAATAAACGTATAATGGTAACCGAGTAACAGGTAGTCCCATGGGACGTTACTGGAGCGAGATTCCCATGGGTTAAGGGGAAACCGAGCACCGTGTTTTTTTTTTTTTTTTTTTTTTTTTTTTTTTTTCATCTCGTACATTCAAACCTTATCTCAATTCGAATAATCGAACACGGGATTCATTCTGTCGAACACAGTCCTAACAGATAGCGAGTCTTACAGTGAATTAAAAATTCATTGAATTACAAGAATTTTTTTTCATTTTATGGATTCAATCCATAAGAATCCATCACGTCTACAAATCCCAAATATTTTCAAAATTCCATATTCTTGGAAATTTTAATAATTATTTTTTACATATATTCGTCGTACTTTTGTACATTAGTAATTATTGCAATTCAATTATGATTAACTACGTAATTATGATTGTTCATAACATTTGTTTCGTTCGATTTCAATAATTTATTCATAATTAATAATATGTGGATTTAGTTAATTATAGATGACAAAAAAAAGTAAAAATTTGTGATTTTCCCAAAAAGAAATCGGATCCTTCTCGTTTTTCATTATTTTGGGATGGTCGCTACTAGACTTTCCACAGCTTGACACCGAACAGCCTGACTCCGCTCAACGCGGCTCCTGAACAGCCTGACTTCGCTACATCTCAGATATCTCGAGCGTGACGTCATAGCTTCAGATGACGGTTAAGATGTAGCGAAGTCAGGCTGTTCAGGAGCCGCGTTGAGCGGAGTCAGGCTGTTCAGCGTCAAGCTGTGGAAAGTCTAGTAGCTAGCATCCCGTGGGCGAGACGGTGGGCCACGCGTGGTTGTGTCGGGATGGTAGCTACTAGACTTTCCACAGCTTGACGCCGAACAGCCTGACTCCGCTCAACGCGGCTCCTGAACAGCCTGACTTCGCTACATCTTAACCGTCATCTGAAGCTATGACGTCACGCTCGAATTATCTGAGATGTAGCGAAGTCAGGCTGTTCAGGAGCCGCGTTGAGCGGAGTCAGGCTGTTCGGTGTCAAGCTGTGGAAAGTCTAGTAGCTACCATCCCCATTATTTTAATCTAAAAATTGAACTGGATACTCTCTAAGTTTTATGAAAATCTGACGAGGAACTCTCTTAACGAGGGTACTACCTTAAAAAAAACCAATTGTATTCGATAAATACATACATTCTTTTTCGCTCAAATCGTTCAAAATTCACAATATCTAAAAAAAAATTTCTCAAAATTTTCGTTTGCAGACGCTGCCGAACGTTTGCTGACCCTGTTGGGAGTGGAGGACGAAAACGACGACGACGACGATGGGGCGTTATCGTCGTCCGAGGACGAGGGTGTCGAGTTGGACGACATAAGCGACGACGACGACGACTCCGACGAAGAAACGGAAAATTCGCGATTATTGGGTCAACTCGCGGCCTCATTGGCCCAAGAATTGAAATATTCCCAAAAACAAATATCCCCAATAGCCACGAGATTGGGAACCGTTCAACGTTCCGTAAAAACCAATCACGAAGTCACAAGAAATCAACAACAAATCGACGATCAAACGCATTGCATGGAAATTGCTCAAGAAACTTTTCACCAAGAAGTTGAAAAATCGTCAAAACTCAATCCGACAACTCACGATCAAAAAATCTTTAATCCCCGAAATTTTCACGGTTCCGGAAATTTTGAATACAACGTTTCTTTGTCACCGGAAAAATTTCGTTTGGAAACGCGTTTACGAAGAACGAATCACGATCATCGAACGACGATAAACGAGGATCCCGGATGTTCCGGATCTTGGATGGCCGGTTGGGACGCGTGCGCGGCCGAAGCAGTCAGATACCTCATCGAGGACGAAGGATTGTCGTCCATGCATCCAACGGTCGTTGCCATGAAAACTCATCTGGAACTTCAGCGAGAACGCGTTTTGGCACAGTGCGGCGTGTAAAAAACTATATGAGTTTGTTTGGACTTTCGAACGAATCTCGTTTGAGTCGTTGAGTTGAATTAACGCCGGTTGAGTTGTCGAATTTTTCACGGACGAGGTTGTTGAGTTGACGCGGTGAGTTTGAATGATACACATTTTTTTTGGTTTTTTTTTTCAATGAACATTTGTCGCGAAACCGTGTTGAGTTGATGATTCAATCTGGAAAGGTTACTACAGCATTTTTTTTTCAACTCAACCAGAAGGAGTTGAGTTGAATGGTTCGGTCGATGAGTATTTATTGTTGGAGAACGTTTCATTCGATCTGTCGAATCGAATGTTCATTCGCGAGAGAATTGTCTGGAACAACAATGATCGGATGAGTTGAGTTGAACAGTTGAGTCGATGAGTATCTGTTTTTGGAAAACGTTTCATTCTATCTGTCGAATCAAATGTTCCTGAGAGAGAATTGACTTGAAAAAAAAACAATGATCAGATGAGTTGAATTTACGCGGGTTGAGTTGTAGAATTTCGCGGACGAGGTTACAGTTGAGTTGACGCGGTGAGTTTGAATGATACATGGAATGTGTCGATGATCCTGTGGAGGTTATTTTTTTTGGTATTTTTTTTTCAATGAACATTTGTTGCGAACCCGTGTTGAGTTGATGATTCAATCTGGAAAAGTTGTTTCGGAAATTTTTTGCTGTTTTTCAACTCAACCAGAAGGAGTTGAGTTGAATGGTTCGATCGATGAGTATTTATTATTGGAGAACGTTTCATTCGATCTGTCGAATCGAATGTTCATTCGCGAGAGAATTGAACTGGAATAACAATGATCGGATGAGTTGAGTTGAACAGTTGAGTCGATGAGTATCTGTTATTGGAAGAACGTTTTATTTGATCTGTCGAATCAAATGTTCCTTCGAGAGAGAATTGACTTGAAAAAAAAAAAACAATGATCAGATGAGTTGAGTTTACGCGGTTGAGTTGTTGAACTGACGAGGACGAGGGTTGAGTTGACGAGATGAGTTTGATGATACATGGAATGTGTCGATAATTCTGTCGAAGTATAATTTTGTTTTTCTCGTTTTATGAACATTTGTCGCGAACCCGTTGAGTTGATGCTTCAATGAATCTGGGATGGTTTTTTCGGGAGAATCTTTTCAACTCAACCGGACGGAGTTGAAAGGTTTGTGAGAAAAGAAAAACGAACAAACATCTTGTCCATCCGAAAAATTGTTATTTTTCAACGTCAGTGGCATTTCTATATTCGATATTCGATGCGCAATAAATATAGAACAAACTTTTTTTTTTTACTTTCGGTTAAAAATGATGCGAATTCGCTGATAAAATCGATGAAATTCTCACCGACTGATTGAGAACCGCGAGTGGCAATCGATCGATTTGAAAAAAAATGAATTCTCGATCGGTAATCACTCGCCCAAGCAATTCAAAAGCTTACGTCACTTAGATAGATACTAGAATTCAAAAACTGAACTCGATACTCGAGATGGATGAAAAAAAAAAAATCGTTAAACGAGACACCGCAAACCGTAAACCTCGAGAATGACAGTCAAACGAATTTATTTCATTCTTTTTATTATCATTCTCGAGTAATCGGAAATTACGAAAAATAAAATGTTGAAAAAAAATAATAATAATAATAAAAATTTTAAAAAATATGTTTTACTAAGTTATCACATTTTCTAAAGCTTATGGATAATACTAACGATAATAATAACAATAATAATGGATTTTGAGGGGTGATTAGAACGCCTCTCGATTATCAAAATGGCGAGTTTTTTTCCCGACGACGATACGATGCTTTGGGACAAACTTGACTCTGTAAATATGTAAAATATTCATGTTCATATATATATATGCACACATGCATATTTAGACAAATCTTGCATGTTTACATATATATATATATATATATACAATTATATATATATTCATTAAAAAAAGTTCTTAACTTATACCAGCCTTATTGTTACTTTTTATTACGATAAAATACGAACGAACGAACGAGAAGAAAAAAACGAATAATTGTAGATAATAACAATAATAAATGACCACCAAATGAATTTTTTGCGGACGAGATAAAAAAAATCTATCTTGTTTCTTATTTATTTAATTCTGGTTCGAGTGCGAGGATGCGGGGCGATCGATCCAAATGCAAATCAATGGAAATAAATTTGCGAACGATTTCATTGATTAAACAAACATGAACGAGTTGAAAGTTTAAACTTGCAGCTTGTTTATATATTTGAAATATTCATAAGTGGGTGTTATGAAATTTCAATTTCTTCGCAAGATTAAACGTGTGAGTGGATTTTCACCGAATTTAATAAACACACAGCACATTCAGCACATTCTGAACAACATGACACAAACATGTCAAGAAAAGAAAATTCCCCACCACAACAAACCTTCTTCTAGGAAAAACAGCGAATAATTACATAGAATTCGATAAATAAAAATTCTGTTATAAATGTTGCAAAACTAATAATTCATTAAAAAACGTAAAATAATAATTCATTCAAATTATCTAGAATTATTTAAAATCTGTTTTTCGACTATAAAATGAATAATTGCCAATGATCATTCTTTGCAAAAAAAAAAAAAAAATGTAAGAAATGTATTTTCGTTGATAAAAATGGGATTTTTTCATTGGATCGATTTTCGAAGACGAAAGTTAAATGAATTTTAAGCACATATTAGAATTAGATAAAAAAAATTGGAAATATATTTTCGTTGTTAAAAATGAAATTTTTCATTGTTTCGATTTTTTAAAACGAAAGTTGAATGGATTTTGAGAAAATCGGAAATCGAAGAGTTGATTGAATTGAATGTATACAGTGGAAAGGTGGGGGAGGGGGGAGGGGCCAGGGATAGTGACGGCTGTCGTTTTGTACGGTTCGGTGTCTGCTGGCACGCGACCGAAAGCCCCATTTTTGGGATCGACGAGATCGTGGATCCTTTATCGCGTTGGGCACACGAAACCCTCTACGCCAATGGGGCATCTGGTGTCGGAGACCGCACTCTCGTAGTAGCACATGCCATGCATCTGCTCTCCGACCCCGGGTTTCACACACACAGACACACACTTTTGTTGTCTTCAACGTCCGGCTACGAAATTTCTGTTGCCATGCGAACGAATCTCTCAAAGATTTTCACTAAAAAAATGAAAAAAAAAAAATTAAACAAACAAAATATTGTGTTAAAATGAAATAATTTGCAATGATTCGATTTGAAGATAATTGTAGACGATTATCGATGAGAAACGCTTGAGTGTCATAATTTTTTCTGGATTGAGAAATATTTTATTTGAAACTTTGTGAAAATTTATTCGTTTGCAAAAAAAAAATTATAAAATAATTTTCTAATTTTTTTAATTTTTACGATATTTTTTTTTTTTTTTTTTTTTTTTTTTTTTTTTTGATGTGTTGATCAGATATCATGTTTCTTGTGCAGGAAGATTTTATATTCCTTTGGGCTGGGTTTCAATTTTGAATCGTGGAGAAAATTCAAATTTGAAAAATCAAATTTTCGAGAACAAATTTATTTTCTTCGGTGAAAAAAGTTTGATAAGATTTTTTTTTTCTTTCGGAGGACTTCTCCCCCTTGGGAGGGAGGATATTATTCATTTTATTTTTTTACCCAGACGGATGATAATTTTTTTTTTTTTCATCGAGACAATATCAAATTGAATTTTTGTTTTTTTTTTTCAATTTTTTTTTAATGCAACACAGATTCGGTTCAATTGTCGAAGCTTTATTTTTTTTTCATGAAGCGCTTTTATTCGATCCTGTCTGCCGGACATCCTGCTCGTTGTGAGAGAAGAGGTCGTTATTTTATTTTTTTTTGCTTTTTTCTGTTTTTTTTTTTTTGGACAAGATGATTTTTGGTTTTTTGGGACCAGTCGTGGCGGACTTGAGGAACATGGGAAGATCTTGGGACCCGAAACAGCTGTCCGGCCAACCGTCAGATGGTCCAGACATTCTCAACGTCAGCTGCGGGGGTGGGAATGCTCGGAAGGGTTGCGAGAGACCATCTCCAGACTTCTATATGTGTAAAATATATATATATATTGTCGGGGGCTATTATGGAACACGTTAGATTTTTCTGTCCAGAATCGTAATGTCTGTCATAATGTGTCGACTCGTCAGTGGGTCAAAGTGCAGCTCGAAACTTTCCCAACAGGGGGCGTAAAATGTTATCAGTGGATATTCCATGCGGATTAAATTTCAATTATTTTTCATTTAATTTTAAATTCCTCATGATAACGACTAATTTTTTCAATTTCACCAGTTTGAAGGTGAAAATTATTGAAGGCTCAGATGACGATGAACTTCAAGTAGTTCTGATTTTTTTTCGTCAACTCGTAGTACGTTGAATTTGATTATCAATAACAATATATTCGATAAATTGGATTTTCAAAATTTTATTGTTCTTTTAATTATTTTATTAAATTTAATTTTTTTTCATAAAAACAAATATTGAAAAAATTCGTTGTATCTCGTTGCCGATAGATCGGAGAAACATTTTTCAATCACGCAATTTTTTTTCTAAATCCTACAAAAAAGATGCAAAAAAAATCACGTTCGATTTTTGTTTTGTTAAAAAAGAAATATTGGAAAAAACTTTTCATGAAAAAAAATGATATTGGAAAATTCGTTGTATCTCGTTGTATCCGAACGATCGGAAAAAAGGTTTTTCAATCACGAAATTTTCCGTTATTTCCGAACCGTGAAAAGGTGTTCGTTCGGTGGTCGCGCGCGCACGCCAATCCCCCCTCCACGTCTAATCTAACGATCAGCCGCACGCTTCTCACCGACAGCTGCAACATTCGAAGAAAAAAAAATATATACATATATATATATATATATTTCCCTCCTCAAGATTCTCTTCTTCCAAAAACCCAGAATTACGAGCCAGCTGTCACGAAATTATAAAAAAAAAAAAAAGAATAATTTAAAAAAACCTCCAAACAACAAACACATAATTATAATTCGCCATTCCTCCAATCAACAGTTGAACGTTCAATCGTGAATGTTGAACATACGATCGACGGATTTTCTTCCACGTCGACTGCCCTCCCCCCGAAATTTATGTGAGAAAAAATAAAATTTGAATAAAAAACAAAATAATTTAAACGAAAAAAAAAATGTTTGTTAAAAAAATTGTTGGTCCTGCTTGTTTTTTTTTTTTTGTTTTTTTTTGTTTCCAGACGGTCAATGTACCATATAAAGGTACTCGCGGCAGATGTACTTCCGGCAGCTGTTTCGCAGCACCGGCTTGTCGTGTGCTTGTCGATGCACACGCGCCCTCGAAGTCCCGAACCTCCTTCACCCCCTCCCCCCGCCCTCCACCCTCTCCCAACAAGCTGACCCTCCCCCTCGCGACATACATTGTTGCACAATTTATTTATCAGGACCGTGACGGAATTTTGTTTTTTTTTTTCACCATTCGATCTTCATTGTATCGAAAACATGATCGACGGAAAAATATCGTTTCGTTAAATTCTCGCGAATTAATTGGGCGAATTAATTTGAAGAAAAGAAAAAATTAAAAAATCAGCTAACCCAAAAATACAATCGGTAAAATTATAAAATTCACAATGATGATAATAAGTCAAAGATATATCGATGACGACGAAATGTATATGCGATACCAACAAAAAGCTATGCAATTAAATCGATTGGATAAATAAATTTCATTTTTATCACGAATTAGTTTTTTTTTAAATTTTTTTATTAAACTATATTACGATGGGTATAAAATTGGTACAATATTGTATAAAATTGGTTTTCAACAGATACTCGAGTATCTTAAATCGCCAAACTCGTGATTCTTCTTTAGAGATTTTTTTTTTTTAATTTTAGATTTTTTTATATGTATTTTTTTAAGATAGTTTAATATTTTTTCATGATCACGAAATATTTTTTTAAAAATTGTGTGTGCTCTTCGGGAGGATTTTTTTTCAGGTGGACCACTGACATTTGTGTCCACAAGACTGAAGAAAAAAATTGAAGAAGTTTTTTTTTTTTTTTTTTTTTTTTTTTTTTTTTTTTTTTAATTATTTAATAGTGTAATATAGATATATGTCTATGTGTAAGTATTGAAAATACGATTGTCCAGTAAAATTCCAGAGTCGTGTTGAATCGAGACGTTGGAAAGATCCTTGAAAGCAATTTGTCGTGTTAACTCGATTTCTTGAACCACGACCGCGACACAATGAGCCCGTAGCCCTCATGTGCATGCACGGCAGTAAAAAAAATAAAAAAATAAAAAAAATGTATTGCATTGTCCATGTTACGCGGCCTTGATGTCGAGTCCTTGTGATAAAGCGGATCCTCATTGAGGGTTCAACGTACAATTTAAATGTCCCTCGCGTCATCTTCGATTGCGTTTAATAAAAAAAAATCGTCGATGATATAAATAATAATGAATAATAGTTTTTTTTATATAGTCGCTGTCTCTGTTGGATTTGCTGGGTTTGACAACTGAAATAAATTTCCAATTTTAGTCAAAAAATGTTATTCATTGAGAATTCATATTTTCAAATTATTATTATTATTATTATTATTTTTTCCATTCGTAAATTTGGTGTCGAAATGATTTTTGAGATAATTGATTTTTAAAGGTTCAATTGAAGTTGAAGGCTCAGGATGACAATGAACTTTAAGTAGTTCTGATTTTTTCTTTTGTCAACTCGTAGTACGTTGAATTTAATTATCAATAACAATATATTCGATAAATTGGATTTACAACATTTTTTCACGCAAAAATGTTAAACTTTAGCATTTAAAAAATTATTATTATTCATCTGTTTACGAATTATTAAAATTTAAAACGGAAAATGCACAATTGTAAATAATGCACGGAAAAACAAACAAATGTCAAAACACAGAAAAAAATGTATTATTATTAACTTATATTATAATATTGACTCAGCAACATCACATCGATGGTAATTTGTTTTTTTTTTTTCAATTAAGATATTAAGGTAGTATCCTACAAACTGTAAGAGTCAAAGCAAGCCTTAGATATACCATCTTCTGATTGAGGTACGTAGTACTTTGATGTGGCAACGTCGCGTGTTATAATGTCGATCAGAGAGAGAGAGAGAGAGAAGATGAAATGGAAACGAACGCGCAACGTTGCCATGTCTACTGGATCACGACCAACTCCTCATATAAACTGTATTTTCCCGATGTTTATTTGCTTATTATTATCATCACAGTCTCCTGATCTCTACTTTCAAGTGCCCAAAATGTTCTCCGAATATTCAACTTGCAGCTCAAGTGTTTTCATTAAAATCTGACGAGGACTTTTTGTATTATATCAAATTGACCGTGATTTTCCATAAGGCTCCATGTTGAACGTGTGAAAATAAAAGTGTTGATATATTTTTTCTCGCGCTCCGGAAAGCTGTCAAAATTTAACTGAACCTTTTTCTTATCAATACCCATAAGTATGCCAAGTTTCATGAAAATCTGACGAGGGACTCTCTTATGGAGGGTACTACCTTAAATTGTTTAAAGCTGGACGACCGATGGCTGGGTTGGTGGGTGAGGTCAATGAAATGAATGAAGACGCACGTACGAGTCTGTTGCACTCGTGTATACATATATATATATACATATAGTGACGCGTTACAGCGACGCCTAACCGACCCACATGGTCCCCACATGCATGGACGAGAGCAGGGCCCCTTGGTAGGGGAGGTCCCCCCCATGAGAGCGTTACCCCAGCTGATGTTTGGCGTCCCTAGCCAAGCTTTGCTCCAACTTAGTTACTGTCAGACCGTCCTCTAGTCCATACAATATCAAACGGTCTCTCTGTTACTCAACAATTGAAGGAAAAACTTAAAAAATAATAATTTGAAAAAAAAAAAGACGAAAAGTTAACATAAAAAAACGAGGGAGACGAAGAAATTAACCAAAAGCAATTTCAACCCTTTGAAGATCGTTTTTCAACCGAATCATAATAAAAAATCTGGGTTCAAGAAGAACAACAACAACTGTTTGTGCGTTTAAGGTAATTAATTTGTTTATTTGCTTATTTATTTATTTATTTATTTATTTATTTATTTGTTTATTTATTTATTTATTTATTTATTTATTTATTTATTTATTCATTTATTTGCTGAAGTATGACATAAGAGTTTTTTTGGTAATTTATTTCAAGTAGATTTTTAAAAGTTTGCTTGGGATGAAATTATTTATTTGATTTTTGAAAATTCGTGAATTTTAGAAAGTTGAAAAAAAAAATTGTCGTAATTTGACTGGATGACTGTGATGCAGTTTGGTAGCAACGTTAAATCTTGGCTCGCCAAGGGAAATATATCTGTGGTTTCAAGTGCGATACAACACTACCGGCGTATTGATTTCAATGGGGAGGAAGCGGTGAGAAAGGGGGTTGTCGGCACGAAACGATTGTAACAATGTACAGGGAGACTCTGTACACGACAAACTTCCTGCAAATATTTTTGTTCCGCGATTTAAATTCGATATTAAGTTCGTGAAATTTCATGTTGAAACTTTTTTTTTTTTTTTTTGAAAATCCGAATTTTTCTAAAAATCACGTTTTTGCCGAATGACAATTTTTTTTTCGGGGTGGATTCATTTTATTTTTATATCTATTTTTTCCACCATGCAAATTACGTTCAGTGGATTTTTTTCTAGGGAATTTTTTTCCCCGGCAAAAGAGAAAAAAAAACTGATTTTATCGTGATTTACTTTAATCATGTTTCCATTTATTATGTCCCTAATTGTCTCGTCAATTTCTGGAGGAAAAATCTAGGGAATTTTGCCCCCATCAAAATAAAAGGGAAAAAACTTTTTAATCTGGTGATTTATTTTGAATCAACGACCAATTCCTTCAGTCCCCAATTTTCTTTGCCAGCTTCTTTTCCTAGGGAATTTTGTTTTCTCACAAAGAAACAAAACATTGAATCTAGTGATTATTTTACTCATCGCTCAATCCATCCTGGGCAACCGCTATTTTCGCTCCAACTTTCAAAACGATAGCACCACGATTTTTCCATTTGATCAAAATAAAAAAATATATATGTAAACATTTTTTTTAATAAAATATATTAAAAAACAATCTTACAGTTTTTTTTTGTTTTTTTTTTGTCTTTCCGCAGATGATTCCCGAAACCGAAAACACTTGCGAGACGGCGGAATCAACGATGACGTCGTTGGAAGTCACGGACGATACGAAAAATCGTGAAGAAACGGAAGTGGCTTCGGTCACTGCTTGGAAGAGATACGAAAATTTCGTGTCGCTCATCGAATCGACTGGAAACGATTACAACCGGAAGTCGGCTATCGAAGCGATGTTCCGTGGTCGTGATTTGGTTTACGCCAGTCACTGACGATAATTCATCCAAAAACTCAAAAAGAAAGATAAAAACAAACAACCAAAAAAAAAAATCTTTTTAGCTCAATCAAAAAAAAAAATCTAAAACAATGAATTATTTTTTATTTTATTTTTATTTTTTTTCAAATATTCTAATCGTCGTATATAGATACAAACGGCCATATATTATCTGAAATACCAAATGCCAAACTTTGCATAACTAGTCAAAGCACAATTGAATTATCAGTGTGTATTAAAAAATTGCATTTGTTCGAAAAAAAAAAACTAGAAAAAAAACAATTATAATAATAACGAATAACGAATAACGAATAATTTTTTTTTTTTACTTTTTTCTAATTGCAATCTTATTTTTTAATTATATTATTACTATTAGCCATTATAACGTTAGTTTTGTAATTTTTTTTTGGTATTGTTTCAATTGTCATGGATGTTGTCCATGATAGTGAAACAAGCTGAAGCTGTAGAATCTTGCCAATTATAATACTCAAAGCGTCTTTTCAATTGACGCGAATTAAAAAAAGTAATTTAAAAAAAGAAACAGACTCGACGAAGAAAACTCGTTGAAGAGACTGTTGGTCGTATTTGCGAGACCCATTATTACCAACGTTGATTGTGACAATGGTAACGGTCATTGGGTCGATTAGCGTAATTAACGTTTCAATTAAGTCGCTCGAGTTACCAAACTCGTGACCCAAACTCTCGTTCCAAAGTGAAAATCTATTATTTTCCTTTCTTTTTCTTCTTTTTTTTCCAAACAAATAAATATGTAAACATAAAAAAAAAAAAATGAACACAGAAAAATATATGATAAATATCGAAATTATATAATACGATAATTCAATGAAAAAATTATCGTCTAGTCTGTAGTGACATTGTTATTTTTTAAACACTGTAAAAAAAATACTCTATCTCTCTCACGTACGATTAAGGGCCAAATAAAATTTGTAAAAAAATCGATGAAAAAAAAAAAACAAATAAATGCAATGGCGAATGAATCCGGGACGTTGATAATTTATTTATTCCAAGCAACGACGTAATATAATTACGAAACAATTGCCGAAAAATTTGTTTTTCATAAACAAAAAAAAAAGTAAATAACAATGAATTAAGTGGTGTGTGTATATATATAGATATACAAACACACACGTATATGCGTTAAAAATCTAATTAATTCCACAATTTCTACAATAATTCTCAAACACGAGATCTACAGCATCCACGTGACACAGTTGCATCTACGTGCTCGACTAAATGTTTTTTTTCTTTTTAATTTCAATTTTTTCTTCGTTTGTCTTTGTATTATAATTTTTATCATTATTATTATTTTATTTTTATTTCTTGTTGAATTTTTCATTATCATTTTTTTCTCATCGCGTTATTTCATATATTTATATATATATATAAGTACACATTTATAATTCTTGTAAATCGTGTCTAGTTTCGACGCTGCACTGCGAATTGTAAAGTTTCGCCGCAGGAGCGCTGCGATCGCGGGAGAGTTACAATATTTTTATTATTTTTTTTATATATATATATATATATATATATATATAGATATATATTCATATGTGTACTTTATTTGCATGCGCCTGGCACACAGGACGTCGAGGTCCTTATACCTATAAAATATTATACACTTACAATAATTTTTCATACATATAATAATTATTAACGTTAATTCTAACGAGGATGCGAAATTTTCGTTGATTCGCAGTTACGATCAGCACCTTTGTTGGATAATCAACATACCTTGAGTTCGAAACACTGAATCAGCAATAATTTCGATCCTCGATCGAACGTTCGAAGGACAATTGTTTTTTTTTCTATCCAAAAAAACATTTTACAAGCATTTTCTATTTCACTTTTTCGTTTGTTTGTTTGTTTTTTCTTCTAAACATTCAGTAATAATAATTTCTATTCTACAAAGTCGATTAAACACATGTTCAACTTGAATACGGTTTTTTTTTTCTCAATTCGTACATTTTAAATTCGTTTTCGCGCGTCGTGAATTGAGTACTATTTTTTTTTCTTTTTGTGTTTTCAAGTCCAGTCGTAGAAGACAGACGATTCAGGATTATTCTTTTGTATCTCGAAAATTCGAAGATTTTCTGAAGTTACAGATATATTTCAGCCTGAATTCTCATTGTTGAACACAGTAATTTGTGCCTTCGTGAGCATTGAAAATGTATCGCAAAAATGCTTCGTGCACTTGTAAAGACGATCCAGACTTATTTTTCCATATTTATTTTTTTTTATATTATTTCCCGCGCTATTTTGAAAAAAAAAATCTATTTTTTTTCTCTCTCTCTCTCTCTTACTCTCCGTAATGATGAACCATTTTCGAAGCGACTACAGAGAAAAATGCTAATTCTGAACAAATAAATAAATAAGTTTATGAATACTTGACAAATTTTGACGGACACGTTGTTTTTTTTTCATATTTTTTAATTTATTTATTTTTCGATCGAGATAGTGGTTTTTTTTTTTTTTGTTTTGGTCAACGAAGACTGAGCCATCCATTTTAAGTTTTCATGTGCCTGATGTAAGTCGCTTGACCGTGCCGCACCGACATCTGACGGATTTTTCACGCAAGCTGTGTCAACAAAATGGCCGTCACGAAGGTGGCATCAGCCATTTTGTTGCTTCGCGACTCGATCGCCACGATTGCGAGGTTCCAGTCACAATCTCTCCGTGTTTTCGAAGCTTTCAAATACATGTGGACAAACATAATTACGATCAAAAGTTTCTAACCTCAAATTTTCGTTTACGGTTTGTTCTTTTAAAATAATTATTTCGTGGCCCTAGTGACAGTGTCGCAAATACAACGGCAGAACAAACGTTCATTGGCTCGTGTCATCGAGAGATGGCGATAGGCCAGTCACGAAAAAAAAATCACAATAACCTAACATAATTCTCCCATTTTCGTTGCAACCAAAATTTCGTCGATTTTTTATTTCTCGTTCGATACAATTGTCCCGGACTGTGTCGTAGCAACGTTAAACCGAGTTTAAAAATTAACGAACACATAAAAACGTCGTTGTAACGGGCGGATGTGAGTACCTGGAGGTGACGCGCTGCTGCTCGGTCGGTAACGAAAAACTGCAAACCATTGTTCTCGGCCACGATTGATTTTCGCGATAAGAGTGGAGAACGATTGACTGCGTTCAAAATCTCAGCAGTCGATCGTTCTCGATTTTTGTTCGAAACTTCAATCATGACGGAGAACAACAGTTTGCGAAGATTCCATCTATCACTCTCGCACTCGTAGCAATCAGGGGCGCTTATGTCGGTTCTCAGTTTGACGGAAAATAACGAAAGTAAGTGAGCTGAACGTATAGGAAGTCATTATTACCGGAAGAACCGTAAAAAGCCCCCTGAGAGCGACACACGACGTGTGGCAAATCACCTTAACGATCAACACGAAACGTTGCCGGCACGGCGGCCATTTCGTGGCAATCGGTTGTCCCCGCGGAGCGGCCATCTTGTTTACTCTGACGCGTCTCCCCGCCGGCTCTCGTATCAACGACAAAACGTACCTACGCCGCGTTGGTATGTATAATTATATTACAATAAGTAATTCGTTTTATCGCAGCTAATTGCAACAATCTAGACAATTAATAATACTTTCTCGATGTGGCGGATGGAGGAGGAGAAGGAGGGGACGAAAATTCGCAAGGACAAGAATACTTAGACGTACACACGTGAAAACGGAGGTTAGTGGTCGCATATTTGAAAACGAATTTTTTCGATTCTCACAATAACAACAATGGCGAATCAATGATAACAACGACACACGTTCATCATTAAGTTTTGATTGGAAAAAATGGTTTTTGCCATCGAAAAACCCTCGTCATTCTCTCATGATCGTTCGATGAATAGACGCCATGATACTTTCACAGTTTTGTGATGAACCCCAGATTACGAAAGACTCGAAATTTCTATGGAATTTTCTAATTTACAAATTTTTCTATCTTCTTACAAAGTTATGAAACATCGTCGCAACCGCATAATCATGTTTTCTACATGAGTTTGTCTATTTTTTTTTGTTTTTTTTTCATCGCTTCAACATTGTTTGCCTTGGCGAGAGCGAGGTTAAGCGTAGTAATAATAATGACAACGATGATAATAACTTATCGATCACGAGTGGATTGCGATTGTGTGAAATAATCGTTACCTCTCGATCGATGATGGTTTTACGAATCATCGATTTGACTCCGTTCACACGGTCGCAACGATAACGACAAGTAAAAAAAAATATGTATAAACTGTATACGGACTATTTGTAGTTTGTGTATGAAATTCGGGGTTGGGTTCGAAATTCAGAACGAGAAATGTCCAGAAAGGGCAAAATCCCGAACGCGCAATGCTTCGAATGACAATGTCCCGAACGGTGAAACCCCGAATAAGATTGTAGCGAACGTACAATATGCCGAACGCCTACCAGTCGTCGCGGTTTTCAACATTTCTTGACTCTCAAGCTTTCCCACGCGTAAATTATCAAAGTTAGATATATGCCGTCGCTGACTTTTTTATAGGAAATTTAATTCTCTACAACATTGTTTATGTGAACTTTTGGTCTATATAGCGTCGTTTATCCGGCGTTTGGACAGAAAAAAAATAAAACGATAAGAAAATCGATGCATTTTTACCTTCTCGTTAAAACGCTGGTTAAACAACGCTATGTAGACCAGAAGTTTACATAAACAATGTTGTAGAGAATTGAATTTCCTATAAAAAAGTCAGTGACGGCATATAACTATCTGTGATAATTTACGTGTGGACAAGCTCGAAAGTCAGGGAATGAGGAGACCCCAACCCAATTTGTTACTCAATTGGGTTGTACCCAATTGTATATGGGAAATTACACATCAAATAGTCCGTATACAATTTATGCACACATATATATATTTTTTTTTCACTTGATAAAAATTATAAATCGATGAAATTAATTTCAACGCAAATGTCATGAAGTCGATAGAAAAGTTTGTAAAAATTTGTCATTTTGTTGATTTGTTTTTTTTCGTCTTTTCACAAATTTCTGTTCCGCGTTTCATTTTTTTTTTGTATATTCGCGAAGATGAAAATTAAACGTTTTTTCGATGATTTTCACGTTAAAAAAAAATAAAAGAAAATCAATCTACAAAATATACTCCCACAAATTGGTCAAAAAAATTATCCTACGATTAACCCTTCGATGTCACTTGGGGTCAAAATAACCCCAAGCGCAATTTCAAGCGAAAAAAAAATAAAAAATTGAAAATTGTAAAAGACATGATTTTTTTTAGTAAAAAAAATAGCGTTTTTCACCCATAGACCCCTCAATGATTTTTTTCGCCATTTCGAAAATTCGATAAACAACAAATTTCCGTGATACCCTCATTCCAAAGTGTTCACACTAATATCCAAAATTTTTCACTCGTCGTTCGGAACGATATTGTCAACGTGGCAACAGTTCAAACACGGCTGGGGTCATTTTTGACCCCGCGTTATTTCCAGAACGTGTGACCTCGAAGAATTACAAAAAAAAAAAAAAAACGAAAAAAAATTAAAAATAATCTAAACAACAAAACAACCCCCATCAGCTATATTTTTTATGCGCGGCAAACCATCTCCACCAATCTCCAATCAAATGCGCCAATTCGAAACAATCATAATCCCAATTCCCCGCATCGCAGTAAAATCCGACCCCGAAAACCCCGTCAAACCCCACGGCCATCCGAATCGCGTCTCAGGATGGCAAATTTTCCAATTCCAACACGCTCTGAGCACCCGGAAAAAATTCTTCGCTCTTGTGAATTCGCGGATTCGTAAAATTCACAAATTTCGAATTTCTCTGTGAATAACCGGTATGCGATGGATTTCTCGGTAGCGTGGCGATCGGATCTGTACGAATTTTTTCACGATTTCCCGAAAAAAAAACATCACCGCAATTTTCCGATTCCGAATTGTGACGTTTTTTCATGCCCTCGTCATCCCGCAAATTTCGTTGATGCGTTTTTTCACGATCTTCGACGGAAATGGGCACGGTTTGCATGGAAACGGTGTTTCTACGATCGTTGAACAAATCGCTCGGATTCAACGTAACCTCCCGGGCCGATCCGAATCGCTTGAAACCCTCGTCGATGCCCGAACTCTTCAAAAAACTCACCCCCATGTCATTAGCGTTCGAACAATCGTTCGCGCATTTTTCGATCTTAATTTCCGTGACGTTTTGCCGTATGAGAATATCGGGCGCGGCTTCGGGCAAAGGTTCGCGCGACAACGGCGGCCATTTTGTATTGGACGCCATTTCGCGTTCGTGGGACAAAAATTTGCGCTTCGACGTTTCAATGTTGTGCCAACGATATCGCAATTTGCCGAATACAAGATAATCGATGAAAAAATGTTCGACCATCATGGCAACCACGAGATTTGCAAAACCATAGACGCAAAGAGCAAACCGGAAGTTCATGTCGGACGGGAGAACTAGTTCGAAATCTTGGGCTATCCAATCGTTGGGCCACAGAGCGAGATAGATCGAACACAATGACGTGACGACGAATGTTATTATGAGGCCGTGATTCGTGAACAGAGACTTTCTGTACGGATGTCCTTTGCTGAATACCGCAGCGAGAATTATGTATTGCATCGACGATACGATGAAAATTGTGTAATTCTCGAGACATCCGACATCGTCCTTGTCCGCGGTGGCCGTTGAATCGAATTCCACGAACCAATCGTTCTGACGCAAATGCCAAAGAGCGGTGTATTGAAATACGATTACTATGATCATTTGCGTCAGAAGACTGAGAATGGGTGACGTGCTTATGAGACTGGTTAGCGGTGCGGTTTTGACCGGTGGACCGTCGTAAGCTTCCGTGCGACCGAAGAAAAATGCCAGCACGGTTATTATGAACAAATCTATGTAGAGAAATTCTTTGTCGGTTAAGTTCGATTGGATGCTGTAGAGAAGCAAGACGGAGGTGAATTGGGTGAGGGAATAGGCGGCCATGTACTTGAATATACCGAACGATGTCACCAGAGCCGCACGACCTTCTCTTATCACGCTTAGCACGCACGATATGTTTGTCTCGCGACTCGTGAATGGCGATGCGACCGATGATTCCGTGTCCGACAGGGATACTCCTGTGTGGGCTGCTTTCAATGCTCCGCAATCGTTCGCACCGTCGCCGACCATTGCTGGAGGAAAAAGAAAGAGAGAAAATATTTTAGTTGATTTTTTGGGGTGATTTTTGGATTTGAGATTTTTTTTTTTTGTACTCGATCTCATCGATGGATTTTTTGTTTTTTTGTTTGTTATTTTTATTTGTTGCTGATTGTATGACTGGGTGAATGATATTTCAGAGGTTTTCTGTGTTTGGGGAATTTTTTGAGTTTTATTAAATGGAGCTGGCAATTATGCACTTTAATTGAAAACGAGAAAACATTTTATTTGATTTTTTGGGTGATTTTTGGATTTGAAATTTTTTTTTTTGTATTCGGTCTCATCGATGGATTGTTTGTTTTTATGTTTTTTTTTGTTTTTTGTATTTGTTGCTGATTGTATGACTGGATGAATGATATTTTAGAGATTTTTTGTATTTCGAGAATTTATTGAATGGAGCTTTTATGTTTTTTTTTGTTGCTGATTGTATAACTGGGTGAATGATATTTTAGAGATTTTCTGTATTTAGAGCATTCATTGAAAATATTAACTTATTTTTTTTTGTTCTTGTTTTTCGTACACACCTACGTAATAACCGAGGGACTGTAATTCCTGAACCAACTGTTGCTTCTGATCGGGTGACATTCTGGCAAATATTGCACCTCTCGTGGCGAGTTTGGGTATAAGTTCGGGATAATGCTGTTTTATCATCGCCCAAGTTTTGCCCGTCATCGAAAATACATATTTGGTGCACGAGCGAACACTGCGAAATAAAAAATATAACAAATATAAATAAAAGTTGTCCACATTTGAATTCGACTTCACCGGATATTCATGTGACAACATCGGACACATTTAATTTGATTCAATTTGCTTTATGATTTACGATATTCTTCCTCTCTCGATCGTTTTGATTCATGAGATCTTGAAAATTTGATAATACAATTTGCTTCATGATATTTAATTCAATTTGATTTACGATTTACGATATTTTTTTTCTCGATCTTTTTTATTTATGAAATCTTGAAAATTTGATACTACAATTTGCTTTACGATATTTAATTCAATCTGATTTACGATTTACGATATTTTTTCTTGATCTTTTTGATTTATGAGATCTTAAAAATTTAATAATATAATTTACTCTACAATATTTAATTTAATTTGATTTACGATTTACGATATTTTGTTTCTCGATCTTTTTGATTTATGAGATCTTTAAAATTTGATAATAAAATTTGCTTTACGATTTACGATATTTTGTTTCTCAATCTTTTTGAGATTCATGAAATGTCGAAAAATTTGATGATACAATTTTTTAAAGAGCAATTAAAAAATTTTCTCACTCGTCGGAAAGATAATTGACGGCATTGTCGTTGACGTTGTTGCCATAACCGCTCTCGATGGTTTCCAAACTGGCGATGCTGTTGAGATCCGTCATTTCGCTTATCGAACCCTGTCCGTTCGGTGATTTTGGACTGTCCTCGTTCGTGTCGCTTCGCGTGAAATACAATTGCGGTTTCGGTTGATTCTGTTGGATCGTCGTGGCCACTGTGATAACCGGCATTCCGGGTTTAACCATTCCCGAGTCACGAGCGACCGACAGAGCTGTGAGCATGTTGTCACCGGTGACCATCACGGTTTTCATACAAGCTTTGTTCAGGGCCTCGATTACCGGTGTGGTTTCGGGTTTCAAACGATTTTCCATGACGACGAAACCCAAAAAATTTAATTCCGTTTCCGCGGTTTCGCGACTTATTCGCTGTACTTTCGCCCAAGTCAGACGATTCAACGATTTGTGACTCATTGCTATCACACGATAACCTTCGGACGTGTATTCCTGAAGCACCGATGCAAAATCCGCTGGTACTGAAAATGCCACAAATTACAACGAATGATTTTTGTGAAATCAGAGATTTTTTTTTTTTTTTTCAACGATCAACGTTGATTCGACATAATTGTGAGATACATTTTCGATTGAATGAAAGCTAAAATAATAATAATACGATGTGAAACAAGTTTAATTATTTACTGTAGAATTGACCAAAAAAAAAGCATTTGAAAAAAAGGTTGCAATTATGTAATTTTTCTGCAATTATGTGAATCAACGTTGATTTAACATAATTTCAAATATAAATTTAGCAGATTTGACAAATTTTGTATTTTGTTTTTGCAATGAAAGCTGAAATGAAATAAAATAATATGAAGCAAGTTCAATCATTCAATGTAGAATTTCACAAAAACATTTTGAAAAACATTTCGCAATTATGTTATTTTATTTACGTCGATTGACGTTAATTTCACATAATTGCAAATGTTTTTCAAAATGTTTTTGTCAATGCTACACTAAATAATTAGAACTTGTTTCATATTATTCAGTATTATTGTTTCGTATTATTTTATTTTATTTCACCTTCCATTTCATCGAAAATTTATCTCGAAATAATGTTGAATTAACGTTGATCGTTGAAGAAAATAAATTTAGCAGATTTAAGAAATTTTGTATTTTCTTTTTCGATGAAAGTCAGATAAAATAAAACATGCAAGCATAATTTTTTAGTGTAGAATTGTTTAATTGCAATAAATAAATTTGAAAAAAATAAAATAAAAAAATACCCAAACAACATGCAACTCTCTCCTCAATAAAATCCCCAACGATCTGGATAAATCCCATTCACACCCGAGAAAACTGTTATGAAAAATTTCAACTCGATGAACGCTTGCAAAAACAATTTTAAAAAAATTCATTAAAAAAAAAGAAAATTCAAAAAAAAAAAATCGTTGACAATAAATACTAACTGGATTCGGGTTTGGACAGGCTGAGAATCATTTCCGGGCTTCCTTTGCAATAAAGATCGTAATGATTGGCCCCGAGTGTCCTCGTGATAACGCTCATTCTCTGCAAACTCGATGTGAACGGAAATTGTCGTACGATACCAATTTCCAAACCCTGTTGATTAGTCAGATCAACGTCTTCGCTCGCGAGATTGTTCATCGACATGTTATCGCCGATTTCCGAAGCAACGGAATTACGTCGAACTGGCGAGACCGACGTGTCGTTGCTGTTTTGAAACAATTTCGCGCCTTTGGGTGGTTTGACGACGGTGGGAAACATCATGGAAAATTTGGAATTGTCGGAAACGTCGAGTTCCTCGAGATGCCAACCGGTCGACTCGAACATCTTCAGATCCAACGGATCGCCGACCAATTGACCGTCTATCATCGTTATACCGTGACAAGTCACCATTCCCACCAGAACATCGTTTATCGGCAAATTTCCAATGTTTTTCGTGGGCAATTGAAATTTTTTGTTAGTCGCTGGAACTATGCCCCACATGTCCAAACCGTCCTCGGTCAGTGTTCCAGTTTTGTCGAAACATATGCAATCTATGGAACCCGATACGTTTATCGCACGTGGACTCGTGCAATAAATACGTTTTTTTTCCAAACGATTTTGCGCGACCAAACGACCGACCGTCATGGCCGCTGGCAATGCGGGTGGCACCACTATCGTTATGAGATCAAGGGCTTGCAGAGCTATGTCACTCGCTGGCACGCCTTTCATCGCTTTTGTCACTATCGTGTATATCACACCTATGCTCGCTATTCCGGCCAACATTTCCACAAATTTGTAAGAATCCTGTTCGAATTTGAAATCCACGGGGGGCGGATACATTATCGAACGCACCAGACCACCTTTGCTCGTTGTGAAACCCGTTCGCACTACCACTGCCAATACCTGGTTGGAAAAAGATTTTTTTTTTTACTATTTGTTTTGAATTTTTTTTTTTTACAAGATTTTTTCAACGATAGTCGTTTTTGATTTGGTTTATTTATTTTTTTTATTGTCAATTGTGAAATTTTTGGATGTGAAATTCTTTGTTTAGTTACTGTTTTTTTTACGTTAGTCATTTTTGCTTTTAGTTTTTTTTTTCGATTGTAAATTGTGAATTGTAAATTATTTTGACTTTCTTTTTTTTTTTTGCGATGGAACATTTTTTAAAAATTATTTTTCATTACTTGGCGCGGTTGGAATATGCTTCGAATTTGTTGATGCAAAATTGTGTGGAAAAAAAAAAAGTTGATTATTCATTTATTCGTTCGACCTGATTTTATTGTCAATTTTTATTTTTTCCGAAATATTTTCCGATTATTCGTAAATCTCGTTGAGTCTATAATAATTTAATTGAAACTCCAATCAGTCGTCCACAAAAAAAAATTAGAATTTTACAGAGACCAAAATGAAACAACGACGAATGAATTATTTCGTAAAAGATTGAGTACTGGGAAAATTTTAATTACGAGCAAAAAAAAAAAAACTATAAAGTTCAAAGAGCAAAATACAAATTCGAAGAATTTTAAACTTTATTTTGTGAAATATAAGAAATGTTTGAGTTTATGAAACTTAAATCTTGAATCAACGAATTTGTCGAAATTAACTCAATTATTAAAAAAAAAAAGTCAACTCAATTATTTAAAAAAGAATAGTTAACTCAATTATTTAAAAAAGGAATAGTAAACTCAATTATTAAAAAATAATAGTTGACCGAATCTTAAAAAAAAACTAATAGTCAACTAAACTATTTAAAAGAGGAATTAGTTAACTCGATTATTTTGAGAACGCGTTGTAAAATTCGAACCTTTTCACCGCCGAAATATCGCGTCTGAATGATTTTCGTTCCGCAGAAAAGCGTGTGTCTGGCGTGTTCTTTGGTGTCGTAGATCATTTCGCTCGACGATGGAATCGGTGTTTTGGTTACGGGTACCGATTCACCGGTCAGCATGGACTCGTTGAGAATGCAATTGCCGGTGAGTAGAACAGCGTCGCAAGGCATTAAACAACCGTGGGGCGGTATGACCAACACGTCACCGGGCACCAACAATTCCGTGGCTACGGAATCAATTTTTCCGGTCGCGCGGTCTCTCATTACCATCGCCACGTCCGACGAATGAACCGTTGAACGCAATTTGTGTTGATTCTGCAATGAAAAAATATAAATCAATTGATTTATTTATCGAACTAGCTTTTACGGACAGATTTTCAATCATCGACCATCATTTGTTTCGATAATCATCGACTGATGCTTTTTTTTTTTTTTTCAATTTCTTCAAAAATTTTGATTCAGAGTAGAAATTTTTGCAAAAATAATTTCTAATCAGAGTGATCCGACGATCTTGGAACAATTTCGAATGGATTTGATAAGAACATTGTTGATTTCAAAATATCAGAGGCATTAATAAAATATTTGACAAGAAAATCTGATAATTTTTTTTCCTTCATTTAATTAATCTGAAAAAAATTGAAAATCATTGATTGTACTTTGTTCCTCAATGGGTTGATGGGAAAACAAATCGAAAGAGAATTCGATCAACGAGTACATCGAGGAATTCGATCATTCGAAATGAAACATGAAATTGAAAAAAAAAAAATTTTAAATAAATAAATAAATCGTCGACTGTAGACTCACGCTGCGTGTTTGGAAGACAGCCATGCCTATGCTGACGCTCGACATGGTTATTATCGCCATTGCGTAGTAGTAATAATGATCAGTTATCCAAAGACAAAAACTGAACAGTTGGAAGACGTAAAATGGATTGAGAACTTCGAGGCATAGGAGAGTTAGAATTTGTTTTACGGGAATTATTATCTCGTTGTTTCCATAAACGATTCGCCTGGGAACAAAAAAAATATACATATACATATTTGATCGTAATTATTGTGATTAATTGTTATCATTGTGAAAGAAAATGATTTGTCTCATGAAAGACATTTTTATTCCTTATGAAAGAAAATCGTTTTCTTCATTTTCATGAAGAAAACGGAAATTCTTTTCTTCATGAAAGAAAACTGTTTCCCTTACGAAAGAAAATTGTTTCCTTTATTAAAGAAAGTTGTTTTCTTTATGAAAGAAAATTTTCTTCATGAAAGAATTTTTTTTTTTTTTCATGAAAGAAAATTGTTCGATAAAGATATTAACCTGAGAAATTGTTTTTGAGGAGTAAGCCCGGTCATTTGATGAAACGTTGAAGTCAACACGCCAATGTCCAATCCAGTCAACTTGAAAAATTCGGATCTATCGGTATCCCATACATAAGTGAGCTTCTTACAGTTGAAAGTCAGAATCGACGGCACTTCTGCAAAATTAATAAAACCAACGTCACTCCATAGAATAATAATAATAATAATAATAATAATAATAATAATAATAATAATAATAATAATAATAATAATAATAATAATAAATATTGCAAAAAAAATATAAAAAACACCAAATAATAAAAATAATTCGTTGAATCCTTTTTAAAAATCTAAAAATCACCTACCCTTGAACAATCCACCCCGCAGATGAACGGACAACAAGGGATTAACATTTTCCCCCGACAAATTTCCATTGTCCATCCACGATTCGCTCTCCATCAAATTATCACCATTGTTAGCGTTTTTTCTGTAACGAAAAAACAAATGTGAAATAAGAAATCAAACATAATTTTTTTACGACTATCTTTTATTTTATTGCAAGAAGAAGAAAAATGAAAGAAAAAAGAATTGCTATGGGAGGCGTTTTTTTTATATGCTTACGTGAAATCCTGAACAGTCATGATTCGAAGTTTTTTCACGTGATAACTCGTGTGTTTGCCTTGAAACCTTTCGATGAGCAGAACGGTATCGGCTTCGTCGAGGGAACACGCCGAGTGGGTAGATTGGAGCATCAAACGCGGTACCCAGTGATAAATCAGACGGAGCAGGCCACCGGTCACGATTATGAGGAACCAGGTGATGAAAGTGTACGTCTGATTTCTTTTGTATCTGTTAGAAAAAATAAATAAATGAATAAATAAAAACGAACTATCGAATTAATTGTTTTAACCTCACGACACAAAAATTTCTATATAAAAACAGATAGACATATATATGAGCGATTCCACATGACTTCAGCCACTGAAAAAAAATGTTTTCCACAAATAATTAAAAAAAACTGAGTTATTTTATTGCAATATATTCACCGTGTGCCGATTTTTTTTCAAATTTTTCTGACGGTTTTATCGTTAATTAACGTATTTTTTATTTTTCCATTCAAATGGCTGTATCTTTGGCAGGATTTGACGTATTTACAATTGTAAAAAAACGAAAATGTGCGTTTTTTTATGGCCTTCCAGAAAAAAATTACTTTAGATTTTATTGAGCAAGTTGAACGTCCGTTTCAGGGCAAAATATGCAAAAATATTTTTTTTTCAAAAAATGCACTTTTTATTTTAGTTTTCAAAATTTGCCCAAATTCTGAATACGAAAAAAGAATTTATAGTATTTTTTATATCGTGGGACCGATAATCGGTAATGCGTAATTTTACCGATTTTATTGATAGATTTTTTTCAGTTTGATTTTTTATGCTTTACGCGATTCAAAGAGCATTGATTATCATTAATTTCTCTTTCAAGGAGGCTTCTGAACTCGCTGCGATATTTTTAATTTTTCAAAATTTCGACCTTCTTTTCCGAAATGTCAATGCAGGATAATTGTTCCTATCTAAAAAAAATAAATTAAAAAACAGTAAAATCTATCTAGCAAAAAATCGATATTTCAATTTTCGCTGGAAAATCAGTTTTCATTGTTTATTCGTGAAAAATAACAAAAGAATGAGTCAGATGAACGAACGTTTTAATTGATAATACAAAATGATTTGAGAACAGGAGGTTTGGATATGAAATTCAGGACTCACCCGTAAATTTCCATCTGGTCTTCTTCGCCGGGATTGATGTAATCGACGCCATTTTTGAGCTGAAGCAGCCCATTGCCTCGTGTGCCTGCAACGAGATCGTGAAAATTACGCACCTCCATGTCTCGAAATCAATCGCGACGCAAAACTATCGAACGATATTCGCGTACAAGTGTTATAAACCCCTCTTTAATCGTGAATCTCTATATAGGTGCAAAAACGTTTCTTCTCACACACACACACACACACAGACTCGTGTGCTTCCCGAACTTTCTCCGCCACGTGCTTTCCCGATCGAGCGTAACCGTCAACCCGTCGAAGGAAAATTTCGCCGGATGGTTTTTGCCACTTCAAAACGTTTGACCGTTTTTTATCGACAGCCGTTTTGCGCGTGTGGATGGAAAATTTAGAACGATCGATGTTCAGAACGACCAAAATACAAGACACGCAATGCTTCGAAGTCCCACAATTCAGAACACGTATATTCCAAAGTTTTTGAAATATTCGAAAAAATGAAACGCTTCATTTTGTCAAATATTTCAAAAACTTTGGACAAAAGGAAAAAATCTTATCAAATCTTTTTTGTAGAGAATTGAATTTTCTAAAAACAAGGTTATTTGCATTATCGTCGTATCTCACGGTGACACGACATTTCAACCAGGACAAAATAACCGCGACAAAATAACCACGACATTACAACCGCAGACAAAATAACCAAATCACAAAATAACCGAATGACAAAATAACCCCGACAAAATATCCGTGGATGAAATAACCTGAAGATAAAATAACCGCAACCAAATAACCATAAATATTTTTAATTTCCGCTTAAAATCTCCAGTTTGTAATCATACTTCTGTGCTGAGATTTTCGCGCGTAATCATTAATAAGCAAGGATCAACCGAGCTCAATATTAATTAAATAAATAATGTGTTGCTAAGCGTCGCCGGCAAGCGTACCGTAATATTGAAGAACGAATTACCTCTGTAGTAACGAACGATTACAGGCCAAATAATATTTTGGAATACTTAAAAAATGTTGCCTGCATTTTGAAATTTTACAGTCTGGAATTTCATCATGCTACTGTCGTGAAATTTTTGTGTTATTATGATTTATCATTCATTGCAATTTATTATTCATTTCTATTTATTTATTTATTTATTTCCATAACATTATTTATTTATTTATTTATCTTGATGTATTGTATCATTATTAATCCGTTATCCGAACCGCCAATTCCGTATTTTTTGAAAATAAACACATTTTTATAATATTTTTTTCTATTGATCAATTTTTTTATCAGGATATTTTGGATTTTTATTTAGTCGCGGTCGTTTTATCTACAGGTTGTTTTTCCCCTGAATATCTTGTCGGGGCTGTTTAATCCTCAGGTTATTTCATCCACGGATATTTCGTCGGGGTTATTTTGTCGTTCGGTTGATTTGTGCTTTGGTTATTTTGTCCGTGGTTGTAATGTCGCGGTTATTTTTTAGGGGTTATTTTGTCCGTGGTTGAAATGTGACGGAACCGTATCTCACATAGTTTCCGAGTTATTATGAAATTTATCGAAGCTTATAAGAAACAAGCTATCTTAACCTGCCGATTCCCCGCCGAATTCAATCACTGTATAATGTTTAAAATTGGCATCGAAGACCTACTACCCTAAGTGAAAAATGTGCCGATTTTTCGGTGAGATACTGCGGAAGAAAAAAAATATAAACTATCAGGTGCCAAAAAACCTATGTTAATCAAATGGCGTAATTCGAGGGGCTTTGGGGAGGTACTTAGAATTGGTCTATGAGGCTGGGCCTTCGGTTACTTTAAAATTTATTTCTTCCGAGACATTTGAGCCCATGGGAGGGCTAAAATTTTTTTCACCCCCAATAAGGACCACCCTAATATATATATATATATATATATATATACATATATATATATATATATAGGTATAGTTGCGTACGTCTTTTGACTGCCCCGAGACTAAGTGTCTCGGGGCACACCGTCCAACGTTGTGAATTCTTCACCCAAATTGACGAACAAAAATATTGAAATTAGCGCGAAAATCTCGCAAACAACGTTGATAACATTATGTCAAATTTTCAAGGGATTGTAACCCTTTGAATTGTCGCGAGAAAACAATTGAAACGATGAAAAATCAATGGATTTTTATCTTCCCGTGCGAACGCTGGCTAAACAACGCTATGTGGGCCAAAAGTTCATATAAACACTGTTGTAGATAATTGAATTTCCTACAAAAAAGTTCTTGGCGGCATGTGTCTGACATTCATAGTTTGAGCGTGGGAGAGCTCGGAAGTCGAAGCAATGTGGGAAGCTGTTCTATTGGTAGGCGTTTGAAATTTTGTACGTCCGAAGTATTGCCTTTCTGTAATATTGATCGTTCTAAATTTCGTCCTTTGGCCTATTGTGAATCGTTTTAAGGGAGAATTCTAGTACAACAAGTCGAAAAAAATCGATTCCTTTGCATTTTTAGGATCAGGTTCCTCTGAATAACCGAAACTTTACAAGTAACTCTTGTAGAATGACTTTGTTGTCCGTTAGTCGACAAATTTAGGTATCGTGAAAATATATCTGGTACTTCACGTCGACCTAGAATCTCGAAATTTGGCACGAAGCAAGGTCTCACAAAGCATCAGTGAAGAACGAAAAAAATCTCAAAATCATTAATTTTAATCAAGATGTTAAATTGTACATGTTCAATCTGTGAGCGGTTTGCCCAACTTGTTTCAATCGACAAATTTGCAAACCGCGACAAAGTGCGTAACTTCGATAACTCTTAGGCTCGACCTTGACGAGTTTTTCTTGTGACGAAAGAGATACGAGTGTTCTTCATTGTACAGCAAATTCTGGCGCAGTCCATTCAATTGTTATCCAACGAATGAGACAATAGTATGCATCAAGAATGTCTCCGGGCTGATGGAATTGTCTTAAAAAAGGAATGCTTATTCAAAACCTTGGCTCACTATCTCACAAAGCACCCTCAAAGACCCGCAGGGTCCATATAACTCCCACAGGCCGTTTCCAGAACGAACTTTGCGACAGAAACGACCTCGAGAACAGTTTCTTTTCCAATCAAAAGCTCAGCCATCAACTCCGCCAACAAACTTTCCTCCCATTTACGTCGTCCCAAACCCTTAAAAAAATTCCACCCCCCAAAACCCCTCATCCACATCATTCCTTACCCTCCAACAGTTCCGTCTTCTGTTCGGTCTGCTGTTCCGTTCTCGTTCCCGCCTCCCTTTTGCCAAAAACGTTGTAAGCGTTTCTGGCAAAACTGAGATTCAATTTTTTCGGTGTAGCCGGCATTTTTAATCACAAGCCCACAAAACGAAAAAACAAAAACAAACAAACAAGAAACAAAAAATCGTCACGAAGATCGAAAAACACCCTAAGACTTTATCACTCTCCTGGAGTTTCAAAAACTCAGTTCTTTTCAACAACACTAAGTACACGTTTGCTTAACAACTAAATTTTTCCATTGTCTGGCATTCAATCTGAGTCTTGTTTTAGCGCAAGAGCGTCAATGAGGTATTTAGGAAGGACACAATTAGTCAAGTTGGGGGGGGGGGGGGCTAGAAGGGGTGGTCGCAGATGGCTGTTTAGTGGAGGATCCAATGAGTCGTCCTTCCGACCCTCAACAAAAGGATCCTTTCAGCCGGGGTCAGGGATCCGCAATTGCGTAACCGGTTGCTGAGACGATCCCCGTCTGCTACCGACACCGGTTACCCGCCATTTCGGAGTCTCTCTTCATAATCCTCTTGTAGATTCTCGAACCACCCGCGCCAGGCATCAGGCCCGCATTAACGACTATCCGGTCCCAAAACCAATCGAATCGTTTCCACAATCGTCCGAATGTTTTTCCACGATCCCAAATCAAATCCGGAAGAGTCCCGATTGTCCGGAAGACGACCGGATTGGTATTGCGGATCGACGACCAAGACTCCCGATGACGCTGAGGCAACCGAAGCTTGTGCTATCGTTCCGGATCGCGTCTGGAGACCCGAGTCTCGTGTCAGTCACCGGGATCGGTGAGTTTTCTCCAACCGATTCTTGGCGTGATAACCGCGCGTTCACCCTCGCTCATGCCGCGTTCCAAACAAGCAGCGATCGAAGTCACCCCTACGGACGATCCAGCAGCCCTCGTCGAGCAACACGACAAACCGTCACCCTGACGTCTGCGCGATCCACCTGTTGCGACTCTCCTCGACTTCGATGGGACTGCGACGATTCTGTTGACCTTGAAATACGGAATTATCGTTGGAACCCGCGAAGCAACTGCCAACGCTTCTTCTCTGTTGTACTCGTGCCTCCCTTTGTCGCCTCCGCGCGATCTCAAATACATTACGGGTGTCTCTGTGGGGGGGGGGTTTGTTTTTTTGTTTTGTTTGTTGTCTTTCTGCCTTCCTGCAGTCACACCGGCAATTTACGTAATCCAATCTAATTGGAGTCTTCGGAGAATCGCTGATGAACGTTTTTAACGTTAACGCGATTGTTTTTTCTTCGTTTTTCTTAAAATTATTACCGCGCGATCTGCCTTACCGACTGCGATAACAGTCCGGATCTGACTTGTCGACTTTGGGGGGGTGGGGAGTTCGTGATCGACGTGAATTTGTCAAACGAGCGATAACTATCGAAGATTATCGAGTTCCTCGTTTGTGACGTCGATGGAAGTACAATCGCGATCGATCGTCGATTGTTAATTGTCAATATGGCGTCTGAACGAAAAAATAAAAAAAGACAATGGACACACGGTTAAGTGGACACGAACGAGGTGTTGGACGTTGACGTAACGTAATAACAACACGATGGTTTCGTGGAATCGAATCGATCCGGGAGCTTCGACGAAACGTTTTTTTTCTTGTTTTTTTTTCTTTCTCGTGATTGAGGTTACGTTGTTATTGGTCAGCGAGAAATTTTTTTTTTTAAATATTTCTCGCTAACGAACAAAACGTCGATGTTCGCGTCTATATTGAGACGTAATTTCGTGGAACAAGATTCGACCAACTTTTCAGTGTCTTCTTGATTCCTTGAATTTGGTTGCTGTTGATTTATTTTTTTTTTTAGCTCAAATTTTTTTATCCAAAATGGTGGATGACAAATTTTCTTCGGTGAAAATTATTTCCTTGAAGTTCGAACGACTTCCGGTGTTGCCTTTTTGGGAGTTGGCTCTAACTCTTCGTTCCAGAAATAGTTCACTTTATATATATACACAAATATATAGTGATATATGTATATGGAATTTTTTTTTTTTTTCGTTTGTGTATATATGTATATACGTCTGGTGCACTTGTCGAATTTGGAAACAAAATAAACGATTCAACGATGCACGATAACAAAAAAAACAACTCTTCGTTGATGTTTCTTTTTCCTTTCTTATTCTTCTTCTTTTATTTCGTCACTTCGCGCAAAAGGGGTTTCGCGGGGGGAGGGGTGGGGGGATGGGGATGGACGTCCGTGATTCGATCGATTATCGTTACAGATGTGGGAAAAAAAAACGGTTCACTCAGATGACTCGCTTAAACGATTCGCCCTCTTCAGGACTTCTAAGAACAGAGAACACTGTGCGGCAACAGTTTATTCCCAACATCTTGTTCATTCTCGTTTCATTAACGATCTCTCTCTCTTTTTTTTTTTTTCGTTCCAAATAATTTTTCGAATATTATTATCTTCTTCTTCTCAAATAATCCACGTCGAAAATTATATCATTTCGTTCAACAATTTTCACACATTTATCCGTTTATTAATTATAAACAAAAATGAATATAAATAATAATTTGAAGAAAGAAAAAAAACGCACAAAAAACCCACCGGCACCCACTTTTTAACTTTTTTTTTTTCAACCTTATTATTAAAATTCTAAATTTTTTAATTCTTCTTCGTAACTTTTCGGTGTCTTTATATTTTTTGTTGGATTAAATCATTATTCTTTTTTCTTCTTCTTCTTTCGTTCAAATTAATGGCGGTTTAACGACTTCCATATTTTTTTTTGAAATTATTTCTTTTTTCGGGTTGTCGGAAAAACTCGTAGTTTTCACATCTGGACAAAACGTCACAAGATGGCGAATTCGAAAAATGATTTATTTTTTTATTTTTTTACGTTAATGTATTTCGATGATTATTAACTATGTCGAATTGTTTCGCGACGAACGAAAGCAAAGAAAAAGAAAAGGAAAAAAAAATTATTCACGACACTCTCCGATGGAACTCGGGGACACGAAGTGAATCACACTGTTTTTTACGTCGGATCGAAACTGTCCGACTTGAATGATTATGCGTGTGTGTGCGCTACGTTCGTTTTGTTTTTTCGATGTGCGACAGTGAGAATGAATTTCAGGTGATGGATATCGTCGATAGGAGGCAAATGACGTGAGTGAGTGAGCCTTGCCGGGTGTCGTGAGTAAAACGTTGGTCGGTTTTTCGGCCTCGCAGCAGCGCGCGCCTCGCTGATTCGACAAATTTACGGCGAGGAGACACTACCTCGCGCCACCGCTCTCGCGTTCAAAATGGCCGCCGTTACGCCGCTTCCCTCGTGGGTTTCACAAAAATTCCGCACCGAAACCCCCCCGTCGTCTTTCACCTCGCGAACGCGTTTCAATATCTTTTCGTTCGACAAAACCGACAATCGTTAGCTTCGACGTCGTTCGAATCGCGAGAATGGCGAGATGATGAATCACGCGTTGTTTCAACGAGTCGCGCTGTTTGGAATCGACAATTTCACGGAGACGCGAGACACGGGGACGTTGGCCCACGAGGCTATGTCGATTTGCACGTTAGCAGAAGACATGCGCCGTGTGAGTCGCGATACGATGCGGTTCTGCGACGCACCACACGCGCGCACAGGTGCGCAACTATCGTAGGGGGCGCACCACGGGGCACTCTCCCCCACTCCCCCACCATTGTTCAAGATAACCAGATGGAACTAATGAAAAAATTCAAACACAATGTGTTATTTTTTTTTCTCATTTGTTGCATTTATTTTTTGTTATTCAACGAGTGAGTGAATGTTTCAAGGTCGGATCTGTGATGGATTCAATGACGATAATGGCGTCATGACGAATTCGAGAGTTTGATAAGGAGTAAAAATTTATATGAATTTATATGTATTTTAGTTATGTAATATTGGATAATTGTGATGTAATATGTGACATGAGAAATATGATATAATATATGAGATTTGGTGCATGTTTTTTGAAAATAGAATTTAGGGAGAAGATGGTGATAATGAATTTGGTTCAAAAATATAATTCTTATAATATATAATAGAAATTATTATATCGGCGTTCGATTTCAAAGTCACGATGTTTGATTATCACTGTAATGGAAAGAACAAAAAAAATGATTTTTATATTTTTTGTTACAAATATCTACTGACCAAATTGTGTTTCTTAATTCGCAAATTGATATTTCGGAGCAATTGTAATAAACAAAAAAGTTCGAACACCGAAGGTAGCAACATAAAAAGTAAATAATTGAATCATCGATCCTAGATTATTTCAAGCAAATGCATCGATGTTTTAGTGATAAAAAACCTGCCCTATGAAACTAAATCAATTAAATTATCTTTGAATTAAAATTTTATTTCGAGTCTAGTTTTTGTGAAACATTGGAAAACAAAATTCCAAAATAATTAACTCAACTAATCTCAAATAATTAACTCATCCAATCGAAAAACAAAATTCCAAAACAATCAACTCAACTAATCTCAAATAATTTTTACTCAGCCAATCGAAAAACAAAATTCCAAAATAATAAACTCAGCTAAAGACCTTAAATCTCAAGAATTTAGTTGTCAAAAAATCGTTGATAATTCGTTAATTTCTCGAAATTTTATCACAGCGAACGTGAGGGGCGGGGTTCTGGGGCGCCTAGGGCCTTTCCTGCCTCGGGATACCCCCACGTTGCCACCTCCCCGACGCATTTGGATTGTCGCTGATGCGTCGGCGTCTCTCTCTCCCTCTCTCTCTCCATCTCTCGCTCTCTCTCTCACTCACTCTCAACCCACGAAACATTGTCTCGCGATCGACGCGATTCCTCGGATCCCATGACTCACGTCATCAAAACCCACGAAGACGATCCCCATAATCGTTTCTCACATTCTCATCCACACTCTCTCTCTCTCACTCCCCACCCGGCCGCCATTTTTTTTTCAACGCAGAGTACTCGCGCGTCTGTCGTTTCATTGCTTCGTGATCCCGTTAATTAAGTCGGACAGGGTCTCTCTTTTAAACGGGCCGTTGCGCCTTGTTCTCGTTTGTAATTCATCGGTTTCGCCGGCGGCATCGACGTTTCGCTGTCTCTCTCTCTCTCTCTCTCTCTCTCTCTCTTTCTCTCACACGCCAGCCATCTGACGGCTTGTAACCATAACCTATGATGCGTTCGTGCGCGTTCATTCCGGGTTCCCGAAAGCGGCGCGGCAACGGTAGCGCTGCCAGGCACGCGCATCAAACCCATGAGCGATTTTTCGACAGCCTATAACCACACCGCAATAGTATTGAACGCTCTATTTCCATCTCTGTCTTACATTTGCTAACCTTCGTGCCCATTTAATCGGCCGAGTTGCTCGGCCGCTTATAGATATGTATATATACAATTATACACACACACACATACACATTCGATATATACATATATATATATGTATATATAAGTGACGTTCCACGAGAAAAAGGTCTTGTATGTGTTTATGTATGGGGCATTCCATGTCAATTCGGACAGTCAAAACCATGACCCTCGACGATTCGGTTCATAATTTTTTTGTTTGGCTCTCATTCGACCTCAAAAACACCCCTAATATGTTTCAAAATTTTCGGATCACCCTACGACCCCTTGAAAAATTAATAACTACTTTGAAGTAAGGAAACGCGTAATTGGACAATATTAAACATTTTGATATTTTTTTTTTATAATTCACATAAGGTCGAAAAATGAAGGTTGCCAACATTTCATTTTGGGGTGAGACATCCATTACGACTATTTTTTTTTTCATCAGAATAAAAAATATCACGAACTTCTTAAATTCTATATTTTGTTTTGTTTTTTTTTGTCAATGTTTTGTTCTGGCCCCAAAATGGCACCTGATTTTTTTTTTTCAGAATTTTTGGAACTACCTACAACCCCGAAAGAAATTAAAAACTACCAAAAAAAAAATGATGAAAAATAAAAAGCGTACCTGGCGAAAATTTCAAATTTTGATATTTTTTGTAATGTCATTAGGTCGAAGTAGGAAGTTTGCCAACATTCGTGATTGTGATCTTTAATCAGCAACAATGTTTATTTCATGCCCAAGTATGCTCTCCCCCATCTGGGAATAGGTTTCAATTTATTCAAGGGTTGCAGTCGATCCGAAAATTGTAAAAAAACATTGGGGGTATTTTTGGGGGGAGATGAAAGCCAAAAAAAAAATAAAAAACATGAACCGAATGGGCAGGGTCAGGGTTATGACCGTCCGTGGTGATGTGGAATGCCCCATATATATATGTTGGCTGGTGCGCGTGCCAGGTGTTGCGAGCTTCACACCTTGCCGAAATGCTATTGGTCCGGGGGCTCCGCATTCCTCGATCCCATAACCCATTCGTCGTAACTCGTCGGAGGTGCATAACACACGAGGTCGAACCCTGTGCGTTATCACTCCTCCACAACCGTCACTACACCATGGCCGTTATAGTACGTACGAAGAAATTCATTGAGCGCTGCAATCGATTTTTCGATAGTGCGATAACCGCATCGAGATAAAATTGATAAGACGCCGCTCGTCACTGGGGTGACACGTGCGACTGACAAGTTACCGACTGTGTGATGTAACCTTTTTTTTTTAAATACCGACATACACACATACATATAACGTTATCACGTTCTGGATTCGAAAACGAAACATATATATATATATATATATATATATATATATATATATATATATATATATATATGTTTCTAACCATTTTTTCGTAAATTAAAATATTCGGAATATTGTTTGGTATTTTTTTTTTTCATTTTTCAAGTGTGTCAGATGAATTTAAGCTGGCAATAGTATATTTAGATGGATGTGTGATGCCGAAAGTATTTAATATTGATACAAATGCGTGTGGGAATGGTCTCCAGGGTCGAATCATATATTTTGTCTCTCAATTGTCTCAACGAGTCCGTTAACCATCTGGACAAGACGGTCACGCCAGACAATGAAATATAATTGTTCTCATTGACGTTGGAATCTTGTGAAATTTATTCCGAGCCTCCGATAGTGCGAATCGTAAGACATCGAAAAAATTTACTCTACACATTTGGAAAAAAAAATAGATATATGAAAAAGAAGAAAAATAAGAACCTGTCCCCAATGCATCGTCGATATATTTCAATTTAAGTCGAATGATAGACCCACAATTATCTTCCACTGCATAAAAAAAAGTAAAATTAAAGAAACTGGAAATTATTCCAGAATGAAAAAAACAAACAAGCGGAAATTGAAACTTGTAATTTGTTTTTTTTTTCAGAGTCGTAAGGTAAAAATAAGAAGATATCAATGCGTTTTTATCTTGCCGTTCAAACGCTGGCTAAACAACGCCATGTGGACCAAAAGTTCACATGAACAATGTTGCGGAGAATTGAATTTTATACAAAAAAGTTCGAGGCGGCATATATCTGACATTGATAGTTTACGCGTGGGAAAGCTCGAAAGTCGGGCAATGTGAGAAGCTCGGACGGGGAGACGAAGATTGAGACCCACTGACTCGACGCGCCGTCGGGCTTGTTCGGAAAGGCCGAGCTTGGGTTCGGCTCGGTCGGCGAAGCGCGCGACCATGGCGCCACCACGACGGCCGGGGGAACTAACCGAGGAAGATTCCTGCAAGGAAAACTCAAACTCATCCCATAGTTTCGTACCTTTTTCACGCATTTTGCACATATTGGCATAAGAAGACGGTTTAAAAAAAATATATCCTTCGTTCCACGCCTTCGTCCATGAGTAAGCAAGCTTGTTTTCAGATTTAAAAAAATAATAATTCTCCATTAAAAAAAAATACGGAGAGTCTCCCTATCATCATTTTGATATTTTTTATTAACTTCCAATGAATATTCGAGACCCCCATGGACCACTACCAATTCCTGATATAAACTACATTTTCCCGATGTTTATTTGCTTATTATTATCATCACAGTCTCCTGATCTCTACTTTCAAGTGCCCAAAATGTCCTCCGAATATTCAACTTGCAGTTCAAGTGTTTTCATTAAAATCTGACGAGGACTTTTTGTATTATATCAAATTTAGCGTGATTTTCCATAAGGCTCCATGTTAAACGTGTGAAAATAAAAGTGTTGATATATTTTTTCTCGCGCTCCGGAAAGCCATAAAAATTTAACTGAACCTTTATCTTATCAATACCTATAACCATGCCAAGTTTCATGAAAATCTGACGAGGAACTTATGGAGGGTACTACCTTGAATGTTGATTCTCATTTGATTTCAAGTTTGGTCATTATATTTGGAGGTTATTCGTAATGACATGGAAAAATTGATTGGCGGAAAAGGGTTTCCGAAATGATGTTCGTGAAAGAAACGAATTTGGTTATTCGTTCCAATTTGGTTGTGGTTATGGGAATGGGCGGGGTGAGGGGGTGGGCTGGGGGGGGGGGGGCGAACAGGTTTGACGATGGGTAGCCGGTGAGGATGTGGAATGAGGCGAGGCGACGGCGCCGCACGCTGGCCACGGTAATAAATGCGAGATATTAAAGCCGGCGCGATTAGTCGGGGGCTCTCGTGGGCCCTTAAACACCTGAACAGTTTTGAGTGCGAGTCTGACAAACGAGGGGGAACTCTCCCACCGTGAAACTCGAACTCACTTTCTCGACCCATTCCCTCCTAACTCCCGACCCCCGGCCCATTCCCCAATTTGGCGATGGCCTTGAGGCATATTTTTCAAATCTGAGTATTTGAATATGTATTTTATAAAAAAATTCTAACGCTCGGAACTCTCGACTAGAAGTATCCCAGAACTATGAAGGATAGTCGATACTATAGAGAAAAATCGCTCAAAATTATTGGAACGTTCGATTCATTTTTTTTGGCCCATTAGTGACTCGACTGATTTGAGAAAAAAAAAGTACAACTTTGAGAATTGCGGACAAGATTCTGAAGTGCAGAACTCTTGATTGAGAGTATTGGGAACCCTGGAAAATAGTTTGATAGTATCGAAAAAGTCATAATACCATTGGAATGTTCGATTGTTGACTTTTCCATTGTTGATTCGCCTGATTAAAAAAAAAAAAAAAAAAAAACCATTGCTGTACAAATTTGAAAACTGCGAAAACAATTCTCAAGTGAGGAACTCTCGATTAAGAGTATTCAGAACTCTAGGCAATAGTTGGAACTGTCAGAAAAGTCATCCGGAATTATCGGAATGACGATTTTTCGTTTTTTTTGTTTTTAAATTTTTTTAGGTTTTTTTTTTTTCATATTCCGCCTTAACTGTTTTCAGGATTCCTTGTCTCCGAGGAAAAGAAAAGAAATCCTTACAAAATCACTTGCGTGTTTGCACGAGTTAACACTTGAGAATATTCACATGAGAATTGCACAAAAAAGGTACTCGAAAAGTATTTTTTCTGAATTTTATATATTATGTGGGGAATCATTTAGAAGACCTTATCATGTGGAATGCAAAAATATATATTTTTGTCATTTTAAATAGCACATTTGAAAGGATATTGTAAAAAGTATTTGAAAAAAGAGCGTCCTCGCTCTCCTATTATTTCTGAAATTACTCTAAGCCTAAAAGTCTGTTTCTATCTAAAATTGAACCAGACAATATAGAGCCTTACTTGAAGTTTACCGGAAAATTATAATGAAAAATCGAATACGTATGCAATTTGTTCTGCTAATGTGGGGGGGAATGACCCTACGGTTTTACTCGGAATGCCCCATATACATATATTTATCGTTGTTCTGCTGGGAAGCCTTACGCAGCTTTTTTTTTCCTCGAAAGTCTTATCTCTAATCCGCTCACGTACTCAAAACTCTCTCACATACAATTCCCTCGGAACATAATTAAAATCCAGTCCGTTATCATTCTCATCCGCTTATCGTTTCGAATCGTCTAATTCGCAAACGAAGCGCAAACAAAATCTCCGTGTGAAATCAGAAACTCATCGAATTGTTTTTTTTTTTTTTTTTTTTTTTGTTATCGTCGCCGTTCACAGAGATGGAACGTCCGACGTGTCTGTGACCGGGGAACACCGCGATTAATTACCACTCAAGGATTTTTATTATCCGAAACGAGCTACCGATCATGAAATTTCGCTATTTTCGTATCACACAAAAAAAAACATCTTCGGCATAAGGGAGTCGTACATCCTTGTGCTAAAGTTATTATTTTTATAGGGTTTTCATTGGGGTGGCCGTAATTTTTTTTCTTTTCCAAATTTTGACACTTTCAGAAAATAATAGGGTTCGAAGTAAGTTTGAAATAAAAATATACTCAAAATTTGGAGTCCCTATTTAAGTCCTTAAAACTTAAAATTTTGAGAATATTTCTTTAAAATTCATTTTAAACAGCGATGGGTATTCATTCAATGAAAATGTATTTCAAATGCTTTTCGGGTCAAATGATAACAAATTTCACCAGATTTATTAAATACTTCAATTCATTGTAAAATAAAATCGTAATACATAAATGTGAAAATATTGATTCTTGCATAATAATTAATCGTGGTTATTTGTTTGAAAAATTATATTTGAAATAAATTTTCATTGAATGGATGCCCATCCCTGATTTCGAACCATATTATTTTCTGGGAGTGCCAAAATTCAAAAATAGCCAAAATAGAGGCCACTCCAATGACACGTTAGTCAAAATAGAATCAAGAAAATTCAAAGATTTTCCGAGTCAACAGTTTTTTTTTATCGTAACGAATAAAATTTGAAAAAAATTCAAAACGATGAAAGCCTACTCGTTGGAAAGTTCCAGCTGTTATGAAATTATAATATGTGTTTTTTTATGGGAAATAGTCACATTTTGGAAAATATGGACGATAAACGCATAGAAATTAACTTTTTTTTTTAATTAAAAAAAAATCAGATAATTTCAAAAAAGATCGATTGACCTTCGATATTTAATATTCAATATTATCGATTAAAAAATGTGAAAAAAAAAGAAAACATGATACAAGATAGAATAACATCTATTTGGCGATATTTTATAATTACGGATGTTTTCTGACATTCACAAAGCAGTTATGATCGAAATTTTTCCAGATTAAAGTAATTTTGGGTGGAATTTTCATGTGTCATACATCCTTAACGCAATCGGGTTTTCTTCGTCATTTGCTGTCGGTTTTACGATCGACCTAAACAGTTTTTACGATTTAACGATTAGCATTGGATCTTGTCCATCAAAATCGTGTACAATGGTTGTCACGAATGGCAATTAGTATTGTGACATTCTTGAAAAACGTGCAGTTAAAATTGAATATTGCAACGAACGTTTAATTATTTCTTCCTCAATTACAGTTGTTGGCAAATTATGAGGTAAATATCGTCGAAGCAGGGTGGAAAACTTTTCGGGAAAACACATTAACGTAAACATAAATATTCCATATTAACCTACTGTAAAATAAAAAAAAATCAAATTTTTTAAAATCGAATAAAAAAAAATCAAATTTTTTAAAATCGAATAAAATATGTATAATATTTTTTCAAAAAATAGTTTAGACTGTTAAGATTTATTTGCAATGAGTTTAATGTTGATATTCGAAGTAATTTTTGAGTTTACAGCATTCGGAGCGAATAAATAAATTTGGTGAGCAATTTTCATATTTTTCGTTCATCAAATTTTTGTTCATACGTATTTTTTTTTTTTTTAATTTGGGTACTTATATCCGTTCGACCGATCACAGTGACACGAACTCAATGTGTTCCCTGTTGCATTATCACGAGTGCCCACTCTCGGGGTCACGGATCCGTGATCGCGTGAACGTTGGAACAAGACGACGCAAAACGTAATAAATATCAAAATGCTAAATATTTATCACACACACACACGAACACACACACACGAGACTTTATCGACCAACTTGATTCGCGACATCACACAAATCGTCAATTTCAACGATCGAACATTCAAATACTACAAAAATCGTTACCGTTGCATTTCGTTTTTTTTTCACTCCATGAAATTTGTTATTAATAGTAATTTTTTTAATTTTCCTTCGCCAAAAGCACGTTAAAACAGCATATAACGAAAAAATAATGTATTACTATTATTGTTCGTCGTGATTAGAGATTATTATTATTATTATTATTATTATTATTATTATTATTATTATTATTATTATTATTATTATTATTATTATTATTATTATTATTTATTTTTACAACTATAAATCATGTCACGACGAGATAAATTAATCAAACGTTATTGAAAAGCTCGAAAATTTCGTCAACTAAAATGTTCGCGAAAAAAAAAGTCAATTGTTGTGAAAAATGAAATAATTAAACAAAATTCGTGCGATAATTTCGTTCAACCGTGACCACAATTGCCGATTGACTTTGAAATTGATTTTTCAAAGGGATTTTAAATACTCTGCAAAGGTTTGAAAAATAAAAATTTTATACTCGGCAAAGGTGAAAAAAAAAAAGTTTTATCAATCCGAATCGCCGATCGACATTGATTCCTTCGATAATTATCGCCACATCGTTCCAGGCAATGCCAAAATTAATATTATCGCTTATATTACAATCAATCATGTTTATCATTTTTACAAAAAAAAATTTCAAATCTCTGCTCGACACAAAACGGATAAAAATCGACGAGGTATTTGCTTCTCAGACAAAATTCATTGACAAAACTAACAATCATAGAAATAATACAATTCATCACAAATCTTGTTTAACGTGTTTAATTTATTTTTTTTGTCCCTAACCAGTTTCTCATAGATGACGACGATCGTTTCAATAACATTTCAATATTCATCAGTCGTTCTACTGTTATTATGATGAAAATTCTAACCCATAGTATTCATTCTATCTTGTGGATCTCTCTTCCCAATAAAAAAAAATTGATTTTTCACGATTATGAAAATGAAAACGAGATTTCTGTCTATGCTCTCGGATGAAATAAATTATCTCGGAGTACAAAAATAAATATCTACAATAATTGCTCATTATTTTTCGAAAGATAGAGAATCCTAAGAAATCATCCGTGGAATTATTAATATTACTAGTAATAATCATATTAATAACAATAATGTTCATAATAATCATAAATGTTCAAATAATTAACCATCACTGATCTGGTGGTTAGTTTTTTTTACTAATCACCAGACACTAACTCTGAGAGGACTGTCAAACGACAAAAACAACAACAATAATAATAATAATAATAACAACAACAACAACAACAACAACAACAATGATAATACTGGTGATGATAATAAGAAACTAAGTCTGAAACCCATGTCGAAGAAAAACAACAACAAAAATAATAATATTAATAATAATCACAGCAACAACAATAATGATACTGCTAATAATAATAATAATAATAATAACAATAATAATAATAAACTTCTTACCGTCCATAATATCCATCTTGGCTGATTTCGATAGACTCCCACGATCGTTAATCCAGCCCAAAAATGATTGTCAAATATATATATATATATATATATATATATATATATATATATATCTTTCGGCGAATCAATCCTAAACCACAAATTATTTATATTCCTTCATTCACAACGAACGCGTTCAACGTTGTCCACAATAAAAAATGTTTTTCAATTTTTTCAAATAATTAACCCCCCCCCCCTCCCTCACGTTTCTCGTACACTTCAATTTTAATAGTTCATAACAATAACAACAATAAATATGAAGCAAATACAAAAAAGAAGAATTAATAATAACAATACCAACTGATTCGTTGAGCAATGAAAAATCGTTGAGGTATTAAATTGAAATAATAAAAATAACAATATTGATAAAGATGTGAAAAAAAAAAAACAATTGAATAAAATAATTTGAAAGTTAGAACAAAAGTTTTAAGGTCGTGATTTCGCGGCCGAAAATCCGTTGGACTCGGCAAGCCGCTACGTCAACTACATGTTTGAACGAAAGCGCGTGTCAATCGACATTGGCGCGTGTGTTGCACGCACAGAGTTTGACTTTGTTCCGTCACGGCACGCAAACTGACTGAACCAACGGTTTTCTTCAATGGTTGACCCGCATGCCACCGCCACGAGTTTGGCCCCCTCGACGAGCTTGCGAGATCGTCCGGGGCGGGGCACGCCACGTGAGTGGCGCTGCCGTCCTGTTCCGAATCCATCGGCCCGTCGATTCTCGGCCGATCCGCGCTTCCCATTGGTCGACGACTTCGATCGTCGTTGAAACTCGTTTCGAATCGTTATTCTTATCGGCACTCGAGGGGAGTTTTGTTTTTTTTTTGAGACCCGCCGTTCGTACGCAATCTAATGACCATATAAGTCTTATCTCACAATTTCTGCTCCCCCCTCCCCCCTCGCCCCCCAATCTTGTCGTACTCGTATCGCGCACATTTCTTCCTCAAGTCGAAGCTAATCGTCGCTAATAGGACTTACGAAGTTAGGCAGATAATGCGCATGCGTGATCGCCGATGAAAAATTGAAACTTTGCGACTTTTTCGTTGGAACCCTCAAAAACTACTTTTTGTCGCGAAAAAACGATTTATAAAAAGAAAATTTTCGTTCTGACATAAATATTTTGTTTACCTTAATTATATAGTTTTCAAATTTCATTGTCTGATATTGGGTTTAATTCGTGGAAACCGGTAGTCCAGGGAGCGACATGCTTGAACTTTTTTTTTATTTAATTGTTATTTTTTTGTAATTTGTATTTTTTTAGATGATCAATTTTTTGGGGATCAATATTTTTGGACAAAATTAATTTTAATACGTATGATAATTGGAATTTGATGGAGCGCTGATTAAAATTGAAATATCTCGACGTTTTCGTTGGAACCCTCAAAAACGAGTTTACGTCGCAAAAAAAAAAATAAATGAATAAAAAAATTTATTTTCGAGCAAATATTTGTCCATCTTAATTCAATAGTTTTCAAATATCATTCATTGATAACAGTTTTAACTGGTGGAAATGGCGCATTTCAATGTTTTAACAATTTTTTTTTGTATTTTGTATTTTTTGGATCACAAATTTCGACGGATAAATATTTATCCGCAGAATTAATTCAACAATACTTATAACAATTGGAAGTTGATACATCGACGATGTTCGAACGCTAAGGTTCGGCCTTGAAAAACTTTCACATTCCTCGATGTATTATCATTTCTCTATCGACCGGAAACCAGTATGGAAGTGTAGGTAACCAGTTAGCCAACCATGGGATTTTTCATGTTTATCATTTTCTTTATTTTCGAACTAATTTGTACACACAACGCGTGCACTTGTCGACGCATGAGTGAAATAATAATAATAATAATAATAAACCTCGACGGAAAATGTCGATAGGACGCTTGGTTCTAGCTCGTTAAATAATCGATAAAAAATAATAATTAATTATACAATTATAATTGAATATATTAAAATTTTTATCTTTCTCTTTCGTCGTGATTTATTCATTTATTCGTTAATTTCTTTATCTAAGTATTAATTTATATTCATCGATTTAATTTCTATCCCGTTTAAAATTTTTTTTTTTTTTTTAAATCCTATTTCAAGATTTTTTTTTCTGGCAGATTTCGATTCGCCGCCCGACGCACCTTTGAATTATTGATTCGCAACGATAAATCCCTAATTCATCTTCATTTTACAATATCTTTCGAAATTTTCCAAAAATATTACACCGAAATTTCAGACGTTCCTCCTTCGATTTCGTTTTTTTGTTTTTTTTTTGTTTTTGTTTGTTTGTATATTTCTTTATTTTGTTGTCGTTGTTATTTTTCTCTCTCTTTTCTAGAATCCTGAGGACTCGTTAGACGAGTGTCTCATTTTTCGTGGTCAACCAATTTTTTTTTCTCCTCTCTGCCAGTTAGGCGCCCAGCGTCAACCAACTCCACAATCTCATCCCCCCACCCCCTCCCTCCCTCCCTCGCCCCTTTTATCACCCAAGTAAATAAATTATGTATAAACTTTATATGCGTTTAGACATATATAGATTATATATAGGCTGCATATAGTCTATAAAAATTATATATATAAAAACTATATTTGCAATTGGGGATTTATAGTTCATATATAAAGTATCTAAAGTCTATATTATATACTCTATATGTAAACTATAAATGTCCAATCCCATATATAGTTCATATATAATTTTTAGAGACCATTTTTTATATTTTTTGAAATATTTATTTATCGTTTATATGTATATGTATATATATATAGATTATATATAATCTGTATGTTAACTAAAAATGTCCGTTCCCATATATAGTTCATACATAATTTTTTTCTATAAACTATATAGATAGACATATATATAAATATAGACTTTATAGATTATATATAGTCTATACAGTACATTTATGACACTAGTACGAAAAAAAAAAATTTCCGGTGAGTGTTGCAATCACACGAGTCAAGAAAATGTTTTTTTTTGCACGAGTGTCGCATAGATTTTTATGGCACAATGTGTGCAAATGTGGTTTGAATCGAACGTAGTGAGCGTGAAAACCGGACTTTTACGTACAGCGTGTTATAAAATAATATAATCTATATGAGCGATTCCACTTAAATTTATTATATTTACGCGATTTAACGAGCATTGATTATCATTAATTTTTCTTTCAGGGAGGCTTCTGAAATCGCGTAAAGCGACTGGTGCACATAAAAAAAAACACACTGAAAACAATCTATTAATAAAATCGGTAAAATTACGCATTACCGATTACCGATTTCACGATATAAAAAATACCAAAAATTCTTTTTTCGTATGCAGAATTTGGGTAAATTTTGAAAACCGAAATCGCGAGTGCATTTTTTGAGAAAAACAAATATTTTTGCATATTTTGCCCTGAAACGGACGTTTAACTTGCTTAATAAAATCTAAAGTAATTTTTTTCTGAAAGGCCATAAAAAGTCGCACATTTTCGTTTTTTACAAATGTAAATACGTCAAATCCTGCCGAAGATACAGCCATTTGAATGGAAAAATAAAAAGAAAACGTTAATCAACGATAGAACCGTCAGGAAAAAAAAAATCGGCACTCGGTGAATATATTGCAATAAAATAACTCAATTTTTTTTCAATTATTTGTGGAACATTTTTTTTAGTGGCCGAAGTCACGTGGAATCGCCTATATATAAACTATAAATATCCAATCCCACATCTAGTTTACACACAATTTTTCTACTTGGGCATTCACGTCGACGATAATATTTATTCGAAATTGAATAATCATAACAATAATAATGATAATAATGATAATAATAAGAATAACCGACGGGAAGCAAAACGTGGACAACGGGAAAAGAGAGAAAGGCAACGAGAACTTTTTTCTTTCTTTTTTTTTTTAACGAAAATCGAAAAAAAACCTCAGAAGATTATTTTCAAAAGACTTCCTTCTTCTTGGTCTTGTCCACAACGGGATCATCGTGATAACTGATTTCCTGTCCGGCCACGGCAGGTTGAAGATAATGCGGTTCAACGTCGATCTTTTCCTTCACATCCGGATCCAAAACCATCGAATGATGTGGTCCACGATGCATTAGTCCCGAACCCCCGTGATGCGACTCGTGGGATTCGTGTTCCGTTTGTTTGTTCGTCTGATGATGTTGCTGATGATGTTTCTTGCTGTGTTCCTCGTCCTGTCCGTATTTCCGCAATATTTCGCGCAATTTTTTCAAATCAATTTCTTCCTCGAATTTCGTGAAAAATTCTTTGGCCACGTCGTCGTCCATGGTTTCCGAACTTTTCAATTGTTTGAACAGTTGTAAAAATTTTTCGTTCGCTTCCAAACCGTCTTTCGTCGTGTTTTTCGATGAATTCAAATTTGGATTCAACAACAAATCCGGAGTATCGTGAACCATGTTGACGTTTTTGTCGATACTATCCTCGCCCAGTGATTGCAAAAGCGTGTTGTAATCCGGTTTTATTCTCGATGTTTCGGTGCAAGAACTGCACGAACAATTTGTTATTATTTGAACCTTTTTTTGCATTGTTATAGCTTTGTTGTCCTCGTCTTTGCAGTGCAGGGTTACCTGAAATTTTCAAATGATACATTTTTCTTTTTTAAGATTATTATAAAGAAGAACCAAACTAATTTGAATAATGATTTTTTTTCTTCTTCTATGTTTCTCGAAAGTTTGTCAATATTTGTTGATATTTGTCGATTAGAGTCGTATTTTTAATCATTTAACATCAAACAACGTTATTCAATTTAATTTACCATCCGTCAATGTCGTTTGACATGTTTCAACATCATTTTTCGCGATTACGAAAAATGATTTTTCATTGTTTAACGTGTTTCAACGTCGATCAACAGCATTCAATGTCATTCTAATGTATTCAATAACATTCGAACATCTGCCGTCGATCATTCAACATCATCCAACAATTGTTATTAATCATTCAACGTCATTGAACAATCGTTCGGCATCATTTAACGTCATCAAACAAAATTGTTCTGCATCGTTAAATGATATTCAACGATTAATCAACATCATTCGACGTCATTGAATGATCGTTCAACATCATTTCAACATCATTGAATAATTGTTCTGCACCATTCAACGTCATTAAACAATGGTTCTGCATCATTGAACGGCATTCAACAATTGTTCTGCATCATTCAACACGATTCAACAATTGTTCAGCATCATTAAACGTGATTCAACAGTTGTTATGCACCATTGAACGGCATTCAACAATTGCTATGCATGATTCAACATCGCTGGACATCATCCAACAATATTATACATCGTTTAACATCATTCAACAACATCAGACATCGTTCAACATCATTCAACAACATCAGACATCGTTCAACATCATTCAACATCGGACATCGTTCAACATCATTCAACGTCAGACATCGTTCAATATCATTCAACATCGGACATCGTCCAACATCGTTCAACATCAGACATCGTTCAACATCATTCAACAACTTCAGACATCGTTCGAACATCATTCAACAATTGCAGACATCGTTCAACATCATTCAACATTAGACATCGTTCAACATCATTCAACAACTTCAGACATCGTTCAACATCATTCAACAACTTCAGACATCGTTCAACATCATTCAACAACTTCAGACATCGTTCAACATCATTCAACAACTTCAGACAACGTTCAACATCATTGAACAACTTCAGACATCGTTGAACCTCATTCGGCATCATTGAACATCAGTTGAACATCATTGAACGTTTGTCAACATCATTTATTTAACAAAATTTTCCCCTCTTTCACCATGCTCACCGCCATTCAACGTTTTCCGTATTATTCGGCGTTATTCGCCATAATCAACCGTTGTCAAGATTGCCGAATGTCGTTCAACATCATTCAACCACAGTCTCGACTCACCGTGTGCCAAACGCTGCCGAGCGGTTGACAGGAGTCGCAGTAAGGACGAATGAGGTCACCCGGGGCCGAGGGCTCGCTGTGGGGCACCATGTACGAGAAACACGCGCCGACGCAAACATTGTTATCAAGCTCTTGGGGCGAGCATTGAGGCCACGTGACAACCTGTTTGATAGGCGTCGTTTTGCACCAACTGTGTTTGTCCGGATAAAGCACGATGTTGTGAACCTGTTGACAAAGGATCATGATGTTTAGAAAAAAACAAAAAAAAAAGGTTTCGTCGTACGAATTTTTTTTTTTCCAAAAAAATTGATTAATCCGAATAATCATTACCTTGTGCTCACGATGAGCGTGCAACAGCGACATCTGGGTCACAATGAGAACGAACGATATCGCGAAGAATTTGTCGGCCGCCATGTTTGTTCTGAAACAAGTTTCACGAATGAAATAATTTATTCCGAAACTTATGAAGAATTTAACGAGGTGTTTTATTGATATATTTGGGGTTATGACGACCGGATTTGAAGACACGAAGGTGTGACGGTTTGTTCGTTTGTATAAAAGTTTCTCGTGTGTATCGTCGTCGTCGTCGTCGTGTAACAAATTGCTCCGCCATATTAACGGTCGAAGTTATAGTGCGGTGTCCCGTGGTGTAATGTTTCTTCGAGCGCTAGAATGAAACTCTCAACGAGTTCCCTAGAGCGTCGTACGAGAGTAGTACGCGAGTGGGTCGTGATTATGTTGTTTTTTTTTCTTTCTTCGTCTTTGGAAATGTATGAAAGGCACAATCTGCGGGCATACTCCGGTGGAAGGCTTCGCGAGGTCTCCGGTTCGACGACCGCCGAGAAATTGCGTCACGGACCAACAACCGCGCCATCTGGTCAACCCGGAGTATATTGCACGGAAGTCGAGAATATGGATGTGGCCATGGTTGTGGTACGCGATGAAGGGTTCGTTCGTGCATTAATTTTTTCTTAAGTGCCAAATTTATCAGACATCAGGGAAACGATTGGGTCGATCAGAGCAGTTACTTTTTCGTTATAGTTGGTTAGTTTGTATTTGTTGTTAGGTGACGTTGGTTATTAGATTATATTTGTAGTTAGGTGACGTCGGTTATTAGTTTGTATTTGTAGTTAGGTGACGTCGGTTATTAGTTTGTATTTGTAATTAGGTGACGTTGGTTATTAGTTTGTATTTGTAGTTAGGTGACGTTGGTTCTTAGTTCGTATTTGTAGTTAAGTGTCATTTGTTAGTAGTTTGTATTTGCAGTTAGGTGACGTTGGTTGTTAGTTTGTACTTGTAGTTAGGTGACGTTGGTTCTTAGTTCGTATTTGTGGTTAGGTGACGTTGAGCATTAGTTTGTATTTGTAGTTAGGTGACGTTGGTTATTAGTTTGTACTTGTAGTTAGGTGACGTTGGTTCTTAGTTCCTATTTGTGGTTAGGTGACGTTGGTTCTTAGTTCGTATTTGTAGTTAGGTGACGTTGGTTATTAGTTCGTATTTGTAGTTAAGTGACGTTGGGCATTAGTTTGTATTTGTGGTTAGGCGACGTTGGTTATCAGTTTGTATTTGTAGTTAGGTGACTGTGGTTATTAGTTTGCATTTGTAGTTAGGTGACGTTGGTTATTAGTTTGTATTTGTAGTTAGGTGACGTTGGTTATTGGTTTCTATTTGTAGTTAGGTGACGTTGGTTATTAGTTTGTATTTGTAGTTAGGTGACGTTGGTTATTAGGTTGTATTTGTGATGGGTTACACTTATGATCAGGCTCTTATCGTCTAACAGTCTCAGGACTTGGTAAGAACTACTCAGATATCTATTGCAGCGTCCTGATTCAGACTTTCCATCGATTTTTCTTTTTCGTTTTTTGCTAAAATAATCTTTCGAGGACTAAGCCATTGCGCCATTTTGGTAATATTGGACATCTCTAATCGAACGAGATTCAAGATTAAGTTCCTCACGAGACAACACACACTTCAAGATCTGCAAATGCTCGTGAATGTGTATTCGGTACATTAAAATGTTGTTTAGCATTGTTTAGCCATGGTAAAAGAAAAATGGCGAAATGTCGTTGAGAATAACAATCGAGAAACGTTTTGTTCGAGCATCGAAACCGAAGAATCCGATGAGAACTCGCGAGCATTACGATCATTCGAGGATTCTCATTTCGACCCTTGTCTCCGTCTACCTTCCCATGGACTTTTTCTCCGATCTCGAAGACCACGAACTACATGGATTCCCATTGTTGTTTTTTTTTCTTTCTTTCTCGTTTCTTCATCTTCTTCCCGCCACAACCGCGTGATCTTCTTTTCACGTTCTTTCGGCCATGTTCGATGTTCCACGACGCTCGGAAACCCGCGATGAAATTCCACGACGTTTAGGAATCTCGTCCTCGAACGATTTTTCTTCAACCGACATATGCGGACAATTGCTCGACTCTGGCATTTCCAGGTCTTCGACATCGGTTGTCTCGCCATTCGATTCACTCTGTTCCATGAACCTCATCAACTGTCCGCTATTTTTTTTTTCGTGCATTATTTTTTGTTTCCCACAAACGATGTCGATCATTTTTCATTTGTCGTCGGTCGCCATTATCGAGTGTCCCACAGGATCGTCGTCAAAATGGATTCCAGTAAGGGCCTCAAAACGTTGTAACCCATTGTAAAGGTATTTGTGGCAATCATGACGCTGTTGAGCAGAGAATCACCTTAACCCTAAGTTACCCCTCCTCTTAGAATCATGATATTGTCACTGAAATAATTGTCAATATGTCGCTCATTCCCAACTCTCGATACTTCGATACACGCCAATTTCATGCACCACATCGTAAATGATCTGTTGTTGAAGGGCTGAAAACGTTGCAGGTTGTAATTTCCGAATCCTTGCTTTCTTCATCACGCCAATTCTGTTTTGTTGTTTTTATATATATATTTTTTGTTATTGGTTCTCTGCCGTTATTCGGTTTCTCTCTTTTGTTTTTTTCTTTCTTCTTTCTTCTTCTCATTCAGCTCCGTGAGCGCAGGAGAGTAGCCTGCCCCCCCCTCCCCCCTCTCCTTCCAGCACGATCGAGAGGGTTCCAGCGAAGAAGAACGATCAGCGCCGTTGCGGCAATGCCTGAAGATCTTTCGTTTCTTATTTTTCCCCCCGGTCGTCCGTCGCGTCGTGGCGTCGGTGAGAGCACGGGGTTTTTCTGAGAATCGACCGTTGCTCTACACACGCATGCGCATGCGCATGCGCGTGCTTGTGCGTGTGTGTGTGTGCGCGCGCACACGGGCGACGATGGCTGGTACGCGATTGGCCGCCTCGCGGTTGCAAGGCGCCAGGGTCGTGTGCATATCGCATCGCGCCTTTCGGCCCTCGGGATCCCCGCGAGAGATCCCGAGGTGGTAACTCGGCACTCCCGCCTCGTGTATACGGGGTGTCAAGGAACACGAAAAAACGAAAGCTCGGTCCGCGCCGAGTCGCGTCCGAACCGTGCTCTCACCCCCCCTCGCCCTCCCAGACCCAAATAAGCAAAAACGAGCAAGCTTTCACACAAAGACACACGAACACATACATACACACTTCCATATGGGTCTACGAGTTGTGTGCGCGGGATCTCTCTTCCATGTTCCATTCGAACGTTATGCTCTTTGACTCGCACTTTCGTCGCTCATTCTAACACGGATCGTCGTGACGACGCATTATGTTCATTATTTGATAGAAGAATTATTATTTATCTATTTGTTATCGTTTTTTATTCGTTTCGATGTATGTTTTTCGGTGGATAATTGGAAAAGTGAATGGATGACAATGAGGAGGAAGATTATTGCGATTGGTCGGTAGGACAATCTTTTCATTGCTGCTGTTAAAATAGAAGATGGCCGCCTTTGTTAATTTTTTTTATTTGGATGAAACTAGCGCCGAAGTTGGGCGTGAAGCCTGACTGTTAGCATTTTTTGCCACCTTTCTCGCTCGTCCGATGTTCGGCTACGAGTGCGAGAGAGATAGCGCTATTGGCGCTCGCAGCGGAGCGAGAGAGAGGGAGAACGAGCGAGAAACGCATTACCATCGCCTTAAAGTAGTACCCGCCATAAGAGAGTTCCTCGTCAGATTTTCATGAAACTTGGCATACTTATAGGTATTGATAAGAAAAAGGTTCAGTTAAATTTTCATGGCTTTCCGGAGCGCGAGAAAAAATATATCAACACTTTTATTTTCACACGTTTAACATGGAGCCTCATGGAGAATCACGCTCAATTTGATATAATACAAAAAGTGCTCGTCAGATTTTAATGAAAACACTTGAGCTGCAAGTTGAATATTCGGAGAACATTTTGAGCACTTGACAGTAGAGATCGGGAGACTGTGATGATAGTAATAAGCAAATAAACATCGGGAAAATACAGTTTATATGAGGAGTTGGTCGTGGTCTAATAGACATGGCAACGTTGCGCGTTTGTTTCCCATCTTCTGTCTCTCTCTCTTTAATCCACATCAAAACACGCGACGTTGTCACATCAAAGTACTACGTACCTCAATCAGGAGATGGTATATCTTAGGCTTGCTTTGACTCTTACAGTTTGTGGGATACTACCTTAAGAATTAAAAAAACTGTTTTACTTTCAACAAGTGCCTGCAGGTGGCACGATGTCCATGTGCGACTGCGCAGGAGAGGGGGGGGGAGGTGCTGTGTGAAGTTGGCAATTTTATTGTTACTTCGGAGGTTATGCTTGACCATAGGATCAACGGTTGAGTTACATAATCATAGGTGAGGAAAAAATGGATACACAACTGCTTCCTATCATCGTATTTCGTCTTGCAATGGAACTTCACACCCGATCGTCCGCTGCACCAGCGCTGGGCGTGATAACTTATGGAAGATGTGCAAATACGCATTCATTCAGTCTTCAAAAAATTCTAATCGAAAAAAATTTCAAAAACCAAAATAAAAGACGATTGTTCAGAAAAAGTAATCTTTTATTTTTGTAGGTTATTACGAGAGCATACAGACTCGAACAATTCGTTCTTTTTTTCCTGCTTCTTTTTCGTCAATCGTCTTGAGAAATAGAAAGAATGAAAAAAAAATAATAATAATGAAGAATAAAAGTTTGCCGATCCGTGGCTGCGTGAAAGAAAACGGTCAGAAGTCCAAAGCTCTTTGTTGCTGCGCCACCTTCTCTTCTCGCCTGTGGGGCCCCCGCGGCTTCGATTTGCTCGTGTCCCTGCGTCCCGGAGACGGAGCTATGGCCGCTCAGCGAGAGGAAAGAGGACGAGAACCCGTGTTACTCCGCGAGAGAGACAGAGAGAGAGAGAGAGAGGAGGCACGAAACTTCTTCGCCCCTGCGCGCCCATGCCGCGCGAGATTAATTTGATTTTCAACCAAATTTGACGCGCCTCGAGGGGCCCCGGGCCATCACAAAGGCCGCACCGCCGACTCGCGAGCGCGCGCGCACACTCACACACACGGCCAATCTTATTTTCCTACTCTTCCTTTCCCATTTTTTCTTTTTTTTTCTTGTGGTTCATTTCTGCCTCGCGCGCCCGGCAGACACTCTACGAGCAAGTCCCATACGACGGTCTGCCCCCCCTCCCCCCTCAAACAGTGAAAAATCGACGATGCATGCCCACGCGAACCAATCGCACGAATTTTTTTTTTTTATTCCTCGTCGTCATTTTATTTTCGGCAACCCGTTCCGCCATTTTTTTTTTGCGAAAAAAACTGTTATCACGAGCGTCCTGGAGATTGTATTACACAAACATGGTGATTTGTGATTTAGAAAAAAGTGTCGTTTGAATTTTCGTTATTTTCCGGGCGGACTCGTGAGCGTTCGTTCTCGATACTCGTGTCCGCCATTTTGTTGGGACTGTGAATCGTGGTGTGACCGGTTATGCCCGCAAAATTTCATTCATCGTGCAGATTCAGTGACAAACCGGGGAAATTCGTTTTCGGAGAAAGACCTTTGATATCATCGTGAAGCCCACAAAATCGTCGTAACCGCAATAAAATTTGAGGTTAACGATGTGAGTGATTGTGATTAAAAGTCCACATTTATTTCCATTCGCGATGGTTCAAAGTTTCTACTACAGCTTCTCGTAAACTTTTCAATCATTCCACAACATTTTTTCCATCAAGACAAAACCGTTTTGAACAGTTTTTTTATAAGCAAAAAAAAAACGACATTGTGCATAAATCAGATAGGTATGAAAATTTTCGCGCAAATAAATGTATCGATCGATCAGAAAATAGGAAAAGATTTTTATCACGTAAATTATAGGTGAGATCGACTTGCGCACATACTCACAAACACAAACACACACACACACACAAACACACATACATATAAACATATATGAGAAACTCGTTCTCCCTACCCACAAGCCAACGCGAATCTCGAGTGTACATTGGTGTATGTGTGTTTCCACAGGTTATAAATATGTACAACACGCCCGCAGGTTATACACAGAGAGCTTACGGTTTTATCGTGTTGAGTAGTTTAGCTTATGCCCGGCAACTCGGTGAATACGCAGGAGCACCAGTCGCCCCCCCCGTCCCCCTCCGCCCCCCTCTCTCTCTTTACGTTTCATCCTTTTCCACATCTATCTCCATTCCACTTGTTCATTCGCCGCCCGATCACCTTCGCCAGCCTTTTCCCGTACTAAGTATTACGGGCACGTTCCTTTACCCCCCCCCCCCCTCCCCACTCTGGGGGCCCGGCCGGGGGCCGCCTCAGGGCGCACTATTCCGCCAGAGTCCGACACTGGCGTCTCGTGCACGCACAACCGCGGAGACGTTCGGCAGATGCTTCCCTCGGCTTCGTGACCAACGTTCGGACAAACATACTTACGTTACCAGCTTCGTCATTATTTCACGTACGTAAACCTCTCTCCCTCTACCCCCCCCCCCCCCTCACCCCAAGCTTGTTGATATTATCGTTGTATGCGTTTTACGAATACAAAAAAAATTTAAAAAAAACGTTTGGAAATTCTGCCTGTCTTGATTGCCAATATCGTGCTGTACTCCGATGTATCTGTGCGTTACACAGAAAATAACGACTCATCCGATTGACCGTTGGAATTTCGTCCGTGAGGATAAACAAAGATGGACGGCTGTTTCACGATCGATGTTTTCACGAGAGTTCCGAGAGCTCACCGAGCAATCACGATCGTGAAAACCACCGCCGACGCCGCCGCCGCGGATGCCAGGAAATCTTCAATGTCGAACTCTCCCATCGTCGACAAATTCACAAAACCAGTTCTTCACGGACGGGATTTAAAAGTTTTTTTTCTTCTTCTTTTTCTTTATCTTTTTTCCCTCGTTCTCGAGGTTTTACTTGGTCTTGTTTGATTTCGATGGGACATCGAAAAGGTTGGGAGAGATTTGCGACGGTCGCGATCGTTCGTTTGGGTTTGGGTGATGTAAATTTGAATGTCGGAATTTACGACGATGATGGATAATCGAGTGTTAATTTATCGAAGATTGGGTCACGGGCGGAGAAGCTGTAAAGGTGAACATGATGAAGAGTTTTTTTTTTCTTTTTCATGACACGTATGTAGAAATAATTGTCATTTTTTATATTTTTTATGTTTACTAGATAAAGAACGATATCACCTTTCATTTTCATACACCGCATTCATACACCGCAACGTGAACAAAATGGCGCTGAGTTATGTAACTTTGATTGATAATATTATTTCCGGACTTTCTGGATTCGAAATATTGTGAGATAAGACTCGTCGATGTGAATAATTGTACGAAATTGAAGCGATATCCATCGAAAGTTTGAACGTTGGAGACTTTTTTTAAATTTATGTGAAATACAATTATGTTTTAGTGAATATGATACAAATAATGAAAAAAAAAATGTTACGAGTTTCGTTTCGATGAGAAATAACCGAATTGTGGTGCAAATAATTATACAGAATTGTAATATTCCGACATTATCGATATTTCCAAAGTTTAACGCATGAGTTAAGCGACTAAATTTAGTAAAGACGACAGACCCGGAGATCTCGCTGATATCGCGTAACCAAAAGTGTGAGAATTCCGTGTCCAAACACCGATTAGTATTCAAAATTCGAGAAGATTCCGAAGGCCATCTGGATTCTGAATTCGTGCGACGGTTGCGCTCGGGGGACTTGGCAATGAGAAGCCATCTTGTACTGCAAATACCGAAGACGAGGATGGTGCCTTCTCGTTCGACCGGAAAAATAAATAAAATCGTGTTGCTCGCGTCGCGAGGAGGCACTTCGAGGACGCGGAACGTGAGATCGATAGCCGACGGCCATTTTGATTGCGCGGCGACGACTGGTTTTTCCAACCTAAAACCAATGATTACATCGAACCATCATCGGGGGAAACAACAACAAAAAAAACATAGAACCGAAGAACGAACTGAATGAACAATTACGAAGATGCTCTTTCGACTTGCAAGTGGAACATACGACGAATGAAAGAAATAAGAAAATACGCCTCCCTTTGGGAAGAGATGACAATATGGTGATCGAATAAGTGGCAATTTATGATTCAATGTGCAGAATACCGAAAAATCTGTGTAAACAACGTAAATCGCCAGAAGTGGCCTCGGCCCCATTGCAAAACGATTGATAGGCCAAGGAAGATGCAAAAAAAAATTCTCAAAGAAAAACAAACAAACAAACAAAGAAAAAAAGTTCAATCCGCCGACGGCAGAAAAACAAGAGGGGGGCGTTCCATATGGAAGGAGGACCTGGACCTGAAAACAGGCTGGACGTGTGGCGCCATCGCAACTTTTCTTTTCTTTTTTATTTCTTTTTTTTTCATTCACGAGCCCATCATCGTCTCACTCTCTCTCCCAACATTATACTTATTACTTATCTCAAGAGCCCGGTGTTTCGGCGAGGGTTCGACGTCGTTAAGGTTAACGGGACCCCCCGAGTCAACGGATAAAACATCCTCGCTCGACCAGGAAGACATATAAAAACAAAACAACGAAACGCGATCGAGAAACAACGCGCGGCACTTCAACGTAGTCGTCGTGGTCATCGTCGTCGGGCTTTTTAAATAACTCACACACCGTGGAACGATTAACCGAAAGCGGTTGCAGTGACCCCAAACAAATATACTCGAGAGCCGAACGGGTTGAACACAAAGTGGCTAATTATAACCCACCACTTGTGTACCACTCGACGTCCGGAGGGGGGGGGGGGATAAATGGTTCCGAGGCCCCGGAGCACGATAAGCCACTTTGGGATTCGCCATTTTTTTCTTACGATCTTGGAATACCAAAGTGATCCTCGAAGGGAGACCGATGAAAAAAAAATAAACAAAGGGAGGAGGAAACCTCTTCAAGCTGAATGAGATTCAGCGATGCACCGAGAGCATCCAGCATCGTATTCTGAAAACGTCACGGAAAAGGATGCTGAGAAGATGCACGAAAAGAGCCTGTGGGCAGAATAAGGACACGGCGAAACAAAAGAGGGAGCGAGCGAGAGAGAGATTGCGAACAAGGAAAGAGGGTGGAATAAAAAAGGTTAAGAAAAAAAAAAGAGATAAGCCAACAGCGCCTGAGGATGGCCCGAAAACACGCTGGACGTGTGGCGCCATCTCGACTCTTTGTTTTTTGTTCCCCAATCCTTCTTGCTCTCTCGCTTTATCCCCTTAAATATATGCTGTATTTATATCCATCTCCCGCACGCTCTCCCTCTCTCTCTCTCTTTCTCTTAGCGTCCGTCGCGGCCACTCCACCCCCTGGGGGCTCGCGTTTGTGGTGCTTTTGTTTCTCCACCCATACTAATTCTCCCGAGGGAGGGAGGGGGGCAGGAGGCAAGGGGGCCCGCGATTCCGGGCCCGTAGGTCGGGAGTGGGGGAACGATCAGCCGAGAGTCCAGAAGCAGTTGAGCTCCCTGGGTCCGCGGTACTACACGGACCGCGCGCTTTACATGCTCGCGGGTTCCATGTGTCGGTGAGTGCTGCCGTTGAAGTCGGGGGCCCCGCGGTTGGGGCCTCGTGCCGTTCGGTATACGGGCCTCACGCGGCAGCCCCGGGACCACATACCTGACCACGCGGCGCGAGGATAGCTCCCCCGAAACGCCTTAATGGTAGAACGCGGAGCACGGGGTCCGCTCGCCTCCCCCCGCCCTCCCTCAGCGGTCGTGCCCACGAGTTTGGGGCCCGCGGGTGGGGGGCAACCCAAGAACAGGTCGTTAAAATGTAATGACATTGTTGTTTTTAATGGTTGCCTCTTTAAAACGCGCCCCCCCCCTCCCCCCCACGAACTCTTCGCGATCCGCCCCTTCCGACTCACGCGACCCTCTGTCGCAAGAGCCTCCGTGATTACAAAGCCCCCTCATGACGAGAGTCGGAAGGGACGATTATGGGACTCATGGTATTCACTCATTCACGGTTTTTTTTTCGGATTCTTCTCGATGTCTCCTCCGGTCCGGCTTGTTTGATCGGCTTTTTTTTCCATCGCTTACATCATCCTTACGTCGTGCCGAAGTTCGGGGAGGGGGTTACGGTTTTTCGGGGCCTTAGTGCCCGCAGGGTACCCACAAACGTATATCTTCGACTTTTTTGTTTTACATTTTTTTGAATCATGAGCCGTTAGTATCTGGCGTTACGGTAAATTCGGGTGTGGTTCGCAGGCGAGGTAGGTTTGGGGGAATGACACGGGCGATTTTCGGGGCCCGGTAACCCGAGGACCCCGGGGACCACATCGAACACTGTCAACAAGAAAGATGAGGGGACCGAGATTTCGGACGAGTGTCACCCGAGAGGTCGGGGGGACTGGTCCTCGCTATCCGGCTCATCGATCGCGGATAGTTCGTTGCGGGGACGATCGTTCGAGATTCGGGGCCCCGATGTCGGGGAGGGGGGAGGAGGGGGCGACCCATGACAACTGTCCCATCGTAGCGTCAAAGAGTTTAGGATAATTAAAAGGAATGTCAACGCGTCTCCGTCGGTGAGAGAGGGAGCGAGAGAAACCCGGCTTTGCGAGTGGCAACTTGGGTGGGAAAAGGGGCCAGACTGGTAACTTTCCCTTGTAAGGCCCCGGACAACTCGAGCCAGAAGGCCCACGCGCTCTCGGTCATTCGGAGTCACTGATCTCGATTCTCTCGTCCCGACGTGAGGCTCTTTTCACAACGTCCATCGGCAAACCGTGTTCTTAACTTTGGTTACAATTAATAAGGCCCAAACGTTCGAACCCCATTGTCGGGAAAATCTTTCAACGAAGAATTTGGGTTTCGACCGGTTACATGTTGGTTGAAAAATAATTGTTCGATCTTGCCGGAAATTTTTTTTTTCGTTTACAGCCGATCATCGCGACGTAAGGCCCAAAATGAAAAAAACAAAATTAAAAAAAATTGGTTCTCGGTAAAAATAATTGAAAAAAACAACGTAGGATAAATATCATTGCAAAAACAACGGAATATCTATTTCGAAAATATCGTGACAAAAGTCCCAAAAAAATTTTTGGTGGGGACTTTTTTTATTTTAATTCCAGAAATAACATCGAATGGAAAACTAAGAACGATGCTAAAATTTGTGGAAGACGAAAATTTATCTCAGCAGTCAAACTGGTCCGAATCCGATATTTTTGGATCGGTATGGGACTCACGTGATGGGGCCTGGTACGGTTAGGGATCATCCAATTAAAAGTCTGCGGATCGTTGAGGGTTGATAGTCGCGCGGTTTTTTTTCTGTTTTCTTTTTTTTTCTAAATTGGGGGAAAAAATTGAAGCCCGATAAACCGTCTGGAGGGGAGGGGGTGTGAGGGGGTGTGGACCGAGGATCGAGCCGGGACACCGATCCCGGGTTTCCATCACCCTTCGTGAAACGATAAGGATCTCGATGCTCGACGTAGAGAGGGCCTCCACGAGAATCTCACAATCTTCACCATTCAACGAGCCAGCAAACAAAAACCCGCAACAAAAAAAATATATATATATATTTCTTCGGCACCACCAAGATCCTCACACCCGGGGATCGTAATTAACCGGCTCGGGAACCCTTCCTGTCGTGAACGCACAACCTGATACAACACTCATCTCACCTCACACGTTATGTATATATATATAGATATGGATGTATGGATTATAGTTCGTATATGTAATTAAATAAAAACATTTTATGAACAAACAATTTGTATAAATATAATTATTTATAAATAAGAATATTATGATGATAAATGATATATTCAATTTTGTTATCGTTATTGTGAAATAACGATATAATGTAGTAATAATGATAATAATGTTAGGATAAGGCATATTGCGAAGGAATAATCAAATACTAGGATCTAGCAGGAGAAATGCAAACCCAATGGAATCTAAAATCATTGAGAATAATTGCTATGGTTATCTCCAGTGTTGGCGATGTTCGTAAGAATCTTAGGTGCAATATTGAAGTGTCAAGCCTAGAATTGAGTGTTATAGACAAGATTCTCAAAGTTGGGATAATCGATACGTGTCATTTTTTACGAAAATTTCTGCAATAATTGTAGAGATTATAACTAATAATTTTATTTTGGCTTATGGTTCCTAAAATTGTTAAACTATGCATCATTTGATGAGGAATAAACAAAATAATAGTGATGATAATAATAATAATAATAATAATAATAATAATAATAATAATAATAATATATCAACTTTGATATATTATTATCTTTTAATAATAAATTATTAATTCTCTGAATGCAACTTTTACAGAAAGCTTTGTTTTCGTGAAAAGAAAAAAATTTTTATCGAGATTTTAATAAAAACGTGTGTTTTTATTTGCGTCAACCTCGAAATTGAGATTAGCCTTTATGAAAAGCTTGAACGAAAAAAAAATACTCAAATTCTTTAAATTTGTCAAATTCAATTCTATCATTCGTTTCTCCATCGTTCTAACGTTATATCCAACGGTCACACGAAATCCACTTCGTGAAGCTTACCGCAAGTTTTTATTCCTTTCGAAGTGACGAAAACGCGAAATCAAAAAAAAAAAAACAGTCGTATCGTTGCTCACTTTACATTTTTCTTTTTTTTCAATTTTTGATTTTCGTTTCACTTTGTTGGAATCGGTTGCACACTTTTCACGATTATATTGGTCTATTGTTTTCTCGTTTCTTTTTAGGTATTTTCAAGACCTAAATTCCTGCGTAAAATTTACCCGTTTCTTTTTTTTTCAATCGATTGATTTGTATTTATTTATTTATTTATTTTTTTTTATGATTCAACTTAGTGCGTAATAGCGGACCGCGGGTAACGTCCGTCGATGTCGCGGGCCCACTATGTACTGCGTACTCCACAACGGTCGCGGCCCGACGAACGGGCCCCAGTCTCTCTCTCTCTGTCTCTCTCTCACTCTCTATCTTCTTGCGTGCCCGCCACCTCTTCGTTTCTCTTCTCTCTCGCTCGCTCCTTCTCTCCTACCCCTCACCCCTCTTCTCGCGTATTTTTCGTTTTTTTATTTTATTTTGTTGCCTTCATATCTTACGCAACATTGTTTTATGTTTGTTTTTTTTTATATATTATTATTATCATTATTCATATTTTGTTTCTCACTTTTGTGGCATGCTGGTTGTTTTAAATTACATAAAAAAAAGGGTGCAAAGTAGAACCTTGCACATTGCTTCCTCATAGTTTTGTACCGTTTTTAAATTATTGAGATGTAAAGTAGAACCTTGTGTCGATCAATTTTGGCTTCCTCATAGAGGAAGCTTTGGCAAATGTGTAAGAAGATAAGGAAGCCATAAGCAAGGTTCTACTTTACATCTCAATAATTTAAAAACGGTACAAAACTATGAGGAAGCAATGTGCAAGGTTCTACTTTGCACCCTTGTTCACTTTCGTGACGTTGAGGGCTCCTTGTAAGTGTGATGTAAGTCGAAATCAATATACATAGGGCAATTCATGTGAAATTTGAAAAATTATAATTCGCATAAAATCTGAACTGCTTGTTAGATTTTATCCAAATTCAATAGGAAATCCCTTTGAATGATAGTGCAACTTCGTACTAAATTTCAGCCGGATATCTAGAAAATTATGGAAGCTAGAGCACTTACATTGAATTTTGGAAAAATTTCAAAACGCCATAAAATCTGAACGTCTTGTTGGATTTTGTCCAAATTCAATACGAAACCTCTTTCGATGGTAGTGCAACTTCGTACTAAATTCCAGCCAGATATCTCAAAAATTATGGAAGTTAGAGCAGTTACATTGATTTTTGGAAAAATTTCAAAACGCCATAAAATATGAATGGCTTGATGGATTTCGCCCAAATTCAATCGGGTTTCTCTTTGGATCATTGCACAACTTCGTACCAAATTGAAGTCCGATATCTCAAAAATTGCTCCAGTTAGAGTGTAAAGATCGTTTTTTTCACATTAAAAAGCGCTTTAAAAGTAAAGCAATGCGTGGATTTTTTCCAAATTCGGTATCGAGCATCTCCCTGTACTCGTACAACATTATACTGAATTTGAGCTCGATATCTCTAAAATTGTGGGAGCTAGAGACCAAAAATAATTTTTTGAATTTCGAAAAAATGATGTGAAAACAAAATAACTTGATAGATTTTTCCAAAAATTAAATTGTGCTATGCGCCGTGAACCCTTCACATGTGTAACAAATTTCAGCTTGATATCTCGAACCGTTCTCAAGTTGTGAGCGGTCAACCATTACTACACACACACACACACACACACACACACACACATACATACATCCGGACATTTTTTCTAAATGTGTTTTTTAGGTGTTTTGAGACATACTGAACACGTTTTCATGAACATCTCGAAAAAAAAAAATTTCACGAAAACAAAGCTTCCTCTATGAGGAAGCAAAATAATATATACATACATATATATATATATATATATATATATATATATATATATATATATATATATAATTTAAATATTTTTTTTCGATTTGCAGAACATCACGCGTAAAATCAAACATCTACCTTACCGATCTTTATTGCGAGTCACAAAAATTGTGATATTGATTTGTACATTCATCAGGCTTTTGCAATTGTTTTTATCATTAGTGTTCCCGCTGAGGGCGTTGTGGTTTCGTACGCAAGATGGCTGACTCGGTCGCCATTTTGTCGTACACCGATATTTTTGGATTTAGCAGTTTATCCGGAGACATTTTGACATAACAATGTTGACAACTTTGTGGACTGAGGACCTTGATGATCGTCTCAAGGCAAAGTTAGTTACCGCGAACGAACTTATACATTATGTACAATCACGCGAAAAGTCAACTAAAAACGTTTCTGCCATACCGACAAACACGATTTGACGATAAAAATACCACAATTTTCCATTTCGACCAAATAGAAATGCTGCCATTTTTAGAGACGACTAAGTTTCAACTGTAATTATGTAAGATTTTCATATTTCCGTGGATCGCGACTTTCAAAATTTCCAAAATGGCCGCGATCCGGAAACGAAAGAATCAGTTGTTTTTCAAATGATAATAAAATTAGGACATTTTTACTTTCTTCCATGTCTGGACTTGATAAAAGTGATCCTCTCGAAGACCATGAACTGGATTTCACAAAATAATATCATTTTCATCAATTGCACAATTAGCAAGTAAAGTTTTCATCGAAAATTCACGTTGGCTCCGAAGGTAAAACAGATTTCGTCAGGTTGTAACAATCGGTAGCTTCGGTATCGAGTCCAAACTCGAAGATAATGACAAGAGTACCGGAAAACAGCGGACCCAAACAGTTCGGTGGTGAATTCGGATCATTTCACAAGCAGTTCAAACGTTTTGTCACTTGATTTCGATTTTTGTTTTTCACACAATACCGATTACCGACGGTCCCGTAGATTCATCCGCGAAGATGAGAATTTTTTCGGCGTCGCCTCCGCCATCTTGTGCCATCGACGTGTCATCCTTCTCTTCGTCGGGCACGCGTGGCCTGCTCATTTTTTTCGATTCCACGATGGCCGGTCCGAGAACATTTATCAAATATTCACGAAAGTTCTTACACTTTTTTTTGCTATTGACGTCGTTCGAGCTGCCCCAAATAATGCAACCATCGGCGCCCAGTTCCGAGATTTCGCGCAATCCTCTGACCGCGTCGTTCTGCCGAATTGCAATCGTCATGTTTAGTATAAAATAATAATAATAATAATAATAATAATAATAATAATAATAATAATAATAATAATAATAATAATAATAATAATAATAATAACCGGTGAGGGGTCAATTTCATAACGATCTAAATTCAGAACGACCAATGTTCAGAACGGTTAAAACTCAACACGATCAATTTTCACGACCAACATTCGTTATTTGTAATAAATATAAAAAATTTTAATTCAATAAAAATAATAATGAGAATAACGGGTGAGGGTCAAAGTTCAGAACGATCAAAACTCAGAACGCTTGATGTTCAGAACGATCAAAACTCAGAAAACGATCGGTGTTCAGAATGATCAATTTTCACAGCGATTAAAATTCGTCATTTCTAATAAAAATAATAATAATAATAACGGTTGAGGGTTGAAATTCAGAACGATCAATTTTCAAAACTTTGCCCGTTTTGAACTTTCCTCGTTCCGACCATTGATCGTTAAGAATTTCGACCCCTACTCGTGATAATAATTCCCAAAACTCACAAACATTGTTTAAAAGAAACAAACGAACAAAGAGTGTCAATAATTTGATTACTTACTTTGCTCAAAAACACATTGCTCTCGTCCTGATACTGATACCAAAAATATGGTAAAATTTTCGTCCTGGGCCGTGATTTTCTGGCGATTCTAATGGCTTCCTCCACTCGACCCCGTATCAGACCGATTTTCGCGGTATCGTTCAAACTCGCGCGAAGATAAACCGACGGTAACAATACGTTTTCCATTTTGAACAGCCAGGAAAGACTGCAATATCAAATGCAAACAATCCATCATCGTTATTGGAAAAAAAAAAAAAAAAAAAAAAAAAAACAATTCGCAAAATTCGTCACGTTCGATGACAAACTGTAATTTTCAATTCGAATCGTTCGATTCTCATTCGACCCAAAATTTTTGTTCGAATCCCATGTGATCTCGAATTACGATCGTAATATTCAAAATTCACTCACTTATCGTTGTCGTTGGAAATTCCAATGTCGCACCTCGAATTCGGTTGTCCGGGTGAAAGATTGAAGCAATATGGATAAGCGTAGTATCCCCAAGTGGCTCGTGGTCTCAGATTCATCGCTGTCTTCAGAGTTTCTTCCATAAAAATTTTTCCCGCATTTTCGAATCTTCTCACGGCTTCTTTGCGCTGTGACTTCGCGTCCCACGTTGGATGCTTTTCCATTTCGATTTTGATGGAAAAATCCCGATACGGAGCCAGGGACGCCCAATTTTGACGGAAAATCGGTCGCCAACTCTCGAAATCGATGATTCCCAAACCGTCGAAATCATCGTCCGTGATTTGTTCGACGAGATGTTTGCTGAACACTTCCAAATGTCTTTTCAGATTTCCTTCTTGAGGAACTCCCCCATTGCGAATCATTTTCGAACCTGAATCATTGCCCAAACCAATAATTTCACATTAATGATTTTTTTTAAAATTATCATTATTGAAATAAAAATAAATATTATCGCTTGTTAAATTTTTTTTTGGAAAAAAATTGGAATAATTAATTATTTTATTTATCTTTATCCGATTACCGATGGCTTCGAGTATCGAAAAAAAAATCGATAACTCGATCTAACGTGACAAAAAAATCCTCACAATCCTGCCAAACGATCCACCGACAAGCCTGCCTGAATGAACGTCGGTAACTTACCATCCGGAGCTTTCAAAAGTGCGGGAAACATTCCTGGATCGTAGAGAATGGCTATCTTGTCACCTCGAAAATCGTCATTACGATTTTGAACGATTCCAAAATCTCGAAACACCTCGTCGAACGTCATGCCATATTTGTGACACATGAAGGTCGGCACGTTCCAGTAAACTTGATAATCCCTGACTGTGGCGTTATTTCCAAAAAAATTGTTGAAACTGTTTTGACAAAAATTTGAATTATCATCATCTTTAAATTTTCACAAATGATATAATATCATACAAATCAAATTAACAAATCGATGATAATTAAATATTCACTTCAAATTCAACACAATTTCGTCGTATCGACTGTCTGGCTCGTGGTTTATCATGCTCGTGGCATTGCTACCATTTAAAAAAAAACAAACATTTTTTTTTGTGTTGCATGGCTCGATAATGAGTATTTTTCTTTTCAGCCCAATCTCGTCGACAAATTTTCAATCACTCGGTGCAATCAATTCCGTAGAGTAGAGACACTGTCAGTCCCTAGCCCTCCGAAACCATCGAAAGCAACGCGAGATCGAAAATCGTTAATCGAACATCATAAATACCCAAAAATAATTGCTTCGATGTTGCTGTGAATCATAACGTAAAACGTCATCAAGATTCTCGTCGTCCTCAACATTTTTCAACAGACGAAAGCAGCCTTCGATGATCCCGAACAGTCCTTATCAATCCTTGTTATACAATCCGCTCCAACAACCCCAACGAATCCGATCGATTATTTTTTCTCTTCAGCTTCACCCAAAATCGAACCCCTTCTATCGTTTTTCTTATCTCCAACTGTCACCGCTCACGGTGAAAAAAACATAAACAACAACAACAATTAAAATTGTATTCAGAAAATAAAAAAAGAATACGACCGACAAAAATTGAATAAACAAATTGAATAAAACAATTTTTTCGTTTTACGATTCGTCGAGCAGGATGCTCGACTCCGACTGAGTTCACAAGTTTTTTCATGCAGGCTTTTATGCGCTCGTCGTCCCAACGTGTGTGTGTGTGTATGTGTGTGTATTCGCTTCGGTCGGTTCTATATATCGTATCATGTGCTGACAAATGTTTCATTCTAAAAAAAAAAAGAAATAAGAAAAAAAAAGAGTTTGTGGGTGTGAGTGAGCGATCAGAACACGCGAGAGCGTCCGTGTAAAAACTTACAATACTGATACCAAACTCCAAAGCACACTCACCTTATCTATAGTGAACGGAGACGTAACCCCGGACCATTGTTTGACGTTTTCAACGTCGTTTTCGCGCATTATCAAACGAAGGGCAGTTGTTTCGTGTGTGTGATCACACACACACACACACACACACACACACACACACATGGACGCGTTCATGTGGATCGGTAAATTTCCCCGGGGCCGGATAGGGGCCCCATTTACCCGGTTCGGTGATGTCGGACAGTAGACGCGGAAACTCGTGAATGACCATCGAAAAGGCCTTCGCGAGATTAGGGTAACCGTGACTCATTATAATTTATGCAAAAACAAAAAATAATGATATAAAAAAAAATACATAAATTATTCACAAACTATTCAATTATTTTTTTTTTTTATGATTTCCGATTGTTCGTTATTTCCGATGATTCGTTCTTCCGGATGTGTCACGTGCCTGAAGGACGTTCTGACGCAGGGAAAAATAAAAATTGTGATTGTGAAAAGCAGTAATTTTGAAGCGACGGTGATCGAAAAAAAATTATTTGTGGGAAATGTGGTTTTGAAATTGGTTCACTCGAATCTTTTCTTGTGAATCAAACATTTTTACGAATAACAATGTTTGTTGGTTTTTTTATTTAAAAAATTGTTGAGATTTGAATTTATTTGCATCTAAAAATGTATTTACAATTTTGCAAACAACATTATTGACGAGAACTTAGAAAAAAAAAAACATTTCATCGCCTGGGTCACCTATTTCTGGTAATAATATATCTTTTTAAATAAATAAAAAAAAAGTGAATAAAAATTTATTTGAAAAAATCAAAATTAAAATATTCATAGGTAAATAGTCTGCAGAAGATGATTAATGTCAATTAAATGGGAACGTTTTATCACACCCCAATGGATGATATTCATCGATTTGTATCAATAATGACAATTGGACATCGGACTTGTTTGCACACAACTAATGAGAGGGACTATGTACAAGTGTTACACTGAATAATCAAAAAAATTCCAATCAAATTAAATCGAACATGTCATTAAAATCACATAATTTCGATTGAATCAATATATGTATATCATTAGCATTATTTATTGCGAAGAAAAGAAAAAAAAGGCTCAAGGCTAGATGAAACAAAGATCCATTTGATGATTTTTTTCTTTTACCACCGAATTTGCTATCGAGTTATTAAACTGACTGTTTAATTGTACATTATATTTATTAAGATGACGGTTATCTCGTTGCAGGGTTGATCTTGACACTGTTTTTCTTCATTTATTATTCTTCGGACTTGATCGAGTGACCTTGGCTCGAGACTCTCGCAAAGCTCTTCTCAAAGTCGTACTAAAAAGGTCTAACGAAACCTTCGCAGAACTCACGACGTTGCCTCGAGATAACAGAGAGCGAGAGAGACAGAGAGAAAGACGTTTCAGAGGCCAGCAACGTACAACGAGGACACTCGAGACACAAAAGATTCATCGAATTGCATTCAAATAATTTTTTCAAAATTCGTACAAGTGCGAAAAGGATTACCTACCATTATCTCATCGTCCAGAATTAAAAATTAAGTTTGTCGCGTAATAAGTGTACATAGAATTAGAAATAAATCATTTACGAATTTTAATATTTTAGGATTTAATTTTTTTTAAGATTCTAGATCAGCCGGAAGTAGGCTTTAGGTTCGGATGATCAATGAGTGTAAAAAACAATAAACGATAATTATATACATGGAGTGAGAAATTTATGATTTTCGAGGTTTTCACTTTATTTGTGCTACAAGACCTTCCTGCGTGCCAAATTTTTAGTTTCAAGGCCAACAAAAAGTACCTCCAACATTTTGATGATTATTTAGTGAAAAAACAACAATCAGTTTGTTTTTTCTCAAATGTATCAATCACAATTAAGTTACTTTTAACAAAATCCATGATTTCAAATTTATGAGTAACATAAGAAAAAGTGATATATAATTTATAATGTAATAATGATGATGATAATAATAATAATAATAATGAATTGAAATATAGTGGTCCGAAAGAAAAATCGTCCAAAGCTCCAAGCATTAAAGTTATTCAGCGGCCAAAGCAAAACCGCCAAAAATCATAATTCTACATAAAATTATAAATGAATGATTTTCGAAATTTTTCGTTCACTTGTGCTGTAAGATCTCTCTCTGTGTCAAATTTTAAGATCAAAAGTCAACGGAAAGCACCCTATATCTATCGATAATCAGTGAGTTCGACGGACGGACATCAAAATGATCGTTCAAGGGCGCCATTTTTGCATTCAAAGGTACGAAAACCTAGAAACATAATAAAAACGCATAACGGATGATGCTTAATGCCAAAAATTCCCGCCGCTTCCGATCTGCGGCGCATGCGCGGTCGCCGTCTATTCAAGCGCAAAGCTATACGGAGCCATGGCTTATGCGGCGGACCCATAATTCGATGACAATCGAAAGAAATTAAATCATAAGATCTCGCGAGACGTGCATTCAACTATACGACGTGCGTTTCGTTTCCTGCGCGCGCACGACAAACGATTATTTTCTTCCGGTTTTATCTGGATCTAATCGCGTCACTGAACCGGACCGAAACGGCTTCGAGCTCGTTGACCGACCAATTATTTGTTATTTTTTCTATTTCAGTTTTAGATTTATTTATTTTATTTTATTTTATTCTATTTTATTTTTTTTTGCAAAGCGTATCTCGTTGAGCTACGTGAGCCTCGAGGTAATCGATTGGACGAAGGTGGAAATCCGAGCTACTCGTGTGCGGGTTATCACTCAAACGGACCGCGAATAATGAAGAGCATCGATGCAAATTTCGAGGCATTCGTCACCGGGCTCGTGTCACATGTATTCTCGTTTTTTTCTTTCTTGTTTGCTTTCCTTTTTTTTTCATCGCTGACAGGAACATCGTGTATCGCGCCTTGTAACATGCGCGACGGAGTCATTGGCTTTTATCTTGGTGACAACGAGGCCTGCGAAACTGACAATGAGCTTCCGGCTCATGAGATGACCCCAAAGATTTGTCCATTTGCATATTATTTTATTTTTTTATTTCTTGCTTTCTCATTTTCAATGCAATGACCTGTATCTGCCGAACGGTGAATTGTATATTTAAGTATCTAAAGCTTTTTTTTTTAATTCATTGTAAAATTTTTTAGTCGAGTAGACTTGCTTGAATTTTCAACATTTATCTCAACGGCGACAACAAAAACCATAATAATAGTAACAATGATAATTATTATTTTTCCCGATTTAATTTCCATCTTAATTTGAAAAAACATTTATATCGTTGATTCTGCTTTCTCGTTGATTCTTAATGATTCGATGGAATAAAGTATAATTGATTCTGGAATTCTAGAGAAATAAAAAAAGAAAATTCTGAAGAAATTTAAAAAATATTTGCTACCCTTTTCACTATTCTTAGTATTCTTTCCACTTCCTCTATTTTTTCGATGAGTGTCCAATATTATCCTGGAGCCCCATAGAATTGTCCTGTCTCTTTTTTCAATAGCATATATGATAAGCCGTAATCGCAGTGAGCGATGGTGGTAATGCCCCGTTCCTGTATAATGTGGTGCGCAAATAGAAAATGTGAATGGAATAGAGAATTTCGGTTCGTTAGGAATCCCCAAGTGCTTAGGGTGTCAAGTACTTGGGGTGCCAAGTTCTCAGGGTGTCAAGTATTTTTAGAGTTTGGGCAAAGGAAAATTTGGGCTGCCGAAAGGAAAAAAAAGCCCGAAGGAAATTTAGGCCTGCCCAAAGGATAATTTAGGCCTGCCCAAAGGAAATTTAGGCCTGCCCAAAGGATCATTTGGGCCTGCCCAAAGAAAATTTAGGCCTGTCCAAAGGATAATTTGGGCCTGCCCAAAGGAAATTTGGGCCTGCCCAAAGGAAATTTGGGCCTGCCCAAAGGAAATTTAGGCCTGCCCAAAGGATAATTTGGGCCTGCCCAAAGGAAATTTAGGCCTGCCCAAAGGATCATTTGGGCCTGCCCAAAGAAAATTTAGGCCTGCCCAAAGGATAATTTGGGCCTGCCCAAAGGAAATTTAGGCCTGCCCAAAGGATAATTTGGGCCTGCCTAAAGGAAATTTAGGCCTGCCCAAAGGAAATTTATGCCTGCCCAAAGGAAATTTAGGCCTGCCCAAAGGATAATTTGGGCCTGCCTAAAGGAAATTTAGGCCTGCCCAAAGGAAATTTATGCCTGCCCAAAGGAAATTTATGCCTGCCCAAAGGATAATTTGGGCCTGCCCAAAGGAAATTAAGGCCTGCCCAAAGGATAGTTTAGGCCTGCCCAAAGGAAATTTCGGCCTGCCCAAAGGATAGTTTAGGCCTGCCCAAAGGCAATTTGGGCCTGCCCAAAGGAAATTTAGGCCTGCCCAAAGGATAGTTTGGGCCAGCCCAGAGGAAATTTGGGCCTGCCCAAAGACAATTTAGGCCTGCCCAAAGGATAATTCGAGCCTGCCCAAAGGAAATTTAGGCCTGCCCAAAGGATAATTTGGGCCTGCCCAAAGGAAGTTTGGGCCTGCCAAAAGGAAATTTAGGCCTGCCCAAAGGAAATTTAGGCCTGCCCAAAGGATCATTTGGGCCTGCCCAAAGAAAATTTAGGCCTGCCCAAAGGATAATTTGGGCCTGCCCAAAGGATAATTTGGGCCTGCCCAAAGGAAATTTAGGCCTGCCCAAAGGATAGTTTAGCCCTGCCCAAAGGCAATTTGGGCCTGCGCAAAGGAAATTTAGGCCTGCCCAAAGAAAATTTAGGCCTGCCCAAAGGATAATTTGGGCCTGCCCAAAGGAAATTTAGGCCTGCCCAAAGGAAATTTGGGCCTGCCCAAAGGAAATTTAGGCCTGCCCAAAGGAAATTTGGGCCTGCTCAAAGGATAATTTGGGCCTGCCCAAAGGAAATTTAGGCCTGCCCAAAGGATAGTTTAGGCCTTCCCAAAGGAAATTTAGGCCTGCCCAAAGGATAATTTGGGCCTGCCCAAAGGAAATTTAGGCCTGCCCAAAGGATCATTTGAGCCTGCCCAAAGAAAATTTAGGCCTGCCCAAAGGATAATTTGGGCCTGCCCAAAGGAAATTTGGGCCTGCCTAAAGGATAATTGGGGCCTGCCCAAAGGCAACTTGGGCCTGCCCAAAGGAAATGTAGGCCTGCCCAAAGGATAATTTGGGCCTGCCCAAAGGAAATTTGGGCCTGCCCAAAGAAAATTTAGGCCTGCTCAAAGGATAATTTGGGCCTGCCCAAAGGAAATTTAGGCCTGCCCAAAGGATAATTTGGGCCTGCCCAAAGGAAATTTAGGCCTGCCCAAAGGAAATTTGGGCCTGCCCAAAGGAAATTTGGGGCTGCCCAAAGGAAATTGAGGCCTGCCCAAACGATAATTTGGGCCTGCCCAAAGGAAATTTAGGCCTGCCCAAAGGAAATTTGGGCCTGCCCAAAGGAAATTTGGGCCTGCCCAAAGGAAATTTAGGCCTGCCCAAACGATAATTTGGGCCTGCCCAAAGGAAAATTTGGGCCTGCCCGAAGGAAAATTTGGGCCAACCCAAATGGACATTTGGGCTACCCCTCTGCACAGAGCGCCGATAGCTCTCGCTGTCTCTCTCGCACTTGCAGATGTCGTCCACCACGGGATCACCACGGGAAGATCAAAAACGTTTGGGCCACGCTCTCTCTCGCTCCGCCGCCGACGACCGCCAAATGTTTTTAATCGTCTTAACAATTAGCTCAGATTCCTCTTTGGAAAATTTACAAATAAGTAAGATTTAAATGGGACAACCTTTATTCTTGCCCAGGTTAATATTGCAGCGACTAATTTTATTTTACATGTATATCGCCGTATGATAATTCTTATATTAAAAAAATAATGATAATAAATAATAAATAGATATACACTGATCTATGAATGCATAATTTCTCAAGTCTACTTGATGGTCTTAAACCAATTAGCATAGTCGAATCATTATTGTTAACTGGAGCTTCAGGTGTGCACGTCTTTTAGCGTGTGATATACATCACGAAACGCATTGCGCTTCGATATCGCTGTAGAAGAACGAATAGCCATCGTAACGCATTGAGGGAAAAGATCGAGAGTCGCGCGTTCCACCGGGTACAAACAGAGTGACGTCATGGCGCGACGAAATTCCAAGCGTTCCTGCTAGACGGCGCACGCTGATGGTAGCCACGACGCTCGCCGACGGTGAGCGACGGCGACAGACCTCACTGGAGATCCCTCTACTCATTCCTACTCCATCTCTGGTATATATATAGGATATAAAATGTAGACGAAGCGCTGTTTTTTCGTTTTCCCATGACTTCAGCAAAATTAAATGCCAGCGCAATGGCCCACGTGGTGAAAACACGTGGCGCCGTTCCCTTGTCCTTCTATGCCTCCTGTCAACGTCAAGCTAGTGCGATTGCTTTGTTTTTTAATTGGGCGATTTGCCACGTTTTCGCGCTGGTATATCGGCGTTAGCAGAAGACATTGGAGAGACAAGCGAATGGAGTATACATATATAGGTTATACGATATAGCCGAGGTGCTGGTCGCTTGTCTTTCCATGACTTCAGCAAATTTAAATGCCAGCGCAATTGCCCAGATGGTGGAAACACACGGGGCGCGGTTTACTTGTCTTCCTGTGCCTTCTGTCAACGTCAACCTAGCAGCATTGTTATGTTTTATGATTGCGCGATACGCCGCATTTTTGCTATATAGATAATAATTAAATGTTAAGAAGATCTCTAATTTTCAAGATTGTCCGAGTGCGGCGCCTTCAATATCGTACAAGCTACAGGCTGTGAATTTCAATCACAATCGCAATCCGAAAAGTTCGTTACTCTGTTTGGCTGAGCACCATCAGCGAAGCACGTTACCTTGATCCATCAACATATAGATATGGACTGCTAACGTCGCGATAAAAAGTAAAATCGCAATAGAAAGAGAAGCGTCTAGCGTGGCTCTAAGCCTCTCTCTTTCTAAGTTAAAGCTGATTGGTCGCAATTATCTATATGTCGATGATCGCGACCAATCAGCTGTAACTCAGAAGGAGAGAGGCTTAGAGCCACCCTAGTCTCCTCTCTTTCTACTGCGATTTCACTTTTTCTCGCGACATCAGCAGTCCATATCTATATGTCGATGCCTTGATCGAGAGGAGCAGTTCCGAATATCGCCACTAGGTTTGCGCTGTTTGATGTGAGAAGCGAAGCGGAATTTTCGTTTCACGAATTCAACTGTTCAGATTGCCCTACGTCTCATACCCTTCACTCCCCGTCCCGGCCAAATACGAATGGTACCGTTTAGCATTGGCTTTCATACCACTGGTCGAGTGTGCTTTCGATGTATTCGTGCCTAACACAGGTGATTCAAGCGTTCCGTCCCGCTATGCGTATGGATCCAGAGCCTTGTGCGTAAGTTGTGATTGAAATGGAAGTAATATAAATTGTAATAAAAATGTATGATAATAGAATTTGGAAAAAAATGTTCTTCCTTGATATGGAGAGTACTATGAAAGTCCATGTAATTGCATAATTGCATTTTTGAAAAATCATTAAAGGTTCAATATTCAATATTTTCCAACTGAAAACACGTTTAAAAGTGATTTTGTATACATAAGTATGATTCATTCTCTTCGATTGAAAAATGCACTTACCTTTGGAACCCCACACAGTTTTCTCTGACTCAATCCACCACCGAGATATTTGCTTCCGCAATTTACTATAGAACAAGGTTCGGGCATTCTCGCACCTCATAATTATTCATGAATCACGGAGAAACAACTATTGCGAATTAGGGGTTATTTTGACGTACCGTAGAGATCCTCTCGGGTGATTCGAACTAGCCGGGTCGATGCGAGTACCTCATTGGTCGGACCCAGCTCGACCGCAGCGCCACCACAGCAGCCATGTGTGGTCTCACCCGAACTAGTGGAGCTCGGTCTCCTGGTCTCTAGTCTTCTTGCTCCCAACTAATCTGTGGTATCAGCTGGTATCATCCGCAAGAACCGTCGCATGCGCAGCCGGGCGGCTTTTCAACACGTTCAAAAGCCCGGTGAGTACTTTTATACGTTTTCGTATTATTAAATAAATTTTATGAAAACTAGAAATATTGACAACAAGAAATTTACGTTAGTATGATAAATGTTTGCCGTCTTATCATTATTCATCATCATTTCCACCGCTTCGTTAATCCTTTGCCAAAAGTGTTTCGGTTTATTATTCGAGAAAATTTTAGAATTGTAAGGTCGAATTATTTGCACGTTTGCACACGATCTGCGCCATCGTTTTGTTTGAATCGTCGCTGGTACGACGATTGTGGATAAATGTTCGTAGAACTTTTGTTCCTCAGGCGACAGTTATCATTTTGTCGAAAAACAAAACAGACAAAGAAAAGAAAAACGAAAGAAAACTCGAGAACAATGGATTACAGTTTTCGTTACCGACCGAGCATCGGCACACGTGATCGGAACGTTTCGGCGCGACATTCGATGCAAATCGCTCGTTTTCTTTGTCCTTTCCGTTTGTTTGTTTGTTTTTTCTCGTTTTTTTTTCACGTTTATGCGGTTTTTGTGTATCACCCCAAACCGATCGGACCGAATGTGTAACTATAGGTATATCCGAATCGCCTCACAAACATGATCGAGAGACGTACGCCAGAGTGACGTAAACAAAGAAGTTGATTCGCCTCGAATGCCCGAATGAGATTCGCAGCTTTGTTTCTCGTTGTATTTTCTCACACGTGCGTTTTTTTGTATATCGTTGTTTTGTACGCATAATAGTATCGAGTTAGTCACGGAGACGTGAAAGAAACATCATTCAAACATTACGAAATTCGTAACCTCATTCTTGGTTTGTTTGGATGGAAAAAAAACTTTTTTTTTTTTCTTCAACCGGTCTGGGATTCCCCATTAGGATGTTTTCATGATGAAGGAATCACGTGGTTTCAGTTACATCGCATTGTTTAGTTATCCAACTGCTTCGTTAATCATTTTTGTACGCGAAAAAAAAAAACGAAAAAGGAAAAAAAATTTGTTCAATTTTTTTATAAAATTGTTTTACTAAACGTTGAAAAGTACATGTAGAATTTGCGGATGATATTTTGTGTTTCTATTTGACTATTATTTTGTGTTTTTATCGAGCTATCAAGTCAAAATTTTTTGAATTTTTGCCTTGACGTTATTTCAATTGTTGTGTCGCATTGAATCAGAGAAATGAAAAAAAAAAATTTTTCTTATAGCGTCTGAATCTAAACGTCATTTAATCGACTCGTACAATTACTCGGCGATCAACGAAATATTATTAAATAAATAATTCTTCGTGTTGTTCGCCGCAAAAACATTGGTACGATTGACTCGTACGCGTATCGATACAAATGCGAATGAAAATGTCGATAATCGTTGACACGTATAACGCAGGAAATTAAGCCGCGACGATGGCGTGGAACGCGCAGTCGGTGGATCAAGTGGCGACCGACGTAAAATCGGCGTTGGTCGCTTGCAAAGGATCGGTGATCCACGGTTTAACCCCCATGGAATTGGACCGCGAGTATCGAGAACAACTGGGTCATTCCATACCCTATCGCGATCTCGGATATTCCTGTCTGCTGGATTTTCTACAAATTCTTCAAAGAAGAAACGTGATAAAAATCGTGCAGAAAGGCGGATCAAATTTTATATCGCCTTGCGTAACCGCCGATTTGCGTCACGTGAGTAAGTTGGTTACGGAACAAAAGAGTTCGCCCAAGAATCGAAGTCGCGGCGGCGGCGGCAGCGGCGGCGCCAGAAGAGGAGGAAGGCACGGTTATTACGTCAAACCGTATCACCCGCCAAGACTGGAAACCCCGATGTTGGACAACGTGGTGCGACTCATTCGCAACGAACCCAAAGGAATTAACACAAATGCGATAATGGATTATCTTCGCGATCGAATAGATTACAGAATGAACGAGCAACAATTGACTCGTCAATTGTCCGAGTTGACCCACGATGTGGTTGTGAGGGGTAATATCGTATATCCGGTTCGAAACAAACAAACTTCATGGGGACAAATGTCGCGAGGAATGAATGATAATTCGTCGAACGTGTCGCGAAATCAAAACCATCGATCGTCGTCGTATCGTCTTCAGCCTGACGGTTTGTCAGCCAGCAACGACGATGACGATCGTCGAACTTGCCCCGCTGTGGCTGATGCTGCTCCACGTTCATTGGCGGAAATTAATTACAATCGGCGTGAAACGGTGAAACGTGCGATGGAAAAAAACGCAAACCTTTGTTACCGCGAGGACGAGAACCGCAACGATGTCGCCCACGTCGAGGACGCGACTGCGTTCGTCGATGAAACGACAAAATCTCGGTTGGAAAAAATAATTCGGCGACATCCACAGGGTTTGTGGTGCGCGGAATTGCCCGCGCTTTATCACAAAGAGTACGGAATAACGCTGAATTACACGGATCTGGGATTCGGTAGCGTTATAGAATTTGCCGCTTGTTATCCGGACGTTTTTCGATGGTCGCGACCCCAGCCACACGGCGATTTCAAACTCTTCGACGTCAATGCACCGCAAACGAAGGAGATTGCCAGCGACGAGCGGGTACTTTACGCGGGTTCGGCTTTGGCTTCGGTTCACGATAACTATCAGAGTTGCAGCGACGAGGATGAAAAAACCCATCCAACGACGGAGGTAAGCAATAGTATATTATGACACTAGTACGAAAACATTTTTTCTGACGAGTGTGAGTTTGCAGAACGAGCCGAAAATGTTTTTCGTACGAGTGTCGTATGATTTTTTATGTCACAAGGTCCGTAAATGCGGTTTGAAGCGAACGCAGTGAGCGTAAAACCGCACTTTTACGGACAGCGTGATATAAAGTTAATTTGATCGTCGTCGTCTTCGTCATCCGCACATTTATGGAAGAATTGCCGGACTATAATATAATTAATGAAAAAACTAAGTAAAAAAATTACGTATACATTATATGTGGGATTAGGCATATATATATATATATAGTCTGTGTATAGTCCAAATATAGCCTGTATATAGTCGATGGATAGTCCAAATGTTGCCTATATATAGACTATGTATAGTAGGGTGGACCTTAATGAGGGTGTTGACGAATTTCGACAATTGCGCACCCCTCAGATAGATTCTATATAAATAAATAAAAATATGTGCGAAACCCCAGCACTGTGGTCCAATGAGAACACGTGGCTGTAAGCCAGTTTTGTTTCCCATTTGAATAACATTGGATTTTCAGATTAATTCAGTTATTATTTTGTCGATTTTTCCCTGAGCATGAAAAACCATTTTTACTCACATAAATCTATTGTTAATGGGTATGAACTGCTCGTACATTTTTTTGAGCGTTTTTTAATTTTGAACGCCCGCTATACGGAGATCCAGTTGAACGAAGTTGTCAAACTATTCATCATATTTGAAGATTCAAATTCATATATCTTAAGGGGGGGGTAAGGTTAATTCGATAAAAAAAAAAAGCATATTTTCGTTAATTTTTTTTGACGACACAGTTTATATATATTTATTTCTATAATTACTGCATGATAGAGTAACGTTTGAAGAATATTCTGTGAAATTTTCATTAATTTTTATGAAGAAATGAGCCATTGACAGCGAATCTTCGCGGACGTCTGAAAAAAAAAAGTTTCATTGCGGTGCCCCTCATAACTTATCACTGGATCATCCGAAATAAAAAAACCAAAATAATTTCATTAGTTGATGAGTTTCTGCAGGTAACACCGTCGAGATATTTAAAAAAAATAGATTTTTCAATTTTTTACAGCACTTGGAAGTCGAAATACTGAAAAAAAAATTTGACGAAAAATCAGTATTTCGACTTCCAAGTGCTGTAAAAAATTGAAAAATCTATTTTTTTTAAATATCTCGACGGTGTTACCTGCAGAAACTCATCAACTAATGAAATTATTTTGGTTTTTTTATTTCGGATGATCCAGTGATGAGTTATGAGGGGCACCGCAATGAAACTTTTTTTTTTCAGACGTCCGCGAAGATTCGCTGTCAATGGCTCATTTCTTCATAAAAATTAATGAAAATTTCACAGAATATTCTTCAAACGTTACTCTATCATGCAGTAATTATAGAAATAAATATATATAAAATGTGTCGTCAAAAAAAATTAACGAAAATATGCTTTTTTTTTTATCGAATTAACCTTACCCCGCCCTTAAGGTAGTATCATAGATACTGTAAGAGTCAAAGCAAGCCTAAGATATACCATCTCGATTCGATTCGATTGACCAAATATGATGAATAATTGAAAAAAAAAAAACTTCATTTAACTGGATCTTGATAGCCAGCGCTCAAAAATCGAGAACGCTTTCGTAGAAGGGTCTCTTAATTTCGCACCTACATCGGTGCGAAAAATTGTGGGACGTACCACATTTCAAGTAATTCATACACATTGTTCGTATACTTGGAAATGACAATTAACGATTGGTGGGGGTGATGACAATCGATTGTTTTTTCAGTCACCCGCAACCACGAGAAGACTCATTCCCGATGATGTGTTGACGATGGGAGAGACAGTCGCCCAGATATCCGTGACCGAATTGTTTTCCAATGGACAAAATTTACTCGAGGTCATCGTCGTCGAGGTCGTCACCCCGACTTTTTTTTGGATCCAGGAACGAAAAAGAGTACCGACTTTCGAAGCCTTCATGACGGAATTGCAGTGAGTGTTTTTCAACGCCACAGCCAATTTTCATCGCAGATTCATATTTTTTTCGCAGATTTAACATTTTATTCAAATATTTTATTTATGAATTTTCAGTCAATTTTACACATTGAACGCAAGTAAATACGTGATGCCGATGATAGTATTGGAAAAGGGTCTCAACTGTGCTTGCATATTCGACGGATGTTGGCACAGAGGAATAATAAAGTCCGTGAAACCAGACAGTACGGTTACCGTAAGCTCGTAAAATTATCGTTGAACCTTTAATTGTCCAATTTCTTAATTTCTCATTCATAATTATTTTATTGTCATATTTTCAGATAATGTTTTACGATTATGGAACCGTGAAGAGTTATCAACCGAACGAAATACACTTTTTGCACAGAAAATTTTCTTGTTTGCCGGCTCAAGCCATCGCTTGCGGTTTGTGGAACATAAAACCGAAGATCGGCAACAAATGGTCGTTGAAAACTTGTCAAAAATTTTCGGAAATCGCGTTCGACATGGCGATGGTGGCAACCGGAGTATCGATCGACGTTGATGTGAGTATATGACACGAGGTCACGGGAAAATTCTTTCGATCGAACGTTATATTGATCAATCGATTTTTTTTCGGACAGAACAATTCGATGTTCATCGGGCTAACGAACACCGAGGGAACCGAGGACGTTCACATAAACGATTGGATGGTCAATGGCGGATTCGCGGTCTATGGCAAAATGGTTTGTACCACGCATAAAAAATATATTTTTCAACGATTGTTAAAACGTGACGGTCCTATGAAAATCGTTTGAATTATCGTCGTTTGACAATTCGGACACCGACACTTTTAACATCAGTCGATCAGAGTCCAAATCAACATTTTTAAAAATTAAATTATTGGAAAATTGGAAAAAAGAAAAATTTAACTTGACATAATGAATAATAATTTGTGTAATAAACTATGAATAATAATCTGCGAAATTATTATTCGAGATTTCGGATCGCTTGAGAGAAAGTATTTGATTATTTGATCTCATTTAAATTAAATTATTGGAAAATTGAAAAAAAAAAGTTAACTTGACATAATGAATAATAATTTGTGTAATAAACGAATAATAATAATTTGCGAAATTACTATTTGGGATTCCGGATCGCTCGAGACAAAGTATTTGATTATTTGATCTTATTTAAATTAAATTATTGGAAAATTGGAAAAAAAAAAGTTAACTTCACATAATGAATAATAATTCGTGTAAGAAACGATGAATAATAATTTGCGAAATTATTATTTGAGATTTCGGATCGCTCGAGAGAAAGTATTTGATTATTTGATCTTATTATAATTTTTCACTCGCGAACATGGCAGCACTGATTTAAAAAATTATTCCAGGCACGAACGATGGATCGGTTGAAACTTGATGGAAACATGAAAATTGATTTTTATTTCGAGAAAGGCTTCTCTCGTGATTCGATTAACATTTTTTCATTTTTTTATTTTTTTTAAATTTTTTTATTTAATTGAAAACTGAAAATTTGACATTAGTTTTCGGCCCAGTCCTTGTCTGTACTACAAATTCTGTGTTTCCACGTCGTCCAGGGTAACGCGGTCGACACGAACGAAACCCACGACGACGCACCGATAATCGGAACCGCAAGCAACGAAACAACGAGTGCGGAAATAATGTCGCTGTTGTTGGAGGTGTTCAAGCTGGCGGCTGGCAACGTCGAACAACCGACGAACACGTCGATAAATCCAGAAACGAAAGAGTCTCACGTCGATTCGCCGTTCAACGATTTATCGTCGTACAACAATTTCGTCGCAAACGCGTCGTCGGAGATGTTGAATCGGGTGATACAGCAAGCCCGAACGATTCTGACGATGCAGTCGATGATAAACAACGCGACGGCGTCGAACGATCGTCGTTCGGACGTTGCCGTGACTTCGGACATCGATGGCGATCAATCGCAATCGGTAGCCGAGTTTGCGTCACACGAAAAATTCTGTACGAACGATCTTGACGATTTATTCAAAAAAATGTCCATCGACGACCCGGCTCGTTGGAAAAATCAGCAGCAGCAGTTCGAAACCTCGCGGACATCACCGACGTCTTCGATCCCATCGACGACGAAGCCCCAAAACGAGGCCCTCGATGTAAACATGAACGTCAATGCGAATCCCTTCAAACGTGCGACGTTCATCCCGCCGGATCGCAAATTCGTCGAGGAATCGACGATCGACAACGAAAACGTGAAATCATGGCCGACGACGCGATCGATATTCGACAAATCCGTGGAAAAAAGTTCATCGAGATTGCACGAACTGTCGAATTTGAATTCCACATCGACTTTGTCCGATACCAATCCGTTCAAATTCGACATCGATAACAATGATAACCGATCGACAAACCATCAACCGGTAACGAAGGAATCGTCGTTCGAAAGTACGATGAACAATCCGTTTTTCATGGAAAACTATGGGATTTTTCGAGGCACGACCGAAACTACGACGAGAGTGGTTTATGAGGCTGGACCGGTTATGTACGACTTGGCGAGAAAGAATGAAAATTCGGTCGTGTCGGCTCGTGACGAACGAAAAGTTTTGGCAGCGTCGAAACAACGCGACGTTGCGCGTTGGATTGAAAACGGTGGTCGTAGTGCGAACCAGAGCGGCTACCGAGTCAACGAATGTCAATCGCTCGGACAAAATGTCACGACGAATACGTGTAAATCCGTGGATGGTCGGGATTGTTGTAATTTTACGAGTTATCGCGGCACTGCTGTCACACCGGACGTTCCTGTGCACGTGGAAAAAAGCAAAATTCCACCACCGCTACCACCGAGACCGAAGCCCGTCGTCAATTTGGTTGGGATGGAAGAAGCGATTGAGTTCGAAATTAAGGTGGATGGAACTCGTCCGGACGTTGCGACCGAGCGACCTGACGAACGGGCGATCGTTGACACGGATCGTGCTGATGAGACAGCACGGACGGTCAATCAATATAACTGTAAAGAAATTCGTGAGTATTTGAAATTTTGATGAATGAATATGAGCGATTCCACGTGACTTCAGCGACTAAAAACAAACATTTTTCACGAATAGTTTTTAAAAAATTGGGTTATTTTATTGCAATATATTCACCGAGTGCCGATTTTTTGAAAAATTTTCTGACGGTTTTATAGTTGATTAACGTTTCTTTTATATTTTCCCATTCAAATGGCTGTATCTTTGGCAGGATTTGACGTATTTACATTTGTAAAAAACGAGAATGTGCGTCTTTTTATGGGCTTCCGGAAAAAAATTACTTTAGATTTTATTGAGCAAGTTGAACGTCCGTTTCAGGGCAAAATACGCAAAAATATTTTTTTTTCTCGAAAAATGTACTCGCTATTTTAGTTTTCAAAATTTTCCCATATTCTGAATGCGAAAAAAGAATTTTTGGTATTTTTCATATCGTGGGATCGGTAACCGGTAATGCGTAATTTTACCGATTTTATTAATAGACTATTTTCAGTTTGATTTTTTTTCCCATGTGCTCCAGTTGCTTTACGCGAGTTCAAAAGCCTCCCTGAAAGAGAAAAAAACACATTAATTAACGATAAAACCGTCAGAAAAATGTAAAAAAAATCGGTCTCGGTGAATTTCTTGGAATAAAATAACTCAATTTTTTAAAATTATTTGTGGAAATTTTTTTTTAATTGGCTGAAATCACGTCTAATACGTTCATGTTGTTGTTGTTTTTTTAAATAATCGTTTGGGTTTTCAGAATTGACGAAACAATCAATCGTTCTCATTCAAATGGATGGCGAGGGTTGGCTGACCGTCCACGATTTTGTCACGGCATTTACCAATTACAAGATCCCCGAAGCGGTCATCAAGATTCTCGAGATACGGAACGCTCGGATACCTTTTCGTTCGATAAATCGTCCGGATTATCCATTGTTGTTCGACCAATTAGACAGGTAAATACAAAAGTGGCAAGATATTTGTTATACGGATTAATTGGAGAGTTTTATTTTATATAATTTTGTAATAATACCCGGATTGTTGGTTAGTTGCTTTGGCCATATTATTTGATATTATTTTTTTCGATATACGATGTTCTTAACGCTCTTTGACGCGATCGATTTTATTACAAAGGCCATAGCCGGCTAAGTAGTAAATTTTGTCCAAAAGTTGCGTCTGATGGGTTACAAACTCACCCCAAATTTCAACCTTGTGGCTGTACTTCGAACAAAGATAAAAATACAACTAGTATTTTTGGTGAAGATTTTTTTTCTCAGGATCTACTCGATCGATTTTTATGAAAAAAATATATGTTTTAAACATCTTCAAGTCGATTTACTTAAAAAATCAAGAACCCAATCCCACGAACGTAGCTACCCGAAAAAAATTGTTTTAGTTTTCGTCATTTTTTTTTCGGTCACTCGCTCACGAGATACAATTACCATTTTTTTTTCTATCAGACAATCGGACCTCTTTCCACGACATATAATTTTTCCAAGTCGATCGAAGAGGTGGAGCATAGTTAAAAAAATTTAAATACGATTTTTTTTTGCACATTTTATCTAAATTTTATTGATTTCTGACAATATACCTTTTTCTGTTATCAATTTTTTGTGCTGTGTCACCCACGTTAGTGGAAGATAAAGATTTGTTACGGCCTTCCTCAATCATCGTCGCTATCATCATTGATGATGGCAGTAAAAATCTTCATCATACTTAGCGGGCCTTATGGCCTTTACAAATTGTAAAATTGTAATACAGAACTCGTTAAAATTATGTTTTTTCCGGCAGAACGTCCTTGGCTGCGGAAAGAGACTGCGACAATAGAATCCGAGGCGCTCTCAATTTGGCGCCCATAAAATCGATGATGAAAATTTTGATATTGCTGAGAATCGTGAAACGCGAGCGAGCGGAGAACGCGACGTCGTTGAAAATCTGTACGAAAAATTCGTCCGCGCTTCTCGACTACGACACCGTTATCACCGACTACGTCAATCTTCCGACGAACGGTATTTCTCCGACGTCATAGTGATCTCGAAAAATGTACATATTGTAAATGAACGATGCAATCGAAACTCATATGACCCTTCGCACACGTTTTTCATCGTTATCCCGGTGAGATACGGTTTTTCGGCATTCTTAATTATTGACAAATACATTTTTCATTTTTTTTTTTTTCATTTTTAATTTTTGTACCAAGATACTTACCAAAAAAAAATTGGTAGCTTGTTTTTTATGTTCTTTTCGGACTCTGAGGTCATGATACCGATCGGTTTTATGATGACAACGACGTGTTAAGTGATGTTTGTTAAGACTATTGTTAAGTGATGACTGTGATTTGACAATCGCCAACTAATATGTATCTTTTACGTTATTACAATAAATAATTGATATTTTCTATGAAACCGTACGCTGACACGATCGTGTTGAGGTTGTTGTTGAGGGGGGTTAGGACGAAATGATGTCACTGAGATGAAATTTCTTGTGAATTTTCATGATCTCTTTACTAATCAACTTGTCAAATTTTCAAAATAATCCACAGTACAGTTATTTGGAAAAAAAAATGATTGTTCGGTCCAAAATTAAAAATGGCGGTGTTAAGGTGGCTGACATGTTTTTTTTTCTCAAAAAAGAACCATGCTTTTTTCTTTCCACCATAAATTTTGTCATGTCAAAACCAACAACTTTGGTAGGATTTTTTTTTGTTCTATAAAGTCCATAATTTTTCGATGAGAACACAAATTTATCCGAACGCAACATTCGGTCGACGGTGGATTTGTCAAGATAAACGACCATTGGCCTCCAAGGTCACCCGATCTTACCTCTCCAGATGTTTCCACACACTGACAAGCACACTTACGCTTCAGATATGAGGGTTTTCTCCTCTCGGTACATCCTGGATAGCGCTAAAATAGTAAAAAAAATTATTCTAACCTAAGAATTATGCATTTTATAAAATAAGAAAAAAAAATAATAAAAATCCGACAAAAGTTGTTAGTTTTGACACGACAAAATTTATGGTCGAAAGAATGGTATAAAAAGCATGGTTCCATTTGAAAAAAAAAAAACATGTCATCCACCTTAATATCGCCATCTTGAATTTTGGATTTCATTACACTCGATACTCGATCAAAGTCCTATTTTTCGAGTCAAATCACGTGTAAGACAAAAATGGGACACCCGGTATATATACATAAACAATCGCCCATCCGCACTCAAAGTCACAATCCACCCCGAAAAATCGTAATCGTTGCTTATATTGTCCATTAACTTCGATGACAAACAATACGATAGATAATCTCGACCATTCGAAGCCGTCTCTGCCGAAGCTTGACTTCAATCAAAAAAACCACGCTAGCGATTCCCAGACCAATCCCAAGAATGACAAACGCGAATCTCAATTGCTCAACCGTCATAACTTTGACGCCCTTTGCTTCGTACTTGTATTCTTGAATTTTCAGTTTACGACGCGTCGGCGCAAGCGCGAGTTCTTGCAAATGCGCCAGCAGATGGCCACCCAACGATCTCATGAGTATTGCGTTGAGTCTGTGTTCCAAAGGCCAATCCGGACGTATCGGTAAAACCTTGTAAGTCGACGCCAAAGCTTCCCGTGAAACGTGCAAAGTATGATTGGCCGCCTCGTAAGATATGGAAAAAAGTCCCCCAACACAAGCCGAGCCTCCACTCTGCAAAACGTGCCTCGTGCATTCCGTTAAATTCTTCACCACGAAAAACCGATCGTCAAAAACCGGATCATGAAAAAACCGACGATAACCTTCCAATCCGTAAATCTCACGACTAAGTTCAGCGAGGTCTCTCATCGTATTGACATTGGCCAGAGGTTTCGGATTGGTCAGCAACGATGCCAACATACCCTGAAAAATTCCGTGCAACGTCAACGCGAACAAAAAAAAGCTTCCCAAATAAATTCTCGGTCCAACATTCCCCGGAACCGTGGGAAGCGTCGAATTGCAAATCAGTCGAAAAGTATTCAAATGCGCGACGACGATCGACTGACGAAGACAAAATTTGAAAAACACAATGGTGATCAACACAACGATGTAAAGTCCGCATCGTGAACTATCATCTATGACACCGTGAATCTTTCGGAATTGCGACATGTAACCGCTGTAACGAGTTAGAGAACGCAAATCGCTTTGAGTGATCGGATAGGAAGCTGTGAGGTTCTTCATGGTTGTTAGATAACGTCTGTTGATTCCAACGTCTGTCACACCGTGAAAAACATCGGCCAGAATTCCATCGGGATTGCCTCTGTCATCAACGTAACCCAATGAGGTTCCCGGAGCATAGAGCTTGACATTGGGAGTTGCGTTGAGAGCTGGGAGGATGATCGAACAGAGATTGATGGAATGTGGATTGGAACAAACGTTGAATCTGCTGTTTCTGTGTTCCGTTGATAAATGCCGAGTGTTGTATTCGGTCGATATGCGTATTTCGTAGCCTCCCAAATCCTTTGTCTTGTCAAAATTCAATTCCTCGCAGGAATTATCACCTCTGCCGTATTTTCGTACGAACAAGGTCCAACGATGATTGTTTTTGCCTCTGTAAGTTCGATGATAGAGCCATTGGGCGGGCGCGCGATTTGTGTAAGGATTGAAGGTGTAAATCCATTGTCTGTTTGATCGATCGTGACAGAAAAGGGTGGCATTGAGTATGTTTTTGTCCCAAACTGTCCATAGCATGTTGAAGGCGTTTGAACAGCCGTGATTTGATGACGACACGTGGAGGATGAGAAAGGCGGCCATGTGATTCCACCATAAGGATGACTTGATGTGTCTTAGGGTTTCCTTCAAGGTTTCCGCTGAGGACGCTGAGACCACGAAGACCTCGAGTTTGTATCTGAAGTTCGAGTTTAATGGGGCATTGTTGACGACCCTGGTGGTACCGTCGATCAAAGTTGCGGGGGAAGCTTCCTGGGACCACAGGGACTGGGCGATGATTCCTGCCGAGGTCCCGGCTAGGCCCACAGGAGTCACACGATTTCCGTAACACGATCGCAAGATTTTAACCTGCGTGTATGATTGCCGATTTGTGAGCGAGCAAAGTTTGGCACGGGGTCAGTTGGGGTCGAATGATCGACTCGAGGGTTGGGCTCGAAATTCAGAACAAGCAGTGTTAAAAGCTTCGATAGATTTCATAATAAATCGGGAACTATGTGAGATACGACGATAATGCTGATAACCTTTTTTGTGGAAAATTAAATTCTCTACGAAAAAGGTGGAATAAGATTTTTCTCCTTTTTCCAAAGTTTTTGAAATATTGGAAAAAATGAAGCGCTTTATTTTTTTCGGATATTTCAAAAACTTTGGAAAAAGGAAGAGGAAGAGATGTTATTTATTTTGGATAAATTTCATAATAATTCGGAAACTATGTGAGATACGACGATAATGCAAGTAACCTTTTTTGTAGAAAATTGAATTCTCTACGAAAAAGATGGAATAAGATTTTTTCTTTTTTCCAACGTTTTTGAAATATTTGAAAAAATGAAGCGCTTTATTTTTTTCGGATATTTCAAAAACTTTTTTTTGATTTTCTTCAATACATTTTTATCTTCCTGTCAAAACGCTGACTACCCAACGCTATATAGACCAAAAGTGTAAATAAACAATGTTGTAGAGAATTGAATTTCCTACAAAAAAGTCCACAACGGCATATATCTAACACTGATAGTTTACGCGTGTAAAAGCTCGAAAGTCAAGCAATGTATCGGCCGTTCCGAGCATTGTTATTCCAAACATTGCGCGTTCCGAATTTTTGCCCATCCGAACATTGCTCATTCCGAATTTCCAGCTCAACCCGTGAAAAATACTTTACCGCAGTTTTGGCGAGATTCGATTCCATCCGATCGGTTTCTTCGACGGCGATTCCCCCGAGACATGTACTCAGAAATAACGCGAAAAAGATTGCAGGACTTTGAATTGAATTCATGTTTTGCGGCTATGGATGACGTCTTCACTGTAATCCGAGTCCCATCCGGTGGTAACTGATCGTCAAGACAGACCTGCACATCAACCATCGTAACTATCGAAAAGCTACGTTTATTTTTCCCTGTGACATAATTCCAGTGTCAATGAAGTCAACAAACGAATTAAAAGAGACGTTTTGAATTATGAATGCGGTAATGGAATGGAACATTCTGCTTTGATTTATCCAGGCACGTCGAATCATCGCTTTGGAAGGAATTCGTAGGCAATGCCGCGTGCAAATATGAACAGCGAGTAGTCAACGGTTTCATCTGCTAATGGGGGACTGGACACTTTGTCGTCTTTGCTCTCATTGATCGATAAACTTCGTGTGACAGCCGTATTGATACGACATCATGACGTCAGCACTTTTCAGGATTGTTATTCATTGCTGTCACAGCTTTCATGTGAAAATGGACGGGTGTCTTTTTGTTTCGTATTTTCAAAAAATCTTGTAATACCATTCACGAAAATTTATCATGCAGCGTAATCCAGGAATTCATCGTGCGTTTCGAAAAATTAGCATTGTGAAGATTTTTAAAACCATGTCGTGTCCCCTTAAGGGGGTGTATATCTAGCGAAAAAATCAATTTTTTTTGCATTTTCGGGATAAAGAACTATTCAAAAGTAAGAAGTTCTCTTTGTTGGTTAGTCGCTTTGGTCGTATTCTTTTATAGTAAATTCGTTATATGATGTTTCTCACGTGCTTTGACGCAGGGCGACGTTGTTATAGATGTCATTTCGTAAGATTATTTTTTCTCTCTTGGTTTGAGAGCGAGAATCCAGCGTTTGGACAGAAAAAAAATAAAATGATAAGAAAATCGATGCATTTTTACCTTCCTGTCAAATCGCTGGTTAAACAACGCTATATAGACCAAAAGTTCATATAAACAATGTTGTAGAGAATTGAATTTCCTATAAAAAAGTCACTGACGGGATATATCTATTTGTGATAATTTACGTGTGGGAAAGCTCGAAAGTCAGGAAATGTTGAAAACTGCGGCGGTTTTCAATTTTTTAAAATTATCGCTAATTTAAAAATTAGCGTAAATTATCACAGTTAGATATCTGCCGTCGCTGATTTTTTTATCACGTCCACCCGACCTTCAGAGACTAAATTTCTTTATTTGTGAGTGTCTTCGATGTTCGTTATTATACGGTAATACAATTATATTTATTTATTTACTTATTTACAAGGAACTGTCTCTTTGCAATCATGTTTTTACGTCGAATGTTAAATTTGAAGGATCGATCGTAGGATCGCGGACAAAAGTTGAAAGTGCACAAGAAAAAAAATGTTCACAATAATTTATTATTTCTTTTCTTTTTTTTACGCAGGAATCTTTTTCTTGTTGAATACAAAAATATCGATGGATAAAATGAAACGAAACAAAATTAACATTCTTTTGGGATGATTTTGGTGGTGAGATAGAGATCATAAAAACGTTATTCGTTTGGTATTTCCATAAGAGTTCAAATGGAAAGTCCAATAAAAATTTTCATACAATCATGTTCGTATCGAAAGAAAAATAAATTGTGTATTTCGTCAAGTATTTGTGTAATTCCAACTCCGACCGACACAATCCCAAGAAAAATTTGTTTTCCGCATGTATCTTCGTCAACTCGTATGATAAGAAAATTTCCAGTGTGTCGAAAAATATTTTATGTCACGCTGTCCGTAAAAGTGCGGTTTTACGGACCTTGTGACATAAAAATTCGTACGACACTTGTACGAAAAACGTTTTCTGGACTCGTGTGATTGCAATACTCGCCTTCGGCTCGTTCTGCAAACTCACACTCGTCAGAAAAAATTTGTTCGTCCTAGTGTCATAATATACTATTCAATTGTGTCAATTTATTTTCATCTAAAATTACTTGAATTCGCGGAGGTTAAACAGCAGAGTTATTACTTCGATCGTTCTGTAGAGTCGGTAATGCAGTCGCAAGCCGACTCGACCATCCGTCGATAAGTACAAAATTTACCGGAAATATTGAACGTAAAAGCGTGAAATAAGCAATTTTCAGCCGACAAGGCTCAGCATTGTTTCCGATAATGTATAGTAATAATAATAATTATAATAATAATAATTTCAGCCGGAAATCGTTCAAATCAATTCAATAACAATTACAAAAACGTTTCTTATGGAATTCCAAACAATTCCAAAATTCTAGTCGACCGACCGATTTGTAAGCGCCTAAGCTATTGAGTTTCGATCGATTATCGAGAAATCTCCATACGTCGGTAATCACCATCTCGAGTGCAATTGGTTGTAATTATTAACAGTATATTTGCTTGGCACATTTTCACGTAACCTTCTCATCAAGGTTTGCATAATTCAAGGGAGTCACGTTGAACGAAGGATGATCATGGCCAAGACCACTAGGCTGGCAATAGGTCGATAAGACAGAGAACCCGATTTAGAGCTTCTGTCGGCTACGTTGGTTTCTGCCGTACTGACGCGATCCAGCACTGTACCGGGCTCCGAGCTCACTGTCTCTCCTTCCTTGGTTCTCACGAGATAACCGATTCGCCACTCAACACCAGGATGAACCGGGCTTTTGTCTCTTATGTAATTCGCTAGCAACACGTCGGTGGTAATCCCTGAAAAAATAGATATGATAATTACAACATTTATATCGACATAAAATTGCTTATTGGATATGGTTTCATTGATTAAAAAAAAATGTAGCCCATTGAACGGTACTACTTAAAGTAGTACCCTCCATAAAAGAGTTCCTCGTCAGATTTTCATAAAACTTGGCATACTTATAGGTATTGATAAGAGAAAGGTTCAGTTGAATTTTTATGGTTTTCCGGAGCGCGAGAAAAAATATATCAACACTTTTATTTTCACACGTTTAACATGAAGCCTTATGGAAAATCACGCTTAATTTGATATAATACAAAAAGTCCTCGTCAGATTTTAATGAAAACACTTGAGCTGCAAGTTGAATAATCAGAGATCATTTTGGGCACTTGAAGGTAGAGATCAGGAGACTGTGATGATAATAATAAGCAAATAAACATCGGGAGAGTACAGTTTATATGAGGAGTTGGTCGTGATCCAGTAGACATGGCAACGTTGCGCGTTTGTTTTCCATCTTCTCTCTCTCTCTCTCTCTCTCTCTATTATCGACATCATAACACGCGACGTTGTCACATCAAAGTACTACGTACCTCAATCAGGAGATGGTATATCTTTAGGCTTACTTTGACTCTTACACTTTGTGGGATACTACCTTAACCCTAGATTGGTCACCAAGCGACCTAACGACTTTGGCCATCGGTTAGGGAAATGCCGCAATGCTTTCCAGCGGGCAGCGTTGCCATATCACTCGACTCTGGGAGTGTGGCAACGTCGCCAGAGAGAAACCACTAACGTATCTGGTCACCCGATAAGGGAATTCTCGCATTTCGGCGTTTCTTCTATTCAATTATTTTTATACTTCTATTTTGAATGTTCCATTTTAACCAAAAAATATGATGAATTTCTAAAAGCTTCAAAGTCCCAACTCCAATTTTTTATTCAATGTCTGCCAATAGTTTGTAAGTGAAAAAAAAGATGTGCGTCGGCGATTCCCTCGTATGCCGACCAATCTAGGGTTAATGATGAATAATCATCGATCCGTAGAATTTTTCAAAACTCTGTTGGTAAAACAGATCGAGAAACTCACCGGACGTTGTGTAATTCTGATCCATCAGCATGGAATAACCGTCACCACCACCGCGCAAAAAATCGGATGCCAAAACGGTGTACGTTGCGTTATTTTCGAGTTTGCTGAAACTCGGTACTCTGCAAGCTGCGCAACGCACTCGCGTGGAGTGAACTCTCGAACCGGCTGGTTTCGAAAGGTCGTAAATCACCTGAAAACAAAAAAAAACAATCCTTTAATTCAAAGAATACACGAAAATGTTAACAGCTGTTTTATTTTGCGAATACCATAGTGCATACAAAGACAAACCTGAATTCCGGACATTTGAAGGAACGAGCCGTGAAGTTCGGCGGTGTCGTTGGGTTTCAAAGTCCGTACGCCCCATTCCAGAACTTCCAGAAGCTTGCTTCCGGTCATGGTGATCTTGACGACGCCATTGTTGAATGGAAGTACCGCCAGCACATCGCCCATAGTGATCTGAGAAATGAGAAGCATTGAAGAAATCGAATAAAAATGAACGAAAATACTTTAATTTTCATCGGAGGTTATATTTGGCGACTGCCATTTTTTCGAAGCTGTACCTTCTCGCCATGTGCCTTATTTATGGAAGTTCTGACGGTTCCACCGTTCTGTATGGCGATGGCTGCATCGGTCCAACCACTCCGACCGCCCCATTCGCCTGCATTCTATAAATGAATAAATGAATAAATGAATAAATGAATAAATGAATAAATGAATAAATGAATAAATGAATAAATGAATAAATGAATAAATGAATAAATGAATAAATGAATAAATGAATAAATGAATAAATGAATAAATGAATAAATGAATAAATGAATAAATGAATAAATGAATAAATGAATAAATGAATAAATGAATAAATGAATAAATGAATAAATGAATAAATGAATAAATGAATAAATGAATAAATGAATAAATGAATAAATGAATAAATGAATAAATGAATAAATGAATAAATGAATAAATGAATAAATGAATAAATGAATAAATGAATAAATGAATAAATGAATAAATGAATAAATGAATAAATGAATAAATGAATAAATCAATAAATCAATAAATCAATAAATCAATAAATCAATAAATCAATAAATCAATAAATCAATAAATCAATAAATCAATAAATCAATAAATCAATAAATCAATAAATCAATAAATCAATAAATCAATAAATCAATAAATCAATAAATCAATAAATCAATAAATCAATAAATCAATAAATCAATAAATCAATAAATCAATAAATCAATAAATCAATAAATCAATAAATCAATAAATCAATAAATCAATAAATCAATAAATCAATAAATCAATAAATCAATAAATCAATAAATCAATAAATCAATAAATCAATAAATCAATAAATCAATAAATCAATAAATCAATAAATCAATAAATCAATAAATCAATAAATCAATAAATCAATAAATCAATAAATCAATAAATCAATAAATCAATAAATCAATAAATCAATAAATCAATAAATCAATAAATCAATAAATCAATAAATCAATAAATCAATAAATCAATAAATCAATAAATCAATAAATCAATAAATCAATAAATCAATAAATCAATAAATCAAATTATTCATCAATCTACTCTCGTTAATCGACAATTTTATGATAATTACAAACTCACGTAATCGACTATAGCGTCAGCCAGAAGATTTCCCATATTGCATTCGCGTTTTCTGCAGCTCTTGCTGTCACCGTCTAACAAAACTTTTGTGGAACCCACCTCAGCCTGAGCCACGGCTTCGATGCCCGGACGCCATTTTTCCAATTCATCGAGAACATCTGCTGCCTGTAAATTTTCATATTTTTTTCGTAAACTTTTTGGCTCTTGTTTTTGGTTTTTTTTTTGTTTTGAAAATTTACAACGCAAAAAAAATGAACGGAGAAGTAAAAGAAATAAAATATGAATCGACCTGCTCGACGCTGCCGTCGACGAGTATGGGATTGCCCATGATCCTGGTGACCTCGCCATCGGCGTCAAAGTCAACGGTAATGTTGCCCAAATATTTCGTATACGCGTATGCCTGTACGACGTAAACTTTACGGCCATTGTTCTGCACAATTTCCGTGGGATAAAGTCCCTCGGGAACTTCGAGATCCGGACGTTTGCCGGTCCACAAAAATGTATTGGTATGACCGCCGATAACGATGTCCACACCATCGACTTCGGCCGCTATTTTTTTGTCCATTCCAAAACCCGAATGTCCAACGGCGATGATAATCTTCACTCCCATTTTACGCAAATTCTCGACCTCGCGTCTTATCGATTCGACTTCGTCGAGGAAACCTACTTTACCGGCCGACGATATGACCTTCGTTTCGGGAGTGAGATAACCGACGATACCGATCTTGGTGCCGTTCACGGTTAAAATCGTGCTGTTTTTCAATTTCGACGCTGACAATTCTGGTTCCTCGGTCAGATCGAGATTGGCCGTTAAAATTGGATATTCGGCTGCGTTTATGAAAGGCACGAGGCCGTCGGGGCCATCGTCGAATTCGTGATTACCCAACGACTGAAAAGAAAGGAAATTTCATTTTCTTTTTCTAATTCGTCGTTTTGATGTTGTTTTTTTTTGTTTTCCAATGATCGAGGTAATCATACAGTTTCACGGCTTTTCCCAATTTTACCGGCTTCGGATATTTTTTTGTTGAGATTGTTTAATTTGTCCTCTGGTTAAAGAATCAGAGGGGGAGGTGAAAAAATCATAATAAGAATTTTTTTTTTTAACGTTTCTTCTGAATTTTTTTTTCCAAATTTTTTGGAATTTCGGTTAGCTCAGTCTTTTGGGTTCTTTGGGTTCATTGGGATTGAAATGTGGGTTAGTTTGATTTGTTTTCCTCGAATGGTGCAAAACATTGCAAATGTATATAGGACGCAGACACGATGTTTTGTAATGTTTTTGCATTATTAAAAAAAAAACTAAATCAACCCAACTTGCCCCTAAGAATCTATACATTAAATCCACCCACTCATGCAGACACACACATACATACACGTATACATGATACGGGAAAACAACTCTGGAACATGGAAAAAAAATGTTATTTAAAAAAAAACGCAAAAAAAATAAAAAATAAAAACTACTTCCGACAACATTTTCTGTCCTCCCCCACCGGATTCTCCATCCACAGGACCAAACAAACATCCTCGAAGAAGAAAATTGAAAAAAAAAAAAAAAAAAAAAGCGGCGATACTGCATAATCACGACGATCGAAAAAGCAATGTTGATTAAATGGCTCACAATGGCGTCCGGTGCGAGTAGATTCAAAAATTTCGAAACTATCTTCCACTTGTGAACGTTGAACCATATGGTGCCCTGATAAGTGTCACCGGCATTCAGAAATAGGGTCGGAGTAGTCGAGTTTCGAGCTTGACGTACGAGGGTCGCTATTCTTGCAAAACCACCGTAACATTTGTTCGCTTTCACGTCCTTCGTCGAACATCTCGTCGACATTGCGGACGTTTCGTCGAATCTTGAACAAAATTACGAAATCAATAATTTGAAACACGTGTGAGATAGACACGAAGATGTTTAAAATATATAACTAACGAAACATGCAAGGAAAGAGACGAATGATTCTTTTTTAAACCTTCAGGGGGATCAATAAACGATAAATCATTTATCAAACGAAATAATTCAAACGGAAAAGACGAAAAAAACGAGAAAATATAGAACGAAAAGAAGTTTTTTCTTAGAGCTATGTAGAATTTGTGTTTGTTGTTACGGATATTACTTTGGTCAAATTATTTTGATTATATTCAAAGCTTTGACCGAATTACGACCGAATTTTTTTTTTCTTAACTACATTCTTAAGACTTCTATGTTCAACTCTCGGTTTCAGTTCGACAGAGTCCTACATTACCGATGTTATTGGATAGCAAATATATAATATACATGATTTCTGAATAATTTCAATTTCTTCAAATATTTTATATCAATTTAAAAAAAAACGTAAAAAAAAATTTGCTATCCAATAATATCGGTAATGTAGGGCTCTCTAGAACCCGAACCAAAAGGTGAACATAGAAGTCTTGGGAATGTAGCTAAAAAAAGAAAGTTGGTCGTATTCTTCAAAGTTTTGAATATTATTAAAATCTGTGTTTGTTTAATAGTTTTATTCGTGATTGATGAATAATTTGCGATTCGAGTTTTCACGCAGATCGACCATTTGTTGTTATTTAGCTTTTGTTCTTTGCGTTTCGTTCTTTTGGTCGAGGACCTTCTCAGACGTCGTTTCGTTCATTGGAAACAGTCACTGCTTTTGTTGTTGTATAATGGTGTCGTTTAAATCAAAACCAATATTAACAACACTAATACCCAAAAACAACGCAAATTGACACACTACGTAAGCCTCCCCAGAATGTGGATGTGAAACGTGGATGATATATATCGAAAATAACAACAAATAGTCTTTTGACAAGCCTCTGACAAACCTAAAATCACCAATCAACGGAGGTATACATTTTTTCAATCCAACTAGAAAAAAAAATTCGTATTATCGTGAAAAATTTACCTTGCGTGCATGTCATTAGTGTGAACGATTCTCAACGTGAATCCTGTTCCGTTCGTCCTTGGCATTGGATGTCCGATAGCCCATTGCAAACAAAGTACCGCCGCGACCAGGAAAATCAATTTTTCCAATGTTCCCGTCATTTTTCCAAAAAAAATTCTTTGAACTAAAAAAAAAATTAATAATAATAATAATGATAATGATAATGTTAATAAAGGTTGGTGCGTTTCCCTTCTGAATACCAGACACTAAGTCTGAGATAAGTGTGAGTAATGATAATAATAATAAAAATAACAATACCAATGACAACGACATTTATAAAGATAACAAAAGTGAAAATAATAATAATGATACGTCGATTAAGCGCAATTCGAAGTTTAATAATTATAATTTGTTTGAAAAAAACGTTTTCCTGAATCACCACAATTGAAAATTTTAATTGAAAATGTTGATACATCAACGTTCCCAATTTAAAATAATTTGACATCTCATTAACAAAATGGATTAAAAAAAAATAAATAAATAAAGAAGGTAATTATCGTAAACGTTTTTTTTTTAATTCGATAGTATCGTGAATGAGAACAATGTTGAAATTACTTTTGGATCCGACGAATTTAGAAGCGTCGAGCCTCCCTCCGAACCGATTTCACCAATTGGTTCGATTGGCACGTTCACCTCGACCTATATAATCATTATTTTTTACCGATTAGACACTCAGCAGGTGGCGATGTGTTTTTTTTTCTTCTCCTTTTCTTTTTTTAATTTATTTTTTGCTTCCCCGCGAAAATATTACGTGACTCGTTGATATCAAGATAAAGCTTTTACACTTGAAACGATCGTTTGGACGACGAATTTATCCGTTTATTATCGTTTTGATACGAACCTCAGATTATTCGCGACGATTGGAAGAATACATTTTTTCTTCTTGGTTGTGTTCTTTTTCCTCCTTTTTTCCTTCTTACTTTCTTTCTTTCTCTCAAGTGTTTGTCTGTTAAACGAATCAACGTGAATTTTATTGTAGTTTTTTTTTTTTTTTTTTTTTTTGCGGAATCGAACGTCGAGTGTGTCTCGAGTTCGGAAAAATAATTCGTCGCGAGTGACAAGAAATGACGAAGGAGGTAGTAGAGACACACTCGTCTGTCGGAGCACGAGAATGCACTAAAGAAATCCAAACCAGCGAGGCTTCGCTTCGTCGGCTCGGTTGAACCGAAGTGTGGGTAAAATTTATTGGTTCGGCTGGAGGGGAAAAACCGGGGGAAAAGCTGTTACAACGAAAACCATATTTCAAAACATGTGCTCGACGAGACACAAATTTTCGACTCACGACTCACGTGTTAGCCCAGACGACAAATTCGACGGAAACTGTGAAGATGGAGGTCGTTTGATTTATTTGTCATTTACGAGTTTTTAAACGCGACGACAACAAAATAATTCCACCACCTCGAAAGTTTGAACGCCTATTACATGTTGGTTTCCGATTGGAAATTGTTTTTGTGATGCTTGAATTCACGCGGATTCGTGATAAAATCGGTGTAAATATTTGAATTATTTTATCAACGATGATTTTGGGGTATAATCGAGTTTTTATGGAGTCCAGGGGGTTATGCGATGCAATCTGAGCGGTCGCCATTTTTCCGTGGCACGTGGTAACCTTCGTTTAGCTGTTTACAAAGTCGTATCTCGTAATTTTGTTATTGTTAAAAGAATTGTATATATTTAAATTTACAATTATTTCGTCGACCAACTATTTTTTATTATTTTGATATTTGTTTTGCATTGGATTTCTCATTGAATTTTTGAGAATAACTTCGTCTTCGATTGGAAAATAAAATACGTTATAGCCACCATTTTGTCGTGTCACGAAGCACTTTTTTTGCCCAATAATCAAATACCATAAAATTGTTTATAAACATTTTTTAGGTTAAGTCACCCCGATCGGAAAATGAAATACGTAATAACTGCCATTTTGTCGTGGCACGATGCCCGAATTGTTGTTGTTTTTTTTTTTCGATACTGAAATCCCATAAAATTGTTGACAAACATTTTTGAGGTTAACTCTTTCCGATTGGAAAATGAAATACAAAACGACCGCCATTTTGTCGTAGCACGAAGTACGAATCTTTTTTGTTTTTTTTTTTTCAATACTCAAATCGCATAACATTTTTATAATCAATTTTGAGGTTAACTCTCGTTAATTAAAAAAACAAAATGCGTTACAGCCGCCATTTTGTCGTAGCACAAAGTACGAATCTTTTTGTTTTCAATACTCAAATCGCATAACATTTTTATAATCAATTATGAGGTTAACTGTCGTTAATTAAAAAATAAAATGCGTTACAGCGGCCATTTTGTCGTACCGCGATCGTCGCGCTAGTGACAATTGTTTTCGACTCGTATAGCTTCGTTCTTTTGTTCTCCCACGTGTCTGTTTCGCTTATCAGGCGAAGAACAATGAAACGATTAAGAAAATATCGTATTGTCGCAAAGCCACCGACGCATGCGCAAACGTTTGCGAGGGAATACAAATTGTTCGGGCCTCGTTGAGATCTCGGAAAGATCTCGCGACGGCTGGTCGCGACCACGCGGGTCCATCAGACACGCCACGGTCAACACACAATCAGATATAGAAACGTATTTTCTCGTTGCCAAGTTCACCAACGTGCATGTCTAACATTCGTTTCCCCGTGATTCTGGCACACGTTCCTTTCATCCAATTCCGCCCAACGAGTCGGTCGTCGCCGTACTCGAGAGCGATAAATTCCTCGAGCGCTCTATTATTTGCATTCCCTTGGATCTAAATACAAAACTTCTCAATAACGAACTGCCAATATAACGTCAATGTCCCTGATAACTTTTTTTTTATTTCTCCATCGGGATGGAAACTAATAAAAACCAAAATTTCGAATACCATTCATTTCATTTCTTTACTAACTTCAATGGCGTCATTGGTGCTTTTTTTGAAAAATGTGATTTTGAAAAGTATTGCCATTCGATAAGTTGGAAAATTGTGGAATGATGATTTTGAAAAATTTTAATTTTTTTTTCTAATTTATTTCTAATTGGGTATAGAATATGTTTTATTTTCGATGGGTTTGAAAGTTGCAGATTTAATTATTCTTTTTTTCTTAACTGTTGATAATTCGTCAGTTTATATTGAAAATGAAGCTCGAGATTCTGATAGACCGAAAAAAAAAATAAACTGCACATTTATTATTTCTTATTTCTTATTATTTATTTAGCGAAAATAATTCATCATCAATTATCATAAATTAAAAATATGATTTTTTTGTTGAATCTTGAGTTATATTCAGTGATGTTTAATACAAAGAAAAGTAAGAGGTTATGTCATTTTACTGTCCAACTATTTGTTAATTTAACAATTTGTGTGACTTATAATTAACATGAAATATGAACTTTTAATCAATTTAAATAATTGCAAAACTCATTTTTCGATCAAATTAGAAGTCACAACCAGCTATGGAAAACAAAGGGTAATGAAAAAAAATAAGTGTTATCTTTTTCCTTCAATTTCGATGAATTTGATAATTTTTAAAATTCACAATTAAAAAATTAAATATGATCGATGAAAATAATTGCAAAATAATGGATTTTGCAATTATTTTGTTCCGATCAAATTCGAAGTTAGGTCTACGGATAACAAAAGAAAATGCTTGAAAACTACGAGCAATGGAAAAGTGAAAAGTGTTGTCATTTTTTCCCCGACTCTCATTAAATTTGATAATTCGTAGAATTTCAATATAAAATAAATCATAAACTTCTGGATCGATCGAAAAAATAGTGGAATGTATTTCTCGGTTGAATATGAATTTGAATATCTCGACAAAAAAGAAAAAAAACCCAGATCAGAGATTTCGGATTTTTAATTCGATAAAGATATGCGAGAGTTTTGTTTGTAGTCTACGAAAAAAAAAAACAAAAAAACGAAGGAACGCACTGTCGTGCATTGATTGTCAGTTTCATCCGTGGTACATCGTTCATTCCGTAATCGGGGCCGCGCGTTTCTCGCGTGATAGTTGGAACACGACAATTATGAAACCGATGACTATTCAGATAAGCGGCTCGACTTATCGCAACTCGTAGATTAAATTTGATTGCTGATTTTTTTGAATTATCATTTATCTATTTTCCTCTTGACACGTGGGATTCGCGAGACGATGAATACCGCGATACCGATTATCAATAGTGGTGGGGGAAAGTTGCATCCACGCGAGCATCAGCGACACAAAGATCCGAAGTTCGCCATAGTCTTAATTTCGACGATACAACACTGACCGGCAAAGCGGTAAGATTTTCGATCAATCGATTGAATTCGATTTTGCATAGGGTTAAATCGCCATTTTTTCACTTTTCATACGTACGTAGATCCACGATTTGTTCCATTAAATTTCTGTAACTTGATAATTCAGCTTTTTTCGAAAATAACATGGGAACCGTTAAACTTCTAGCAAAAGTTCGAATAGTAATTTTATAGGAAATGCGTTTCTCTACAGAACACCTCTCATGTACATTTTTCGACAATCAATTAATTTCTGAGATATTTGAAAAAAACCATCATTATTATAAGGTCCATTATTAATAAAAAAAATTAAATTCCTGACAAGGGTTTTTTTTAAATCGTGAATTACTTATAATTACTGTTATAGGAATTTTTTCAATAATTTTTCCAAGCAATCGATTTCTTCACAAAAAAGGTCTCTTTAAAAATCAACCATCACTATTGCAATGATGGTTTTCGTCAAATATCTTAGGAATTAATTGATTGTCAAAAAATTTACATGAGAATTGTTTTGTAGAGAATCGAATTTCCAACAAAATTGTTATTCAAACTTTTGCTGGAAGATCAGGAGTTCCCATGTTATTTAAAAAAAAATCTGAATTTTTAGATAAAAATGGGTTCTGAAGGCTGTACACCAAATCGAACTCAAGTCACAGAATTTTTTCAATAAACACTTTTGAAGGTAAGATAATATTCTACAAATTTTTCCTTGGATTCAAGGTTCTATCTCTAAAAATAGCTGAATGGGAATTTTTTTTGTTTCCAAAAAAGTATTATGCGATCTTTTGTATTTGAAAATGGGGAAAACTTCAAAAACGTTGGGAAGCCACTGAGATATTTATAAAAATCTAAAATTTTTACACAATCACTTTTTTTTTTATATGCCCAACGTAATTGCGATATGGCCGCGAGAAAAAAAAATAAAATCGATCAAAATTCAATCACCCATAGTGCATGTTTATGCGCATGCGCTTCGCGGCGAGTGATTTCGTTGACTGGGGTACATACGGACCCATCAGACTCAGTTTTGCGATCTATTCGGAGATGGTAACACGTGCGAGTCATGTACCCCGAATCGATCACGAACTTGTCGAACCAGTTTGACGTCCCAGACTCCGACGAGATATCACTCAAAATCTCTCTTCGGCTCGATTCATCTCGCGTTGCGAAATTGGCCGAGCAAAGAAAAAATTCCGAGCCCCACGATGCAATAAAAAAATTATCGCAATACAATAAAACGAATTAGGACATGACAATAATATTAGACGAAACAACATGATTAAGTACAATGGTCAAGTGTAATATAATAAGTCAAAAAAAAGCACAAGTTCCAAAGACTTGTTTTTCAGTGATATACGAACTTAAACAAAATTATTGCAATTCAATACGATACAAACAATAAAATACGATAATTCGAAATTATTAGATCACGATAAATACAATTATTGAATGCCATGAAATTTAATTGTTACAATAAAATATAATGCAATGAAAGAAATAATTAAAATTCCACACGAACTACTGAAAAAAAAATGGGTAGGATACAATAAAATGGAGACAATGTGCCATGATCTAAAATGATTACAATTCTCTTACGAAAATATTTATATTATGAATCTTTTTCCGTCACCGAAAATAAGTTTGGAAAAAAATGTACGAAAATTGATTCGAACTGACTGGTCAATTCTTTTGGAAGAATATTTCCGATAACCATGGAACAAATGAACCAATGTAACACTTACAATTAGTTGCGTAATTACTGCGCGAGTTGCGTATGACCTATCGTCGGTTATTGGTGCACAAGGCGACAATTTCGCGACTCAGAAGTGATAATCATTGACCATTTGGTTATACGCCTTGTTGCACAATCGTTAAAAAAAAAAAAAAAAAAAACAACGTTACGTACTAACGAAAACGTCGCACTTCATACGAATTAACACGGATTTAATTTTTTTTTTAAATTAAATTTTCTATTTTTCATTCATTATTCTATTGTAAATAACTTAACTGTGTGTTCGTTCGTTCGTTGGTGAGTTTCGTTGAAAATGGACAGAAGTGTCGAGTTAACTATTCCGTGGAGGCGATAATTGGACAATAAGCTCGGTCTGGTTGTCGTGCTCGTGCATGCCTATTGACTAACTGATAATCGTGAAATTGCAAAACCTTGGACATTCGTGTTTCACATAATTTGTCATCGTTCGCTGAGCTACAACTCAATGTCAAGCGTTTGATGAGAAAACGAAAAAAAAAAAAATAACAATAATGGAAACAAATAAAATGGTTTTGTTTCGGGCTATAGCGAGCCGGATACTTTTTGGAACACGATGCGCGTTCCGAATGTATCATCAAACACAAATGTCATTAAATATCTCGATGGTGCATCGATTGACGAAAGTTTCACATCGGATGTATCGATTCACACGAGTTTGTTCGACTTGTTGTCGATTAGTTATACCCCACGCCAGTTATGCCAGAATACACACTTGTCATGCATTCGGCAATGCATAAGCGAATAATAAAAAATACTCAAATCACGTAATCTTGTTTAACAAAAAAAAATCTTATTTTTGATAACAAAAGAAAAGACTCGAACGAACTGTTCAATCGCGTTGTCATTGGGACCGTAAATTAAAAAAAAACAACGATCGACACACAAAAATTAATATCTGGACGAAAGCGAATTTGATCGTCGCTTCACGACGAATTAATCACAGCGATCACAGCCGAGCGAATGATTCGCCGGTTCCGGATTTGATTCCGACCTCGAAACGCGATTTCAGGAAAGACGATCGCGACTCCGGAACTACGTTAGTTCGTTGCTGTAGTCGAAATCCAGAACGAGTAATGTCCAGAAAGGGGAAAATCCCGAACGCGCAATGCTTTGAATAAAAATGTTCCGAACGGTAAAAATCCCGAACGAGATTTTAGCGAACGTACTACGTGCCAAACGCCTACCAGTCGGCGCAGTTTTCAACATTTCCCGACTTTCGAGCTTTCCCACGCGTAAATTATCGAAGTTAGATATATGCCGTCCCTGACTTTTTTATAGGAAATTCAATTTTCTACAACATTGTTTATGTAAACTTTTGGTCTATATAGCGTTGTTTATCCAGAGATTGGACGGGTAGGTAAAAATGCATCGATTCTCTTATCGTTTTATTTTTTTCTGTGTAAACGCTGGATAAACAACGCTATTCAGACCAAAAGTTCACATGAACAATATTGTAGAGAATTAAATTTCGTATAAAAAAGTCAGGGACGGCATATATCTAACTTTGATAATTTACGCGTGGGAAAGCTTGAAAGTCGGGAAATGTTGAAAACCGCGGCGACTGGTAGGCGTTCGGAATATTGTACGTAGGCTATACAATGCGATTTGAAATTGTGACCATTCGAAACAGTTTCATTCTGCGCCGCGACCTTTCGTAACATTGTCGTTTGAAGCATTGAGCTTTCGAAATTTTGGCCTTTCTGAACATTGCTCATTCTGAACTTCGAGCCCCACCCTTTCGATTTGAGCACCACTGTATTCAATCACAAGATATTCCGCGAGAGGCGTCACGTTTTTCACTATTCCGAAGTTCTACTGTTGTCCATTATCTCGTGTACAACTTTTGATCATCGAATTACATGAAATTATTATTATTATTTCAAAAATCTTTTTTTTTTTTTTCATTTTAACGACTGAAAGTCGTCAGAGTCGAACGAGTTGTCGTTGCAAAAATTTTGCAGCACTGGATGAAATATGATTGACGCGTAACAATGTGTTTCCGTTGAGCAGCATTATTTCAACCATGTACACACACTGTTATCGCACGACTATTATGCTAATTGTAGCAAAAGTTAAAAAAAAAAACAAGAAAAAAAAATTAATTCCGCAACACGTCGATCGCCTCATGAAAAAGTCATCGAGTCAAGTAAAGTCGTTTATTCCGATTGCGAAAAAAAATGCATCGACGTTAAATCGGTATAAAAACGTACATACATTAAAAACAAAATATTCCTGCATTACAGTGGGTGCGGTTGCGAACAGTAAAAAAAAATAGATTTATGCGTGACAACAATTCATTTATGTTCTACGTTGATCACACCTAATAATGGGAATTTGATATTTCCATTCGTCATTTGTTTTTCACAAAAATGACAAATAATGAAAATTAAAAATCCGGTATTTCGGGTCAACAATAAATGTTGCGGTTCCCACTTTTTCCGGCAGTTGGTTGGTCGGAAACAACAATTTCAAGAAGATTCGAGCTGTTCGGCACGTAGGATTTTTCTTTTTTTTGACAAAACGGCGCTTGAATGAAGTTTAAATTCATTTTCAAACCTCGATGTACCTTTGTTCAATGATAAAAAAAGAAAAAAATAGTTGGAAAAAAATCCTACGTGCCCAACTTTATTGCCTATCCGTACATATTGTGTCCAAATTTGAAACGAATCGATCAATCCGTTATCTAAAAAGAGTGGGAACCAACATTGAAAAAGTTATTTTACACCGGCCAGAATAACAACTTGAGAATTTTGCAGCTTAAGTGTTTTCATTAAAATCTGACGAGGACTTTTTGTATTATATCAAATTGAGCATGATTTCCCATAAGGCTCTATGTTAAACGTGTGAAAATAAAAGTGTTGATATATTTGTTCTCGCGCTCCGGAAAGCCATAAAAATTTAACTGAACCTTTTTCTTATCAATACCTATAAGTATGCCAAGTTTTATGAAAATCTGACGAGGAACTCTCTTAACGAGGGTACTACCTTAATTGAAAAAAAAATATAATGTTACGACATCGTCGTGTTTCAGACGAGGTCTTCGCCGCGTCCGACGGATAATCATCAGCTATGATCGGTTTTCCCGTTACTACAATAATTGTCCTCACATTGTTTTGGGCTAATTGCAATGCGTTCACCGGACGACGACAAATTTATCCGGAAAAAAACGATCTTTTCGAGCTATCAGTCATTCATCTCAATGACTTTCATGCGAGGTATGTCATTTTTAACAACAACAATAACAACAACAACAATAACAATTAAAATAACAACGATAACAGTAATATTAACAATAATAATAATTAAAACAATCACAACAATCTTCGACATGATCGTTTCTATCGAGCTCAACCGTTCGACCTTGGGTTGATTTTTGGTTGGTTAATTTTTAACGCGAGGCATAAATTTGAAGATCCGGTTTGGCTATCGTCTCCAGATTATGAATGAAGCATCGAGAGCCACGAATTATGAGCATCGATTTGGGTGATTATTCAGGTTCACGGTTTTTCTGAATTTCCCAGTTCTTCGAATTTTTCTACTTGAACAGCGTTCATTTCGTCCTATGGTTCGAGAATCAGGTGCTAGTGGTGAGAAAATAATGTTGGAAATATTTAAAAAAAAATGTATGTTAAAAACGGAAAACGGAAAAACGGAAAATAAATGGAATTATAAAAAGTTTACCAAAAAAATCTGTTTGCAACAAAATATTACCAACATTACTTTCACACCTCCTCCATTAGATGCTTTGACTCGAGAAAAAGATGAACCAACTAAAATGTTATTTTTTGTTTTTCAAAAACTGTAAAATTTGGAAAAACCGCGAATCTGCATAATCGACATTGTTTTCGCTTTCTATATTTTTTTGCACTTCAAAAGATCATAACGATCGCGATAATAGAGAGAAAAAAAAACAGATACAATTTAAAGTGAGGACGACGCTTCGGAAAATCCGTCAAACCCAAGAAACGTGTTATCAACAGAAAAAAGAAAATTGCTATTTACAGAATTGTCGGCTGGAATCTCGTTAATTTTCATGAAAAACCATTTAAAATTCATTTGAATTTCCAAAGATTGGAAGAATTAAAATTCTCACGATGTTGTTTTTTATGTTTTATTTTTTTTTTTTTTCGGATCTGATAAGGTTCGAGCAAGTGAGCCCGACAGCCGGCGTCTGTCACGTGGAAGAGATCGAAAAATGTATCGGCGGTATAGCGAGAGTCTACACAGCGGCGAATAAATTGTTGAACGAAAGACCAAATTCGATATTTTTGAACGCCGGTGACAACTATCAGGGCACGCTCTGGTACAACATTCATCGATGGAACATCACTGCGGAATTCATGAACATGTTGCCACACGATGTCATGGTGAGAATTCTCGAAAAAAAAAAACAAAAAAAAATAATTAAATTAGAAAAAAATGAGAGACTCGGTTGTGACGTCACCGCGCCTGCGCGTCGCTCGAATAACTCGGCCAAATATTTATATGAAAGTGAATTGTTATCACAAGTGCGGATCCGTGAATTCGAGAAAAACCGAGTATCCGATGTCGGAGATGGAACGAGTGAGACAAAAAAAAAAAAAAATTCGACGACATCGTCGTTATAAAAAAAATTCTTTGATTACCTACTGATAAGAAAAAAATATATTTTCCTTTTCGCGTTCGTTTTATCATATTGTTGTGGAATTATTTCGATGATGGGGATTGATGATCGTTTTTTTTAATAATTAATTTTCATTTATTTAGGGGATGGAGTCATCTGAAAAAATTTTGAATTTTTTTTTTAATTTCAGATTTTCAGAAAATCTGCATTTTTTTTTTCGTGACATGATCGATCCAAATTTTAAATCGATTTCACCCTTATGAGATACTTATACTAAGCTGTGATTTAAAACATTTTAAGAGCCTTATTAAGCATCTGAACGCTGTAAGATTTATTACAAAATTTTTTGTCTTATCGAAGCTTTCGGACCATGCGGCTCAACCTATTTTCAATTCTGACGTCTCATTTGCTTCGTAACAGACTACATTCTTGGACGAGTGTGGGAATTTGGGATGCGCGGTGAAATGAATTTATGATAACCTCTTATTCAACCGTTAATCCAAAAAAATTACGGAAAACTTGTTTTTCATTCACGTTATAGGTCCCGACGAAGTCCCGAGAGCGTAGAAATAAAAAATTCCCACACTCATCTGAGAATCAGCTCTGTTACGAAGAAAATGAGACGTCAGAATTGAAAATCCGTAGAGTCGTATGGTCCAAAAGCTACGACAAGTAAAAAATTTTGTGATAAATCTTACAGCGTTCAGATGCTTTATATGGCTATAAAAAAGATTTGAAATTATAGCTGAGTATATGTATTTAAAAAGGGTAAAATCGATTAAAAATTTCTATTTATCATGTCGAAAAAAAAAACATTTTTTTTTTAATTTTTCAGCCAGTTCCCTAAATTTCATTCTATTTTCATTTTCAATTATTAACACTTTTTGTTTTTTTTTCCGTCGAATTATTAAGACTGTCGGTAATCACGAGTTTGACGATGGAATAGCGGGTATCGTGCCATATCTCAAGAGCCTCAAAGCCCCCGTTGTCGTTACCAATATCGATGCCACCTTGGAACCCACTTTTCAGGTAAATGAAAAAAAAAAAAAAAAAAAAAAAATCATGAAAATGTCTCATCGATGAAAATAATAAATTGTTCTTGACTTTTAGGGACTGACAAAAAACAGCACAATCATCGAACGCGATGGTCGAAAAATCGGTGTGATCGGTGTGATTCTTTCGACAATCCACGTCAGTAAATTTTCATTAAATTATAAGTTAAAAAAAAAATTATTGAACAAATAATGCATTCATTAAAAATTTATTTGCATTATTTAGTTAAATAGTTTTTATTATTTTCATGATTTGAATAGTTTTCAAATTTATTATCATAAAAAATAATAATAAATTCAAAGACTATCAACATAAAAACTATCAGATTGATTATTAAAAAAAATAATGATAAATTAAAAAACTGTCAACATTAAAGCAAAAAATTCTAAGTTTTAAAAAAATTATTGAATAAATAATACATTTATCTAAAATTTATTTATATTTAATTATGTAAATTGTTTTTATTATTTTCATGATTTCAATAATTTTCAAATTTATTATTATAAAAAAAAAATAATAAATTAAAAATCGATCAACACTGAAGCAATAATTAACGAAAATAATTGTTCCACGTAGGAAATAAGTGTGACCGAAAAGTTAAAGTTTATGGACGAGGTCGAATCCGTGAATCTCGAAGCCCGGAAGTTGAAGAGTGACGATAAGGTGGACATAATCGTGGTGCTAAGTCACTGCGGCCTCGATGTAGACCGAATAATCGCTACCGAATGTCCAGAAGTCGACCTTATCGTCGGTGGACATACCCACAGCTTCCTCTACTCTGGTTTGTTCCGCGTTCCAGACTCCATTTCCCACATTATATTATCGTTATCTCCCAAAGACTATTTATACTTTTTTCTCCATCTCTGAACCAACGTACCTACGTTTTATTTTCATTACCGGTCACATTGCAAGCATTCGATCGATTATTTTCGAAAACGTAACAAAAACGTATTCGAATAACATGAAATTTTCAGACAAAGTCAGTAATTATTTTCCATCTATCTGCAAATACAATAGAAGCAATAAAATACAATATCTATTTTCGATAATTTTTTTCTTCCATTTTTCGATCAAAAATATTTCTACAATAATTTCATTTATCCGTTTTAGCGTCTGGCTTCAATTATGAATTTTCGATTATTCAGAACGTTGCGTTCCACATGAGAAAACAAATTCACATATGTTCGACCACGGATATTCAATTGAATGCAAATTAATCACAAACCCGTTATTAATTAGAAGCAATTTCATCGATAAACGATTTAACGATGTTGAAGTGAGACATGGAGCGACAACGTGAAGCATTGTGACGCTTGTGGCGTGACGATCTTATCGCGAAACTTGCTTGCCGAGACTCGCTCGTCTGTTACTCGCAAATGCCTTGAAACGCTATGCTCGTTCGTCGATTCACACCGAACGATAAATCATTCTAGGTGATCATGACAATTCGTTCATTTCAGGCATTCCACCCTACATTGACGCGCCTGAGGATAATTATCCGGTCGCAATTGTCCAACCTAAAACCAACAGAACCGTACTCATCGTTCAGGCTGCAGCTTTCACCAGGTAATCGACCGACCGTCGGTATTTCTACATTACCGACGGTCGGTAAGTCTACATTACCGGCGGCGGACAAACGACGAAGTCTTTATTTTCGAATCACGACAAGATAAATTTCTGCTTTTTCATGACATAAAAATGTTCTAAAAAATAATTCAATAATCAATTTGTACGTCTTGATAGTTTTTTTTCACGAGAAAAAAAAAATATTACAAATTATTTGGAAAAAAAAAATTACGGTAATTTATAAAAAAAAAAAATGCAGATATTTGGGAAATTTGACGGTATGGTTCGACGAAAGCGGTGAAATAGTCGACTGGAATGGCAATCCCGTTCTTTTGGACCAAAGCGTTGACGAAGGTGCGTAAAACTTGAAATTTGGAAACCAAAAAAAACAGCTTCCGCTTCTGTTAGGTTTTTTTATTATATGTGACGTCATGGTTTTTCAGATCCACGAGTAATAGAAGCCTTGAAACCGTGGAGAGCAGTGGTCGACTCTGTCGGTAATCGACCGATAGGTATCACCAAAGTGTTTCTTCGAAATGACTGCAGGGAGCGCGAGTGCAACATCGGAAATTTAATTACCGACGCGATGATCGATGCTGTACGTTGATTCATTATCCATTCCAATTCTACATTATGTCGATGCGTTACAATTCAAATTTGAATCATTCGATTTTGTTTCGATATTGAGATTGGATGGAATTGAAAACATCTTTCGTCACATAAGTTGATACGTGAAAAATACAATTTTTTTTTTTAATTTTTGGATAAATGATTTTTTTTTGTTTAGTGGCTGGACAAGGCCGAGAACGAATCGTATTGGAGCTACGCGGCAATAGCTTGCACAAGTGTCGGTGGATTGCGAACCTCGATAGGTGGTGAAGTGGACACTCGTATAATCTACAGCGATTTGATATCCGCGCAGCCCTTTCACAATACTTGGGACGTGGTCGAACTCAAGGGTAGCGATATCATAAAGGTAGCGATATCATATTGCATATGTCCAAAATAAAAAATAATAATAATCAGCAAAGATCATTAAAAAACGAAAAATTGTATTAAAAAGCAATTTGAAAAATAAACAATGGAAAAATTCGAAAAATGTTTCAAATGATTTTTTTCATGGTTTCAGACGTTGGAAATTAGCGCAGCTACGGGTCCGGTTCGATCTCGTTTGTCGGAAGCTTTTCTGGCGTGGTCTGGACTCCAAGCTACATTCGATCTGAGCAAAGAACCATATCACCGTTTGGTCGAAGCGAAAGTTCGGTAAGAACATTTTTGTCGGTAACATTGGGATTTATCGATGCGGATCCGTATTAATTCGTGTGAATCCTCGAAAGTTTATTTGTTTCGATATACAAGTCTATTCGAATCTGCGTGAATCCATTGGGATCTGCGTGAATCCATTTGAATCCGCGTGAATCCATTTGAATCCGCGTGAATCCGTTGAAATCCGCGAAAGTTAATTAAAATCCGTATGCACTCGGAGAAATCTGGGAAAATTCAGCCAAGTCTACATGTGTCTGCAGCATGTGCATGTGCACACATACATACATTCAAATCCGTTTGATTCCATGTAAATCCGTACATTGATTCATAAGAATTCGCATGAGTCCATTCGAAATCAAATCAAAGATCCACCAGAATCCACACAATTTCATTCGAATCCGCATAAATCCATACAAATCCGTATGAGTCCATTCAAATCCATTTGCATCCACGTAAATCCGTACATCGATCTATCAGAATCCGCATGACTTCATTCGAAATCAAATGAAAGATCCATCAGAATCCACACAATTTCATTCGAATCCGTACAAATCCATACAAATCCGTATGAGTCCATTCAAATCCGTTTGAATCCATGTGAATCCGTACATCGATCTATCAGAATCCGCATGAGTCCATTTGAAATCAAATGAAAGATCCACCAGAGTCGAGCCCGGAAATATCATTCAAATCCGCACTATTTCGATCGAATCCGCATAAATCCATTTGAATTAACATAAATCTATTCAAATCCAATTGTAAATTCAATTGAATTCAATTAAACATCGCTTCTGATTTATCGAACAAATATGTTCGTCATTGCAGCTGCAGAGCGTGTCGGATACCCCGTTACGAAGAAATAAATCTGGACGAGTGGTATCGCATCGTCATGCCTTCCGGTCTTATCAGGGGCGGCGATGGTCATCACGTTTTGCAAGATAATCATCGTAACCACGAAGTCGGAGTCGTGGATGTCGACCATCTCATCGATTACATCGGACGTATGAGTCCCATCGTTCAGGGTTTAGAGTCTCGAATGACGTTGCTCGAATCTTCGATTTCCTAAAAATCATTGTCGAAATCAAATCGAACAAACGACGAAAATAGCCACACACATTCGAATTCGGGATACAAAATAAATGAAAAAAGTAATGAAAGTTATGAAATCAAGAAAAAGTAAAAGGAAACAAAAATTGACTGTACACAAAAATTCATTTTCCCCAATTGGATTTTTTATTGACGAATCAATTATGCATTCAGATAGTTACAGTAACATTGCAATGCAAGTTTTGTAAATTTGCAAGTTTGTGGTTTTTTTTGGAGACGTGTCACTCGTTTGCTTGTTTCAAAAGAGCCATTGATGAGTAACATTTGCTGATTATCTGGAACGTGGTAAATTTTTCAATAAATCATTTATTCACATTACAATTTGTGAAAGTTTTCATAATTCGTGATTCTAATTTTTTTATTTTTTTTGTGTTATTCGGAAAAAAACTTGCATTCATAAATGTGGTCGATGACAATTCACATATGTAACCAGCACGAAGTTTGATGGGTTTCTGTGATCTGCACAACATTATCTTCAAACTCTTTTTAAATTTTTCGTCAGCGACGTACCAGTTCGACGAGTACGCGGACAAGCAAATACTTTCACTCTGAAAACACACATTTGTAAATATATCGTCATTGCCAATTTGTCTTATTGCATTGGAAATCATGTTTTTTTTTGTTTTGAATGGAATATTTACTTTTGCAATTATTTCTGTGCCAAACCAGCAATACAGAAAGAGCTGGAACAACGCACAAATCAGTAAACTCACGGTTTCGATCAATTCGTTACCACTCTGATTATTTTTCTGAAAAGTGTAATATCGTTATTTTATTTTCATTGATCAATCATTTTCATTATTCGTGTCATGATATATTTTGCAAATTACAGGAATTTTCGATTCGTCTGATTCTTTTGCTGTAAATAATAGTTGAATATTTAAAAATTATTCGATAGTTGCATGAACATATTTTTTTTCATTCTTTCGAATTCTTTGTTAAGTTTATTATGTTGCTTATATGATTATAATTATTGCTAGTATCAATATATTATGAAAATTATGTGAGAAATAATAAATCAAATGCGATATTCAAAAAATTGTGTTACAAATACACTCAATAAACAGTTGAAATATTTTTTCATCCATACGAATTTTTGTTAATTTCATTATGTTGGTTATATATTTATAACTATTGATAGTATAAATATATCTTGAAAATTACGCACGAAAGAATAATTCAAATGCGATATTCGAAAAAATTGTGTTACAAATACTCGATAAACAGTTTTGAGCAGAATAGTCACATATATTTTCGAATTTTCGTTGATTCAACGAACTTATTATTCCTGTTTAGTATCAAAGAATGAATTTTTTTCCCGAAAGGCACACTCTTTAGCTTCGATTTCCTTTTTTTTCAATGTTAATACCATAATTTGTCCCTGAGTTAGGAATTTTTAAACAGAAATACTTTTTTCTCGGGGTTTGTTTGTTTACTGTTTATTATCTTATAAATAAATTCCGGAAACTTTATATATTACTCTTCCATGGTAAAGTAGAAACCCTGAGCGACATGTAAGAATTTTTTCAGATTTTTTAGATGCCTTTTTTTATTATTTTAAGGCCTTGGGTCGATTCGACCCACCGTTATCGTTAAACGGGGTGAAAAAAAGCGTTACCGTGAAAGGGTTAATTTTCATAGGACCACATCGCCTAGCCCATATTTCGGGATAAATTAGCCATAGCTAAGTCACAAAAGAGAGCATTTCATTTGTTTATGTTATCTGGACGTGACACCGTGTACACTATAATGTGGAAAGTTTTCGTCCTGCGCGACAGCTCCAGGTCTGTTGAAGGTCGAGTGACTTGTTCGTTTGTTTTTTTCGATTTTTAGCGAGTCAATATTATTGTGAGGGGATCACCTTGGGCCTGTGAAAGTGTCCCTTTGTTAATTTTATGTTTTGTTTATGTCCCAACATGAAGGTTATATAGTATAATGATGAGACATCATTCTGAAAAGTGTTGACGTGAAAGGAATTTGTACGTAGCGAATAAATGTCAAAATATTTCGAATATAGGCGGTGAAAAAAAAAAAACATAAGCCTCGAAAATGTACTAACCCATCACGGTCATCCTCAAGGGCTCGAAGATTTACAAATGTGTCTATGGGACATTCCACGTAATTTTACGGACGGTTGACGGTCGAATCAACATTTGACAGAATCAACATTTTATATCTTTTTCTCACGATAACCCAAATAAAAAAGTTATACCTAAACTATGTATGGGATGGGGCATATAGTTTGTATGTATAGATTATAAATAGACTTTATATAAACTATGATATAAACTCGTGAGGTTTCAAAATTTATCGTTTTCATTCAAGGAATTGATAAAAAAAATGAATAATAACAATACAAAATTTTGTTTCTTTTTTTCTAAGCAAATTTCAATTATTTGATTGTTGATGATAATTGTTTCGCAAGTGCGACATAATTGTAAGCTTTCTCATCGTGTAGTATGTATGTAAACAGAGACGAAACATATATATATATATTTTTTTCAATTATCACCAGCCGTAGTTGACATATATCGATTTGTCCAACATGTCAAACGTGTTTTTCATGAGAAAAAAGCCATAACTTCTGCACAAAACGTTCAGCTAAGCTCTACGTGTGGTGTAGTAAATTAATTTTTCTGTTGCAACGTAAACGCATTATTTGAATTACAAATTTTTAAAAAAGTGAAAAAAAACTGGGTTGTTCTTTTTTTATTGTGAATAATCGAAAAAAAAAAAATCATACTCACACCGACAATTTGAAACCCAATCATGGTAATCATGACGAGACTCGAGGCGAATTGCAGCAGCAATGTATTGTCAAAAATATTTTGAATCATGCTGACGTATCTGCGATTAATTAAAATTTTCTCTGTAACCAAGTTTCGATTCAACGAAACAAGTGACCCTTCAGATCACGAAGGAAACAAAAATGATTTGAACAAAATTATATATCAGTCAGTTAAAAATTGAAAATCATTCTGTATAGAAGTTTCCATACCTCAATATTTTCTGATGGTGTTTGACACACGTATGGAGTTCGGATATGGGATCCACAAGCATCTCTCGACACATTGTTCGACAAACACTTTCGACCTTCAAATCGTAACAATCGTAATCGTTGTCGATGGAATTTCGATGATAATGTTTTTTTCCACGACACCATTCCAAACGTCGTTTCAAAAGATCCAACTGAGCTCCAACGTGTATGAGAAACACCATGAACAGTGAATCGTGAGATGCAACCGCTCCGGCGATGTAGAAAAATGTGATTTCGTCGAAGGCGAATAATAGCCAATAGAACGTCGAGCCATTACATCGTACGGGCCACAGTTGACTTTAATGTTATTTTTATTTATTTATTTATTTATTTATTTATTTATATTTAAAAAAAAGAAAAATAAGTAAAAAATCAAAAATTAAACATTTTTTACTTATCGAGAATATATATTTCAATTTTTTGTTTTTTGTATTTTTTTTTCGAACATTGTAAGTAGAAAAAAAATTGTAATTTGATTCAATGTGGAATCTGAAATTTTTTTTTCATTAACCTCAGTGGTAACATATTCGTATTTCCCTTGTGATAAACGACAAGTTTTCCATAGATGAAAATGCTGTACCAGAATACTGTGACGATGAAGAAGATGCTGAACAACCGACATGCTCGTATCGTCGTGGTGATAATTTCGTCGCGATAAATAGCTTGAAAAAAATTTATTTAGCAATAATTGAGCAAATATCGATAACAAAAGTTTCTGAACAGGAGTCCCTAAATCCTTATTAATTGTTCATGTAAGACCAAACAAAACAAAACAAAACGAATTGTATTTGTAAGACAAAAAAGGATGACATTAATTTTAAAAAAAGTTGAACGACATTTTTCCAACAAAAACTAGACAAAAATATTTCATATCGCTGAGTGCTAATAATTGATTGTCTTAGGTGGTAAAAATTATCGGTCTGCCATTATTTTCAAATGCAATAAAATTTGGGTTTCTAATTATTTGTCAATGCTACCATTTTTTTTGGAAAATCTGAAATTCTTTCTAATCAGAATTTAAGATTTTCAAAAAATGACGAATATTTGAATTTGACGAATAATTAAAAAACCGGATATTTGAATTTTTTGAAAATCTCAAATTCGTGCTAATCAAAATTTAAGATTTTCAAGAATGACGAATATTCAAATTTGACGAATAATTAAAAACCGGATGTTTGAATTTTTTAAATATATCAAATTCTTTCATTCTTTCATTCTTTCTAATCAGAATTTAAGATTTTCCAAAAAATGACGAGTTTTTCAATTTGACGAATAATTAAAAACCGAATGGTTGAATTTTTTGAAAATCTTAAATTCTCTCCAATCAGAATTTAAGATTTTTCATAAATTGTAGCTTAGACGAATAAAATTAAAAATCGAATATTATTTCACGCTGAGTTACCGAACTTTCGGTCGCAAGGCTGTCGTCTCTCCCAATTCAGCAAATGGAAAACGGTCTCGATGTCGTTTCTGCAGTGCCACAGATTCAAGACTTTTATCATGGTACTAAACATACCGGTGGCAATGGTGAAACGTTGGGTAAACATGACGACGTCGTTTCGGCTTCTCCACACGTGCATTATTTCCGCCGAAGTTTGGCTAACACCGGCCAAACAGAACAACGCCATACCGTAGCAAGAGTATAAAAAACTTTTCCCATCGACGTTTTTATAGGGATTCCACATTCCTTTTTCAACAGAATGAAAATTATCGAAAAAAAAGTTGCAATTCGATAGTGAACGAAGATTTCTTTATGAGCGAGCTTTTTTTTCGTTTGGCTTCCTCATAGAGAAATCTTTGTTCACTAGCTACGATTCGGAGGAAGCAAATTTCAAGTTTCAACTTGCAGCTTATTTCGATATTTTGATATTCATCATTGGGTGCATAAAATTTCAATTTCTCCTGAAATTTGAATGTGTAAGTGCATTTTCGAGAAATTTAATACTAAACAACCCTAACCGTTAATTTATGTGGATCCATGAGATTGGGGATGGCAAGTGAAATATTTTTGAATCCGCAGAAGCTTAAAATTGAAAAACTTGAATTTCCGTCAAATCCGAACCATTCAACCGATCTTCGCCAAATTTGATATACATCACGACTGAATGACATTCCATACTTTTGTAAAGTTGAAGCTCGATTGGTTAAATTTCAGGAACGTTATAGCGAAAAATTTGATTTTTCGAAAAATTCAAAATTTCGAAAAATCAAAACTTATCGATGGATTTGGCCGAAATGCAATTTTCTCCAAATCTGTTGTTTCGACGTTTTAGCACATCATGAAAATGGTGACACGACGATGTCGACAAAAAAATTTCCACCGTCATATAACTTCCTCAATGAGGAACGAAAAAAAAAAAAAGACGAGTAAACAATATCTCTAATCATAATTATTGTCGAATAAATGCGATTGAATGAATAAAATCAAATTATCGAAATATTTGTAAGTTGAATTTTATTTTATTTTTTTTTCAATTTCTTTTCAAAATTAACGGAATAAAAAATATTTCGCAAATGCATCGTTGAAAAACCATGCTCACCAAACACGATCAAACTCTGAATATTGAAATCCAAATAATTTCGATCGAGCGGAAACACGCTCGAAAAAGTTCTCATCAGTCTCATTTTTCTCATCCTTCGAAAACAAAAAAATTTGCCACACTCGACGAAATAAAAGTCACGAATGAAAAAAAATAATAATAACGATAATAACCAAATAAAATACAATAAAACGTAATTGAAACGGTGTAAAAAAAAAAGAAAAAAAATATTTCACGAACGAAGGTTTGCTCAATCGCGATGAATCGGAGGAAATAAGTAAATTTGTATGATGGCAAGTTGTTGCGAGAGCTTCGAAAGGGACGATACACGAGCCATATGATTATGGGTTAGGAGTCGGTATATTCGATCGAATATTCTTTCGTGATGCGAATGAGATGGGTCGCGGGGGGGGGGGGGGGGTCAGCACGAGTGTACATAAGTCTATTTTATTATTTTACGATCCACCTGTCGGCCATTCTGACACGCATCGTTCGCAACTTCACGTAAATTGTTACGTCCCAAACGATCACAAACGTTGACTACCAAAGCTTCGTCGCACGAATGTTGGACACACAAACACACACACACACACACACACACACACACACACACATATACGGAGGCTATTACATCAATCGGCATTGCCTATAATATTTTTATAGGACTTTTATTGGTCGATCTACGGCGGGGGAGACTCGGGGATTCCCCGCATTCTTTTTTCTTTTTTTTTTTCGTTATTCCTCTCAGAAGCCCAGTCGTCGGTGTTCTCGGTGCGCGAGTCGACGCGTTTATTTTTTTTCTTTTTTTTCTTTGCAACAGAGTTTTTTATTAGTACTTTATATTCGAAATACAGATTTTTTTTTGTGTAGAGATCCGCGAAGTTTGATGAGTGTGGATTTAATCAAATGGAACATTTTGGTAAATATTTTATTGAAAATAATTCATTTTTGTTGATCATGGTTGGTGTGTTTAGTGTCAATTGAGGTCTTACAGTGTGACTGTCATGTTATTATTTGGAAGTGAGACAGAGGAGGATAATAGTACATTATGACACTAGTGCGAAAATTTTTTTCTGACGAGTGTGAGTTTGCAGAACGAGCCGAAGGCGAGTGTTGCAATCACACGAGTCCCGAGAACGTTGTTCGTACAAGTGTCGTACGAATTTTTATGTCACAAGGTGTGTAAATGCGGTTTGATGCGAACGTAGTGAGCGTGAAACCGCACTTTTACTCACTGCGTGTCATGAAATTTATTTATTACAAATAAAATGGCAACATGTTGAAAAATATTGTCTTGGGAGCCAAGAAATATGAGATATCTAAGCCGAGACTAAATCGACTGGGTCGATTATACCCAGAGTGTGACTGCAAACTTAAAATGGTCCAGCGAGGAATTGCAATTCCATTGATTTTTCGTTCGTCATCCAACAATCATTCGTTGACTTGTTTCAAAAGTGCCATGGACGAGTAACACTTGCTTATTATCTGCGAAAATAAAATAATTATGATAGTTTTTTCATTACGAGAAAGAGATAAACAATTAAAAAATTATCTAGATAGGAAATATCAGATTTCAAAAACAAAAAAATAAAATTGATTGGATTTTTAATTCACAAAGAGTTTGATGTAAGTATTTGTGCTGAGAAAAATTAAATTTTTCTTTTTGATATTTGTAACATTTTATTGTTTTATTTGTGTAGAGAAAAAAAAATTCGCCAGTGGCAATAAAAATATTTACGTAGTTTTTTTGAGAAAATTGATTTTTGGGATAGATTTTTCGTAGTTGAATTTTTCACTTGCATTCATGAACGTGGTCGAGGATAAATCGCAGATTGCACCGGCTCTGAACACAATTGGTATTTGTCCTCTGCACAACAGTATGGTCAAAGTTTTTTTGAAACGAGCGTCTGCGACGTACCATTTTGAATTGTATGCCGACAGGCTGATACTCTCGCTCTGCGATTGTACGAATTTTTTCAATTTATCATCGTCGATGAGACAAGCGTTAAACATGAAACAACAACAAAAAATGCAAAAGAAATAATTGACTGACCGAATTAAATTACATTGACTCGAATTTTGTTTTTTTTTCATCATCGTGTTGATTGTTCAATTTTTTTTACCTTAGCAATTATGTCAGTTCCGAACCAGCAATAAAGAAACAGTTGGAATACTGCGCACGCCAAAAAATTTGTCGTATCGATTATTTCATTGCGATTCAATTCACGTTCCTAGATAAAATAATTTTTTTTTTCATTTTTTTTTATTCGTGTTTTCTGACTTATTATTTCGTCATTTATATTCATATTTATGAATATTCTTTTCCTTTATTATTCAGATGATAGAAATGATCCAATTTTGTATTATATAATACAAAATGATTATACGAAATAATGAATTTTGCATTACATTATATTATATTATATTATGAGAACTTACTCCGAATATTTGAAAACCGGTCATCGTGATAATCAAAAGACTCGTGGCAAACTGCAGCAGCAATGTCATGTTAAATATACTCTGTATAAGATTGACGTATCTACGAATATCCAAATTACATTTTAATTGAAAAAAAACACAAAAAAAAACGTGTCTTGGTGAAAATTTATTTAGACGCTTTGAAAGACGTCATCGAAGTGTCCACCCCCCCCCCCCCCCCACTCCATCAATTTCTAAACTATCAATGAAAAAAAAATCGGAGATTTGATTTTTCGATAAATTAAAATTCGAATAAAAAAAATACGAACTTATGAGCTATCGAAACATTGAAAATTCGAAACTTCGAGACCCACCCGCGACTTGACTACTTCATTTCAATTTGGATGAAATGCAAATTATCTCGAAAATACCTCAAAATTTTTTGATGGTGCCTTATGCACGTGTGCAGCTCGACGATAGGATCGATCGATGTTTCTTCCATCGTCGTGCGACACACGCACTCGATTTTCAAATCGCCCGTTTCGCAATCCTTCTCGACAAGATCGTCCGATTTTTCGGATTTCTTGTCCTGGCAGCATTCCAAACGTCGCTTGAGCAGATCCAATTGAGCGCCAACGTGCATCAAACACACCATGAAGAACGAATCGTGACACGCGACGCAGCCGGCAAGGCAGCAAACTGTAGTTTTGTCGATGGAAAACATCGTCAGCCAGTAGGATGAGGATTCGTTGGCGCGAATGGACAACAGAGGACTGTGTTGATCACGAAAATAAATTATTTATCTTGACAAATTAATGATGAATGAATTATTAAGAGTATGATTGGATTAACGAAAATATTAATCTTAGTTATAGTCGAACCATGCAATAAGGATAAAATATGAATTTCATACGGTCAATATGTATTTTGCAGAATAATTAGTGTCGATATATATATTTTTTGATTAATTTCTTTTCTTTATCAGACATATATCTAAACCGTGAAATGTTACAAAATAATTTTTTGATTGGGACCATTTTGCCTCCTCGTCGAGAAAGCTATGAGACGGTCCCAACATTTTTTTATCGAGATTTTAGGGTTAACATGTCGAAAACATCCTAAAATATCCATAACTGAAAATTTGGGATGACACTGAAATTTTCCACACCCACTAATCAATATTAAAATGTCGAAACAAGCTGCAACTTGGAAGTCTCAATTTGCATTTTTTCCAATTCTATGGAGTGAACGAAGATGTCTCTATGAGAAAGCCAGAGCTCCAAGAAAAATCAATATAGTTCCTTATGACTTCAAGTTTCCAAATTTCAAGTTTCACCTTACAGCTTAATTTTTATTCCATTTTTTAATTATTATTATTATTATATTTTTTTTACCTAATCGACAACTTGGTCATGTCACCGTTGTGATAAACAAAATCTTTTCCATAACTGAACGAACAGTACCAGACAACCATTACGATGAAAGTCAAACTGAAGATTCTGCAAGCTCGTATCGTCGAAGTGATTATCTCGTCGCGGTAACCAGCTTTTGTTCGAAATTTCAAAATAAAAATTAATACATTATTGAGTTTACGAAAAAAAAAAAAAAAAAAAAAGGTAAAAAAGTTTGTTCGAAACTTGAAACATGAAAAAATATTCAATTTGAACTTGAACGTTAATTATTGGTGGGGTTGAAAAAAAAAATCTAACATAAGAATAAAATTACCAAAATTTCGATTGCAAGGCTGTCGCCTTTCCCAATTAAGAAGATCGGTGGCCATTTCTATGTCGGGTCTGCAGTGCCATATACTGACAAATTTCGCCATGGTACTTCCCATTGCGGTGACCATTGTGAAATGTTGGGTGAACACGACGATGTCGTTGGTACTGTTGATAGCGTGTATTATTTCACCGGTGCACGGTATGACCCCGGCAATGAAAAACAGCGCGACGGCGTAACAAATGTAGAGACGTCTTTTCATCCCATAATCGTCGAAGGGATTCCACATTCCTTGTTTGAGGTACGTGAGAATTATGCTTCAACTTTTTTTTCTTTATTATTCGTAAATTTTATACAAATCTTGTATTGAATACGATAAATGCTTTTTTTTGTGACGTATATAGCAAAAAGAAAATTAATAATAGTTGAAAAATATACCGGGTGTCCCATTTTAATCTTACACCTGATTTATCTCGCAAAAATTCTACTCCCATCGAGTATTGAGTGTGATAAAACTTGAAGGGTGCGTTTGAAGAGGACCGTACGAAATATTTTTTTCGTCACAAATTCAAAATGGCGGTCTTAAGGTGGGTGACATATTTTTTTCCAAATATAACCATGCTTTTTTCTTTTCACCAAAAATGTTGTAATGTCAAAAGTAACATCCTTTATGGGAATTTTTTTTTCAATAATGTAAAAAAAAATTAAGTGTGACAGCTGTACGTTATTTTGATTTTTTGCAAAAGGAATAGTCCAATAGTTTGCTAGATCTTGATTCAGGTATACGTGAACGCTGGGATCATGTTGTTGAAAATCATGCGAAGACAACATTCGGTGACAAATTACGGGAAAACACACTCCGATTTAATCGGACATTTGACATCTACCTCATTTATTTCATATTTATTTTATACAATTTCGACGAACGATACAAATTAAAAACAGTGGCGTGAGTACAAAATTTGAGTCCCAATGCAAGTATTCGTCTCATGTCGGTTTTCAGGGGATACAGCGACGAAATTTAGGGGTAGGGGACGAAATTTAGAACGATAGGTTTAGAACGATCAATGGTCAGAACGACCAATATTCGAAACGCAAAATGCTTTGAAGGGATAGAATTCACGTACATATGTATGTAGCTAAAGTTGCGTACCTCGTTCGACTGCCCCGAGAAGTTTTCAATTAGCTCGAAAATCTTTTAAATGAAATTGATAACACCATAAAAATTTCCAGGCTGTGACCCTTTGAATTGTTGCAAGAAAACAATTGAAACGATGAAAAATCAATACATTTTTATCTTAACGTCCAAACGCTGGCTAAACAACGCCATATGGACCAAAAGTTTGCATAAACAATATTGTAGAGAATTGAATTTCCAACAAAAAAGTCTGCGACGGCATTCATCTAACATTGATAGTTTACGCGCGGGAAAGATCGAAAGTCGGGCAATGTTGAAAACTGCGCCGACTGGTAGGTGTTCAGAATTTTGACCCTTCCGAACATTGATGGTTCTCGATTTCGACGTCTACCCACAAAACGGCTCTGTTGTCCGCGAGTCTCCCCTACCACCTTATCAATCTCATTGCCACTGCCATACCGCAATTGGACCATCAAAAAGTCCATTAAATCTTACCAAAAATCGTCAAAAGTCGAAAGTACCAGTTCAAATAATTTTCACCGAGTCCCAACATATCCGAACCCATAGAAACTCGTTTATCATCTATTCCACTTTCCCCTCTGCTGTACGATTACGTGTTGGCTGTACTTTGCGAATATTTCCACAAAGACTGAAACCACATGTCGACGTAAGGTCGAATAGTTTTGCTTATTGTATTTCCGTTGTGTTTTCGTTGCGATAAAGTCATACACTCGGAGGTTAACGACCGTCGATCGCAATACTTCGTGACCACATAACTGCTTGATAACAAGATGATTGTAGGTTAGGATCGATTCCCAACGCCGCGAACGGGCGTTTCCGCGATATACAATATCGGCCGACCAAGTGACACGAGATCCATTGATTATTTCATGAGCCACCTGTCTATCACGACACGCACGAGCCTTCACGTCGGATACATTTTTAAAGACCTTATTTCCACGATTGTGGGTTCCCAGAGAGGTCGACGACAGTATTATGTGACGTTTTCATGAGAGCCATGACGTTCTCATTGGCTCTCCTCCAGTCACTTGTGTACAACGATCATGTGACTCTTATATTCTCGATTCCGAACATATTTTGAGGTTAGGAATAAAAGTTAGGAAACTGTTATGAAGTGTCGGAGTTCTTTTATCCAAAGTCTTCGTGAATTAAATAATGAGACGTCATGATCGGGATACAAAATGGCGCAGAAGTACATTAATGAATGATAAAAAAATATATATTTACTGTTATTGTTACATTTGCATGGAAACATTTTTTTGTTTTTTTAATGTTCGAAAGAGTATGCACAGTCACTGGATGATTTTGCAATGGATTTTCAGCCCTTGTAGTAGTTTGCTTTGACGAATGGCATTCTTGTGACCGTGGCTTTGTAAGTTTTTCCACGAACTTGAACGAGCACGCCACCGCCATTTTGCGATAATTCGGGTGGAACGTAACCCATGGCCACGGGACGGCCCAAGGTCGGGCTGGGACCACCCGAAGTAACACGACCGACTGTCTCACCCTCGGGCGTCATTATCGGGGCGTTTTCACGGGCCGGAGGACCCTGGCCGAGTATCAAACCCACTCGCTTCTTTCTAACCCCACTTTTTATTTGCGACAGTATCGTCTGGGCTCCCGGAAAATTTGCCTCGGCCCTGCGTCTTTTTGCTGGACGAAAGAAGAACGGTTTGTTAGATTTTTTTTTCAAATTGTTGATATAATTTATATAATTTTTCGTGGCTATTGCCATGAGTTGTTTTTTTTTTTCTAGATTCCGTGATATTGGCCCAGGGAGCTTGAAGGAAAGGAGACCGAACTTGTCCGGATCTTGTTTCAAAATCTCGTATGAAAATCGGGACGACTTCGTATAATATGACTATATATCGTTTCACAGATAATGTAAATGATGTATAAAACTTTTCGAGCTTTTCCACGGGTAAATTATCAAAGTTAGATATAAGCCGTCACGGACTTTTTTTATAGGGAATTCATTTTTCTACAACATTAATTATGTGAACTTTTCGTCTCTATGTAGCGTTATTTATACAGCGTTTTGACGAGAAGGTAAAAATGTATTGATTTTCTTCTTATTGTTACCTTCTCGTTAAAATGCTGGTTAAACAACGCCATATAGACCAAAAGTCTACATAAAAAAAGTTGTAGAGAATTGAATTTCCTATAATAAAGTCCATGACGGCATCTATGTAACTTTGATAATTTACGCGTGGGAAAGGTCGAAAGTCAGTCTTGTTCGACGAATCCGGGGAGCTTGCGCCTGGTGGGCGGTTGACCATCGAAACAGAGGTGCGCGACGGTGGCGCCGCACGTCGCGTCTACGGCGCGACGCTGTGTGCGCAGAGGACCTAACAGGAACGCGGTCTACGACAGTTTACGATCACGTAACCAATTACTCGTCCGGAATTTCCGTCGAGATTTCGTATCTATAATTCGGTCTCCTTTCCTCTAGGCTCCCTGTATTGGCAAAATGGTTTAATATTACCGACTAGCCACGTCAGACCAGCTTCCACAGGCGTCGTTTCTTCGTTTATGTCATGCCCATAGAGACAAAGGCCAGCCTCGAGCCTGGAAAAAATAAACAAAACTTAAATAATACGAATCAAACATGCACAATTTTGTAATAAGCTGGTGACGAAACCTAACCTCAAACTGTCTCGTGCCCCCAGCCCGGCCATTTTAACGTTCGAGCTCTCGAGAATCTGTTCGACCAATCCACGCGCGTCTTTTCCACCAACCGATATCTCGAAACCGTCTTCACCGGTATAACCGCAACGCGATATTCTCGTTTGTAGGTTAGACATTTTTGTTTCCACGCTGTGCATGAATTTTAAATTAGCCAAATCGATCCGCACGAGTGGCTGAAGCACTTGGGCCGCTGTGGGACCTTGAAGGGCCACCAGACCTTGCTCGAGAGGATCCAAATATTCGAGGCTCACGTTCTTGCCGTTTTTTTCAAAAATTTTCTGAAACCAAAGAATCACATTATTTCATCGTATTTTTCGAACTTCCATTCCTAAAAAAAAACAAAGAACCTTTTGATGATTCAGTAGCTCTGTGTCCTCCGTTCTTCTGCCCGCATTGGAAACAACGAAATAACGATCGTCATCGTCTTTGGTTATGATGAGATCGTCGAGAATTCCACCATTTTCGTTGGTAAAAACTGTCAAACCGGCGGCTCCTCGTGAAAGATTTTTCAAATCTATCGTCGTGAGAGATTCCAAAAATTCACCGGCATGTTTGCCGGTAACTCGGGTCTGCATCATGTGCCCGACGTCGAACAGCGAAGCATTTGTTCTCGTGTGCTGATGGGAAACCGCAATGGCGTCTCTGTATTGAACCGGCAACAGCCATCCGGCAAAGTTCACTACTTTGCCTGAATAACAGTTTGAATAAGATGAACAAGAAAGCAATTGGATTTCGAAGACTCAACATATAACTCGTGATTTTCAGAAAAACTTTATCTGAATTTCGGTTTCTTATGAATTTGAAATCTCGAGAAAATAATTTGAGGTTAGTGTGAAGTCGATTTTTCTTTTCGAAGCTGACGATATTGGGAACTAATTGTTTGATCGATTTGAAATTTGGTTGAAATACGTCATCTATAGACTGTCCCCCACTTAAAGTGGACTTTTCTAAATATGTGGCTCCAATTTTTAGTAATCTTTTTTTTTCAATGTCGTTATTTTAATGTTAGAAAAAAAACAATGTTCGGCCTAGGATAGAATAAATTTCCACAATTATTTCGCAAGAAAAATCAAATCGCGTATGTTAGATTTTGCGGATTCTCTTTCATTTGGAGTGTAAAATGTATTATTCAATTTTAGATTATCCGTGTGACTGTGAGAACGTCGCTTATCAGCACTTTGAGGAGATGTGCTACATGTCTCGCTCGTTCTCTGTCGCTCCGCAGCGAGCGCCGATGGCGCTATCTCTGTCGCACCCACGGCGATGCGCTCGGTGTAGCAGATCACCTTAGAAATTGCTCTACCGGCCACATTTTTCAATAAAATCAACTGAAATTTTCATGCCTAATAGACAAAATTACGCAAAGCAAACTTATCAAATGCAAATCAATTTAACGCAATTGTTGCCTCGAAAAAAAAAAATTCACAATCGTCGGCTATGGTGTCAACTAAATATTTCAAAATTTTTTTCGCTAATGTGTCAAATAAAAAACATCGAAAAAAAAAAAACAGAATTTTGCTGTGCGTAGGTTGAAATTTTGTCATTCTAAAATTTAGTACCATTTCTCACCGTTATTCTCGACGTGCAGATCGTACAAACAAGTCTTTCTGGGTTCGTCCGAGTCGGTAGCAAAACTCCTGTGATCGATTCGTCCACGAAGATCCTCATTATTTCGCCGACCAAGTCCTTTCGATCGGTTTCCTGCGACTAATTGACGGACATGACCGCAAGTGGCGCCACTGGTGAAAAACCTAACCTCCGACGATTGTTCAATATGTTTCACGGCCACTCGATTCAACGACAATCCAAAACGAAACATATTTCAACCAAATATATATTCTTAGCGATTTTTCGTCCTTTTCAGCACCGTTGAACCGAATGGTTGACTTTCTTTGGGTAACGAGCACGCGAATGCGTTTTTGCTGGGCCAAAATGTCGGACGGGCCAAATACAACGAACGGTGTAGCAACACGGACAATGAATGGCGGAGAACGAACTGCGGCGTTAAAATTCATCGGATGGGTTGGTTCTGCTTGTGTTGATACGATTTTGTTGACCGCGACATTATCTTGAAACATTCACGTTGGTGACCTCGGGTCACGGTGTCGGGAAGCCCGGAGGCTCCCGATAAGACAAACATTTCATGAGGATCCGTGATATATAATCGTTGAAATTGCAATCGTCCAGTTTCACCGGACGTTTCTTGAGAAATAAAAAAAAATATATATATATATATATATATATATATATATATATATATATACACAGTGGGTGGCCAAATTGCCTGTAATTTTCAAGTTTGAATGAATTTAAGGATGGGGGGGACTGTAAAAATGTTTTACAATTTTTATTTTGCCTCGAACCGTGGCAATAATGATTTTTCCAGCCTTCGTCGAAAATACTCATAACTTTGTCAAAAATTATCTACTTTTAATTTTTCAACTTCAGGTATTCAATTAGGTCAACTTCAGATTGTTCAACTTAGAAAAAATTAGTTATAAAAAAAATGTTTCAATGTTAATCTAAAAGTTAACGCGGTCAACTTTCGATTTCCGAAGTAAAATAGATAATCTATTTTTCAACGGTCAGTCTATTGTACTGTATTGTTGTAAAAAATGCTCAAAATTTTTGTCATCTCTATAGTAGACTTACCCCTTATTCATATTTTTTTTTTTTCATAAAAAATTGTAATCGAACACTTTCAAAAAGATTGGGATTTAGATTCCAGAAAGACAGGTTTCGATAGTCTTTTTGACTGAGAAAACTTGAAAATGAATTATTTCAAAAAATAATCACCGAACTAACACCAACAACACTTTTCACGTGTTTCACACCAAAAGAAAAATTAATTGGAACCGATTTATTTGCTGGTGGAATTAATCTAAGATTCGAAATTACAAAAAAAAAGGTGTACCGTCCCTAATAATTTTTTATTTTTATAATTGACCACCCACTGCATATTCATTGAAAAAAAAATGATAATCAAATGACACAAGGAATAAATACGAAAATATTATTTTGCTTATTCAATTTTTATTGTACCACGTAATAATAATAATGATCGTAATAATAATCGCAATAATCATTATCATCTCGTTATAATAATGACAATAATAAATGTTAATAATAATAATTGATAATAGTAATAGATTTTTTTTTTGTTCGTTTTGTTTTTTTAAAATCGTTTCGTAATAATTCAATAATAATAGGTAAATTGTTTATTTGTTTTTAATTTTTTTTTATTCTATAGATCGATTGAACAATCGAACAATGGTCGAGATTATATTTTTTTTTCTTGTCGTTAATTCGTCTACGCGTGTGTATGTTCGTCTGTGTGTGTGTGTTTGTGTGGGCGTGTGAGTTTTACAAATGAACAATGATCGTCGCTCTCATTAGCAACGATTTTGTGTTTGGCGAAATTTTCTTTTTTTTTTTTGGTGATTTGTCCGTTTGTTCAATGGCGATCTATAAAATGGAAAGAGTCGTCGAAAAATGAGAACGTATAAATTTTGGAGAACCGATCGAAACGAATACAGTATCAATGTTCGTTCGTACATTTTGTTTTCGCTTCTTCTGCTCTGCGTGTTCTTCGTGCTTATTCATTTATTCTTTTTGCGTTTTTCCATTTTTGTTCTTGTCGAATTTATTTATTTTTTTTTTTTCATATTCTCGTTATTCACTTGGCTTTTTATGTTCACCTCATACCACGTTCGCATTTTCGTTTTACATCGTTTTATGATTTTATTTTTGTTGTTGTTGTTTGTTTTGAAAACCTCGCTTTATCATTCTACTCGCGTTTTATTTTTCGTGTGTCAAACGTTCTCGTGTTCCTTTTTTTTTTGTTTTTTGCGTTTTTTGTTTACATATTTATATTGGCTTTTTAAAAATTGATTTTTTTTGTTTTTTTTTTCGAATTTCGTTTTTTTTTCGTGTTTACACAATTAATGCAAAATGTCCCTACGGTCCGACGAATATGTGCTTTCAAGTCGTTCTTTGCTCGATGCTTTAGATGGTCGCCATTTTTTTTTTCATTCGTTTATTTCTTTTTGTTGTTGTTGTTGTTGTAGTTGTTGTTATTAGTATTATTTTTTTTTGAAACCTCTTTTACACGTTTTATCGCTCTTGTTTGTTTGTTCGTTTGTTCGTTTGTTTTTTTTTTTTTGCTTTCGTTTCGCTGTGCAGTCTCAAACCATTCATTCACACTCGTGTTCAATCGGGATTTATTGTTTGAGGTGGGGCTTAATGGAAAACAATAAGATTTGGAATGAGGAACAATTGGAAGGTACGAAGTTTCGTTGATTTTGAGGTTAACTTTTTTTTCTTTTTTTTTTCTTTACGATTTTCCGCATGAATTTTTTGCGCACAATTTTGTTGTTGTTGTTTTTGTTTTTGTTGTGTGTTATTTGTGCGATTAACGAACGTTCATCGATCTAAAAGTAGATTTTATGTGCAAAGCAAAGCACGTCGTATGTGAAAATAATTTTTTTTCGCTGCCTCGCGTCCGCCATTTTGTGCACGAACGGTCGCCATTTTGATTTCTCGTACGAATTTCGACCAAGAAAAAATGAATAAAGAAATAAACCAACGATTTCGCAATTACAAAATATTTGAAAAACGTAGAAACAATGTTTTCCGATTGATTGCAATATTTTTGTCTCATCTTTTTACGTATTTGAAAAAAAATTATTATAAATAATTTAAAAAAAACAAACGATTTTCCATATTGTCTTTGAATGATTATTTTTTTGATGCAGAATAGAAAGGAAAAAAAAACAATAAAAATTCTTTGTTTGACCGATGAACCGTCTTGAGGTCGTCTGAAGGACATTTTGTTCGTTCGTGAATTCAAGAGTGACCAAGAAAAATTCACCGCACGGTGTCATTTGTGTGCGTGTGTGTGTGTTTAAAAAAAAAACAATATCGTTTTTCTTTATTTGCCTGCTAATGCGAATTTCACACATGTTTCATCAAATTTTGTTTTTTATTCATTCAGTCTCATCATGACCAACGCACGAGAAAAATAAACGAGAAAACATCGACATTAAAGTTCAAAATCTTTCGTTATTCCAGGGAGAAGAAAAACCGAAATATTCACGACAACAAAAAAATATCCAAAGAGTGTAAAAAAAATGATTTTTTTCAAAATCGTACAATGTTACCTGCGGTCGGTAATTGTTATTATTATAATGTTTTTTTGCAGTTGGATTTTTTTTTTCATTTTCTACAAACTTTTTAGCACGCTCGATAATCTAATACCTTCGTAAGGGGGGAGGGGAGGGGGTGGGGGCTGGGGTAAGCTTTTGGGGCAATTGGATTGGATTGGGATTTAGGAAACGCTCCAGTCAACACACAATGTACAATGATTATCGCCTCTGAGAAATTCAAACGCGTTTCTCATGGACGCGCATTTAAAGTTATACCGTTAATCAATTATAATTTTCGTCTATAATTTCTTCTGTCCCACATCGCCGTCGTCGTCGTCGTCTCTCTCTCTCTCTCACTCTCTCTCTCTCTCTTTCTTCATTGCGCGTTCTCTCTTTCACCTCAATTTCTTATTAATCGACTTAAGCCTTAACTATACATAATCACGACTCGAATACGTTATATCATCACTTCCGTATTATAGATACAATTTTTTAATTATTTTTTCTTCTTCTTATTCTCAAACATTTTCTTGCCGTCTCATTCGCCGTTTTTCCTCCTTCACTATTCCTTCTCTCTCTCTCTTTCTGTCTCTCACTTTACACATTATACTCACAATTAATAATAATAATTAATATTATTCATAATCGGTTTTTTTTTTCATCTTCTTTTTAGGTCGTCGTCACCGTCGATATATAATATTAACGCGTATATAATTTATAAAATGAAAATAGGTACAATTTTGGACGCTCTTTCTTGGTTTGCTCGTCATTTATTTATTTATTTTATTTTTTTTTGCTCGCTCAACCTCTCGAAAAGACGTTCCGAAATGTGTTTTCTTTTCTTCTTTTTTTTCGCCTAGTAATGCCCATTGATTGCGATTCTAGTCCACTTGGTAGTAAAATTTTGCTCTCACTCACTCTTGACATCATTCACTCTGACATAACCTCACAAACGCACTAACTCGCAAGAACACTCGCACTAATGATAATTGTTTTTTTTTTTTAATTTTATAAGTCATCATTCACGCTCTCGATAAATTGCCGCACACAATTCACGCTCTTATACATTTTTTTCTGCCCTTTTTTATCTTCTTTTTTTGCTTTCTCATTAATTTCTAGAACCTTAATTTTACAGCTGTGCTTCGTCGATTCTCCGCACGGGGCGCCAGGCGCTAATTCCTAAATAGTCGCGCGATCGTTTTTAACGATTGAAAAAAAAAAACAAATCGAAAATTTGAAAGAAAACAAAAACGCCCTGACAAATGAAAAATAATTACGTAACCTTAATTTCTACCGATTTTTTTTCATCTTCTCATGTTGGAATTTATCAATTTTAGTATTTACAAGACTCGTTACGTTTTTTTATTTTTTTTTTATTTACGACTATGGATTTAGATTGACCTTATTCATACGCTTAATTTACTTTTTTTAAATATTTGTGTTTTTTTCAAAATCTCGTATTTCATACCGTTCATTCACGCTAAATTATTCACACATTTTCAAACGCCACATCGCCCCTTGTTGAAGATCGAACGAAGCACAAATTTATTTATTTCGTTTTTTTTTCTTCCACATTTTTTCCTTAAAATTCTCATTGTCCGACTTAATTACACTAAACCTAAATCGTTTACTCAATCACCGCGGCTTTTTTGTTTTTTTTTTTCACACTCTTCATTCATTTTTTTTGTAATTCCACACACGCAATCGTATTCACATTCAATTAACAGAATTACGTTCTCGCATAATGTCCGTTTTATATTTTTATCGTTCTGCCTAAAACACCTTTTTGTTTTTTTTTCGTTTCTTGTTTCGTTTGGTAAATATGATTTTTGTTTTCATTTATTTCAAGTGATTTTTTTCATCGGGTTGTCAATGTCCTCGTTAAACCGTCTCACAATTTTAGGGAGTACCTATTTACAAAATTCGTCATTGTAATATTCATATGTATGTATATGTATATACCATATATATTTTTCAATATATATGTATATACATTTTTAATGCATAATACGCGGTCCTGGAACAAACGGTTCGAATGTTTTTATTTTTTATTTTTATTATTTTTAAATAATCGTACATCGTTGTTACACGCTACGATTGTTATTAACAAAGTAACCCAAATTACCTAGCTTTGCTCTTTCCCACGACAATTATTCTCTCTCTCTCTCTCTTTCTCTCTTTCAGTGGCGATGAAAATTCTGGCATCCATAAATTGGAATTGTGATATTTCATTTTTGCTTCATGGTCAAAATAATGTTTTTTTTCTTTTCTGTTTCTTTTCCCTCATCCTTCTCTTCCTCATTTCTTTCGTTTCGACAACTTTTGTGATAGATTGTTTTTTTTTTGTTTTTTTTTTGTTCACGTTTTATTGAATCACGTTTCGAGAACTCGCACGCAAACGAGGGGATAATAACAGAACATTATTTTCAGCACAGTTTGGAGTCAATTGATCGATCGTACGGACTCTCGTGAGTTTAACGAGAAAAATTTGATAAATCGGAAAAATTTCCAAAAATTTCTCGATAATCACTCAACGTTACAATATCTCACGAAGGGCTCTCGATGTTAAACTGTTTTTGTTGTTGTTGTTTCTTTATTTCCTTCTTTCTATTATCTTGTTCCGATTGAGGAATAGAGGCAATTGATAATTAGCATTAATTGTATAAACTAGGAATAATTGATTAATAACCGGTATGGCCAGGGTCGATAAATCCTCCGATATAAAACACGATTCTACATAATTATTATTGTTTTTTTCGTCATTATTTATTTTTTCGTCACAAGAATATTCACGATTGATTTTTTTTCTGTTCTTTTTATTCTTTATCACGTCGAAAATCGATTTTTTTTTCGCTTTTTTGCACCTCTCGGATTAATTTTCCCCGGCAACGTAATAGCAGTAACAATATGGTTTTTTTTTTTCGTTTGCTTCGTATAAATGCACGTGTTTTAAATTTCGTGTGCAACATGTCAATGTACATATGGCGAATCTCTTTTCGTTAATTTTTTACTTCGTTTTTTTTCGTTCTCCACTTCGGTTATTCAAAAATATCGTTTTTTTTCCACCTCATTCATCATTGTGACAGTGAACGACACACACGAAACTTAATTTATCACATCGAGCGAATTAAAAACCACACGCGAACGAAGACAAATTAATTAACACGAACCTACAAATATAATAATAACTATAATAATAAGATAATAATAGTAATAAAAACTAATCAATAATTAATGACAATAATGATGAAGACAATAATAATAATAATAATAATAATAATAATAAAGATAATACAGATAATAATAGTAATAATGATATCAATAATAATAATAATAATAATAATAATAACGTAACTAATAATAGTAATAAAATTAATGACGATAAACAAATATTTCTCATCATAAGCAGTAGCGGGCTTTAATAGTAAAGTTGGTGGGTTTTCCATTATACAATTATTTCGTAGTAGTTAGTAGCAGCAGTTGTCCGCCCTTGTCTGCGTTTCGTTAAAAAAGACCCCAAAAAATCAGTGTGTTTTCGTGTTGTTGTTGTTGTTATTGTTTTTTTTAATCTAAAGTAAAACGAAAAAAAACCTATCCATCATTATAAATAAGTTTTACGTGAAATTGACGTAATTGACTTTATTGATTAATTTCATTCAAGCATAGACTAACCGCGCGTGTAGTAACTAAAGAACCATGTAGCTTTTTCGTTCGTAGTTTGGAACATGAACCTACCATCGTTTATTATTATGATTTTATTTTCTTTCTTTTCAATAACAATTAAAATAATAAAAATATTTTATTTTTAATTTTTTTTTCTTTTAGATTCCTAAGCTTGCTTAATCGTTTGTGACTGTCTCTCTTTCTCTCTTCTAACTCTCTCTCTGTCGTTCCTTTTTTTTTTTCCAGTTTTCGTTTCTCTCTTCGCCCCCGTCTTTTTTATTTTTGCATCGATGTAACCAATTCTGACTAGCAAACATAATTTCGATGGAATATTATCCATCGATAATCTCGAGCGTATTTAAAAGAAAAATTATTATTATCATAATTGTTTATTGTTTTTTTTCGCATAGTTTACAAGTTTAGTTTATTTTCTTGCCAAAAAAAGAAATAAACCATGTTTCGAGTAGTGATCAGTGTGCAATAATGTACATCGAAAAAAAAGCAAAAAACAAAAAAAAAGAAAGAAAAGAAATAAGACGCTTCTTAATTAATGACACGTAGCATCTCTTCGTCGCATCAAGTTTCAACTTCCAACTACTACTATAGGCATTGTTTTATTCTAGCCCACCCATTTTTCACCGCTTTTCCAACTTTTCTAAACAAAAAAATTTTTTTTTTCCAAACAAAAACAAAAATCAATTATCCTCAACAGGAACAATCATTCGCTATTATTTTTTCATTTATTTTTCTTCTTTCCAATCATCGTTTGAAAGAACCTTCAACATCAACAAGTGTTCGGAATAAGTCTATTCGATAGGACGTATAAAAAAAAAAAAACATGAAAACCGAACGAACGAAAAAAATAATCAAGACAATAGAAATAATTGTGATAATAAAACGTAAAAGTCTTAATTATAGTTAAAAACAACTAACTTCTCAATCAATCATCATCATGTTTCTCAACGATCGGATTACGTTTTCACGTATATAAATATATATGTAAATATATTTTTAGAATATTGTATAACGTATATTTAAAAAAAACGAAAGGAAAAAAACAGAACAAAAAAATTGACAATAAAAAAACGTAAACAATATTGATAATAATAGAGGAAAATTAAATGATAAATGTGGAGAATCTCAAATCGTGACATCATATTATCGTTCAAAGTTTCACAATTCTATCGTGGCCCGGAAAGTTTTCCCGGGAAAACTCGCTGTTTCGAATTATTTTTTTCTCGTTATCTCCGCTCCCAATCTCGTTTCGTTTCGTTTCATTTTTTTTTCTCAATTGTCATACCGGCATAAACATCGTCGTCAATTGTCTTAATTATTATAATCATTGTATATTGGTAGTCGAGCCCGTAATCACGTGACTACGGACGCGCAGACGCGCGGCTCCGAACGTTTCATCGTCGTCGAATGATCGTTCGATTGTTCGAAATTCGCGCCGATTTCGTGGCGCCGCGTGAAACGTTCGACGACAAGATGGCCGCCGAGCGCGAGGTGCGCGCGCGCGCCACCGTGCGTCCGAGCCTGAAAGCGTGTTGGGGGGAGGGGGGGACGTACGAAATAACAACCGAAACTCTCGCGGAGGATTCATTCGCACCGTAAACATCCATCTTTCAATGAGTGTCCTTTTACATACATACATACATACATACATATATATCCGTATAATCGAATACACACATATATATGTACACATAAGTATGTAAATGTTGTATGTTGTTTTTGTTGTTGTTGTTGTTGTTGTTGCTGTTGTTGTTGTTGTTATTCGTCTCGCTCATACAAGGATCGACTCAGTATTGTTTGGACTCATCCAAACGATTAAAACGTAAAGAGGCTCCCATCTCAATCTTTGCTCTCGCTCTTTCGGATATTAATCTCGTGCACGGTCCCGCACCGCCGCCATTTTGTGTAAAGTCCGCCATCTTGATCGACCGCTCGCGACCCGCCATTGGCTCTCTCGCACGTTCGAGCTCTGCCGCTGATTGGCTCAAGGAAACTTCGAATCTTTCAGCCATGTTTATCGTCATTATCTTCTCTTTCTCACTGAGTATCTTTCTTTGTTGGTTTTTTTTTATTTCTCGTTTCGTCACCATTAACCATCATTAAATAAGTACCGATTTCGCCGGCTTTGGCTAACACGCCTCGGCTTTGTACCGCTTTTGACTAGAATTGAATTTCGAATGGATGGCTCGTATCTTTTATCTATCTCTCTCTCTCTCTTTCTCTGTCTCTCTTTCGTTTCCTTTTGGTTTCCTTTCGTTTCTGATTTTTTTTCGTTGGTGGCCAAAAATTTGGTTGCGAGTCGATGTTCATTTTGGACGTGGCTCTGCGGGACCGGAGGTGCGTCGGTGTGTATGCCCAAAAGGGGACTTTGACCAAACTCAGTCGATACCATTAATGCTTTCGCTCGCGCATTTTTTTTTTTTCGTTCGCGTCACGTTCTAACCTCAATTCCAACACGACGATTCGTCGACTCACGCGAATCTCTCGGTCGGAACGTTTCGCCAAACGTAAATGGCGTCGCGTTTAAATCAACCGTAATATATGCGTTGTGTGTTGTTACATCGTAATCAACTGTACATAAAAGTCTGAAGTTTGAAACTTAACGTTCGCACTTTATCAGACAAACCCTCGTTGTCGAAAAATACTTTAATACGAAAGTTTCAGATCGATCAAACGCTTCTCACGAATTTAACCTCACTTTTTATAATCACCCAAATTTTTAATATTTTTGTGGTTTTTTACTTCTTCCTTTGAATTTACTGGCGTTTGTATTTTCGAAAATATTTTTCTTGTTCTGAATTTTCCATAAATTTGCCAGTAAGATTTGAATTTTGTAAAAACAGATTAGTTTTCGACTTCGAGGTTATGTCTCAACGGAATAAAAATTAAACATTGAAAAAAAAAATATTAAAAAAAAAATTCACAAATAAAAAAAGTTATCGCGAACGAACTCGAACAACGCGTATGTGAAAAACTCTCGGGGGTTTCATGATTTGCACGAAGTGGTTTTCTATTATTTTGTTCGTCTGTATGTTATTTTTTTTTCTTCATTTTTCATTATTATTATTTTTTTTCATTATTTTTTTATTACGATGAAGGGAGCATGAGGGTAGCTGTGGGGGTTTATTATTGTTGTGGTGGGGGGGAAGTTTGTATTGTGTTAAAAGCAATGCCATAAGTGAATAGAACACAAGGCTGCACTCTTGAAAAGAGACTAATGAAAAAACACTGGGGGCTGGGGAGTTGACCCGTGACACGTGGCGCCACCACGCGCGTTCTAGTGATTTTTTTCGGCGTTTGTACGTCGCCGCCATTTTTTTGCGAGACAAAAAAATGGCTTCGGCGAAATTGCGAGATCCGTCCTTGTTTGTTGCGGTTGTTGGAATGTCTCGACAAACGTGAAAAAAATAAAAAATAAATAATAATGATAATAATAATTTGCCCCAGACGGGGTATCGTAGATGGCGCCAAGTGTCCGGGCGCCCCGACGATTCGCGTCCGAGTTTCGAGTCTCAAACGATTATTCCCTAGTGAGTACCTTCGCGATTATTTAATTGTTGTCGCGACACATTTTGTGATTATATGTCGCGGACTTTATCTGCCTGCCTCCTTTCTTCATTACTTCATCTGTTATGTTACGGATAATAATAATAATTATATGCTTGTTGCGTCTGTTTATGATTGTAGGTTACGGTTAATTAATGTTGACTTGACAATGGTTACGGTTAATTAATCGATAATTCGTTAATTACGTTAAATATGGCTTCCACAACACGATCACCCATCCCTTATCTCTCTCTCGCACTCCCTCCCTGACCTTTTTCCCAATCGACTTCTTCCTCACTTTTCTATTCTTTGCGATTATTTTTTGTTTTATTTATTTATTTTTTTGTTTTTTTTTCTGGTTTTGTTTTGTTTTGTTTATTTTTTTTCGTTTCCCTATTTAATGGAGTATACAACTTGATACGTTGGCTAATCTACGAACACTTATTACATTTATCAATCGTTCGAGGTTTTGCTTTGCGTCTTTTTTTTGTTTTTTTTTTCATGTGTTTTTTTCTGTGCTCATTGTTTTTGTGGATTGGGAAGCAATTTTTTTTTCATGTTATTTTTTTTTTCAAGGTTATCTCACTGAGTCGCGTTTATTTGGAACTTCAATGGACGACGGGAAGACTCTGAATGTGCATTGTTTTTTTTTTTTTCGAGGAAGATTTTACACAATGTTATTGTCAAATAGGGAAGAAAAAGTTGTTGGTTTTGTATTTTTTTTTCTTTTTCACTAATTTTTGTTTTCGATTGCTTTGGGGAATGACAAATATGATATATTGGAAGATATCCACTTCGAGCGACGATCAAACAACGAAATAAAAGTCGACCAGCTTTTACCCTTTCCCAGATTTTGACAATCTTCCATCCGTCCGTGCGTGCTTTCCGCGCCAACCACTTGCGATTTAACGTTTTTTTCCCTCTCACTTCCGGTTAATCCATTATTAATCTTATTTAATTGTTTAAATGCGGTACAACTTGTTTAATTACTGTTACTACTTGTAGCGACTACTATTTGCGAGTTTATAATTGAGAGAGACTGTTAGTTTCACTGTAACGCAAAAACCCTTACGAAGGCACTCACTAAACGGACCAGCTGTAAGTTCAAGAAATTCTCATTACTCATATTTGATTTTCAAAAAATGTCTAATTGTCAAGAATTTTGTTATCGAATTTTTTTTTCTTCATCGAGTCAAAACATTTCGTGACTTCATGGATTCGTGTTATCCGGCAATCATTGATATTCCAATTATCAATCCAAATTTGCGATTGCATGAAAAAAATAAAAATCTGTTTTTGATAAAATGTTTTTTTTTTTTTTAATTTTTCATTCGTTAAATATAATTTGGACTCGGTTTGTTTTATTCGTTTGTCTCGGACGCGCATGCGCGTGGGCTTTTTTTTTCATTCCGGGGCACTCGGACGTACGTAAAATCGAATATATTCACCCGCAAGTCCCTGGAGGGGGGCTCGATTGAGAATATTTTCGATAAGATCAGTGCCCCGGAAACGGAGTTTTTCGTCCGCCATTTTCGATCTTTCGTTCAAAAATGGAATTGGAAAAGCTCCATCGACGGGCTTTGCGGTGGGTCACTCGCCACCTCGAACTCTCTCGTGTCGTTATTCGAGATCGTCGATTCGACCAACGTGAGCGCGCGTTTGGTTTGTCTTTCCCGCGCGGCGGCCATTTTGAGCGACGCTCCACGACCGCCATCTTGTTCAACGAGCTTGTGCGCGTCCCTCTCACGCTGGTCGCGTCTCTCGTCTCGCGGTCACGAACGAAATCGAACGACGTGGCGAGAAAGACCCACCGGCCTTAACAACTATGATTCTCGATTACATAGTGGACATTTAAACAACTTATTCCGGTTTTTAATCACGGAGGCTCGATTGCGGTTATACGCGTGAAAACGCGTGCCGACCGAGGCGCTCGCACTGCTATAGACTGTCGGTTTTTCATGCTGCGCACTTACGGTTCACACAGATATACGCACTATACACGTGACGCAAAAGTACTATTTTTTTTTTTCATTTCTTCCTTTATTCATTTTTTTTGGCACTGCTCGAACGGCCGGCCCAATCGTTTTCGGAATTTATCTCGCAATCGAAATAATTTCTCTCGACTCGTAAGACTCGTGTATACGCGTATATCCATATATAGTAAGATTATTTCATTAAAAAATTAAAACCCGTTGGTAAAACAACTTAAACCTTGTTTTTTGTATATATATTGTTTTTTTGTTGTTTTGTTATTTATTATTTTATTTTTTTTTTTTTGCATATTTTTTATGTATTTTTTTTTGTGTTTTTTTTTTTGTTTTTTTTTTCTCGTTTTCGCTCGTAAAGCCGTTTCACCATTCTCTGTGTGTAATTCTTCGCCTTTTTTGAAAAATCATTTTGCCTCTTAAAATTTTCACGGAAACAATTTGACTATCATAAAGCCGTTGCCTTATTGTTTTCGTCTCTCATCTTATTTTGTAATCCGGTTTTTTCAACTCGATGACCGACGTCGAACGACCTCGCGGCTCTCTGTATTATCGACCGAGCATCGTGTGTGTGTGTTTCACTCGATCTCGGGGGGGCCGTGTTCGGTCGAACGGGTCGCCCCATCTTGTTCGTCTTTCGTCACGTTCGGTTGGGGGTTTTTGTTTCATCCGGGTTCGATTTATTCTGTTATCGGTACGTCGTAATCCACGTAATACCACATTTGTTCGTGTTTTTTTTTGTTTGTTTGTTGTTGTTTTGTTTTTATTTACGTTTCTTCAATCAACAGATTACTACTTTATCCGCTGTTGCATTCTTTCTCGGTTTTGCATCCCAAACGTATGCCAAAGGCCGCGAAATTTCCAACGATCCTCTTTATCGAGTCGTCGAAACGTACGTCGAATATCATTGCAAATAGGTTATGCTTCAATTTTTTCTTTTTTCTCAATCGAATTTATTTTTCCAAGGAAAATTTCGGTGGCGCCACCCGCGGTAGCGTCAGGGTACCAAAATGAAAACAAAATCCTGTTTTCTTTGCGTTTTTTTTTCCAAAGTACTGTAAACCGAAATGAATTCTACTAATTTTTGTTCTTTTTCACGAATCTTTATCTCTTTGCTTTCTTTTCTCGCGTATTAATTCACAGTTTAGATTTTTTTTTGTATTTTTTTTTCTCGTTATCGTCATAATCATCATCGTCGAAAGATAGGTTAGACAATTTACAAAATCAATTGGCTTTACATATCCGTAGTGTGTATTTTTATGTGTATATTTTTCGTGTGTTTGTGTGTTTAGTATATATATATGTTTTTTTTTTCATATTTTTCTTCAATCATTGATCGCAGTGTAAGGTGTGTTAATAGTGTGCGTGTGAGTATTATTTATTTGTGAGAACTCGCGGAACGAGTTCCCGTGTATGAGAGATTGTGTGAGTTTTGAGCGTGCGGGGTTGCACGGCTCGAGAACCGGGGCTTTTTTTTTATTTGGTAGAGGGCGCACCGGAAGTGGGCAACAACCGAGTGCGCACCTTAATCAACTGTGTCTTCTTGTGGTTATGGACTTGTATGGAGATAATGGACGCGTTTCGCGTCGTACCTTTGGACTTCTTCTTCTTCTTCTTCTTTTTTTTTATTATTTGGATATTCATCTTTTTTTCATGTTTTTTCAGCATTTTCTCGATTTTTCTGGGTACGACGAGACACGCGCGTCATTATCCGAGATGTCTGAGTGTATATATATAAATACTTCGTGTACCATATATATATACCGATTACACTGAATCATGTTTTGTTTGCTTGTTTGTTTTTACCGATCGGTTACCGCGTTGTGCAAACTGAGTCGCGGATTTTTCATTTTTGTATTTTATTACGCAATTCGCAAATTTTCATTGCGAATTGTTTTTTTTTTTTAACTTCGAGGTCGAGTCGTATTTGTGAGTGTGTATGCGCTGGGAGTATGCACCAGCGCATCCGGGCTATGGCATTTTTTTTCATCATTAGTTTATAAACATTTAGCAATTTACATGAAGAGATTAAGATTATGGTTTTTTTCGGGATCGGTGTCGCGGATTTCACGTTGTTCGGCCGTATACGGGCGGAGCACGCGTGTCTCGGGTGGGGCTGCGACGGAACTGTAGTTCAGTGACGCTTCCGCCCGCGGCGCTGCCGCCGTGGGAAACGTACGTTCGTCTCGCGGCACGGACCATACGCGGCCGCTACACCGGTCCCCTTATGAGTTACGGGCATATGTAAATCAATATATTTGTAAATTATGTTTATTCATTTTTTATTGTTTTTTTTGTTATTTTATTTTTTGTTGTATTTGTTTTTTTTTTTTTTTTTTTTGGGCCCAACAACGAACGAGCGAACGACCGAGAGCTCTGCGCCATCGAAATGAGCGCGGTTGGACGCGGTCGGACGACGTCGTTGTTGGATTTTTTTGTTTGTTTATTACTTTTTTATTTATTTTTTTTCATCACTGTTTACCTTTCTTCGATTACAGAACATACACTACGAGCTATTGTACCTGTGTGTGTTAATTTTTTTATTTTTATTTTGCTTGCATAACGTTTTTTCTAAGTAGATTTCAATTTTTTCGTACTTTTTTTCGTTTGTTTTTAACTTTATCTCGCTTCTCTCGCTCTTTATGGATCCGTTATTTATTTTGTTTTTTTTTTTTCGTTTTATTCTCGTTTCGCATTTTTTAACAATTTTGTTTGAAGAATGTATTTTTTTTTGTGTACACGTTCGCGGGGCACGCGTCGGCGCCTTGGGGTTTCCGTTCTGGGGACGCTTTTTTTATTATTTTTTTTTGTTTTTGCCGGATTCGATCGTCGTATCGATGTTATTTTTATTTTTTTTTTAAATTGTTTTATCACGAGTGATCGAATATCACGGCGGGATGAAATTTTGGGATAACAAGGATTCTTGTTCGTGTTGCGGGACGAGAAAAAGGAGCCTCAGAAATAGGACCCTCGGCGCACGGCAGGATGCACCGTACTTAATTAAACTGTTGTCTGTCAATCGTTCCATGGCTTTTTGATATTTTGTGTGGTCATGAAGGATGTTGGTGGTGTTTTAGTATACATTTATGTATTTTTGTTGTTGTTGTTTTTGTTGTTTTTTTTTAGTTTACGGCGTGCTGTAACATGTTGTTGTTTGTTTTGTTTGTTTGTGTATGTTTTTGTTGTTCTTAAGGTTGTAATTTTTTTTCGTTACGTGGCTCAACGTTTATCTTTTTTGATGTTTTATTTTTGTTGTTGTTGTTGTTGTTTTTTGTTTTCTAAATTTTTGTATTCTCTCGTTGTTTTTTTGTTTTTGTTGTTATTTACGACTGTTATTCTATAAATGCCGTTGTTCGATGATGTCGTTGCACGGCAATACTGTATTGCACTTCTCTCCTATATCAGGGACCAATAAATTAATTTACATAGTATTTTTTTCTCTTTTTTTTCGTTCCAATAACGAATTTGTCGATTTTTCGTGTTTTTTCGCCAATTTTGCGTTTGTTTGTTTGCTTTTTTTTTCAATATTGATTTCGAATAAAAATCTCAAGTCTTCCGGGCTGTAAGGGTACTTCGAGTCGATAAAACGTATACGAATCTCTAGTTTTCTAGAATTTTTGGATATTTTTTCTTTTTTTAAATAGAATTTTTTTTTATCGTAAGATTTGTTGATTTTCATTATCGATCGTGGGTGTTTTTTTTTTCATTTTTTGTTTGTCTAAAATATTGTTTTTCTTTTTTATGTTTTTTTTCACGCAATATTTGCTTTTGGCGAAAATCGTAAATTCGTGTTGACCTCGTTTTTTTTTATAAATAAATCCCTTCCTCCATTCAACATTCTTAACATTGCACATTTTTCACGTCCATTATTCGTCTCAATCTTGCACTTTTGTCGTCGTTATTTTTTGGTTTCTCGAGTCATAATTTTAAAAAAATCTTATTTCTTTACAGATCCGAGATGTAACGTTTATTCGAATTTTCTTATTTGTTTTCTTTTCGAAAAAATTGACTGGAATTCGAACGTTGTGAAAATTCGTTTTTGTTTTCCTTATATTTTTACCAAACGACTGTGGTTTTGGTTTGTCGAAATGATATGAATCTGAATTCCATTCGATCACAATCAAACACTCCGGACGCGTTTTGTCAGAAATTCATACAATGGAAGGCTGTCAAAGTTTGGTGAATTCGTTTTTTTTCTTCAATTTTTCACTTATTTTTTAAATCCCTGTCTCTCGAAAATGAAAAAAAAAAACGCAGAATCATTCATATCGTCTGTCACGAATTCTAGTTTTTTGCTTTCATTTTTAATTTTCGTTTGAAAATTTTTTCAATTCCATATTTCGACCGCGATTTAAAAAATCAATTAATCACGTGACAATAATTTGTAATCTTTGTTATCGTGGGAGACGCAAAAAAAAAGGTTGGTCCCTACCCTGATGCGGAGGCGAGTCATCAGCCATTTGTCGATGTCTCTCATTGCTCTCGTTTATTCACGTTTTATTAATTACGATTATTCGTTTTTTTTTAATTTGTCATCTTTCGATTTCACTGATGTTGGTGCGTTTAATTGTGCGAAAAAAACGTGTGTCGGAGGCTTACATCTATCCCATCGTATATTCCATCGCAATGCCGTATTGGGTTGTGATTTTGGGTATATTTGAGTATGTGTGTGTGATTTAATGAAAGTGTTGATCGTATTCGTGTTTTTGTTTTTGGTAATTATTCTAGAACAAAAAAGTCAACAGTTGTTGTCAGTACTCAAGGAATGAATGAAAGCCCACGCTAGAACTTTTTTTCTCTTTCTCTCTTCATCCAAACTTTTTTTTATCGTGTCGAAAATTCTTCTACGTGAATTTTTTGTTTTCCTGTTTGTTTTTTTTTTTCTAATTTAGGGTGAAAATAAGAACGCGACATGACCGCGTTGGTACCGTTTTTTGTTTTTCGTCGTTGTCGTTAATTTTGATGTTTTCGTTTTCAGATTTTTTTTCGTTTCGTTTTCAAATTTGTTTTCTCCTTCGAAAAACTATCCGCACGGGCTGACAAAGAAAAACAGAATAAACGATCAGTCGATTTTCAAGTATCGTTGGTCCATGCAATTTGGTTTTTTTTAAAACTTTTATTTGCCCCAATTAATTTTTTTTCACTTTAAATTTCTCATCGACTCGACTTTATTTCTCAGCTCGTTCGTTCTCGGTGTGATCCATAATTTTGTTTTTTTATTATCCTTCTAATTTTCCGCAACATATTTACAAAATGAATTTTTTTTTCGAAAATCCGTAACTGAATTATTTTTTTTTTTTTAACTTTTTATTCTCGTTTTTGTCGTTGTGGTTGAAAATCGTCCCTTATTTAAAAAAGATCGCAAGATCAATAATGATGGTCACACCGACGTCAAAGAGAATGATAGTTGCCAAATTTGTTTCAAAATATTTTCATTTCATTCTTTCGATCGTGATAAAAAGAAAATAAAAAAAACTATAGTTTTCGTCTATTTCCTTACCGGCGGTATTCGGTATTGGATTACGAAACAACGACACAACAAAGATGTCCTTGTTCAAAAGAAAACGAAGATACCAAAAAATCGCTTCTCACAACAAAATAGATAAAAATTCATTTTTGTCAGGTTTTTGGGTTACCTAATAAAAATTCTGCACGCTTCCATTTGTTCCTCATTCCTTCTAAGTCGTATCAAACAATAATAAAAAAAAAAATCATGTCGTACATTTGAATGAAAAAAAATGAAAATAAAAATTTTCAAAATTTTGTTTTCTTTCTCAAAATTCATTCTATCCTCAAAACGTCAATTTTTAAAAATGTACAGTCTTCGTTTCGTCGCGTAAAAAAAAAATAAAAAAATATAGATGTGAAAAAAATATATATATAAAATTCCATCAAAAGCTCGAACGACCAATCACCGTGTCTGTGTGTGAGTATCTATGCCGTGTGTATGTGTGTGTGTGTGTTCGTGTACGCGCCATTGTTCTCATGACCGCGCGAGATTTTCAAATTCGCGGACGTCTCATCAACGTGTATACCGATCAATCGATGTGTCATTTGTTCTCAAGTGTTTTATTTTCATTTTTTTCTTGTTGTTGTTTTTTTTTTGTTGTTGTTTTGTTTCCCTTCACAATTTTTGATCTTCTGAATCTCTCCGAATGAATTATTCATTATTCGTTTAGCGAGTCGCGCGCGTGTTAACCTCGATAAATTGTTCAAACACTTCGAATTTTGTTTTTTTTTCAATTTTTAAAATTCTTTTTTTTTCTCAATTATTCCCATAATAATTCTTTATCTTTCGCCATTAAAAACTTTCGCTTATTCTGTATCGGTGTCTCTCAACTATCTCCACATCTTAAAAAATTCATTTAACCTCCATTTGCTAAGTATTGCGAGAACGTAACGGTTATTATTATATTGCAATTAAAAAGGTTTCGTTATTTTATTTTCCTTCTGCATTCCTACGTGTGTTTCTTAAAATTGTTTTTTTTTCTCAATCATAAATTATTTTTTCCTTTCTCTACACTTTCACTCAATTTTTTATTCTTCCCATTATCTCAACTCTCTCTCTCTTTCAATCTTTTTATCTCGAAACGACGCAAAAAGTTTATCATTTTTTTTGTTATTATTCTCCATATCAACGTTTTGTGGTTTTTGCATTATTATTTTTTTTTTGTTCATTTACGTATTCGGAAATAAAAAAATATTTCGCTTATAACGATCACAGGACCTCAGATTACGTCTCAAGCACACAGGACTCTAAACGCATTCGCACACTTTCCGTTTGTTTCTCATTCATTCTCAATGATCAAACGAAAACAAATGACGCGGAAAAAAAAAACGGAAAAGATTTATACATTATTATTAATTTCTGTTTTTTTTTTTTTTCGAGCGGACTAGCGAGCGAGCTTATTGAGCATTTTGATTCGCGAATAAATTCAGACGACAAAAAGATAATACGACGATAAACATCGACGAATCAGTGCAATTGAGCTCGTTCGCTCGTCCCTCCTCAGCCATGCCCTCTCACTCACACCTAATTAATCCTAACCTCATAGACCCTATATTCAATTATTTATAATATTTATATATATATATAATATATATATATGTAGATATATATATATATGTATAATATTTAGCATTTACTTTTTTTATTTTATTATTATTATTATTTATTTTTTTTAATCTCTCTTTAATCATTCACTCGAATGGCATTTACGCCGCCATTCGCGAATCAATAATCCGCGAACGACTTGATCGACACACTCACGCTCGAATCAATCGTCGTCGTCGCCCCAACGACTTCCTCCTTCTTCGTCATATTCTGTATGTATATATAATATATATAATATAACTGTTTGTAATATTTATATTTTTTTTTGTTTGTTTCGTCTTACGTGCTAATAGTTTTCGTGCTACGCCGAGCACAGTTGCGCGCATATTTATATGTGTACGTGATTATTTTTTTTTTTGTGTGTGTGTGTTTGTTTGTATGTGTGCGTGTGTACATTTTGTTTGTGGGTTTTTTCTCATTATCCGAGTTTTACATTTATTGTTTGTTTGTTCTTTATCATTAATTATTTTTTCAAAATCATTTTTAATTCATATGTGCAATTGATAAACTGCGCGCGATGTTTCGTTTAATCGTGATTCCTTATAGTCGTAATCGTGTTTTGTGTACAAGGTTATGTTTTGGGGGGGGGGGGGGGGGGTGGGAATTTGGGATGAGAATATTTATATCGCGGTTTATCATTATTTATTTATTTATTTATTTTATTGTTTGTTTTTTTTAAGGTTAGTTAACCGCCCGCGATTTGTCGTGCGAAACATGCGCGCGCAGTATTTATCCCGTTATCTCATCGACTTAAGAATTTATATTAACATTAAGGGGAAAACTTTTAGTAAGATTGGGGGTAGGGGGTTGTTGTTTGTTTTTTTTCATGATTTTACAATTTCTTCATATATGCATCATCATCCTCGTATTATCGTATCGTTATTGTTTGTATTGTTTTGTCATTTTGTTCGTTTGTTTTTTTTTTTTCAATTAACCGGTCGATAAATTCGGGAATTGGAGCCGTGGAAATATCGCGGATCGCCCGTGAGATCCCCTCAAAATCCACGACGTAATTGTTATCCCCGAAAAAAAAAAACAATCGGCACCATTTTGTTTATTATTACCACGAAGGTGGTTGAATTCGAACGAGAGATCGCCGATTGGTCCGCGGGAGCGCGGTGGCCGCCTAGCGGTGGCGTCCCTGAACCAACGACGTCTCAACGCCAGCTCGAATTATTTCATGACATTATGGCACGTTTCCGGCAATCTCAACGTCCAACGTGACCGTCCCATCGTGAAAAAAAGCCTCGGAACGTGTTTTTTTCTCTCTTTTATTTGTAGAAAAAAAAACCTCGCGGAATCGGCTGTTTCGTTCGAATATTCATCGTCCGGGAATCGATTCGTTCCAGCGCCATCTGGCGGACGTTGATGGGACCGTCTCGCGCGGGACGTTCAAACACCGTACAACGATCTACGCTTAGTTAAATGATTTTTCTGTGTGTTCTTTTTCTTATTTCGTTCCATCAATGACGGAATGTTTTCTCGCTCAAGAAACGTCCGACGTTTCTTTCGCGAGATGTTGACGAACGATTTACGTTTTGTGTTTCCCACCCGAAAAATTTACACGAATTTTCACGAATCTCAGACACTCAACAAACGCTTATTGTACAGTCCAGTTCAGTCGTCTGCATCATGGTTGTTCAACTCATTTCGCGTCGCACTCGCGTAAATTCGTTCGTCGTTAAATGGCGATTTACAGTATTGTCCTTGTTTTTCAAATGTTCGCATCATTAAGATGCAAATCATTTTTGAAATTCGCATCGATAACACGAATTCAATGTTTTTGTAAAGTTTCTTTTTTGTTTTTTTTTTTCGTATCGTACTGCTGAGACAGCGAGTGATTTTCATGTTGACCGCACTTGGACGCATTACCCACGTTAATGAACTGTTTTTTTATTATTATTTTATTTTTTTACGTTGGTTGACTCGTTGATTTTGTTAGTCGACGATGAAAAAAAAAAGTTCGACTTACGCGTTTTCACCGATATTACCACCAACGTTGCTCATTTCGGAAGTTTTGCGTTTGACGCCGCGTTGTTCTTCATGAAGATGTTGATTGCCGGTCGACGAGCCTTGCTGCTCGTTCAACGGTGTCGAACGTTCCTGCTGCATCTGTTGCTGCTGCTGCTGCTGCTGTTGTTGTTGCTGCAGCTGTTGCTGTTGCTGATGCAACTGTTGTTGCTGATGATGCAACTGCTGTCGCTGCTGATGAAACTGTTGCTGCTGCAACTGATGATGCTGTTGCTGCAGCTGATGCTGAAGTTCGCGTTCGACCTGAAGAGCGGTGGCCGACGAAGCGGCGGCGACCGCGGCCGCGGCCGCAGCTGCCGTAGTCGTCGTGTCCGTCTGTTGCGATTGCGTCCAAGGGGTCCACTCGTCTCAGTAGTAACTGAACTTTCATGGTTGCTGATTGTTCTGCTGATTGACAACGTGCTGGAGGGTGAACCCGAGGGCTCGTGGATCACCGTGGAGCCTCAGGGCTTGGGCCAGTCGCTGTTCCTGCAGCTGCAACGCCTCGCCTGACGATGGGATCAGGCTTGCCGTTAGTTTGACGCGTTTGCGAGCCGTCGAGTCGCCGACGTTGCCAGCGCCGCCGCCCCCGTTGCCGTTGCCGTTGCCACCGCCAACACCGCCACCGCTACCACCCCCACCGCCCAGGCCGCCACCCCCACCCGAAGCGAATCTTTCGCTCTGCATGTAGCTGTTAACGAGACCCTCGCCGATACTCGTGGGCGGCGTGCCTCCCGAGGTCGTGCCCGTTCCACCGATCATCAGATTCGTCGACGACGACTTACCTAGATCCGGCGACAGGGTGTCCGGTTGGGTCAGCTGCTGATTGCCGTGATGACCGCCCGTCATTCCCGATGCGGACACACCGCCGCCGTTGTGCTGACCTAAGTGGTGCCTCATGTCGCCCCCCGTCGCTGAACTTGCCGCCGCCACTTGCGAGACCTTGAAACAGGGTTTTCGAGTGTTGGTTTTTATTTGAGAATGAGATTTTTTGGGGTACGAGATTTGGGGGGGAATTTTTTTCTGAAGTTTTGGGGGACGGATTTGTGGGAATGAGATTTGTGTGTTTTTTGGGAGGGATATTGCGAAATGGTCGTAGCGGCCATTTTGTTTTAAGCTGTCGGAGAAGGTTTTGTTGAGGATGTGTGTGACACGTGTGTCCGAAATATCCGGGAAATTTCGAAATTTCGGCTCGCCAACTCCATGTAATTGATTTAATTTATTTATATTAATTTGATAATTTATTTAAGCTTACCGCCAGCCTGAGAGCAGCTTCGGCTTGTGATCTGAACAACGCTTCGGCCTGATGAATCCTGAGTGCCTGTTCTTGTCCGCCACCCTGTCCGACACCCTGTTGTTGTTGTCCAGTTGAACCTTGACCCCCGCCGCTCATGTCGCCATTGTTGCCCATTCTCATTGCCGCCGCTAACGACGCAACGTCCACCGGCGAGAGATTCGGCGAAACCGAGTTTTGCAAACCTGGAAATCAAGGTGACAATTAAGGTCTTGCGAAGGCCAAATATGTCGGGCTTTTAGTGTCACTCTAGCCATCGCAAATTTTGGGATACTTGTCTAAATAGTTGTTGACAAAGAGATATGTACCCGAGGTTGATTGGTATTATTGCATTTGGGCCAAATCCATTGATAAGTTTTGATTTTATGATATTCTGAAGTTTTTCATAAATCAAATTTGTCGCTATAACTTTTGTAAACTTTGACCAATCAAGCTCAAACTTCACAAAAGTATAGAACATTATTTAGTCGTGATGGATATCAAATTTGACGGAGATCGGTTGAATTGTTCGGATTTGACAGAAATTCAAGTTTTTCGATTATAAGCCTCTGCCGATTCAAAAAGCTGCAAGTTGAAACTTGCAATTTGCTTCCTCCGTTTACAAATCTGAACACTTTTTTAGTTCATAAACAGTTTTTCAATTTAAATGATATTCGAATATTGAATACTATGATCGATTAGAAATGAAAATAGCTGCAAGTTGAATCTTGCAATTTGCTTCCTCTGAATTGTAAGTAGTGAACGAAGATTCCTTGATGAGAAAGCCAAAAGATAAATGCTTCCTCCTAGCTCCCTCATTCTTGCTTCCTGATAAAGGAATCTTCGGTCACTACTTACAATTCAGAGGAAGCAAATTGCAAGATTCAACTTGCAGCTTTTCTAATTGCAATTCAAAGTCGTTCAAAGTCGTGTAACTAACAACGATTAAGGGAATAAATAAATAAATAAATAAATAAATAAATAAATAAATAAATAAATAAATAAATAAATAAATAAATAAATAAATAAATATAAAATCCGAAAAACGGAAAACCAAAATCTTGAAGCATGCTTACCCGCTTGAACCGCCGCCGCCATAACCGCCATGCGTTGCTGCTGGGATTGCATGTCGTCGTGGTACTGTTGTGCCGACGCCTGTTGACTTCCGGCTCTCAGCATCTCGCTCAGCTTGTTGCCGCTCGGTCCCGGTGACGCCATGTTGTTATTGTTGTTGTTGTTATTGTTGTTCAGCAGACCGGCGCCTGTGCAAAAATCTACTCTCGTCAGTAAGTCCAAAACAATCATCGTCCGGTCGTTAATAAAAAAAAACAAAACACGAAACTTCAACGTTTATTATTATTATTATTCGGTTTGTTTATCAACAGATTGCCTTCGAGTGTCTGAATTTGTTTTTGTTTTTTTTTGTTTGTTTTGTTCGAGCGGGTTTTCGAGTCTCGTACGAGTGTCTTCTGGGAATTGGGTGGGTCGAGCCACAAGGTCAATATTGATGGCATATTGAATTATGTTTTTTTTTTGCTCACATGAAATTCACAAAAGCTCGCAATGTGTGACAGTTATTGGTAAGTTTATTTTTTGTTGTTATTGTTATTGTTATTGGTTTTGTTTGGTTTTTACTGTTTTTTTTTTATTGAAAAATTCAACGAATCGAGAGCGTACCAGGTTCACTACCGGCCGAAGACAATCTTCCGTTCCCACTACTGCTGTCCGAGTGGGCCGAGGGCGATGGGCACATAGACGGCTGCTGCAAGTTCTGACCTCCTCCCGACTGACTCGTCAAGACACCGAGGCCCGCTCCTGAACATGATTACCGAAAAAGTTGATTGTGAAATCGTCGATGGGAATTAATTCGTAAATTCGTCGAAGAATTTCCATTTTTTAGGATTTTTCGGATTGTACGTGTTGTAAACCGTTAAGGGCACTAATTCCAGAATGTAGCTTCCAATTCGTACATTCAATCAAAATAATAACGAACACTGTGGCAAAAATAGTTTACGAAAAATATGGAAAATAAAAAATTTTCGTTAACGCTTTTGTGGGGATTACATGTTTCTTTAATGGCTACTACAGAATTATTTGGGAACCCTATCATGTACTCAAAACGCCTCTTGACTACTTTTTTTGTTTTCGAACCAATCTTTGTCAAACGGATTTTTTTCCCAGAAAATCAGAACATGGTCAACAACTCACCTAAACTGGATCCGGCTATGAGTTCGCGTTCTCTTCTTTCCGCGGCTGCCCGGCTCAAAACGTATTGAGCGGCAAACTGATGTTTGGGATCCATTCTCATGTGTTCCATGTGGCTCAACAAACCTGATCGTGATGCATAACAAACATTGTCAATGTCAATGAAAATTGGATTATGGTTAGGTTTTTTTCTTTTAATTTTTGTTATTCTTCGAACGAACGAAGACGATTGACTTACCACTCTCGTGAGTGAAAACGGCTTGACAAACCGAACACGGCCACATTCTCAGACTCGAGCTCAACTGGCTGGTCTCCGGATGGCAGGCAAGATGTTTTCGCAAACTTCCCTCGTTAACGTAGTGCTTCCCGCAAACGGGACACGGATGATTGGCGGTCCTTCGTTTCGCTAGGTACACCCCGGCAACGGAGGTTGTGCAGTCAGCGGGGGGAACAATAGGGCGACACAAGGTCGAAGGTCAATGCCAAGCAGGATAAGCGATACCCCAAAGTGTACCAAACCAAAGCTTATTCTAACAATATTCCATTTGATTTCGTTTTTTTATCATTCGCACTTTGTCGATCATCCATCACCGTGTTTCACGCGGATAGGGGTTGAAATTCAGAACGGTCAATGTACAGCACGGCCGAAATTCAGAACGGTGAATGTGCAGAACGGCCGAAATTCAGAACGTGCAATTCTTTGAACTCCAATGTTTCGATTGTGGAAAAATTCTGAACGCCTATCAGACGCTGAGGTTCTCCACATTGCCCCGACTTTAGAGCTTTCCCACGGGTAAAATATCAATTTTAGATCGATGCCGCGGTAGACTTTTTTGTAGGACATTTAATTGTCTCGAATTTTGTATATACATGTTCTGAATTCAGTCCCTTCGAAGCATTGCGCGTTCCGAATTTTGGTTGTTCTGAACATTGATCGTTCTGAATTTCAAACCCTACCCGTTCACGCCTTTCATCACATTGATCCGCGCATCGAACGAATTGCGATGGACCAAAATGATCCGGCTCCGCAAAATTCATCATACGTTCTGAACCCGATCAACGACCCTAAATCTCGTGACGTACTGACAGAGCTGCTGAAATTCATGATCACGGATTCTTGATTTGCAATTCCGATTCCATCGACGGTCAGTTAACAATTTAAGTTCTAACGAACGACAGTTGAACTCTTAACCGAGGTGCTTTATTTGCTCCGACAGTGAGTCACGAGATCCAAGGTCACACAATAATTTGAGACGACAGGTGGATCGAAATCGATACCCAGAAACCATCAAGCTTATCCCAACACGTTGATGACGTGCTTTTGTGTGCGTGTGTTTGTCAGTGTTTGTGAATTAGTATTGATGAGGGTTCGATTATATTTTATAGTGTTTTTTCAACCCAAATAATTACAAAAAAATGGAACCATTCGAAAGGAGTTAACTCTACAATTTTTGTACTACGTTGAAGAGTTGAGAATATTTTTGAAATGTTTTACATGTTGATCTGCCTTACCGATCGGCATTGTCAAATATGATAAATTTTCAGAAATAGACATGAGAATTGTTAAATTATTAGTAGAAAGAGAGAGTCCCAAAGTGAGTTGAATGATAATGTTTCTAAATACTCGTTAGGTTATCACATAATCGTAATAATTATGGAATGATTGTTGGAACCAATAACAACATTCACGAAGATGTGTCTTTGAAAAATGCCCGCACCAAAGCGTACATCCGGGATATTAACAATACAACACGATTTTGTTCAACAATATTTCGTTGTCGTAAAAATTATATTATTCATCGAAGTTCGTCGATTGACTGGCCTATTTTTTTTTATATACCACAATATTCGAACATTACTTTCATCAAACATATTTTTCCACTATTGTTTTCGTTGATACGAAATTCTTACACGTGTATTCATTACGTTCGTCCTCCATTTGCCCTTCAGCTCACAGTCTTCAATGTGATATTCAGCATGATCCCAATTTCATAGCAAGATTCTATTAGTTCGACGAACAAGCCACAACAACCCAATGAATACAAAAGCCTAGTCTTAGTTCAGAGCCCAGTCGATCAATGTCAATAACCCAAAACAACATTGAAGACCTTGAGCTGGAATTGACGAATTCGTGGAAATAAACAACAACAAAAACATTGTTCGTCGAAACGATTGTAGAGGTCGAGAAAGGTCGTTGATGTTTTTTGGTCTACTTACTGGCAACTCCCGACGCATTGGGATCCTTGTGGGTGTGCTTCATGTGTTCCATGAGAGCCTCCGGTCCGAGGAAGAGCTTGTGACAGACCGGACAGCTCGTGGCGTTCGGGCCGCCGATGAGGGCGGCGTGTTGCTGGAACACAACACGCTGTTGCAACTCCTTTTTTTTTGCGTTTCGATTCGCAGTTTGACGGAAGACCAATGCGCAGACGAAGAGGATTCGGACGCCAAGCCGTGGGGTTGCGGTAGCGGTAGTGGTAGTGGTAGTAGGTGGTAGTAGAACCGCGCGTCAAGGCACAATAACGTGTGCGTGGTAGTAGAGGTAGCCGACCCAGAGATAACACCGAGGACCCCCGACAGATTGTTTTGTGTGTGCGTACCAGAAGCGGGCAGGATACAGGCAGGCACAGAACAGAACGATAATATTACCAGTGAGAGTCAACGCACCAATTGATTAATCTTGTTGTTGCTTATAAATTTCTTTTTTTCAACAAACAAAATATACATATTTTATTATTTTGATTTTCAAATGTTTCCGAGGATGAAAAAAAAAACCCACGGCCACCATGTTATGAACCTACGACTTGCTTATGCAATGGAATTGAGGTGGGGAAAATGAATTTTGGACATGATTTTTTGGGGAATTTTGGTAATTTGGATTTTTGGATTTTTGTTGTTGTTGGAAAATTATAATTTTGAGGAATTTTTGGGGACATTGAGCTTTTGATATTTTTTTCTTTCAAAATTAGTGGTTCCATAAAATTTTGCGAAACTGACATCATGAGATTTTTTTGAAAAACTACGGTTTTCAGGCAATTTTTGAAAATTGAGCTTTTGATTTATTTTTTCTAATCAGAGCTTACAGAAAATTTTGCGAAATTGAACTTTTGAGATTTTTTTGAAAGTTAGTGTTTTTAGGCGATTTCGGAAAATTGAGCTTTTGATTATTTTTTCGAAAATTGGGGTTTTCAGAAAATTTTGCGAAAGAGCTTTCGAGATTTTTTCGAAAAATCGGGTTTTCAGGTAATTTTGGAAAATTGAGCTTTTAGAGCTTTTTAAAAGAACTAGACTTTTTATAAAATTTTGGGAAATTGATCTTTCGAGATTTTTCTTGCAAATTACGGTTTTCAGGAAATTTTCAGAAATCGAGTTTTTGCGTTTTTTTTAAAGACCATTTGTGGGCAATGAATGGGAACTGAATGTTGAATTGAATCAATGTTTTTTAAACGGGTTTTTCGGCGTTTCGATCGCAAAGTTATGTTACCGATAGATTTTTTTTTCAATTACAAGGTCATCGTATTTATACATGTATACGTATATTCGACAACGTTCGAATGAGGAAGTGCAGATTTCCTCTCAAACACACCAGGTCGAGGTAACCGGTTGTCAGACAAACTTTGTTTTTGTCTTTTTTTCATTCGATCAAAGTTACTCGAGCGCGCGGTCATTGGCGGTTGCTGTATGTTTTTTTTATCTCCTTTTTTCATTTTTATTCAGTTATTTATTTCTGTTTTCTTTTCGATCTCCACTGGTGTTCGAGAACTCGACCACCGTCCGAAAGACCTTGCGATCGACCGCGTCGTTGTGCATCGGGATTATCAGGTCGAGGCTGAGGCGTTGGATTTGGAAACGGAAGTGTATGTGGGCATCGTGATAATCATGTACAATTTTTTTTTTATTTAAACATTTTTTTTTTCGCAATCTGCTGCCAATTTTTTTTTCTTACCAATGGCCTGATTATCATTATTATTCCTACGCAAATTCGACGTCCTTCACTCACAATTCATAATCGTTATCCCATTGTTTGATTCGAAAGCAAATTACTGGATTAAACGTCGGTGGTGGGTTGCTCGACGATCGAAATAAAAAAAAACCAAAACCATTTACAAAACCGAGTAAATGATCAGTTAAAAAAAAAAAAAACAAAAATAACAAGAAACAAATCTACATCAAAGTTCGAGGCTGTAAGCAAGCAACTGGGGTCAAGGAACCAGACCGTCAAAGATACACAGCGAAAAACAAAAAGGTTGTAAAAAAAAAAATAAAACATCCAACAAAAAAATTCACGAAACCCAAACCGGATTAGCGCTGGAGTCGCAACGTGTCCTAGGTCAAGAAACGTTTTCAGCAAAGAAACCTGGTAACCCAAACGCGAGCCCACGATGATGCCAAGTCAAGTAAAAAAAAAAAAAAAAAACAAAAAGAAAAAAAGGGGTAAAAAAAGAGGAAGAAAGCACGACGAGAGCGACGTGGAAAAGGCTAAAACCAGACTCTCCAAACGGCAATGACCCCAAACGTTTCTTTTTTTTATTTCCCCAGCTTCGATGTTTCTGTTTCGCCATCTTTCTTTCCGAGCTACCCCTTTCTCTCCCCTTCGCCTTCCACTCCCAATGCTTATCCCCCGCTCGCATCAACTAAGCTGAATTCGTTTTTTTTTTTTTAACTTCTCGCTCTCCCATCTCCAACCAACCTCAGACGTTCTTATTTTCTCGCAATTTATTTTTTTCCTTCCCTCCCTCAACGCGTTTCGCCATCCTCAACGTTCTCTCCTCTCTCTCTCGTCACTTCTTCATCGTCTTATCACCGTCGTCTTCGGTTCCCGTTTCTTTTCCCTTTTTTTTCCCCATCTTCTCCTCGCCGGGTTTCTTCATTTTTTCTCTCTCTCTTCTTGGGGCGTCGTTGGGTTGTGCCGGGGGACACCCGGACCTGGGGCAACCGGTGCCGCGTTGAGAAGGGAGCGGCCATCCCGCGCGCAGACTTCACGAGATTCAATGCGCTCAACACAAAAATTTTAACCGAGCCTTCTTCTTTGCTTCTTGCGGTTCTTTCTTTATCTCCGGGTTCGGCGGAGCTATTTTCCCTTCGTCCCCGCACAATCTTATTCCCCTCCCCCCCCCCCCGAAAGATAGAAGAGCAACCCAGGCCTCGGGTAACACACACAGCTTGCGAGTTATTCTTGGAGTTGGGTTAGTTCGTTGGTTCTCGGTTGGTTATTCGCAACAAGAGTCGAAGGAAGAGAGTCAGAGAGAGAGAGAGAGAAAGAAAGAAAAAGATCCGAGAGTACCAAGCAGAGCGCGTACCTCTCTCGGTTCAGCCGAAGGTTCGACGCCCCGACCTGGCCCAACTGGGGAAAAAACCGGTTTCTTCGCTCGCGCTTATCCTTTTTTTTGCCGGTCGGACGACGCGGTTTTTGCTCGCGGGCGCCCGCGCACTGGCGACCGACCGGGCATATTCACCGTCGGCACCAACATTCTGCCTGGTATAAAAACATTCGAGAAACTAAAGAAGGCGCTCTCCCTTAGTTCTTTCTTCGTCGCGTCCTGAGCCCGGCGGACCGTTTGCCTCTTCTCCGTCCGGCTCGGCAGACTTCTTCGGGTTTGGATGCTGGATGACGGTTTTGCCGGTCGACGCCATTGGGATACCCTGCGTGGGCGACTCCAGCACCGACCAACGACTTTATGACTGGAGCCGAGCAGATTCATCACCGTGAATAGCGTCTGCCCGGAGGTCCGTGTCCTCGGTCGGACCATCGAGAATCAGAGACGGTCCTCTGGATCGTCCATGACGACACCCCATTGGAATTTAACTTGGATCTTGTCCTGGGTATCGATGATGCATTGACCATTCTGGTCTTGAAGCCAGAAAAGTTGCTGGAATTGAAGGTTGATTGGAACTGGGCGCTAAACCTAAAACATGGACTCTATAAGGCGTCACCCTAACAACCGTCTTTCCAGATTCAATCTTCAATCGGTGATAAGTTGGTTTGGTTCCTGGGTGAAGCATGAATCAATCATGGAAACTTTAGAGGCAACTGTTGCGAATTGCCTGCAGTCTTACTGACCCCCCTACAATTCGGCAATTGTCCGCCCAACAGTTTCATTCCTCTTCTAAGGCCAAAATGATGATCCTCGTCGAGGATCACAATATTCCTCATCACACTGGCTTATCCCAACAACCCACTGCCAATTTCTTGATCGTGCAAAAAGCTGTGAACCATCGTTGCCAACTTCAGAGTTCAGGTTTCCGTAACCATGATCATCATCGTTCATCGAAAAATCAATGGGAAACTAACGAGAGCCAGAACGAGGTAGTTAATAGTTACCAATACTCCGTTTAGTCGGTTAGATCGTGCGTGTTACCGCGTTGCACGCGGGAGGGTATTTCGTCACCCTCTTTCCCGTGGTGAACGAGGGATGGAAGACGATTATGGGGTCGCGGGGTAGAATGGGGGCACGAAAGGAGCCCTTTAGCGCTTGGAAAGCCTGTTCCGGGCTGGGGGCCCCCCGCATTTCCGCAATCGTTCAAACTCCTAGAGGGTCCCGGCTTATAGAGGTAGGTATGTATCCTCCGGCTTGTTTGCCGTAAGTCACCGGGTCTTCGCCCACAACTTGGAACAGCCGAGACGAACGAGGAAACTGGGGGGAGTGGCGTAAAAAGGAAGTGGGTGTGAGCGAATGCGTAGCTATCCGTGACGACGATGAACCATCGGGCTAGTGTGCCTAACAACACACACGCATACGGGAGAATCCACCGATTCCGATGTTTCTCATTCCGCCATGTTGTTGCCGAATGGGTTGTCACGATTCTCACGAGCAATCATCGAGTCTTCGGTGAATCGTTGATGGGGGGGTCTGATTGATGTGGATTTTGGATCATCCTAGACGTTTGATCGAACTCAAACTAGGGTCTGTAGTCAGCAATTTTGTTTTGATTCCTAATGGCGGATTATTGTTGGATTTGGAAAGGCTTTGCAGGACAAAAGTTCTGCAGGCAAGAAGTTACTGAATAAGCTGAGTGGGGGCGGCAGACTTTTGAGGATCAACGAGTGTCCGAGCGGTTGTTTGATTTCGCGTCAAGGTCGAATGTAAGCTTCTTGTGTAGCGACCACCGGGCGGACTAAGGTCCGCCGTCAAGGACGCACGGTTGGGACGGTGTTCGGTTTGACGAGGACTCAGTGGGTCCCCGGGGGTTCTGAGCCTTCGGCGCGAAAAAAAGAGGGAAAGGGAACGAATAACAGGTAGAAGAGGCGAGATTGTGAGGGTCGGGACGCAAGGGACGAAGGAGGGGGGGGGGGAGGGACAGGCACTCAACCCTGGAGTTCCTGGACGATGGGGGCAAGGCAAACGAGTTTTGGGGCGTTGAGCGAAACGGGGTCAACACTCGTGCGTTCAAGGAACCGAACCGGGCTCACAGACACGCCTTCCCGACAAACTGAGGTCGTACTGAATTGACAAACAATTCGGTTTCTTATTTTTTTTCTTCTTTTCTTGCTAACGTGGACCCAACGACATTGACTTGCCAGTTGGTTCTCGACCGATATCACGGATTTCTTCTTATTTACATTTTCATTTAGCTGTCTCACTATTTTTGTTTTTGTTTTTGTTTTTTTTTCTTCATTTCTCTCGCTGTCTTACGTTCCTGGAACTTCAGAACTAATTTTGTTTTGATGGTCGTTTCAGGAATCAGTCGGTCAATTCTCGACAAGTCCGACGATGAAACAATTTTTCTACGAAACAAACAATTCCAGTCGTTTTTCAATTGAGAGGTGTCGAGAAAAAAAAATAATAACAACGTCGAATCTTCGCCATTTTTTATTTCATCATCTCTCCGCGAAAATTGTTGCTCCCAAGGACAAACGACGAGCGGCAGTAATTTCTTTGGCTCACCTACCATCGCTGATTTTTTTATCTTCCTTCTCTTTTCTTTGTGCGCTTCTTGACTGTTGTTGATTTTTTTTCTCATATACACATATATATATATATGTACACAAGTCGCTTGGCACGTTCATTCTTTCTTTCTCTTTCCCGCGTGATTTCTTCTTGCGTGTAGTTTTATTTATTTACTTCTTTTTTTTTTCGTCGTGTTTCCAAGTCTTCTTCTTCGGTTTCTTCGAGGCCACGAGACTCTGGGGCAGACAACCTTCGGCCCGGGATACTGCTCGGTTTGCTACTCGTCGTATACACCGACTTGCCCCCTTCCCTTCTCACTCTCCCCCTGCCCCCCTTCGCCCCTGCCCCCCTTGCCGAACCCTTTCCTCTTTTTCGTACCGCATGCCGTTCCCACCGGCACTTCGGGCAAAGTCTTTTCTTTCACTCGTGTTTTTTTTTCCTTCGCTCGCTTCCACGTCCATCTTTTTTTCCTCTTTTTTTTTTCTTCTCTCTCTTTTTTTTCGCCTCTTCAGATAAATCTTGCTCGTTCGTTTCGCTTTCTTTGCCTCGAACCAACGGGTCTGATACTACTATTGGGGCTTGAACGGCTTTGCCACGAGCATCGATACTTTGGCGCCCAACATAATCCACACAACCCCCGATCCCAAAACCACCCCCCCACCCTTTTGCTCTTTGTTCAATCGCAAAAACATTAACGAAAACGATGAGGTTTGAACGAAATATATTCATTCGAACGAACGAATGCCTTTCATTAACGATTTCAGACTCGATTCAACCGGCCACCCCTTTCGCTTTTTTTTCTTTTTTGTATCCTTATTTTTCGTTTGTTTGTTCGTTTGTTTGTTTGTTTTTTTTGTCTTGTTTTGCAGCGGTTCTTTTATGAACCTCCACGGACTGTTTGGAGGATTTTGGGGTAATCGTCGGATCAGACGAGGTTGAATTTGAATGGGGGGGCCTTTTGGAGAATAAATTTAACGTCGGTGATTTCGGGGGAGGATTTCGATGGATAAACGATTCGAACTTTCGTTGCAACGCGTTGCATAGTTTGTGAGAAGATGTGGAGGAACGAAAAAAATATTAACACAGACGAGCAAAAAATAAAACGATGGATGAAAAAAAAAAAAAAAAAAAACAAAAAACGTGTTTGAGCATAGAAGTAATAGGGGATGATCGCGACGCCAACCCCCATGATTATAGCCACCCTGCTATCGCCTCACTGTGAGAACGGAAAGTTTTGTTGCGTCGTTGGGATGCGCGTCGGTGGATATGGTCGAATGAAAAAAAAGGAGAAAAAAAAAGTAGAGAAAAAAAAATGCTACATGGGGGTGAAAAAAAAAAAAAAGAAAAATGAGACGGGTGATAGATTGAACACGGGGATAGGCGTTGTGTGTTTAAAATATGTAGAACCAAGGGGGTGGTTGGGGTGTGTCCCGAATTTAACAATGAAGCAGGGGTGTGAAGAAAAAGTTTAAAAAAAATGTAAAAAAAAAACGTGTCGACAAGCCTGGACCGGTTGGATGTGGAATTACCGAATGATTTTATTATCAACCCTCGACGATCCCTCTTCGTGTATTTTTCGCGAAGTAAAAAAAAACGGGGGAGACGGAGGGCATGAATAGAAAAGAGAAAAACAGAAAGGATCAAAGTGACGATGGATGAAGAAATGAATTTGTCAAAATGCAAACGCGTGAGGACGACGGAAGAAAATTATTATTTCACACTATTGTCGTTTTGAGATTTAGACGGAAAACAAAAAAAATCAATTAATTCGCGCCGCTCTGTTAATTGAGTATTTTATTATTATTTTTTTATTTTTTAAAACTTTTTATTGTTATTTCTTTTTTAATCGTTTGGTGTTGGACATTTTTTTACGTGTTTGACAAGAACTTTGTGAAGAATGAGAGGTAACCCTCATTCGAAATTGAATTGTTTATACGAAAATGATTTAAACATTTTTTTTGTGGATTTAAGATCGAGGAATTAAATTTTTTTTATTAACTTAACTATTTGCATATGCACAAAAACGAAAAAAAAAAGAACAAAAAAACGATTGTCCCAATTTCCTATTTTCATACAAGGTCAAAAAAAAAAAAAAAAAAAAAAAAAAAGATCACCCTGGACAGTCGCCAATGTGTCGTCACCCTTAATTTCCGTTTTCGCGTAACAAAGTAAGTCACGTGAGATGCGAACGTCAACTAATAACCGAATTAACCCCCCCACCCCTCCCACTCCAACTCGAACCCTGTCGCGAAATCGTGAATCTCGACATTCGCAACTAAAACGACTCACGAATAGCGAAAAACAAGATAAATAAAATTAATGATGAAAAAGACGACAAAACCGGGTCATCGACGTAATAAAAATAATAATGACAATAATTATGATCACGCGAATAGAACTATGTAACCGGTATCGCGTTGTCTTAACGTTTAGCAAACATGAGTTTGCTTACCGACAAAAATGTAGACGGGACAAAATCGGTTCGGCGCCAACGCAGTTGCTGAGAAAGAGAGAGAGAGAAAAAAAGAGAGAGAGAGAGAGAGAGAGAGAGAGAGAGAGAGAGAGAGAGAGAGAGAGAGAGAGAGAGAGAGAGAGAGAGAGAGAGAGCGAGAAGATTGTCGGGAGGGGGGTAATCGGAGTCGGATTAAAAATAAATTTAAGCCTCTAACGAGTTTTTACCCGAGTACTCGACTCTAGACAGTATCTTGGCTGCCAGAACGAATTAAAACAACGTAATAAGATTTTACAACCGATGCTGCTTCGTCTCATCGAGCAAAAAAAAAAAAAACCGACGAAAAAAAATAACGAAAATTAAAAAAAAAAAATTATTTCTACTCCAAATTCAAACTAGCACAAAAAAAAAATTGATTGAACGAAAAAATGAAATTTACCAGGCAAATATCAGATAAGTGAACTGCTGTTTTGATATTGGGCATTTTTTTTCAGTGTTCAGTACATTAATTTCAAAGAAGCTACAATGAAATTGAAAAACTGGTGGCATTTTTTTTTTTAAATGTCACTTCGAGATAAATGCGTTCAAAGTTTGACAAAGTTTTCGCTGCCGAGGGCATCGAGATACACGCATGTGGATCAAATGAGTTGTGGAAAACAATTTTGAACCGATTCAAACTTTCCTTTTTTTTTAATGAAAGCTTATGACATTTCACACGTAAGTAATAATACAGGTTTCATGGAAACGAGGCTGAATTTTCGTTTATTTATCAACAAAATTAGAAAATAAGAAGGCCGAAGAAGCTCGACGGGACATTAATTAATTTTTATTACGCGACGTAATTTTTTTAATTCCTCAATGAGATCTCCAGAAAATACTTTTAAATATTTCTTCTTTTCGAAAATGCAAAAACAACTAAAATAATCGATTTTTCGCTATATATGTGCCCTTAAGAGAAAAAAAAAGAAAAGTAAAAAAAAAAATCCCGTGAATAATTAATTGGGACAACAGAGCGAGAGTCCGGCGAACGATCGATTCACGAACAAGATATATATATATATATATATCACGTTCACAGTGTAAAGCACGCGCGTAGTACGCGAAGAATCCTTTCTGACCCATTATAATATTGTATTCCCAACCCCCCTCCCCCCACCCCTATTCGAAACCTCACTCTCAACCCTTTTACAATTCCACTCTCGTATCGTATTGTCTTTCCTTGTGGGATTATAATGTTTCTCGGACACGCTAACCATTTTTCGCTTTGTATACGGCAAAACTCTTTCTTTTACGGTCAAACATTTTGTTAGAATTTTCTCACGTGAATTAACGTTTTTATTATCATTGTTATTCAAATTCAAGTTTTATTTCTTTTATCTATTTCATTCAAATTCCAATTTTATTTATTTTATTTATTTTATTTATTTTATTTATTTTATTTATTTTATTTATTTTATTTATTTTATTTATTTTATTTATTTTATTTATTTTATTTATTTTATTTATTTTATTTATTTTATTTATTTTATTTATTTTATTTATTTTATTTATTTTATTTATTTTATTTATTTTATTTATTTTATTTATTTTATTTATTTTATTTATTTTATTTATTTTATTTATTATTCTCGAAAAAAATGTGTGTATGTTTTTTTTTCCATTTTTAAAGTTTTATCATTTATCACTCGAGATTCGGACGAACTGTACTAGAGGACAATTTGTTTCGTGAAAATTCGAGTGAAAACGAGAAGTGAGAAAATCCGAAAATACGATTATTTCCGGGTAACCTTAAAGAAGGACCATCACGTTTTGTTTCGTCGTATTATCATTATTATTATTACACGACGTCGCCTCTCGACCCCCTCGACCAATTCGGGATCCATAGTTTGTTTTTTTTTTCGTCGTTTTTCAACAAATTTCTAGGTGACAACTGTGTCTCGAGTCGAGAATCTCCGGTGGACGACGAACATGCAAACAAACCTGGACCCAAGATTTTCGCGTCTTCACGGTTTTAATTGGCGCGACGAGAGCTCGTTGGAAAAGCGGGGATGACTAAAAAAAATTGGATTGAAATTAAAAAATAAAACAAAAAGAGGGAAGAAAATAAATTCGAGATTTGGATGGAAGAAGATTGAGCGACGAGAAATCCGGAGAGGGGAGAGCGAAAGGGTTGACAACGTCGACACTTCAGTGCGATGCAACTCTCGACAGATGTCTTCCCACGTTTTTATAATTAGAAAGAAAAAGAAACGCATTATTTCGTTTTTTTTTCTTTTTTTTCAATTTTTTTTCTTCGTCTTTAATACTCGGGACATGTGTTCGACGGTGAAAGGGTTGAAATGATTCTTCAACGGTGAATCGACGGTGATCGTAATTCTTCCGACACGTAACCTCGTCTTCATTATCCGCAAGAAGAATTGTTTGATGGGAAAAAAAATTGGAAAAAAAAATATTGTAAAGTAGGAAAGAGCCCCCCCCCCCCCTTCCCTCCCCCCTTCGACCCTCGTGGAGAGTCGAGATTCCGGGGCTGGCCGGTGGAGTTCGTTGGATCTATTGTTACGAGGGGTGAATTTCATTACGTCCCCGGGCCTCCAGGCGATCTTCTTCTTCATCGTCTTAACATACATTTTTTTCTATTCTTTTTTCGTTTTTTTTTGTTTTGTTTCGTTCTTTCATTTCACATTTTTTATTTTGTTCGATTCGAAGAGTTCGTTGGTGAAGTTGCAGCACGGATTCTCAGCGTTGTTGATCGTGTGACAAAAGTTTTTTTTTTTTTTCGAAGTTGAAATTTTCAACGATTTGTTTTTTTCTTCCTCTTCTTGATTATTTTTTTTTTTCAAGGGACGATTCTTTTTTGATTGTTGTAATTGGTCTGGTTGATTTTTGGGGAATTATCGAGCGATTAGGTCGATGGGTTGATTTTGGTTGCGATTGTTTTTTTTTTTTGGGAGATGATATTTGATGGTCGATATTGCATTTTGTTTTTCCTTGTTTATTTTTTTTTGTTTTTTTTTTCTTATTCTCGAGTCGATAAATTTGTGGCTATTGTTAGCTGCTTGGCCTCGAACGAATTGCCAGAGAGGAAGAGAGGAAGAGAGAGAGAGAGAGAGAGAAAGAGAGAGAATGATCCAAGGCTGACGGTTTCATAGAAATATATGTATTTTTATTCGACCCGAGATGTAATCGAATTTTCGCGAGAAAGTTTTTTCATCATCGAGTTTGATGTGTCTATATACATTGAATCGGACGGAAAAACGATTTTCTCGGGATTTTCGTTCGTTTTGCTCGTGGGATCGTGTCGTGAATCGAAACTTCTATTTTCAGTCACTGACGACGAGTTTATTTTCTCGGTCTCTCGTCGGCCACTCGGTCGAACCAAGTCGAATCACGAGAGCGAGACCAAAAAAAAAAAAAAAAAAAAAAAACGAAAAGGAAAGAAAAAATTACGAAATAAAGAAGACGGTCGAATTTTCGTTCGATCGTGCGGAAGACGATTTATTCAGCTGACAGCGACGACCGAAATACATCGACGAAGCGCGCGGAAAATTGTACGAATATCGACAAAATGGAAATTAAAAAAAAAAAAAAAAAAAATGAAAAAAACGAAAAAAAAGAAGATTGTCGAATTTCGATCGTGATTTATTCAGCTTCGAAGGATTCAATTCAGACGACGCATCGACAATATCCACAGAATGAAAAAATTCGAGATAAAAAAAGGAAGAAAATTTGAATTTTGAATAATGGACTTTTTTTCTATAAATTCGGGGGAATAAAATGATAAGAATGAAATTAAATTCGAAGCAAGCACTACCCACCACCTCGTTTTCCTTAATCCCATCTTCTTTACCGGTTAATCAATTCTCAGTAATGCTAATATGAATTTTTTTTTTTGGGATAATTGTTATTAATTTTTTTTTTTTATTCCTCCGTTTTCCGATTTTTCGGACGGAGGTTGATAAATAGAGTGAGATTTTTTGGACGTCGGATTTTTCGGTACATACATGACTGACCTTCGACGTGTGGGTCCGGAGGCTGGATTCCGTGGCAAAGCCCTTTCCGCATATGTTACAGTGGAAGGGCCGATTCTTCGCTCTTTCCACCTGCGCGTCGTGGTTTCTCAGGTGTTGCTGTAGATTCGACAGCTGGATGAAGGCACGCCCGCACTCGGGTAGGTGGCACTTGTACGGTCGTTCACCTGGAACCCAAAATTACACAACGATGGGGTCATAAAAAAAGGGTTGAACGCGAACGAATGATAAAAAATATTCAATTCGAAAAAGAAAATAAAAATTGAAAAAAATAACAAAAAAATAAAAAACAAATAAAAAATCAATTATTCAAAAGGGTCATCGTCCCACGTTTTTTAAACCCTAAATACCGACAAATTTTTACATCCACATTTGTTCGAAACGAATAAATTACGAAATTATAATAAGACCGTTATGTTTTTTGTGACTGTTGTTGGGGGTTTTTTTTTTTTTCCATCGTTCGAAATATTTTCCAACAATATTTCATCCGAAGGATATCTCGATCGTATAATTTCGAGATCCCTCCCTGAGGGTCGAAAAAAAGAAAACAAAATCCAATTTGTTCGCAGTTTTATTTTTGTCGTTTATTTAATTTGTTTTTCTTTTTTTTTGTTTTTTGTTGTTTTTTTTTTTAATTCGGAAGGGCTATCTGATCGAAGAATGTGTACGTCGACTGCGAAAGCCCTCGGGCGTCGGTGTTGGATGAAAAAAAAAAAGTTTGACTCGAATTGATGGGATTTATCGGAGAGATAATAACGACGACGTAGATTACCCGTATCGAAGAATTTAAATGACGTCGGTTCAAATCCTGTTTTTTCGATTTTTTTTTATCATATGTAAATTTTTGCAATTTTTTCACCGACTGAGAAGCTGAAGAAAACAAAAGAAGAAGCGAGTGCTTGATTCTTAATCATGCAGAAGTTTCGAATGGGCTTTTGATTGCGAACAAATTCCGATTTATCGATTTTTTTATTCCTACTTAATTTGTTGAAAATTTCTTTACCGACCGAGAGGCTAAGGGAAAAAAATAAACCAACTTTTTGATTATTGATTACGTCTTTGTTCCGAGTGCTCTTCCGAATTCGAACGATTTCACGTGATTTTTGCGGATTTTGAATAATTTCTGATTATTCAAAATCAGAATTCTTTGTATCAGAATTATCATTATGTGTGATTGTTCAATTTTGTGGTTGTTAATGATTTACGACTATTTAAAATCAGGATTATTGATTTCAGAATTATTATGATATCTGATAGTTTAATTTCTGATTTTGAATAATTTCTGATTGTTCAAAATCAGAATCATTCATTTCAGAATTATCATCGAATCTGATTGTTGAATTTCTGATTTTTGAATAATTTCTGATTATCCCAAATCAGAATAATTCATTTCAGAATTATTATCACATATAATTGTTTAATTTCTGATTTCGAATAATTTATGATTATTCAAAATCAGATCCATTAATTTCAGAATTATTATCATATTTGATTGTTTAATTTCTGATTTCGAATAATTTATGATTATTCAAAATCAGAATAATTCATTTCAGAATTATTATCACATCTAATTGTTTAATTTCTGATTTCGAATAATTTATGATTATTCAAAATCAGAATCATTAATTTCACAATTATTATCGTATCTGATTTTGAATAATAATGACTTTAATGTCTGATTTTGAATAATAATGACTTTAATGTCTGATTTTGAATAATAATGACTAAACAAAAATTCTCGAACAATTTATTCCTAATGTCACGTGATAGGAATTTTTTTTTCTTCCTAATTCGATTTTAACGAATTTTTCATGTGATTCCTCGTGTTTACATCAGAGAACGTGTGTCGAAAATGATTTCCCGAGTAAACACACCCCCGTTTGCGTACCGTCATTAAAAGAAAATTTTATAGTCTATACTTTTCCACATGGAAACAATCATCCCCGTATGTTTTTTTTTCCCATTCTAGATTCAATTAAAAACGTATTAAAAATGGGTTATAAACCCACACGCTAGTCCATCATCGGTAAAATAATACGTACACACACGACTATGGGGTCTGGTGCTCGTCCAACGAGTCGTTGATTGACCGTCTCGCATTCTTATTCCCTCCAAACCCTCCGCCCTCTCCAAACGCCCTAATTACACCCTTAAAAAATTCATCCCCGCGCTATGTTGCACGCGAAAACATTCATCCCTGTCGATGTAAAAATCTATAATCGTTGTTTCTACGTTTTTCCCCGCGAAAAATCGTCTCTCCGGGGGTGAAAACATCCCCTGTTGCGTCTCACAAGTATTCGTTCTTACATCAAATCGATATTACAATCGTTCGACCATTATCCTTGCATCACCACAATTTTTAGCCATCGACGAAACACGTTATCTCCACAAAAGGGTTAACGGAAACTTTTTATTTTCCATATTTTTCTTTCTTTGAATTTATAGTTTAGAAATAATTAGAGGAGGAGGACTTTGAAAGCGAATATCTCGAGACTGAAGGGTTGAAATGAAAAATTTCTCGGAACATTTTAAATTGCATTTGAGGAGACCTATCAAAAGACACCTCACTCGATGGGGTGAGCAAAAAAAAATTCGAGTTCACTTTTTAATCTGTGTGAAGAAGGTTAATTTTTTTTCTCCTTGTATAATTCGAAGGAATCCGAAATTTTACTCGAATAACCAAAAAAAGTGAATAAAACAAATTTTATTTTCACGAGAATAATTTAAAACATTTGAATAACTAATTCGTTGTGCGAATAATTGAGAATAATCTCAACCCCTAAGCGGTCAACGACCCGACCCATGAGAAGACGCCCTTTCACCCCGCCAAACATATACTACGCTCTACCTGATTACGCAATCACCCCGCAAAAACAAAACATCTCCATAATAACGTGTAAATGTATTTTTAACAATAAAATGTATTTTAAATATTTTTCAAAACAAATAACTGTGATTAATTATCATTCATAAATCAACATTTTCATATTTCCGTAATAATTATCACCAATTAACTTTAATTATTATTTTCCGAAAGAATTCAAATATTCAACTAATCCATTAAAATCCATTAGATATCATTTGGTCAAAAAATTATTCGAAATACATTTCCATTTCATCGAATTTCCATCCCTGCACACAAGCACACATTTTCTCCAAATCTGCTTTTTCAAAATCGAGCCACCTTCTTCCCACCCCTCACCCAACCATCTCAACAACAACAGCAAAAACCTCCACAATCCCACAGCCCCCTCCCCAACCACCCCAAAACAAAAAAAAAACTAGGAAATTTTTTTATAAAATCCATTCACCGCGACATTGCCTGTGCGTTCATCAAAATCTCCAGCTCTAGCCGGACCCGGAAAGGACGAAAAAAAAAATAAAAACCGCTGGAAAGTCACAAATCCGGAAGCTGGGAAAACGCTAGTACAGTGCGACGGCGCGTGGGGCGGGAATTCGTCGCCACGTTCCGTCCCAGAGTGGACGGCCAGGCGCGGGACACGACAGAGAGAGAGAGAGAGAGTCGCCAAGAGAAAGAGGGGCAAGGGGGTGGATGGGGGTGTCGAGCAGTTACGTGCAAGTGTGTAGCGTGGTGACGTCGAATGAAACTCCAACAGGGAAGCCAAGTGGAGATGCATGTGTGAGCGTATGTGCACGAGAGAGAGAGAGAGAGAGAAAGAAGGGGTTGGGGGTTGCAACGCAGGCGATGCAGCACGTGGGGGGACGTTTTCCCTCCGAAGCTCCGGGGTCGGTACGTGAGTCTCCTCTATCGTGGCTGCAGGGGGGTGGTTGCTCGTGTGAGCGTGAAGAAGCGTTTGGGGGTTGATCGCAACCCCCACCCCTTTACCGTGCACGTTGCAACTCGCCATCTTCTCTCTCTCTCGCTCTCTCTTCTCACTCGATCGAACTAACCCCTTTTCGGCTTCTCTCTTCATCCTCCAACCCCCTCGTCCTTTATTCTCGTCGAACATCCGCGCATCCCTCTCCGTTCAACCTCCCACAGCCTTCTTTAACCACTCGAAACCCTCTCGCTTTCGAATCGTCGTTCTCGTGCGCTCAAACTCACCCCCCCTCCCCCCAAACACCCATGTACCGGCTTCTATTTTCAATTCCTGTATGCACACGACGACTACCCCCCACCCTCACCCCCCATCCTCGCCACATGCAACGCATATGCACACTCTCGTTGCCGGTCTCGCTTTCACCCAACGGAATAGCCACCCTCCACACCTACCCCCGATGTGCCAACCCCCGCCACCCCCCGTCTCGAAACTAAACCCACCCCCTAAGCACCTTCCCCTTCCCGCCCCTCCCACAACTTCACAGCCGTCCACGCCAGAAAATTAATGTCCCCTGCAATCCATGTATAATGCATTCGCGTTTTCGTTCGGTCTTGCCTTCCACGTATATATATGTATATATGTATATATGTATATATATACCTACGTTACGAACAAACGAAAACGCACCGCTAGCAAATTTACGTCCTACGACTCGTGCGCCCCCCCCCCCACCCCCCGGGCGTTGTGTTCCGGGCCGGTTGGGCGGCGCGCAAGCCTTTTGCGCGGACCTTACGCGTCCTCACGAGGTCCGGGCTCGAGAGGACAACTCCGGACCGGTTGCGCACACGACTACGCCAACGGAAATGCAATATATTGCATATATATGTGTATGCATATATGTATATTGTATATATTGTATATATATATAATATATATGTATTTATGTGTGTATGTTTATATTGACATGGAGTATACAGAGCTTTGCATATATATAATATATATAAGGGTGTTGCAAAAAAAAAAAAAATTTCGATTTTCCAGGGGGCCCAACCTGAAATAGTTAGCTTGGATAGAGAAAAAAATTCTGGCAAGAGGTAAGAATTTTAGATTGAATTTTAGATCCCTCTCAATTGACTTTTGTGTTTTTTTTCCTTTTTTTGAATTTAAGACATTATTTTTAGCAAACATTTTTTTTTGTGCCTACAGCTGCCGGGGGATCAACTTATGTCTTGAATAAGTGTCTCTTGGAATTTTAACTCTTCAGTTGAATCTAATAGGGGAGATATACAGGGTGGTAACGTTTGTACCTCTTTTACGACCAAAATATGCGTTGCACGAAAAAATGTAATGTACGAAAGTTACATGGTTTATAAGGCTACACTACGTAGTGCATTTATTTTTTTTATCGGTGGAAGCGCTTCGAAGATCCGAAGGTCAACTTTATTTTTTTAATGGAACGCTATATTTTTCATGGCGTAATATGGTAGACTATCAAAATGTGAATAAAAAAGTATAGACCTTTATGGGACCTAAACCTAATAGCTGACGAGTAATTTCACTAATATATTCATATATGTCTAATGAAAAAAAGTTTTTTTCTAATTTAGTTAGTCAGCGCACCGACTTAAAATTTGACGGTGAAGCTGACGATGAAAAATGTTGAATGAAATAAAGAATGGAAGCATGAAAAAGAATAAAGAGGAAGAGGTGGAATCAGTAGAATAATTATTCACGTGGAAAATTATACAAAGAAAATAATCAAAAAAATATTCGTTTTTTCTTTTATGTTCCAGCATTCTTTTTATCGTGACTGAAGTACTGCACGAAAAAATGTCAAACATCGTAAATTTTCTACCAACTATAGTGAGCAATACCGACAATCCCTTTAGATACTGAACAATTTTTTTTCTTTTCGCGTCATTTAAAGTGGAAAAAAAAATATTTTTAATGTGTAATCCCACTCGAAACAAGTTGTCGTTTATAATCTATAGTATTATCCTCAAGCGCAGATATTCTTCGCAGACTTCAATCGTGACAAAAGAAAAATTCTGAAATAACAACAACAAAAAATCACTGTTATTCAAATGACAAACTTCGGGAGGATGGCGGCAGAGTTAAAAATTGAGATAGAGACCTGAAATTTTGGGAATACCTTTTGAAATTAATTTCGAACCGTATTATGCACCGGGAGCGCCAAAATAATAGAAAATAAAAAAAATAAGGACCACCCTAATATGTATATACATATAAATATATATATACACACATAGCTAGATGGTTCTTTCCGGTACTTCGCTGACCCACGAATTCACCCCTTCCCACATGGTAACGTCCCCCGATACCATCGGGCTGCACTCCATCCTCTCATTTCAACTGCAGCCTCCCCCAGTCCACCCCCTTCCACCCCCGCTCACCCCCTCAACCCCATCCGCTAGACTCGCCGTCATCGAAATTCCACGGAAAATCATTAAATTGCCACGCACTCGCGTGCAAATTCCCCTTTTGGTAGCTTTGGCTCGACGGTGGCGCCACGCCACGGCGTCATCCAAACTATTTCAACCCACACACACACACACACACAGACATGCAGAAAGTCACGCATCCGGTACTCTACCTCGCACGGTTTCATGATTTTCATGCGACCGTCGAGAATTTTCGAACCAATACTTCCATCCCCTCGCCCCTCTGTCCTCCGAACTGTTTTGCCATCGCCACCCCCTCCCCCCTTCCCTACGTATCGCCCTTTTGCGTCCCTCATACCCCATCGTCCTCTCACGGATTGCGTATGCCTCGCCAGTTTATAACTCACTATTTCTCGTAACATAACCCTCGTTGCAGTCTGCTCGAATGCACCCTGGACCCCATTCCACCCCCACCCCTCCACCCCCCGCTCGGGGAGTCTGGCAACGCTAAAATTTCGCACATAACTCTGACACAAAGCTATTTCCCCGACTCGGCGTAACCGTTTTAACCCTCGAACTCATGACTGGGGTCCGAACGCACCCCACTGCGAACTTTGAAAAAAAAAATAGAATTTTTGATGATTTTTTTACCGTTTTAATCCTCGAACTCATGACCGGGGTCCGAACTGACCCCACCGCGAAATTTGAAATAAATGAGATTTTTCAGTGATTTTTTTTATTGTTTAACGGTTTTTAAATTGTATGATCGGGAGAAGCGTGGGGTGCGTTTGGACCCCAGTCATGGGTTTGAAGGTGGAAAAATTAAGCCACAAGTTGTAGGGTTGATACAGAGAAATATTTTTTTTTCAGGGGGACAGAGAGATTTATGAGAAATCAAAATGGCAACTTTTTATTAAGATTCACGAGTTTACGATTTATTTTTCGTTTTGATCGTTGGTTTTGAATTCTCGACGTATCATCGATGTTAAGAATTTTGCTTCTTTACAAGATTTATTTTGAGGGATAATTTTTTCTCGTCGATCGAGGGTGAGACTGTTTTTTTTTGTCTATTCTGGTCATTTTTTCGCGACAGGAAGAATTTTGAATTATCGCGTTTTTTTGTTGATAACGTTTTGGTGAAATTCGAACGTTAACATTTGGGCATTGATTTTTGATCATAAAAATTTGTGAAGAATAACATTTTTGTAATTACCATCGCCGCTCGTACCGCAATAAAAGAGAGAAATCGAATTTTCATTCTTCACACGAGAACAACATTTTTTCTTCTTAATTCTCGAGAAAATAATCATTCATAAGCAGACCGAAAAAACATTATTCATAATCATTATGAATCGGTAATAAGAACATTAACCGTCTATTGATTTTTATTTTAATTATTATTATTTAACTTTCAACTATAACACAAGGTCGCTCTTCGTCAAACCACGTTAGAACATCATATAAAAAAAATACATATATTATTATTTGATTTTTTTTTTCATTAGATTGTGACAAAAAAAAATGGTCAAAAGTTCGGATGTAATTTCGAGTGGAAGGTAAGAAACTGCAGTGGGAATGAACTGGCAAAAGGTTCACCTGCCTCGTGAGACCCCGAGGGCTCGAATACATTGGGACTCTGCCACGTTACTTTTCACAAACCAGTTTTGGCACTTTGTGTGTGTTTTTTTTCCAACTTTTTTTTTCGCTTCCTGTCATTCTCACCAACTTGCTGCAAGTTTTTTTTACTCGCAACGTATTTGGTTAACAAAAGTTAAGCGGAAACGATACTCCAAAAGGGGGTGTGCGTGTGTGTGTGTGAGTGTGTGATGTCAGCTGTGGATGCTGAACAGAGGAACCACCGAAGTGACACATCAATCAACTCTTGTTTCGAATCTCAGAGACCTCCGACAGCTTCGATTTCGCTTCGATGAACCTTCGAGCAATAATTTTTTTTTCTTTCAAATTTTCTTTCGTTCCAAAGTCATTGAACTGTTCTTAATCTGCCCAATTTTCATTTATTTATTTTTTTCGTTCAGTCAACTCAATTCCATTCGTTGATCAGTCAATCCAAACGAGTTGCTTCCAACCGCCATTTTGTATTCTCGAACGTTCAATCAACAATGTCAAAGACTCGTCGCTGAAAACTATTCTTTGACTTGCTCGAAGAGTTCGCTCGAAGTCGTTCCAAATTTGTCCAACGAAAAAACAAAAAAAAAAAAAAACGTTCAAAACATTCGTCCGGAGTCTGCGAAACCGAGAGAGTTCAATGAACGACACCCAACGGTCCTCGCAACTCTTTCAGCCCCAACGAAATTTCATCCGAGAAAAAAAAACAAAAAATATTACTCATTCCAGACCCACGCAACATTTCTCCGAACTACTCTGAAAATTATTCCAATCACGTTTCAATCGAATACCCAATTTCAAATGCACCCCCTCACCCCCCTCACCCCCTCACAACCCCTTTGCCGCTCTCCCGAAGACTCATTACCATCATCAATTCGTCGAATTGTTCCAACGGCTCGCAAATAAATGCAGATTTCGTCGTAGTTGCGATTTTGCGCTCATAGATGGCGCCACGCGGTTTATTCCGGACGCAATGTAACGGATGTGATACGGGGGACCGGGCGAAACGTTTGCCATTGCATTGTTACGATGTGTCTGCGTATATAACGTTTAGTTCCATCTCACTTTGAAACTGTCTCGTGCAACGTTGCATCTCTCTCTCTATCTCCCTCTCTCTCTCTCTATTTCCCATTTTCGACAAAACTATGCAACAACGAACGCGGCACAACAGCAGCAGCAGCGACACCAGCGCCCCCCCCCCCCCCTCGCCGAGCCATTTCACGCATCCATGAAAATCATTAAAATATAAAATGGCCGATAACAAATGACTGCTGCAGCAGGTTTGGGAAGGGGGGGGGGGCTGGCTATTGGATGGCGGTGATGATGGCAACGAGTATGGCGGGTCTTCGAGGGGGCGAGGGGCGAGGGGGGGGGGGGGGCGGTCAGCGAGGGGGAGAATCAAGTGCAATGTACAACGGTCGGCCATCTTGGTTCACGTGACCGTCATCCGGGCAACCACGGGCGCGCCACGCCCATTTAATGATTTCTAACCCCCCCCCCCCCACCTCGACCCCCCTCCGTGCCCCTTCCCCTTCGCCGACCATCGTCAGCACGGTCGAGTCCCTCTACGTGCGAAATTTTGTCGAGCCTCCCTGTTTCGTGTGCACGAGTGTTGGTGCACGTGCGAGAGAGTGTAACTATGAGAACCCAGGCTCTCTTGCTCGATGAAAACCCCCCCTCGACCCCCATTCTCTGCCTCACTGCTTCACGAAACGTTCGCATTGGTCGGTGGTTACCCCCACTCCTGACCAGCCGACACGACCAGGCGATGCACAGTCATCGTCAGTAGTCCCGGGGCTCGAGAGAATTTACCGAATGAAAATTCACCCCCCCCCCCCCTCGCCCCCCGCCTCGTTCGACCGTCCTCAGCCACCCTCCGCCAGCATAACTCAAACGATAAATTCATCGAAAATTTCGAATAGCCCCCGAAAGCCCGACGACGCCCGTGCATAACCCGTTGGAATTCGTTTAATTGGCAAATCGATGATTATCGATGATTTTCTTTTCTTTTTTTGATTTTTTTTGGGGGGGCCTCGAGGGGCACCGAAAATTTTGACCGGGCATGTTTGATTGGTATTCGTTGGGGAAATATTTCGAACGCAATATGGCGGACGGTGCGGGGAGGGGGGGTGGAATCTCGGCGGGAATGAAGGGGTGGGGTGGATGATGATTTTTTTGAGGGGGCGGGGGAGGGGGTTGGTTGGTTATTTGATGAGGATGTGGATTTTGTACTTTTTGGAAGGAATTTTGCGAACTGGCAATTTCGAGTACGTCGAAATTAGTCGATTGGCCCTTTCGATGATTTTTCGGTGGGGCTGGAGGAGGGAGGGGGCAGGGTTCGCGAAATGGGAAAATGATTGAAAGTTGGGTTGTGGAAAGGTCGATGACTCTCGTGGACGGTGAAATACGTTTGGGGAGAATCTCCGGGGTCGTGGGTCGTTTTACATTTTGGTGGGTAGGTATGCGAAGAGTCTGTCATTTGGCAATTTGGCAATGGCGGGACGATGCATCGTGGAGTGTCGAAAATAAGCGATGCATTTTGTTTTTCGAAGATGAGAAAAGTGAGGTTAGGTGGTTGGGAATTGCGAGGTTGAAAGTTTTTTTTTTTAATGAAATAAATTAGTCGAAAGATGCGAATTTGGTTCCATTGAATGTAGTGAATTGATGATTCGTCTATGGGAAAGTTTTTTTTTTATTATTTGGCTTCCTTTTAGAGAAATCTTTGTTTACTGACTACGGTTCGGATAAAGCAAATTGCAAGTTTCAACTTGCAGCTTGTTTTGATATTTTGATATTCATCATTGGGTGCATAAAATTTCGAATTTCTCCGGAAATTTAATTGTGTAAGTGGATTTTCAAGAAATTCAATATTAAACAAGCCTAACCGCTAATTTATGTGGATCCATGAGATTGGGGATGGCAAGTGAAATATTTTTGAATCGGCAGAGGCTCAAAATTGAAAAACTTGAATTTCTGTAAAATCCGAAGCATTCGACCGATCTCCGCCAAATTTGATATACATCACGCCTGAATGATATTCCATACTTTTGTAAAGTTGAAGCTCGATTGGTCAGAGTTAACGAAAGTTATAGGGACAAATGTTATTTTTCGAAAAATTCAAAATATTATAAAATCAAAACTTATTCGAAGGATTTGGCCCAAATGCAATAATACCAATCAACCTCGGGTACATATCTCTTTGTCAAGAACTATTTAGACGAGAGTCTCAAAATTTGCCATCGCTACAGTGATGACGTCCTTTTTTTTTGGGAATTCGAAAACGGCATAAAATCAGAGTCGCAGCTTGAATCATCGCGAAAATTACAGCCAAAGATGGGATTATGGAGCTAAACCGGTCTGCAAAATTTGGGGGCTGTAGCTAAAACAGTTCTCGAGTTATACGAGTTTCAATTTTCTCCAAATGTGTTTCCTCGACATTTTAGCAAATTCTGAACATGGTGACATGAAGATTTCAAGAAAAAAAAATGTCCATTATCACATAGCTTCCTCAATGAGGAGACGAAAAAGAAAAAGAAATAAAAAAGGAATAAGTCGATTGTCGATCGGTCTAAGCTTTGGTTAAACGTTGCCTTTTCACACATGTTGCCCTTTCTTTCTTTCGTTCTTTTCCCAGCTCTCTTCCACCTGCCCTCAACCTACAAACCCCTTTTTTTTTCATTGCCTCAATTTTTTTTTCTTTCGAACTCATTCGATTCTTAGGTGCACATATATATGTATACATATACACATCTTTGTTTTTTTTTGTTCTTTCTCGTTGTTACTTCATTAGGACCTTTCTCAGCCCTTTTCGGCCGTTGGCTCGAACGGTTGGTTGTATAACCGATGACTCGGTTGGATTTTCGTGACGAAGGGCGAGAAGCAGGCGCGGGGGAGGACACGCCGATGGCGACCCATACCGAGGGAGCGAGGTCATCGACCGTGCGGGGCTGTGCTCCCTAATCCTTTCCCTTGGCCGAACCTTCATCGCGGTTCAACGTGTGGAATAGGTTTTCGTTTCGTCTCGCAAACCGTAAACGGGCCCTTCGGCCCTCAGGCCGATGAACCTCAACCACTTTCAAGGGTCATCCCCCCGTGACTCGGCCCTTATTTTTTTTTTTTCAAACGAATTATTTTCTTATAATTCGTGATGTTTCTTTTGACTTTTCGTTGCACTGTTTTTTTTCTTTTGCTTGTTTTTTTTGGTGTTGATAATTGTTCGCAGGCCTGGCACGAAGGGCGATGACCTCTCTCGTCCTCGAGTTTCATGTGAATGCAACTTGCGCTTGTCGAGCACGGCGTTTTTTTATTTTTTTTTGCTGGCCATTTGGGTAAAGCTCTATCGTTGACTTTGAGGAGGTGAAATGTCAATGATGACAAGTTATAATAATAATTTAATAATTTTCATGATTTTCGTTTTTTATGGCTCAAGGTATTTTTTTCACATGGTATTGATTCTTTATTTTGTTTTGATGAAATTTTGTTGGAACGATTTACATGCTCGTCGGTTTTGTCGTGACGATCGATGAAGCTCCCCGGAGGCAGTTCGAGTGGACACTGGGAACGATGGGAGTAGGGCGGAAGCTCGATGACTTAGTGGCAAAAGTTATTTCGCGACCCTTTACACATGCCTTTTCTCAATTTTTTACCTGTTTCCCACGAAATTCGCGCAAACAATTGTTTTTTCACCTCGAGCTAATCTCTCTGCGTGAAACTATAAATCATAATGAAATAAATTATATTCATTATAATAACGTGGACTTGAATTTAAAAATTGTCGATCTTTTTTGACGTAGCTCAAAAACGATTTCTGCAGATTTTAATTGTTTCTTTTTTTTTTTATTTTCTTTCGTATTTATTTGTATTTTCTTATTTTATTTTATTTTACGAAATTACTTATGACGATTTATCGATTAATAATGTTTAATTCTTGTGGAACGATGAATGATAAATGGAAAATTATATTCCTCAGTATATTGAGTAACGTGAAAGTAAATTTAACGGTAATCAGTTTTTTTTTCGAATTGATTTGTATTTCAAAAGAATTATTTTTCATTTTAATTACGTTTCACGATTTATTCACGAATAATGAACATGAACAAAAAGATGATACTCTAATTGACAGCACTTCTTTCCTCAAACTACTTGCCCGATAATCCAAACGACGAGCATACACGAATAATCGGTGCACCCACTTCCACCACAATTTCCAACCTCCCCCCTAGCCAAGGGTCGTGAATGAAAAAAAAAACTAAAACAAAAAGTTTTTCATTGTCCATCGAGCGATACGAAGTCTCCTAAAAACCGTGTAACGATAATCCAGATCGTAAAATGAAAAAAAAAACGCCCTCAAAACGATCGAGAAAAATAAAGTAGAAAAAAAAAAAACAAGTGATGTTGAGCACTTTGGTCAGACCGGTTGAATGAAGCCTGTTAAATAATACAACGTCACGAGAGTAGACGACGTCGAACGAGTGAGCTCTCGTGGAAGTTATTTCCACCGTCTCATTTTCATCCCCCAAAAATAACACACCCCCCACCCCCCCCCCCCCCCAAAATAAAGAAACGAGATAAAGATAGTAAGAGAAGTCTAGAAACCCATTCAAAGTAAGAATAAAAAATTAAAAAAAAAAAACAAACAAAAATTTGTATCGCCCCATTAAAATGAGCCTTAAGATCGTTTCATCGTTCCCTCAATTTTATTCGTCGTCTCACATCCTCTCGGACACAAATGGCAAACAGGGGTGGGGGGTTGAAAGAGAGAGAGAGAGAGAGAGATGCAATGTAATGATCATTGTCATCAGGGTTTTCGAAACCCTCGAAGCCAACCCTTTACCGTCTACCCCACCCTTAAATTCACAACGATTCTCACCACTTAACGAGAATTTTCTCGAGGTCCTTTTTACGAAGGTCTTTTTTTAAAAATTTTTTTTTTTTTTTTTTTTTTTTTTTCGACGTCGTAAAGAACGGTTGTACGAGGTGGCTACACTCGGGTCATTAGGCAGAAACGGGCTCTTCGGGGTCCGCTGAAGTCCACTCGCACCCATCCTGCCAGAATCTTAGTCGCGAAAGGGGTAAAAATTAATGTCTCAGAATGAATGTCCCGCGAGCCGTGGGACGGAGATCCAACCCTTTCCCTCTCCCACCTTCAACCCCTTCGAGTAACGTGAGATGGAGAAAACTCGGTGGTAAGAAAACCTTGTTTCCGACAGTCTTTGCGAGCCTTCTCTCTCGCTCTCTCTCTTTTTTTCTCTCTTTTTCTCTCTCTCGCTCTCTCTTTCTCTCTCAACCCCTTATTCCACGTTCACCCTCCGTTCCGCTTTTGGTCGACATCCTCGACGACTAGTCGGCCCCGCTTAATTTTTATGATTTCCACTCTCGTGTCATTTGTTTCGAAACGAGTCACCCGTCATATCGCGACACAAACTTGGCACTTTTTTACTTTCTACTTTGAATTGTTTTTTTTTTCAAATTTTTTCATTATTTTTTCTTTTTTGCTTGTTCGTTCGTGTAATTTACGATTCTACCGAGCTTTGCATTTATTTCGGATTGTGAGGGGTGAGGAAAAGAAGTTGTTGCAAATTTGTTAGAAGAGAATTGTTCGAAAGAATGTTGGTTGCGGTTTTTTTTTGTTTGAATTATTTTCGGGCGTTGTTTGAGAGAATGATCAATATTTGCTAAGGGGCAAGTTTTGGCTGGTTAATTTTTATCCGATCGCTCGATTCGCTATCGTCATTGCAAACTCTCTCGATTTGGACAGAAAAAAACTTGTGAAAAAAATATAATAATAAAGATAGAAACGAAAGAACAAAAAGAATTGATTTTGAATCGAGAGACCAGCACAAAAAAGGAGATGTATTAATATTATAAGAGTAAATAATGAGAAATTATAAGAACAAGTATTTTTGTTTTGATAGATATTTCGAGAATGAAACATACGAATTTCAGGGATGGGCATTTTTATTTATGTAAAAATATATAAATTTAATAAAAATATTATTTCGAAAGAAACAAATATTTCTAAACAATTTACATTTAAAAAGCTTCTTCAATAAATGCACGAAACATTGAAAAAAAAAAAAAAAGCAACCGTCAATATCTTTATTCGTTCAGTCGAAAAAAAAAAAAAAAAAAAACGAACAAACAAAAAATTGAATGCAATACAATTTTATTTTTTAAGAAATCGTCAATATATTCGTTCGTTCAATCGAAAAAAAATGTAAGATAATTCAATTTTTTTAAAAAGAAATCGTCAATATCTTTATTTGTTCAGTCGAAAAAAAAAAAAACAAAATGTAATCCAAACAAATTTCTATCGAATGGAAGGCTCGGGCTGCGTGGTGTCCCACATTCGACGTCCCGGAACAAGTAGCCTCGCGTTTAATGGGACACGCGGACTATCCGCGCGATGCACGAAAACCCGTAGCAGGATGAAACGGCGAGGCGAGGCTTCATCGTGAAAACGCACATGCCAAGGAGGCTAGAAGCCGGTGCGAAGAAACGTTGAGTTATAAGTGCAATCGCGAGAGAGATAGAGAGAGAAAGAGATAGAGAGAGCAAGTAGGATTACCGCAGGAGCTACGAGTTGTATGTCTGTTAATGTGTATGTGTGTGTGTGTGTGTGTGTGTGTGATCCTCGTATGCCGTATGGCGCGTCTTTGACTCCCACACGTGAGCCCGGCCCTCGTTCTTCCTTCCTCGGCCTCACTCGGTGAACGCTCGATTCGAGACTCAAACCCCGACGTTGTAGAAAGTTTACTAGATGGCAATCTATATCTCATTTTATGACCGTGCTCAATATTCCAAACCCGTGGGGGCTTCGATCCTCGTACGCTTTGAATAAAACCATCACGTAAATTCAATATTTCGTTTATTTTTTTTTTTTTTTGGGTTTTCGTGCATCGGAATGAAATTTCGGAAAAATAATGAGGAATCGTTGTGGGATGAGTTTGTTGTGCGTGGCTTCGAGTGACTGATTATCGAAAATTTATGGGGTACTTCTAGGTGACCTAGAAGATTGAAATTCGGCACGAAAGAATGTCTAAAAGTCTAAAAGTCGTTGATTTATAATTTTAGGTGGAATTTTTATTATTTTCTTGTTGTCGATCAGTCGATTCAATGACTGATCATCAAAATTTATGGGGTACTTCTCGGTGACCTAGAATCTTGCATTTTTGTGACGGAGAAAGGTCTAAAAAATCTAAAAATCATTGATTTATAATTTGATGTAAAATTTTTCTAATTTTTTTGTTGTCGATCAGTCGACTCAATGACTGATCATCAAAATTTATAGGATACTTCTGGTTGACCTAGAATCTTGAAATTTTGTCATGAAGGAACGTCTAAAAGTCTAAAAATCATTGATTTATAATTTTATGCAGAATTATAATGTGACACATTTCGACAGTCTTTAATTACTACTCCAGACCTTTTGATTTCCCACCGAGAAAGTTCATTCGTGTTGTTTTGCAGTGGAGATATGGAAATTGAACGAAAAATGTAGGGAACTGACGATTAATTTTTCGGTTTGTATCGTACATCGTAAAAACTTAATTATTGACAATAGTTATTATTATTATTATTATTATTATTATTATTATTATTATTATTATTATTATTATTATTATTATTATTATTATTATTATTATTATATCATACATAATATAATAATCATTATATTCACGTAACTGACTATTGTTTATGATTGAGTTTTTTTTCAATTATCAAATTGTTGATAGTTCGATAATATCGTACGTAATAATATGATTATTATCAAGTACGAAACCCTCAAATCGCGAGTCCTAATCACACTTGTCCGACCTTTTTCCACGTGGTTCATTCTTTTGTGTATCACTTTTTCGTTTGAAGAAATTTTTTTTTTTTTATTTCGTTTTGAAATATCGTGAATGCGAAAAAATGAGTAAATGGTAGTTGATGATTGGGGGCGTGAAGAATATATGGAAAAAAATATATGAAAATTGTTGGTGAATTTTTGGTGAGGTTGCAAAACTTCTGAAAAGTGACTGGGGCGACCAATTAGTTTATAAAGCCGGAGCGATGACATTTGCATTTCAGATCGGAGCAGGAAAGTCTATCGCACTCGATATCGTTAACCTACTGACCAAGCTCTTGGGGTGTCAATGAAATGCGGTCATCGCGTAGATTGTAAAATTATGTCCTCCGCAACCTGAAGTGTCTCCGAGTCACGTCGGAAAATATGAATGAGCGAATTGTAAAATAGACAAATCAATATAAATCAATTTTTTAATAGATAAAATAAATAAAATAAATAAAATAAATAAAATAAATAAAATAAATAAAATAAATAAAATAAATAAAATAAATAAAATAAATAAAATAAATAAAATAAATTTTGTGGATGTTATGTTTGTATGTATATTTATATATTTCGCAAGCTCTTAAACCGCCGCATCGGCCAGCCGCCATTTTTACACGATACGTATAAGTATGAGCAGCACGCATAAACGGAAGTTGGGTCGTCACGCTCGAAGAAAATTATATCATTACTCGGGGATCTTTGCGAATTTCCCTTGGAACCCACGTGGCGTATCGCTACCTCCCCCGTTGTCGAGCTCCTCAAAATGGCTCCCCCTGCATTTTGCGCGTAATTCCGCGCAAACCCACTACGATCATCTCTGACAAATAATAAAAAATAATAATTCTCCATAGAATTATAAATAAATGATCTTTGGATTTTTTTTCTTTACCCGTTCTATGCAACCTTCTTTCGTTCTAAATTTCAAGATTTTAGATAAACCGTGAAGTATCCAATAAATCTTAAATATCAGTCAGTCAGTCAACAGTGACACAACAAAGTGCATTCTATAAGAGTTCCCTTTTTTCTTCCATTAAGTTAGTATTTCAGATACTGTAAGAGTCAAAGCAAGCCTAAGATATACCATCTCCTGATTGAGGTAAGTAGTACTTTGATGTGGCAACATCGCGGGTTATGATGTCGAGAAGAGAGAGAGAGAGAAAGAAGATGGGAAACAAACGCGCAACGTTGCCATGTCTACTGGATCACGACCAACTCCTCATATAAACTGTATTTTCCCGATGTTTATTTGCTTATTATTATCATCACAGTCTCCTGATCTCTACCTTCAAGTGCCCAAAATGTTCTCCGAATATTCAACTTGCAGTTCAAGTGTTTTCATCAAAATCTGACGCGGACTTTTCGTATTATATCAAATTGAGCGTGATTCTCCATAAGGCTCCATGTTAAACGTGTGAAAATAAAAGTGTTGATATATTTTTTCTCGCGCTCCGGAAAGCCATAAAAATTCAACTGAACCTTTTTCTTATCAATACCTATAAGTATGCCAAGTTTTATGAAAATCTGACGAGGAACTCTCTCTTATCGAGGGTACTACCTTAAGAGGCGCGGCACAAAAAAAAATTCTAAAAACTCTAAAATGTTGTTTATCTTATATCATTTACAAAATGAATCTTTGCGTCACGCAGTTCGATGGCTCGCGGAAAATTTGCAATCCCACGAGCCTCGACGAGGAAGATGGGGGGAGGGGGGGAGAAGGGTGAGGCTTCTGGGTCTTCGAGCCGAAAGGGTTGAAACTAAGTCAGTAATGCTAAGTCTGCGATGGTGTGGAAGCAGCAGCCGTAGTCGCAGACGAAGGGTTGGGGCCGAGGGGGGGGGGGGGGGGGGGTGCTTGTTTGGGGGAGCCTGGGCAAAGATTCTACGCGTTGTAGTACCGATGTTCTTGAGACTCATACAAAACGACGATCTCCTCTTTAAGGGACCTTGACAAAGCGGCATCTTAAAGATGCTCTCGTTGATCTTTCACGACACTTCGAACATCTGTGTCAAAAACTGCATTTACAAAAAAACGATTTCTACACAATTCTCGAAACTGCAATGTTTCGTTCAAAATTGCTGTACGAATCGGATTATTTTTGGTTGTTGTTGTTGTTGTTGGCATATTTTTATTTAATCTTTGATGTGTTTCGATTTTAGACTTTGACACAATTTTTTATTTGTTTTTCGAGGTTCTCGTTAAGATCGATATTATTGTCGGTTGAGAATAGTTTTTAATTTGTTTCACTTGATATCTGGGATCGTTTTGACCAGCCAAAAATGATAGTTTCACGTTGGAATTTGATTTTCATTTGAAACGTTATTTGCCACAATTTTCTTTTTTTTTTTTTAACGAATCCTGAAAAAAAGTCTGAAACGAATTTTTCGTTGTGTTATTTAATTTTTTCATTAATAAAATAATTTGCATTCAACGTGCTTACTATAGTTATTTTCAACATTTTCGAAAATTCTGAAAATAATAAAAAAAAAAAACAAAAATGTTGTATTTTACATTCGTAAGATAAAATAAAAAAATTGTATACTGTATAGCATTAAAGGAGTTTTGAAAAAACTTTACTGAGACTATACTTTTTATCTTTCCTAACTTTACCAAGTTATGTTACCAAGCCAAAAGTCGTTCTCAACGCATTTTCAATGTAGGTTATGTTTGATAATTTTTTTTGTTATCTATCATCTTTTTTAACGATGCCCTGTGTTTCGTCGAGTAAAATTCAGCTCGTTTCCTGCAACGTTTTATCAGCTTGGACGATTGCACGACAACGTTGCATGACGAATCCAAGAGGATCATCCCACATTCTTTGTTCGTTTGAACCAACCTCGCCCCAACCTTCGACACTCCATCGAACGACCTAGACCGTTGAATAATAATAATAATAACAATAATAATAATCATAATTCAAAAAATAACAAAAAATAAATAAAAAAACACAAATAAAACAGATGTAACAAATCCGCAGCTGTTACAAAGATTGAAACGAATTAATACTCGGCCAATATAAATTTCAAGTCTGACAACCCAACAATAACGTTATCGATAATAAACGTGTCGAACATCACGAAATTTCATATCCTCAAAAAATTCAGATTGTCTATTGAAAATAAATTATAATAATTTTGCTCGAATGAAGCAGATTAAGAAAAAAAGTAGTTAAGGTAGGGATTCGTAGTAATTATATAGTAACCATTGGCGAAACATGTAATCTCCACAAAAAAGTTAACGGAAACTTTTTTTTTTTATTTTCGGAAATTATTTTTGCTACGGTGTTCGTTATAATTTTTCGTTATGATTTTTCGAATTGATAGTTTAGAAATTAGAGGAGGAGGACTTTGAAAGCGAATATTTCGTGACTGAAGGAATGAAATGAAAATGTCTCGAAACATTTTAAATTGCATTTAAGGAGACCTATTGAAAGACACCTCACTCGATGGGGTGAGGAAAAAAAATTCCCAGTACACTTTTTAACCTGTGGAAGAGGGTGAAATTTTTTTTCTTCAAATGTTATAATTTTTGTTTTTGGGTCCATCGATCTGCGTCTGTGTACAAATTTTTATTTCAATCGGTACATAAATGAGAGAATTTGTGAATTTGAATTTGAGAACTGTGACATACAGACAGACGGACGGACGGACAGACCGACCGAAACCATAAAGGTTCCTAGACCCCTATACGGAACCCTAAAAACGAGAATAATAGAAACGTAGATAATTGTATGTAATTTTCGTGTGCCAAAAGGCAACGAAATTTCCGGTCGAAAAGCACGTGTTACATGTGTGTGCCTGTGTGTGTGTGTGTGTGTGTGTGTGTGTGTGTGAATCTGGGCGGTCCGTGTGTGCGTTGGTTAGCCACGAAATTCCGCGTGTCTAAACCCTAAAATAAATCTGGCCCGCAGCCACGTTGATAAAGATCGGACGCGTCCTTGATCCCGAAACTCCGATCGTTTCCTCATCATCATAATCCATTGTAATTCACACATTTTCATATCCACTGGATTATACGTTCTTACAATATTTTTTCATTTTTCGCTATTTCAAATTTTTCATCAATTGTTCTTCATTCAAAATTTTTCATGAAATGTTTTTCTCTATTTGGTATTTTTCATTAATTGTTTTTCTCCATTTCAAATTCTTCATAGATTGTTCTCCATTCAAAATTTTTCATGAAATGTTTTTCTCTATTTTAAATTTTTGATGAATTGTTTTTCTCCATTTTAAATTCCCCATGAATTGTTTTTCTCTATTTCGAGTTTTTCATTAATTATTTTTCTGTATTCAAAAATTTTCATGAAATGTTTTTCTCTATTTCAAATTTTTCATTAATTGTTTTTCTCTATTTCAAATTTTCCATGAATTGTTTTTTTCAATTTTAAATTTTCCATACACTGTTTCTCTGTATTTCAAAATTTTTCATGAATTGTTTTTCTGTATTTCAAAAATTTTCATAAATTATGAAACGTTTGAAAAAAAAAAAGGTTCATTTAATATTTCACGTCGAATTATTTTTACGCGATTCAAACGTGCGAGTTTGACACGTCGTGGAATTGCAGTTTCGTTCGATGCATTTTGCGGAGGCCCGTTGCAGTCTTTTTATCTGCAATGACTGGTCGCTGATAAGATATCAGAGTCGAGAGCACAGAGCTAAGAGCGAGATGGAAATAGGAAAGAGATGCGTCCGCGAAAAAGACAAAACGACCGATTCGCAAAAGTGAATAAAAAAATTATATATATGTGTGTTTGTGTGTGTAAATATATATACGAATATGTATTCTCATGGCAATAATCTGGAGGACGAACAGCCGACTGGGATTTACGGCGATCTGTGAGACTTGAGGTCGATCGTTCACAGATATTTCGATAAACTACTTTTCCACTTCAGTTGCAAACGATTTGGAATGCAAAAAAAACATATCGTTCGAAAAAATTTCAAGTAATAATTATAATTTTTTCCAAGTCGATAATAATAATAATAATAATAATAGTAGTAACAATAATAAAAATTATATTATTCTCCTAATTTGTATAATAATATGAATTAATTATTATATTATAGATTATAAAATAATCTATTATATAATATAACGAATGTCAATTCCAAAACAAACAAACAAAAAAAACAAAGAATCCCAATAAAATAGAATGACAATCAAATAAATAAATAAGCACCCACGCTGTTGCATAATTCACAATTGTTTCTCCCAAACGAAAATGCAAATTTGTCGAAAAAAACTTTTTTCATCATCAATAACATCGATTTCTCGTGTCAATTGTCTCACAATCGAAAAAAAAAAACAAAAACCAGTTTGACAAATTCATATTTCCAAAATTAAAGTATAAGTTAATTGGACATCGATTCTCATTGGAATAATTAACATATATATAATCAAACATCGATTCGTCATATTCGTTGTGTTTCGATCGAAAAGAAAAAATCAAAATTAATTAAAAAAAAAAACAGTTTGACTAATTTATATTTTCGTAATTACGATTTTACCGAACTAGAAAGACCCCCAATGACAGAGACCACGACATTGTGTCTAACAATCGTAGTATCGGTTACAACAGGAAGTTCGATTATGAAGATTAAATATTTTATGTTTCAACAACGATTATAAATCGATCTGAGTTCTATTTGGGTTCATCGGATGACTAACAATGTAACAAACCGAACCAACGTGACTTACTTACGTTCTACTGTGTTCTATAAGAAAAAAAAACTGGAAAAAAAATTAGGCTAATGAAAGAAGGAACACGCATTATATATATTATGGTGGATTGTTAAAGTGACCCAGTCATGAAGCCCCACAACGAGCACGTTGGTCCGACGAACGTTGAATCTATTCCGAACTTTTTTTCTAGCTGCCCCAATCTCACCCCCCTCCCTCCCCCTTCCCCCACCCCACCCGGTCGATCATATCCTCGATTTTTTTTTTCGTTACTTCCGTGCAAGGGTTAATTTGAATGGGGTTCGTCTCGCGGGGGCCACGTGAACACGACCGATACGCCCTCGCTCACGACTTTCTTTCATTACTCCCTGGTTTCGTTTTTTTGTTTTTTTTTCTGCGTTCTTTTTATCGTAACCCTCTGTACATAATTTTTTTTATTTTTTTTTATTCGGTTGATCTATATTCGTCATAGAGCCAGATTGGCCTTGATGGCGATCCTCCGATTCACGACCTGGCAATCACTTCCCCCTTTTATTTTTTTTTTGGTTGTTGTTTTTTTTTTAATTTTCGAACCCTCGTTTGGTTAGAACTTTGAGGACGTATCACAAATGTATGTGAATGATGTCGAGAAAGTTGTAAAATTTTCACAACCTGTAACTTTTATCATTTCGCAAAAAAAATTTTGTGCAATTTCAAAATCCAATGTACAATCTATAAAATCGATTAACTTATTATCATCGCGCGCATAAAATTATTCATAAGTTCCTCATTGAATGCATCTTCGACTGAATAATAATTTAACCTGCCTTATTGTTGCACAATAGGTTCAAGTCATAATATTCGACAGTGCGAATAAACTCATGCAAGGTTTCTATACTATAAACAAATTTGAAAAAAAACTTGGTCGTTTAGAAGTTATAACTGTATGAAATTTAACATAGTGTAGTCATGGCAAGTGGGCACATTCTGGCAAATATGAACGATAAATGCATGGAAAAAAATGACACGACTATTGTTATCATTATTGTTATTATTATTATTACTATTATTATTATTGATATTATTATTACGATATTGAAACTATTGGTATTTTATTGTTATTGAAATGTTGAGCTTCCACTGCATTTCTGTATTTTTTTTTGTGTCAACAGTCTTTAATCATTTCCAATGGAAACTACATTTAAAAAAAAATAAAACAAAAATCATGAGATTTATTGTCAACGATCATGAGCATTGAAAAAAAATAGTCATCATTAACTATTGAATATCCAACTTTGTTTCTGTATTTTCTTTGTGTAAACATTTTCCAATTCGTTTAAACGAGAACTATATTTAAAAAACTATTATTGGCATCGAAACAATTACCATGACGATCGAAAAAAAAATCAAATAAATAAATGAAAAAAAAAAAAAAAAAATGAAAAGAAATGAATCGTCAATAATTTCCATCGTCGATCGAAAATTCATCGGTTAATTATTAAATCGTCCCTCGCAATCTCTTTCGAGCGTAAAACTCGACATTTTCAATTCGACTATTATTATTATTTCATCATTTTATAATCGTTCAGATTTGTTTTTAGCGTTTCCCATTGGTACACAAATTGTTCCACGAATGGACAGCCTCCGACTGCGAAGAGTGACACGAGAGTGTTTTTCCACTTTGTTTAATCTTTAATACCGAAACGCTTGCCATTTGCGTGATGAAAGGGTTGAACGGGTTGAGGGAAGAAAAAAAAGAAGAGGAAGAAGAAGAGAAATTGAAATAAAGAAAAAATAATGAAAAAAAAAAAAAACGAATGCCGAGACTGCGATTCGAGATTTTGCGCGAGAGAGTCGGAGTCGTTAGCATTTTGCCTTTGATTTTTCGTCTCTGCAACGTTCACAGTTTGCGCGGCTGAGAAGCTGCGAGCAGCCGAGCTTTCGCGACATCTGAGCTTTTCCAACCCCCCACCCCACCCCTCGCCCAACGCTGGTCCAGCATGAATTCTTAAACCGAGCGAAATGAGGGAATTAAAATTGAAACGACGAGTTCAAAACGCAAGTGCTACGGGAAAAAGATCGTCGCGAAAAGAGGTTAAAACGTTAAACCGTCCGACACCCCCGTCGCGACTTTGTGATAAAGAAGAAAGATGAACTATATGCGTGCATTTAATATCGTCGTTGTTTTTTTCACCAATAAAAAATATTTGAAAAAATCGTTGAATAAAAAAGAAAAAGAGTAAACTTGAATTTTTATCGGTTCGAGATGCTTTGGTCGTTTGGTGATTTGGAGATAGGAGCATTGGCGATGGACGACCACGATTCATTATTTTTTTTTTTTTTCAGATTTGCAGATTTTCAGATTTGCTTCTTTTTGGTTTTTTGTTTTTGATAAAAATTTTCCCACATTAGTTGGGTGATGTGATTGAATTTGTCTCATTTTAGGTTATGTGTCCATGTCGTGGATGTTTTAAGTGTTTGTCGGTTCGTAAAATTTGTTTCATATTCTATGTTAGAATTATTTTAAAAGTCAATTTTTTCTAAAAATATTTTTTTTTGTGACAATTAATACTAAATTCCGTTTACATGTCTTTATGTGAAAAATGTTCTCTTTCGAACAAGACATATAAACAAAATTGATATGTCTTTTAATTCCGGAGCACAGAAAAAGGTGCTGTTAGAGGTCACATCTTGTCAGCCATTTTAATTTTTGTTTTTAGAGTTTTGTACCTGTAAATAAAAATTCGCTTCCAGACGAAATTAAAATTTCATACACCCACTGATGGAATATCAAAATATCCAAAACAAGCTGCAATTAAAAGCTTGCAATTTGATTCCTCCCAATCATAGGTAGTCAACAAAGATTTCTCTTTGAGGGAGCCAAAGGAATAAAAAAAATGCTTCCTCATCAATGAATCTTCGTTCACTAACTAACGATTCAGAGGAAGCAAATTGCACGTTTCAACTTTTTTTTACATCCTCTAAATACGTGGGGAAATAAAAAAGGGGTTGGCGTAATATCCGTGAGGTCTTAATTTTTATTCATGCATCGGCAAAGTGGCAATTTTTCTTGGTATCAGAACGACGACATTTTCGTAACGGGACCATGATGCAGGGGACAAAGGGGGCGGGTGGAGGGGGGGGGTAGGTAAATGGCTGTACGGCTTTAAAATTGTCCGGTCAATTTGGCGAAGAATACGTGACGACTTTTTCAAGTGTTCGCCCAACCCTTTCCCTCCAACGGGTCTCGTGATCACGCGGTTGTAAAGGGGTAAGAAGAATCGAGTGAGGTAATAGGGGTTGCGAAACCCAACCCTCCCACGAGGCGATGATGCACACCTTGATCGAGGCTGCGACACCGGAAAACCCGTTATTTTTCTTCCAATCTCGTTCGACCCTCTACAACCTTCTTTTTCGTTTTTTATTTCAAATTCTTTCCTCACTTTTTGCATAAAACTCATTTAATTATACTTATCGTTTTTCATCATTTAGACATTGAGCTTTTCTGTTTTTTTTTTTCAACCCTTCGAGGTCGCACTTTCTGGAAATAACGAGGTGGTCACACGGGGTCACAATGACCCCCAGCCACGTTTGAACTATTATTTTTAACAGTTTAACGACTCATAAAAATGTAGGATATTAGTTTGAGGACTTCAGAATGAGGATATCATGGAAATATATTTTTTTATCGAATTTTCAATCTGGTGAGAAAAAAAAATCATTGAGGGGTCGATGCATAGAAAAGCCGATTTTTTACGGAAAAAATCATGTCTTCTATAAGATTTTTAATTAGATTTTTTTTCTAATTTTTTGGCTTGAAGTTGAGTTTGGGGTCATTTTGACCCCCAGTGACCTCGTAAAGCGAAATGAAAAATATAAATGACTGGAAAAAAATTGAATTTCTCTATAGAAATCTATATATGTATATATAAGTCATTTTTTTTCTTAAAAAAAAAATACATACATCAAAATGCAGGTATAATAATATATGCATTTTCATTATATAAAAATCTAAAATTTACATATATATATATATATATGTGTGTGTGTGTTAGGGTACTTCTTTTTAAACAAACTTTTTTTCTTCTTGATCTCACATCAAAATTTCTATGAAATAGTCTTATAAAATCTCATGAAATAAATTGATATAGACATATCAAGAATATTAATATCTATAGATATAGATTAGCTGTTTTTTTTCTTTTCATTCTAAATTTGTGTTTTTTTTTTTTTTTTTTCAAATTAAAAGAGCAACATAACGATTGGGATAGTTGATGAAAATATTTCAAATTTCGAAAACTCGATAACTAATTCATACGTCACGAGGATGAAAACCGATTATAAATAGCAATAGGGTGGTCGGTGGTGGTGTGTCCCACGTCCACGCCCACCGCGCCACCGCCCTTCATTAGGTTTTGGTCTGGGAAATCGAATTTTAGCGTACGAAGGGATAATCTTTGGTAGCCTCTGGCGAATGGAGATACGCATGTGTGTGCGACACGACGATAGAGAGTTAGATCGCGTTGCCCGGAATTAGTTCATCCCCTTTGCCTCCACCCCCCATCCCCTGCCCACACGCACCTCGTTCGTGTATTTTCATCCGGGTTCTCTATCTATACGCGTCGCAAAACATTCTCAACCTCCCAACCAATGACATTTATTCCGATAAACCATAAACGCATAATGCGACAATTCGACTTTCTCAAAATTTACGCAATTTTTCTCTTAAATTCTAGCTGAAAAAACAAAACGAAACAAAAAACAAAGTACAAACAAACGAAGTGTACCATTAACTCTAACTGAAGTGAATTAATCGATCAATCGAAAAAAAACAACTAGAAAAAAACAAATTATAATTCTAACCTCAAAAAAAGCATAACCAACGAAATATCGTATAATCAGTGTCCGAAGGGTCGAAGGGTGAATTATCATGATAAGGCATAATTTTGTATTCTCATCGAAGCAACTTTTGCGTCCTGCAATTAAAATCGTGTCAATTATTCCGACCGACGATCTTCGCGGATATCGTGAAACAACAAAAAAACAGGCTAATAATCTCAAGTATCCGATAACAATCTTTCGAAACAAAAAAACTCCAATAAAAATTTAGAAAAAAAACGAAAGTCAACATGCGAGACAAGCCCTTGCAACGATAACCTTCATTTAACGTTGTTCCCGTCCGTGACGAGCGGAATTTCCGCGTCGATCGTGAGCACGCATGTGCGTTAACGTTGCCATAACGCGGATATTGCAAGAGAGAGAGAGAGAAAGAGATAGATAGATAGAGAGATATAGAAAGAGGAAGAGAGACACAGAGAGGATGCTGCTGGGCTAGCCTCGGTTGACCAGCCCACCGGACCCCCAACTTCGCTTCCATTATTGAGCGATCGGGACCGATTGAAAAAATTCCCGCGCTTTTTTCCCGCCACTACGAGGGACGCCGAGTGGGGGGCCGGGTGGTGGGGCTCGCGGCCGGCCCATTGGCCGAGCTCCAAGGCCGCGCCGCGTGGAGCGGCGTCGCGCGGCCCCGACCACCGCCCGGCAGCGGCACTCGGGCGCTCGCAGCGCGAACGACGAACGCCGGGCCAACTAACCGATATAACTTATTTGTCTACGGTTCGTGGAGGCTGAGGGAGGGGGGGGGGGGGGAGGGCAGCGGATTTCCCCACCCGGCTTCGCCACAGCTATTGACCCGCTATCGATATCCTCGTCGCTGACTCTCCGTACCCAACACGCTTCGATGATGTTGCAATCTCCACTCTCGCGGGAACCATCAAAACCGTTAACCGTTGCAAAAGGATCGACCACCCCTATCCCCCACCCCCAAACGCCTGTGTATATATAATATAACCCCCCCTCTTCGCCCCCCTAGTTCGGCAACACGACAACCCAATCGAAACCACTCCACGTGCATCACGAAATTCCAATAAAATGAATTATATATATATGTATATATGTATATATATATATACGTATGTATATATTTATATATATATATGTATTCGGAAAATTCGGAAACGTTTCGAGAGTTTCGTGAATTATCATTGGTCCGAATCCTTGTTTTCGATATTTCGTTAATTTTGTCGGGATTTCCAGGCTGGATTTTATTTTATTTTATTTTATTTTATTTTATTTTTTTTTTTGGTTCGTCGAATTGATCATCGAGGCTCGAATTGAATTTCGGATGGAAATTTCTTCGGTCATTGGTTAGCGCGGAATTTACGAGCCCGGGTTTGACCAACCGTCGAATTTCAACTACCCCCTTCCCCTCCCCCCGCCCCTACTCGCCCCTCGGACTCTCCTATTCCGCGCACAGTGGTTCGCAATCGATTTTCAACCCTTTGTCTCATTCGAACCTCACACGAGTGGCAATGCGATTTTTTGTTTTGTTTTGTTTTTTTTTTTTTTTTTTTGTATTTGCACATTGGAATTGTGAATTCGTGAATACGAAATAAAATGAATATAATGATTTCAAATAATTTTCTCGCGATTAAAATCGCAACAAATTTTTTTACGTTTTTTTCTTTTTTGTTTTTTGCGGCGATTTATCGATATTCAGGGGATTTGTGGATTACGACGAATCATTCTTTCATTTGATTGTCATGCTGATCGCGGAATCATCCGTCTCAGTGAAAATTATGAACAAATGATAAATAATTTGAAAGATGAACGAAAATTCGGCGTAAAACGAAAAAAAAAAACAAAAAAAAAAAAATATTAAAAAAACGGAAAATAACGATCAGGAAACAGATTTTTCGATATCGATTGCTTTTCAAGTTATTTGACAAGAACTCAAATAAAAACATTTTTTTTATTACATTCTGAGTGGTCAATCGATTCGACGTTCATGCAAATATATTTCAATTCTTTCGGTGATTATTTTGATAATCAACACCAAATGTCATTTGCTATTACACTAACACTCGAAAATAATAATGATAATAATCATAATAATGCATATATTTATCTATTGATGTATTTATATATTTTACAGATGTTAATAAAATAAAAACTTTTGTCAAAGCTATGTTTTAAATCAAATATTCGCAAATTTTGAATCAAAACAAAACTTTTTCGAGGCAAAACTCAAAGCGATTACGACGTTACTCCGATAAATGAACAAACAAAAAAAAAGAAATTAAAAAAAAAGAAAAGAAAAAAACAAAAGAAAACATACTGCGTTAGTGAGAGGCTATTTTGGAATTCACTCACCCTCCGTTGCCGAGCATCGTGCGGCTGCGTTTGTAATGAAAACCCGTTATAACGCAACCATAAAGGATAATTACCTACGTGTACATTCAGTTATTAATTAATTGTGTCCATGTGATTGTAATTGGGCGGCATTAAATTCGTGATACGTAAATTCGTGAAATTCGAGAGGCTTATGGAACGCTCGCCGTAATATATATATATATACATATATATATATATATATATAAATATGTATATAACATTATTCGCAAATAATAATTAATGAATTTCGAGCTAATAATTTTAGCGTGGCGAGTTAAAGCCATCGTAACATCGAACGGTTTAATGAACGCAGCTAATCTTTTGATTTTTCACTTTTTAAATTTCTGTCTTTGAATTTTTCATGATAGATCAATAATATTTTCGTCTAATTCAATTGGCACGATGAAAAGAAGAAAAATGAAACTATGGACCGTTGCATCACGTTTATTCATGAATATTCGCAAAAATGGCCTTTTGTTAATCACACAAAAATATAAGGGACAACAAAAGCAAAAAAAAAAAAAACAAAAACAACATATTTTCTTCAAAACTACAATTATCGCATCGGTGAAGCAATTTATCAATCAGCAATTTGATTATTTCGAGTACAATTTTTTTTTTCGCAACAACAATACGACAAGCAAAAAATCATACATATATATCAATGAAAATAATTTTCCGAAAAAAATCGATCAACATGCATATCGAATTTTGTTGCACGTTCTAACCTAAAAATTCGGCGTAGTTTTTAACCGCAAAACTAAACTTGTAATCCCATCGGGGAGATCCCTTTCCGGTGTCTGTGTCCCATTGAGATTTAAAAAAAAACGCATAACCTCAAAATCCGAAAATACGTAATCGTAAGAAAAAGAAGAAAAAACACGATCGGTCTGCGCGCCACAATTTTGTCAAAGCCCCATTCAAGTCAATAATTCAAGTCTGCGGAATATCGGAAAATCCGAAATTTTGAGAAAAAAATAATAATCCCTCAGTCTAACCTATGGAGATGGAGATATGGACTTCTAAACGCTGTAGGAAAAATTGCTATTACCAGAAGACAAAGAAACACCAGTGAGATAGAATTCCTGTATCTTTCTAGTCGAGACCCGATTGGTCGAAACCATTTTCAATGTATGCATGGTCTATATAGAGTCTATGCATAGTCCATATATAGTCTAAGCATAGTCTATATATAGTCTATGCATAGTCGATATATAGTCTATATATAGTCTATGCATAGTCTATATATAATCTACGCATAATCTATATATAGTCTATGCACAGTCTATATATAGTCTATGCAAAATCTATGCATAGTCTATATATATTTCATGAATTAGGGTGGACCTTAATAGGGATCGTTGACGAATTTCGACAAGTCTATATATAGTCTATGCATAGTCTATACATAGTCCATGCATTAGCGTGGACCCTAATAGGGGTGTTGACGAATTTTGATAAGTGCCCCCCCCCCCAGAAAAGTTCGGAATAAATTAATAAAAATATGTGCAAAGCCCCAGCACATGAATCTATTGTTAATGAGCATAGCTACGCATACATTTTTTTACTAGACATAAACACAAATGAAATTCAATTTGTGTTAAAATCGGTTATCAGTTGTTATCATCGTTCATCGGTTCGCCGTTATCGATAATATACAGGTGAGGTCTTGTAAAAAAATGTACGAGTATTTATACCCATTAACAATAGATTTATGTGAATATAGAATTTTTTGTGCGTACTCAGAGGAAACTCGAAAAAATAATTACCGGATTAGTCTGAAAATCTCATGTTATTTAAATGGAAAACAAATCGAGCGTACAGCAACGTCTTCTTATATTTTCTCATATTTTTATTCATTTATTTCTAACCTATCTGGAGGGTGCACTTGACGAAATTCGTCAACACCCCTATTACGGTTCACCCTACTATGCGTAGTCTTATATATGCCCAATCCCACATATAGTTATATGTAGACTATGTATAATTTTATTACTTGGGAGAAAGGTGCAGGACTGTGCCTGAAATTATTCTCTACAGCGTTACCGGTCCATATCTCCATGTCGATGGTCTAACCCGATCTGAATCGGGCAGGGATCGAATTTTAGAACAATGAACGTTCAGAACGGCCAAAATTTCGAACGCAAAATGTCTCGAAAACCAATGCTTCGAAGGGTCAGAATTCAGAACACGTACATATATAGATATAGAGTGATTTGAATGGCGTTGATGATTTTTATCTTCTCGTGCGAACGCTGGCTAAACAACGCTATATAGACCAAAAGTTTATATCAACAATGTTGTGGAGAATCGAATTTTCTACAAAAAAGTCTTCGGCGGCATACATCTAACATTGATAGTTTGCGCGTGGGAAAGCTCGAAAGCCGGGGAGTTGGAAACCGCACGGTCGGTAGGTGTTCGAAATTCCGTACGTTCGAAGCATTGCCCGTTCTAAATTTTGGTCGTTCTGAATTTCGACCGCTGCCCTCGGTAACGTCGTTGCCCACGCGTATGGGGGTCGAAATTCAGAACGATCAATGTACAGAACGACCAGAAATTCGGAACGCGCAATGCTTTGAACGTACAAAATTCCAAACGGCCTACCAGTCGCGTGGTTTCCCATACTGCCCGGCTTTCGAGCTCTCCCACGCGTGAACCGTCAGTGTCAGATATATGACGTCCCGGACTTTTTTGCAGCAAATTCAATTCTCCACAACATTGTTCGTATGAACTTTTGGTCTATATAGCGTTGTTTAGCCAGCGTTCGCACGGGAACATTAAAATCCATTCACTTTTTATTGTTTCAATTATTTTCTCGCAACAATTCAATTGTTGTAACAATTCACTTTTGAAATTTTTGTGGTGTTCATCGAAGCTAATCGAAATGATTTCGCGTTAATTAGAAACTTTTGTCGCTTTTGACGGTTCAAATTTTGACCGTTCAAATTTTGACCGTTCAAATTTTGACCGTTCAAATTTTGACCGTTCAAATTTTGACCGTTCAAATTTTGACCGTTCAAATTTTGACCGTTCAAATTTTGACCGTTCAAATTTTGACCGTTCAAAGCGAAGCGCGTTTTGGAATTTGAGTCGTTCTGAAAATTGATCGTTATGAATTTCGACCTCTGCCCCCCGCCCCCCCCCCTGCCCCCATGACGTCGTCTACAGTCCGTCCTCGTTTATTGTCCGTCAAGGTCGACGTCATTCGAACTTTGCGCGACGAGTCAAGGCCGTCGCGTCAAGGACATCACGAACTTTGCGTCATAACCAACCTTCCCGTGCCCCCCCCCCCCCCTCCCCCCTCACCCGCCCCCTCGAAATTTTCTATATATAGACTCGAAGCAAAAACGGGGAAAAAAAAAGAAAAAAAACTCTTGACACGTTGACACACCTCGGCCGTTCGGTCAACGATTAACGTCAAGTTTCCGTCATCGTCCCTCGATTATACACAACCGAATATAAACAATGTTGAAAAATTTAAAGGTTTTTTTTTTAAGAGGGGGGTCTCGACCGTGACGTTACGTCTGACATGGGCGATGACGTAAGAGCCTATGTCGCGAAATTTACGTTTTCTTTTTTTAAATATTTTTTTTTTTACGCGTCGTTCGTTACGTGCCTACGAGCAGCATTAAAGGGTTGCTTTATTAATGCGAAAGGGTTGACTACGAAAGAGTAAACCACTCATTTGGGAAACGTTTCTACAGCCGGGAAACCCTCCCGCCCCCCCTTTTTTTATTCTTATATATTTTTTTTGTTTCGCTTTTTTTTTGTTTTGCGTTTTTTTTTTGGTGCCGGGCAAAATCAATGCGACTGGCCCTCGCGAACTTTCGACCGAACAGACTGCGAATTGGCAAAGGAACAATTTATCTATATATAAGTGTATATATATATATATCTATATATATTTACATATGTATAACGAAGGGGATGAAAGATCAATTTGAGTATCGAGAATCTGAATTTCAAATTAAAACGACTAAAAAAAAGAGCAACAACGAGAAGAGAAGATAAAGAAGGAAAGAAAGAAAAAAAGAAAAAAAGAGGAAGATTCGAATGATATACAACCCTTGTTCGGGTGGATGAGGGATCGATCGAATAATTGGAATACCTACGACGTTTGATTTTTTTCCCCTCGCTCGCTACACAAACTTCACCCCTTGGCCACCCCAGTATCGCTTTTATACTCAAGATCTTTCGCTATTTTACCTTTTACTCTTTTCTTTCGCCTTTATTGTTATTTTTTTTTTTCATTTCTTTTTTTTCAATTTGTTTGTATTTCTGTAAAATAAACGTCGGACTACGAAGGGCTACGAAGGCACACGAAGGCATCTGGCGAAAGTAGATCTTAATTCGGTCCAACGAGATTTTTACGAGGCGGGAGTCGAGGGGGGGGGGGGGTGGGGCGGTCGGGCAGAATCGGGGGCAGGGGGTGGGTGGTGGGTAAGGGTCCGAGTGAGCAAGGAGTCGGATGGTCCGAGAGCTCAGGCTAATACCTTCCGAGTGACTACCTTCTTCCCCCGGAGACCCTAATGAAATTCTTTCTGCCCTCGCGCAGTCCAGACTCTCCGGCCAAAGCCACCCCTTTCTTTTTTTTCTTTTCTTCGTTTTTTTTACCCTCTCAAGACTACCCTCCAGCCCCAATTTTTTCGTTCGTGCGTTGCATCTTTATCTTTCTCATTTCGAACATTATTTCTTTTTCTTTTTCGATTTTCCAAAAAAAAAAAAAAAAACCAAATTTTTTTTGTCCTTCTCTCTCACCCCCAATCGTCGCGAAATTTTCTCGTTTGCGATAAAACTAAATGAAACTAGACGTAATTTTGTCTGATTGTGAGTGAAAAATAAATAAATCATCATCGTTATTATTATTATTGTTTAGAAATAAATATTTTTTTTTAAGACAAAAAAATAAAAATAAAATCTGGTTCAATTGTTGATGAGTAAAAAAAAAGGACTCACCCGTGTGTAGCCTGGTGTGTTGTTGAACATGACTGAGCTGTTTAAACCTTCGATCGCAGTAGCTGCACTTGTACGGTTTCTCACCCGTGTGTACCCTTATGTGTTGAACGAGTTGATGATTGCTGGAGAATGACTTGAGACACTGCTGGCACTGATGGGGCTTGACCTCGTTGCCGGGCATCATGCCGGGTCCGACGCCTACGCCGACGCCGAGTCCGGCTAGTCCGCCGCCACCGGGTCTAGCGCCCAGAGCGCCCGCTCCCAAGTCACGGGCGTGCATTGCGCTCTGCATCGCGCTCACGCTCTTGTGCATGAATATCTGCGAGAAGAACTGCCGGGGTTAGTTGGTACGCTGAACTCTTGGCCGAGCAACGGGGGATGCACACATTCGACACGAAACGCCATTTTTTTTTAATTTAAAATTTTTTTTTTCGTATTTCACGAGTCACACGTTTTGGTTGCAATTTTTTTTTATTTTTTTTGTTTTTCATTTTTAAAATTTTTATTTTTTTTATTTTTTCGTTTTTTTATTTTTTTTCTAACCCCATCAGTTTATTGTGTTGTGTCGATTCGATCCAGGCTACAATTTTTAAGTGACAGCATTTTCTATTAAAAGCTTGTTTTTGTATACTTTTGTTTATTTATTTTTTAATTTTTTAATTTTTTCATGATGAATACATTTTTGGAAATATTTTTTAAATCTCATTGTAAAAGCATGAAGGGTAGTTTTTTGAGCCTCGGATCGATTCGACACCATCCATGCACTTTTTAGTGGTGCGAAAAACAACGATACACCGATAGGGTTGAAGCAAAAAAAGATGAAAAAATAATTAAATGTAAATTTGGTGACAAAACGATAAATCGTTTGATGATAAATAAAAAGCAATCGTTCGTGCGTAAATCTCTGAATATCGATGTGTGGTCGTATTTTGAATCGTGCGAACTTGCATCCCCTGGATAAGTGGACACGGACTGTAAATATTCGATTTTTTTGTTTTTGTTTTTTTTTTTTCGGTCTAAGAATTTTTTTCAAATTTTGTATGGTTCGTTGGAAGTTTACAGTTGGTAGTGGTTCATTTTATGCGATGTTTTGGAGATACTTTGACTCTGAAGGAAGATGATGTACTTTTTTTTTCATCCTTCGAGTGCTCGGTCGGTAACGGAAATGCTAAATAATGTTTTTTTTTCTTTTTTCACAGTGCCAATGAATTTTGGATAAATAAAAAGTTTCGAATCGTGCAGTATAACCTAAATAATTATTCGAAACTTTCAATTTATCGCAACATTTTTGGCAACGTTGAAAAAAAAAGTAATCATCGAGCATTTTTGTTACCGTCTGAGTAAATTTGATCTCGCTTTGATTATCACACTTAGCTTATTTATGTGCTCTCAAACTTTCCATTGCACGAAAATCTGCAGTTTTTTCAAAATGCCGTATCTTCGTCAAAAATCAAAATATCAAAAAAATGCTTGAAATTAGGTTTGTTTTTCGTTGATAACAACAAACTACCCAAGTTTGAACATAATCGGCGAGGTCGAGGGTCAACTGCTGGTTGAAATGGGATGGAACGACCCAATTCGCAAAATTTATTATTACTATTTTTTCACCGCCATCCAGTCGGACCGAAACTCAACAATCTCTCCTCTCGCGTCGTTCTAAAATATTTTCAACGACACAATCGAACATCCAGACTCGATTCGAAATTCTCGGTAGCCACTGCAGTGGGCCATCGATGGTCCGTCCAAGTGAGACAGAAGGCAACGATGAGAGGCAAAGGAAAAGCGGAAAAAAAAATTTCAAAAAAAAAAAACAGATTGAAGAAGAAGTATAACGAATGAATCGAGATAAAAAGAAGAAGAAGAAGAGGAAGAAGAAAAAAAGAAAAAGCCAAGGATGGGAAACGTTTATTCGGGCCGCTCAAGGGAACAGGTGTTGCCGTAACGCTCTTGGGCCATGCCGCCTGGCCGGTGCCTCCGTTCTGTATGTATATATATATATATATATATATACATATATATATACAAGAGCGTAGGTGGAACGGGGCAAAACGTACGGGTATAAAGGGTTAAAACGTTCCCGGAGGATACAGACCGTGATAAAAGTGCGAGCGGGGTCGGAGGAAAGGGGTTGAAAGGGACGCCGGCTCGGTTGAAGAAGGATGTGAGAGGGGGAGGGGGGCGGGGGGTGGTTGGGTAGCCGAGGATTTGGCTGGCGAGTCATATCAGATGCGAGGAAGCAAAGAGTTGGCGAAGGAATGGAAGGACTCGTTGGAATTGAAGAAAAAAAAGAGTTACGAGGGTAGGAGGGGGAGGGGGGAAGGCGAAACTGGAGAATTTTATTAAAATATGTTAAAACTGTAATTAAAATCGAAAAATCTGGCTCTGGGGCGAGAGAAACGTTTCTCTGGGCAAAGCTAAAAGTTTTAAGAATCTTAAGGTTTGCTTGGCTCACTGGGCAAAACGTGAAAGTGTGAGTCAGTGAGGGGTGGGGGAAGGGGGTTGGAAAAAGAAGAGTCGGAAACGTCGACTGGACTCTTCGCGGACCGGAAGCTCGAGGATAAAGGGGGGCGGGGATGAAAATTGTGAGGGTGAACGAAAATTGTCACCGAGAGATTTCTCAAGTTTGTTCGTTGACGGAAAATTCTCTGATTCTCATTCTCGTGGATTTTCGCACTTTTTTAAACCGAAGCCGTTCTCATCACTCTTTCTCTTCGTTTTTTTATTCGTTTTTTTTTCCTTAATTTTTTTTTAACTTTTCTTTTTTTCTTGGTTTATTTTTTACCCTTTCTTTAGGGGATGAAGGGGGGGGGGTGACGATCGAGGACTGTGGGCATTTCTCACTGTTAATCCTCGTGAGATCGACGTGTCTGCCAGTCTCGAGAGTCTTCGATTTTCTCTCACGTAACTCTTTTATTTTTTTCTCTTCTTCTTCGATTTTTTTTCTCTCTCTCTCTTTCTTTTCACTTCTTTCGTTTTTTCGTCGTTTATTTTCAATCTTCCACGACTCGTTCGTTATTGTCATTATTAAAATACGAGTTGATTCAAGGAGGAATGAAGTTTTTTTTTTACTCATTGTGATCGAAGAAAATTAAAATTATCATTCTTATCTATTAAAATTTATTGAAAAATTTATGAATGATTGGTATTTAGATTTTTTTAAATTCAATTACTGAGTCATCGAACTTTTGCTTAAAATTGGGATCCAATATCTCAAAGGACCATTTCGAAATATAAGCATTGAAAAATAAAATAAAAAAATGTTCAACCAACAAGAATGAAATAAAAAAGACATAAAATTATTCCACATTATGGCTAATCTAAAATCTTCGAAAATAAAATATTTTACGACAACAATTTTTTATTTTTTATCGTGGATCAGAGACCGTGTGGCCTTTACGACGATCGAATGGTCACAATTAATTCGAATGAGAGTCAACGTCTCAAGTTCGAAAGGTAACGTGAAATCGTGACGAGCCCACCTGGTCCCATCAGAACCGACCGTCTCGAGTGCTACACTCCAACAGATTATCCAGAACCTTCTTTTCCATAACCTCTTGCCCCCCTCCCCCTCCCCTCCCCTCCCTCGCCCTTCGTTCGACTCGATTTTTTTCGTCGCGATCCTCGACGAGCCCTTGCTTCCTCATTCCCGGTGTTCCGCGTCCCCGCCATTAATCATATTTTTATCTGTAACGCAACCGGAAAATTTTCCAACCCGTTTTCTCCACATCGTCTGGCCCGGACGAATTTTCCGGTCCTCGTTTAAACGTCTTCACAGTGGGTTGCGGCTACAACGAAAAAGGGTTGGAAATCTTTTGTTTCTGATTTATCGTTCTCGCGTCGCCGACGAAAAAAAACAAAGAAAAAAAATAACTTAAAAAAATTAACATCGCCCTCAGAGAAACGTGGTGAGACTCCTTAATGTCCTCGAAAGTAAGGACGAAAAAAAAATATATATATATATATCAAGAAAATAAGTGTATCCGGAAAATGGTCGGAAATGTGTTTATTTATTTGTTTGTATTTTTTTTTTGTTTTTTTCTTCGTCCATAGTGAACAAAATTATACGTAGTCTATATACAAACTATACAGGGTGTTCCATTTGAAAATGGGAAGTTGTTTCTTTTTTCAAGACAAATTCAATGATACCCTGTGTTATTAATTTCTCATCGATTTTTCATGAAAAAATCGCGTTCAATATCACATGAACCAATATGAAAATTTTATTTGAAAAAAAAAAAAAAAAAATTAGCTTAAGTAATATTAAACGCGATATTCTCACGAAAAATCATTCAGAAATCCTTAACATGACGTATCGTTGAATTCGTCTCTAAAAAAGGAACAACTTCAGATGGTTCGAAAGTATCGTCCCCCTTAAAAAAACTGTCATTAAGCTTGCAGCATAAAAACATGAACCGTAAGAGCATAGATCCCATCAGCACCGAGTGTCCCCCTTCGAACCCTACAACTTTCATCTCACCCATCTATGTCGTCACTGCTTTTCCCAAAGAGTTATTCGGCTGCATCTTTTTAAATGGGACACCCTGTACATAGGACTGAGCATATATAGGCTATATACAGATTATCCACACACTGTATATAAACTACGCATAAACTATGTATATAGACGATATAGTTTATGTACAGTCTATGTATAGGTAATCCATATATAGACTATATATGCCCAGTCCCATATATAGCTCATACAACAAACTTGCGGTCATATATATATATGTATATATTTTTTTCTCTCGTGCGCCACGATAAATTTCTTCCTCAACGTTTCATCATCCATTTATCGTGGATAATTCACTCGTTGATAAAAAGACGTATCGAAAAGGCATTGGGCTACTTAACGCACTCGACGTTGAATACAAAGCAAAGGTGCCCTCCCTCTCACCTGCTTGCCATATGCCCGTGGCCCCCGTGACTCGAGACAGCACCAGCAGCAGCAGCAGCAGCTCGTGGAAACACGGGTAAAACGTACATTATATCGTACGAAATGGATGTACACGAGTTACACCACGATCTCCACCCACGCTTGGCCGGGGTAACCCACGCGCGCACATGTTGCACGTGAATACAAAACCGTGGATGACTCGTTGCGGGCGAGAAAGGGCCCCGGGTACGGGGACTCACGGGCCCCGGCCATCGTCGATGGGAAACAACGCGTTTTGTACGCAGGGCAAACATCGTGAGAGCAACGCGTGCGTTCGAAGGCGAAAAAAAAAACAAACGAGAAAGAGAGAGAAAACAATAACGAAAAAAAAGGGTTGAGTCCCAAAGAGGCAAAAAGTGGACGAGGGTGAGGGCTGCCGGGCAATGCGGGAGGAGGATGAGGAACAAGAGGCCACGGCTGCGAGGGACTCTGTGTAATTGACGGCTTTAATCCGGTTCGAATCGTTCAACCTGAATCTTCAACGCTGCCCTGCGTATTTCACGGCTATCCGAAAATAAAAAAGAGATAAAAAAAAAAAAAAACGTCTTCCGGCTGCAAACTGGGGTACACCCACGCTTGTAAATCGACGTCAGCGGGTGTACGCGTTACTGTAACCGTCGATCCGGGGCCTGCTGTTGCGAGATCCAGATGAAAAGGAAGGAAGAAGAAGAAAAAAAAAAGAGAGAAAAATAAGACCGGAGGTAAGTGCAACTGTCTCGATGACCGAATGTGCCTTGGCGTTAGGGGACGGAATTGTTTGGCGGCATTTTGGGTTTTACTTTTTTTCGCGTAACTTCGGTTGGGGGATGGATTAAGGGATGGGGGTTGATATAGTTGGTATTGAGGTGACAAAGAGTGGAATGGAAGAGGTCCGCAGGATATTTGTTCACGGGTTCAAAGAGTTCCTTATAGGGAGCTGCTCCTTAGTTTGGGTTTTGAGAGTTGGGCGAGTTTCGATGGGATTATCGAAGGTGACATTTGCCACGTGGCTTGCATTCACATCCCGGAAGTAATGGCAATTCTAATGTTTATTCATTTTTTTACTTCGTTGACAATCAGTAGACGTTGAGCTCTTGAAAATAGGATGTTCGGTTGATGCGAGAGTGACGAATCTCGAAATTGATAAATGAACTCCGTTAGGCTCTGTCCGGAACCGCTATACGGTATTTCGGGTTTTACTTTTTTTCTCGTAACTTCGGTTCGGGGATAGATTAAGCGATGAAATTTGATATCCTGGGTATCAAGGTGACAAACAGTGGAATGGAAGAGGTCCGCAGGATATTCGTTCACGGATTCAAAGATTCCCTGATAGGGAGGTACTCTTTAGTTTGGGTTTTGAGAGTTGGACGAGTTTCGATGGGATTATCGAAGGTGACATTTGCCACGTGTCTTGTATTCACATCCCGGAAGTAATGACAATTCTAAGTATCTCGAATGGTCGTTACTTCCGGTATGTACACTGCCAAACCACGTGACTCCTTCAGGATGGTTGAGAAAATAGGGTTGACTTGAGATAAAAAAAACCTAGGGAAATGTTACCTGAGAGGGCAAACGATGAGGATGCTGGTAGAAAGAAGGACCGTACGACGGATGAGTCGCGTGTTCATGAGCGTAGGGACCGTTAGAACGGTTGTGAGATTGATGTTGCACCTGGGGGCCCTGCGGAAGGGTCGCCGGAGGTGGCGACCAACGGGCCTCCAGGCCCGCAACATTGCCCTCACTCGTTCCGTACATAACTCCTTCCCGACAATCCAATTCGAACAATCACGCCGCCGCACACGATTACTCAACGCGCACGAACATCAACGTTAACCACAAATTTTCATCACGATCCACTTGTTTCCATTCAACATTCCCGACTAACACATCGAAACGTAAATAAAACGATAATGATAATGATGGTAATGACAACTTCGCTGCTATTGGCCGATTGAGTATGTTGCGCGATAACGTCGCGGTATTGAACAATGAGTTCATTACGTCATTCAACCGCGAATAACAAAGTTTCCGATCGTCTAAACGTTAACTGGACCGCTTCCTTTGACAATTATTATTGCCAACTCGTTATTTTTCACTGTTCCGCCAAACAAGAAAATTTTATTGCAACAAGTGCAACAGTTGTTCTTGGCTTCATTGTGTTTCTTTTTCAACAAGATAATGCCTTTTTTTTCTCCGACAGTTTTGCATTGGCCAAAGTTTGCGCCCTTTCTGTTAAATCCAAATGGCCAAACTGTCAAACATCTTCACGATCACTTTGACTTCGAGATTGCCTTGGCACTCCCGAACCAACAAAGATCAATTGTCATTGCAATTGTTTCTCAATCCAGCTAACCTCTTTAAGTTTTTTTTTTTTTTTTTTTTGCACTGGTCAGGGTCAACTGAGTTTGGTCCCAAAATCCAAATGGCCCAAACGTTTTCGATGACTCTTTCTCTCTTTCTTTTTCTCTCGCTCTCTTCGGGTTCCTACCGATTTCGCGAATCGTTTCAACCGGTCCCGACAAAATCGCGGATGGTCGCGGATGGACGGAGCGCCGTGCGCCAACGAGTGGCGCGACGTACTAAAAAGAGGGGGGGCGCACCCACAACGAGAATGTCTTCGGCGTGGCACTCGGAGTGCGCCGGGAGGGCGCGGATGAGAGGACCAGAGAAAAAGACGACCAAAAAAAAAAAAAACAAAAAAGAAACAGGAAAAAATCGGGTGCAGAATAAACGGGGGCACGAGGGTGCGGGTTTTGCGAGCGAGTGCAGAGAGCAACGGAACGGCTTTGAACAAACGTTTGACGATGACGATCGTCTATCGTGAGCGAGGCAACGGCGTTGCGCCGCAGTTGAACTGGCGCGCCGATAAGAGCTTTGGATTTTTTTTCAAAAAGCTATGAAAAAAAAAAAAACAACAAATCGTCGGTCAGCGTCGGAGATATCGATTGATGTAACAGAGAAACGCGGCGATACATCGGGTTTTCAGATCCAATGGGAAATCGTTTTGCGTGCGGAATCGGCCAATCACGAGCGTTATGGACTCTAAAACTTTTTTTTTCCCCGAGTTTTTTTTTCTTTTTTTCGTTGTATCTATGCTTCCAGCGTTGCCTAGCTGGATCTCCCCCACCCTATCTATATCTCTATCTCTTGCTGGTCTCTCTCTCTCTCTCTCGCGTTCAATCACTCGGACCCGGACTTTGTCTCGCTCTGAGGCCGATCGTCCCGCTCCCGACTTAGACTCCACAGAAGTTCCGCTATTCGGGGAGGTATCTGGGCTATCTCGTTGAACAGCCTGACGCCTCGTTTAACCGGGCAAACTGGGCGGTAAGAAGAAGGGGGACAAGAGCAAGGGGAGGGGGGTCATCCTGAATTTTTCCATATAGATATCTGTGTGTGTGTGTGTGTGTCGCACTTCTACGTTCTATTACCATCGAGTTACAATCTGGACTGGTTTTAATCGCGTTTAGAACGATCTGCGAGAGTCACGTCTTTCAGACTCTGACCAGACGGTCCGTGTGGGTGGGGGAGGGAGGGAGGGGGAGTCGTTGCAGGACCTCGGAGGTATCCCGAGCAGGTTGACTTTGGTCGAATCTCTGGAACTCGGTTCAGGGTCTTCATGGTACACGATAGAATATATATTTGAGGTTAGATATGAGTGGAAATCGATTGGCAAATCGATATTTTAGAATTATATTATTCGACGATATCCGGACGTACTTATGATGCGTTGTTGAAAAAATTGAAACCCTTTTTAGTGACGATGAGTACATTTTATCTGAGCGGTTTTTGAACCTAAAATGTGTCAGGTGCGAAAATTTTGAAGCAATTTTTGTGAATGAAGGGGGTTAATTTTTATATCTTTGTCGAGATGATTTTTGGCATATTGAAGAGTATGTTTTTGGCTGGTATGAAAATTTGTAATTGTGGAAAAAGGTTTGATATATGTTTGGAATTGTAGTAAAAATAATTTTGTTGTTTGCAACATTTTTTTTATTGCAATTCAAAGTTGCTGGGGTGGTGAACCGTAATTCTACTGAAGTTGGACTAAGGAGGGTTAATGACGAATTGGAAATCAAGATTTTTCATATCTGGCTTTGAGGCTAGAAGAATGAACGTACAATTTTTTTTTTTTCATTTTTTTCGTTTGAATCACAAAATATTGTTTCTGTAGGATTCGCGGCGTACTAATTAGCGAAATTAATTTTCGAACAAGATTTAGATTTAGATTTAGCTTGATTGGAATAATATTTTTCCATCATATAATGCAAACCCTAAAATAAGACTTTGATTCAGATATATATAATATATAGCAATACTCGATCGTGATGATCAGGTCGATCAGTTTTGATGTCGAACAGATATGTTCAAAACTTTTAGAATAGCTCGCTGTCCCTCAAACAATGAACATCGAGATACGAGAAAAAAAAACACAACAAAAAAACCAACTGTCATTTATTGACTCTAAAAAAATATCGACGACCATTTTCTTTTTTGCCAACTCCGTCCGCTCGTTCGATGAAACAGTAACGCCCAAATCTCGGCATTCGTGAATCGATCGATTGTCACTATCATCAGGAATACGAAAGAAGAAGAAGGAAACGAGGAAAGGAAGACAAAAAACAATCATTTCGATGAAAACAATAATAACGATAACATCAGTGGATCAAGGAAAAAGTTTTTCGCGTTTGCATTGACCAAACCAATTCGATCCGGTTTTTCACGCCATCTTTTATTTTTTTTTTTTTTTCACGGTCTTATTTTTCCGACAATCGCCAGACGCGAAAGTCGGAGCACTTTGGCGCGGGGCATATTGATAACAACGCCCAAGACGCGCGTCCATAACCGTGGAATCTCGGATACGATCGTGGAACGAAGACTATGAAAAAAAAAAGAAAGATGAAAAAATGAAAAAATGGGTGGAGTCTGTTAGTTCGACGGGACGAGGAGGGATGCTGAAACGTTTTTTTTTCCCTCGTAGAGCGACGAATCTAGTATGGCCGGCGGTTTTTTTCCTTATCAGTGACGTCGTGATAAGGAAGTGCGAGGTGCATTCACGGGTAACCATCGTGAGTCCATCGCACTTCATATCGCAATTTCACGCGTCTACGTCGTCTCTTCTATTTCAATCATCATGTCCGCAAAAAAAAAAAAAAAAAAAAAAACGTCCGTTCAACAATTTCGTGAAAAAGCAAAAAAATAAAAAATTGCAAAAAACCTTCTTTCCCAGGGAAATATAATTTCGGAATGTACATTGAGAATGACAAAAATAAATATCAACAATCTACAGCTTATATTTATTTATTTGATTTTTAACATTTTATAATTTTGACCTTTATAATTTTGGGATGACATTGAGAATGGCGAAAATAGATATCAACAATAAAGCTAATATTGATTTATTTAATTTTTTTTATTATTTAAACTATTAAAAGTCGAAAAAAAAACTTTGAATACAAAAGTTTCGTCGTTTAAAAGAAAATAAAAGAATAAATAATTGTCATGAAAAAAATTGTTGTCTTGATCGAAAATACAAAAATTAAAAAATCAGCAATAAAGATGCTATTTTGAAATTATAGAGGATATATATATTTTTTTCAATACAGAATACGAAGAAAAAAAAGTTATTAATGTGTTCTCTGAGGATTTTGACCCATTCTAATTGAAACGTCTTTTCCCACATAAACTGGACACTGATTGGTTTATGAGACCGCAAAGTGGCAACAATTATTTTCGACGAAAATGGACATAAAATTGATAATGCGCTGTTTGTTGTCTTTTGATTTTGTGGAGCCAGCTTTTGATCAAATGACCGACTACGGTCATTTGATCAAACGTGTTTGTCGAATTGTCGGTTAGGGGGCGATGAAAAAAAAGGCTCGGGTGACGTCGTTTCGCGAGGGGTTGTAAAAAGAGCGACAACGGTGAGGGGATGGGGTGGGGGTGAAGCCGGGCCATCGGTGGACACCGAAGAAGGAATGAAAGAATGAGGCTGGTTCTGGCAGTCGTGGTTCAATAAACGAGTAACGAAAAGAAAAGCAAATAAGGGGTGGGTCTCAAAGTTTCGAATCTTCGATATTTCTAAGGGTCATGAGTTCAACATTTTTTTTATTCCAATTGTAATTATCCAAAAATCCAAACCTCCGGAATTTTTGTCATACCGACTAAAAATGTAACAGAATTTGAAAAAAAAAACCCGGAACATTCGAATGTCAGACAGGTCGATAAATCGAATCGAAACGTTCCGAAAATAAATGTTTCGACTCGCCAATATTCCGACCGTCAACGTTTCGACGGATCAAAGTTTCGAAAACGTATATATATATATAGGTATAGTGTGCGTAGCAGCTCGTTCAACAGCGTGAAGATTGCAGCTTGTGCAATCGTTTACGTCCGCTATAGCTATATATATACGTTGTCGAAACTTTGATCCGTCGAAACATTGGCCGTTTGAAAAATCGGCGAGTCGGAGTCGTGGCCCTTCGGAAAGATTGTACTTTTGATATACATTGGCGTTTCGAATTTTTTTTCGTTTTTCGAAATTACGACCGTTCGAGACTTTGCCCGTTCGGATCTATGGGACTTTCGGAACCGTGCACCATCGAAACTACGACGGAACATGGCATTTTCGAAATTTTGGACCGTCGGAAACATTGAAAACTCGAAACTTCGAAGACGAATCCCGAACGAGTTGCCGTTTGGGTTTGCGGTGCATGTTTAGCGAGCGTCGTTTGATGCTCGCGGACTACGGAATAAAATCCCGAGAAAGAGAGACGCGCGGAGCTTGGAAGACGGAATGGAAATAACGAAGAGGCAAAAAAAAAAAGAAAAAAAACAAGTGAGAATGTACAAAGAGAGAGTGCATGATGGAAGCAATGAGGGAGAAGAGAAGCCGGTCGGTCGGGTGTGAGTGCACGAAGGGAACCCATGGATCCGAGCAGCGAACGGGGGCGTGGGGGGAAGAGGGGGAAACGCGAAGTCAGGAGCAGGCCGCGACGCCGGCCACAACCGACGCCGCCGCGAGAAGAGAGAGAGAGAGAGGAAAATAAAAAAAAGTACGAACCAGGCCTTGGCTGCTGCATTCGTACCGGGCCGCGTTGCCAAGTCTCATTTGTTTATCGCGAAACAGCCGGAGAAGAATCTACGAAGAGCTGTTGGCCCGAGCCAGCGTGGACCGATCGCCCGAATCCGACTAATCGCCATGGGAATGTCTTTTATACCGATTTAGTGGAAATCTGTCGTCTCCATACGGTCGAATTCACATTTTCTTGGTTGATTTGAGAATGTGAATTCGATTTTTCCATCGGGGAAAGTTGTAGGCACGATTCTCGTGGGATGGATCACTATAGACGGGAATTAGGGATCTTGGGAATCAGTTTTCCAGTCGAAACTCGGGGCAGGCTCATGGTGGGTCAATCTATCGTTGGATATGGATTCTTGAGCCAGTTGAGAAACTGAAGAAACAAGGATTGACACCTGGCATTCGAAAACAAACGTGTGACGACGCTGTTTGTGAAAATTGGATCGCTAGATCAAAAGTTTCTGTCGGAATCTAATCGGGAGAACTTCCCCTGCTCGGCATTTTTTTTCCCACACTTGTCAAAGTGTCCGCCATATTCCACATGATCGGTAAGAGGCTACAAACCCACTGAAAATTTTTTTCACACGTCTGGAAGGTCCGTTATCACTTTTAATGCAATTAAATTAGACGGCCTTGCCTACATCAAAGATTGCTTCTGGACAATTTCGGTCGAAAATTATTTCCGGGTCGTCTCAACTCACATGATCCTAAATTTGGAGGCCTGGAAAAGTCTCCTTCACCCTAAATTTTCCCTCCATCACTCGATCAGCCTGATCGAATGCCTCCACCTGATTTTTAGGTGTCCGTCAAAAAAGATGACGATGATCGCGCAACCGAATTCCAACCAGACTACTTAACGTGACCTTGGCGAGTCACTCCGTGGGCTGTGTCAATAACGTCGACAAATCGATGGTTCCCAGTGTGTCGACGATAAAATCGCAAGCAAATGACCTGTTCCAGCAAAACCCCGCTTGTCTCCTTCCCCCTCCGCGCCTCCTCCAAGTGGCTTACGCTGAGGGGCAAGAAAGCAAGATTGACTCTGAGCCCCGGGGAGTCTCGGCTTTTCTCGACTACCCGGTTCTGAGTCATCCTTTTTTTAAAATTCCTTTTTTTTGTATTTCATTTTTTTTAATCACGATGTGCACACGTACGTGCAGTTAAACGCAATTATCCGAGATTATAATCGCATTATATTCAAATAAACGCTCGTTCACGTGCGTTGCGTTTTTATTCAACCCGTTCGAGGTCACACGTTCGGGAAATAACGCGCTGGTCACACGGGGTCACAATGACCCCCCCCCCCCGGGCCATGTTTAAACTATTGCCGCGTTAACAATATCGTTTCGAACTACTCATAAAAATTCGGGACATTAGTTTGAACACTTTGTAATAAGTATATCACGGAAAATATTTTTTATCAAATTTTCAAACTGGCGGAAAAAAATCCCCGCGGGGTCGATGCGTAAAAAGATGCCAATTTCTTACTAAAAAAAATCATATCTTTTAGAATTTTATAAGTTTTCAATTTTTTAGTTATCCTTTTTAATTTTTTTAAAGTCTCGAAGTTTTGCGTTTGGGGTCATTTTGACCCCTAGTGACCGCGAAGAGTTAACAAATTGCGGAGGTGGGGGGGGGGGGGGGGACGCATTAAACGCGTATCTAAGATTCGCGTAAAACGTGTTTTTGAAGTTAAGATCGAGATGTGAATGTGTTGTTAAAATATATGCAATCACGTAGCCCGTTGGTCGTTGTAGCCATAATTTTCCAGCCCATTGCTGATCCAAAATCTCACGTGACTTTGTAACATTAAACACGTTTGAATCTTCATGCTTCACGCAGGGTTCATCGTCAATATTCATATTTATGTGCATATATGTATGGACCGGGAAAAGCACGTACGTCGATTTATGCGTACGAGCACTTTTGCCCCCCCCCCCTTCCCGCTCTTCGCCCCACACTACCTCTAACCCTCCTCGAGACCAGCTTGCCTGTAACGAACCTCTCTTTGCCACAATAATTCGCAGTCTTTTACGTACCAGGCATCGACATCGAAACTTTCGAACGAACTGACTGACAATCGAAGTATTCGATGGAAATTACAATGAGACTTTTTTGTTATCGTGTGGATGATTGAAATTAATTTCATGATGCCATAAGGTTTTTTCAATGAGCTTTAAAGTTTCGTGAAAAAACATTTTTTGTCGATGGTTGTTTTTTCTTTCAATTGCGTTTTTTAATTCCATTTTTAGATCGTTGGATGGAAGAAGAATTTTTTTATTTCGATGTGAAAAAAAATGATGTGGGTAATTTCGAATTCGAGAGACTTGATAAAAAGTTTTAAAAAAATTGATTGGAAAAAAGTAATGTTTTTTTAAATGTGTTTACAATTTTATTTTGATTGAGAAATTGTTGGTGAGTGATGGTTAATTAAGCATTATTTGTTCGTTCTTCCAAAATCGGATGACTTTAGATAATAATAAACCAAATTAATTTAGAACCAGATAATTTAATCTCAAAAGATAATTTTTTCAAAATTTTTTTTCCAATTTCTAGTTTTACATGAAACAGTTTGTTGATTATGAGGATGAGAATGTGAAGTTGAGGATTGAAAAATGTGTGAGAAAGAAATTAAAAATGGAGTTTTCGGTCGTACGAATCGAATTTCGTTGGGTCTTGTAATTAGTGAGTGTGAGGGACGACATCCGGAGGTATCTGATATCGCACGATGAAGTACTTAATCGGACGATACACATAAAGTCTACACACACACACACACGAGTTACATACGATCTCACAATCGTCGATGGCGTCGAGTTTCGAGCAAACAATCGATATCATTTTATCGACACAGCAATTGCAGTATGGCGAAAGATTGTGAAAAAAAATAATAATAATAGAAAACCCATTGCGATTTTTCGTGAATTTGAACAAAATTTTACAAACAAACAAAAAAAAAATTATTCCAATCAAATAAAAAAATGTTGAAGTTTCGAATTTTCAAACGTTGAAATTTCATTTTTTTTCATGATTAGTTTTTCAATTCGCATTTTCTCATTCCAACACGATCAAGTTTTGTGATATTCAAATTATTTTTCTATTTTTTGTTTCTGACGTTGATCTTCGACCTGCGTTGCAAATTCAAATGTTTGATGAACCAATCGCCGACTTCTTCATCTGTCGTGTAAAGTTCAACAAAATTTTTTCCAAAAAAAAAAAGAAAAATATAAAATATAAAATATAAAAGAAGTTGCAAATTTTCAAACCTTGCTTTTTATTCCGTTGAATTTTACGCGATTTACATTTTACTATTCGACCAGAATCAATTGTGAAAAATTATTATTTTATTATTTTTTTTTTTCCGTTGGTGATCTCTGAGACCTGGATGAAAATTTCAAAGTTCGTCGAACCAATCGCAGGCTTCGTCATTTTGCACTTTTCGTTTTCGGGCGACTGGAGAATCCAGTGCGAGGCTTCAAGGTTCACTGGTGGGTCGTGGGGGAAAGCATAAGGGGCGGGGGGGGGGGGGCATCGTGTCGTCGACTTTTACGCTGAGGTATTGCAGGCCTCTCCAGCGAGGCAACCAAGATTCCTACTATATCAACTTTTTCCTATTTTTTATTTTTATAAATTTTATTTTTCATTCTTATTCATTTTAAACTTTATCTTTCATTTTTATTAATTTCAATGTTATTTTTCATTTTTTATTTATTTTAATGTTATTTTTTGTTATTATTCATTTTAATTTTTTTTTTTTATTTTTTTTTTTTCATTTTTTTTCCAATGATTTTTTTATTTCATTCTTTCTCGTTCGTTCACGTGGTAACTCGCCTTGTGGCGGTAACCTTGTGTCTCGCACAGCACATACACACACACGTACACATAAATAATTTTTTTTACCCAAACAAGTGTGTGGCGAACACACGAACCAAAAGAATAAATAAAATGAAAAATCACGTGAAGACGCAGAGCGAAAGTAATAAATTGAAGGGAGAGAGATAGAGAGAGAGGGGGGGGAGGGGACCCTCGGACTCTCGCGAACGTGTGGAATCCCGTCGATGTGAGAACAATATCAAAGAGTTTGTCGATGGTCAGTAACGTCAATTCACGTTCGGGGGCATCGCTCGAGCTTCGAACCGACAATATATTTCATTTTTTTTTTTTATTCCTTCGCTGTTATCTCACGCGTTCTATTATTATTATCATTACTACAATCATCATTGTTATTTTTCTTCATTCTTTCTTCGTTTTTGTTCCATTGATTTTATTATCGCGTCGGGGGGAGTTTGTATTTGTTTGGACCAAGATAATAAAAAAAAAATTTCAAAAAGAAATGATGATCAAAATAAATAAAATTAATTAATTGAAGAAAAAAAAATGGAATTTCGTTTTTCTTTTTATGTTTCATGTTTTTGTGTGCTAGTTTCTTTTTTTTTTTTTTGAAAATCTCGGACACAAAGATAAGAGTGCAGTTGGGTTCATTGGTTCATTGATTTCGACCGAGGTTTGACAATAATTGATACGACAATCTTTTGTTTGTAATTTGAATGTGAGATTCGAAAGAGGGGGGGGGGGGGGGATAAAATGACTCGAGAGAGGCAATTGACCGAGTTCGCCTTGACCGAGTGGCCCGGCAGGGTCGTGACGACGTTCGCGAATATAACCACGCGGCGGGTAACGTACCGAAGACTTTTTTCTCCAACGCTCCGACAGACGCGAGTCTCGTCGTGATTTGAAAAAAAAATGTGAAAACCTATTTCACCATTTTAATCGATCGTCCACGGATGTTCGATGGATTGAAGATAATTAAACAGGAATAATTGAACAAGAGAATATACGAAAAAAAGAAGGAATTGGAATTTTGAAGAAACACGAAATAATACGAAAAATCGTGAAAATAATTATTGATAAACGATTGACGTTATCGAATTATCGTTTAATTATCAATGAATATTCGACGGATGGAGAACGAAAAAATCGAAGCAACGAAATTGGCGTAGAAATAGCAAAAATAATGATAATTAAAATGAGAAAACGATGAAGAACGAAAAAAAAAAAAATTATCATTGAAACAATTATAATCGAGCATTTGGTGTTTACGAATCTTTGGTCATGATAATTGATAAATCTTTTTGAAATTATGATAATAAATGGTAACGAAAAAATCATTGTAGAAATAATGAATAAATTATCGGAAATCGAAGATGAAGAAACAACAACAACAACAATAATAATAATAATAATATTAATAATAATAATAAAAATAGTAAAGTACTAAGTTAATCGGAAAAAAGTGATGAAAAATGAAATAATAATAACAATAATATTAGAATAATAAAATAATTCGAAATACGAGATAAAGGAAAGAACAATAACAACGACGATAATAGTAATAATAATAATAACAATAATATCAGAATAACAAAATAATTTGAAATAGAAGATGAAAAAAATAAACAACAATAACAACAATAACAACGATAATAATAATAATAATAATGATGATAATAATAATAATAATAACAGAACCAATTAATCAAGCGCTCGGCACAATCGTATAAATTATATTCGCAGTTGCGAACGGATGAATGCACCGAGTGGTGCGTCGACGCTAACCCCCTTTCAGACGGCACACGAATGCAAGTTAAATATATATTTTTAAAAGAACGATAGCGGGAGAGGGCAAAGACAATAATAAAAATGAGGTTTGAAAAAAAAATTTTTAAAATATAAAAAAAAGAATGTAAGGCCGAGTGGGTACTCATGACGTTCTCCGAAGAGTTCGGGGGGTGTGTGAGTGTGGGGGTGGTGGGGAAGGGGGGGGGGGAATGAAGGGGGGTGTCTGATAATCTTTAATTTATTTTAATGACGCCGAGGCGTGACTCGTCTCCCGTGGACGTCGTCGTATCGCTCGCTGTGAAACTTCGCGTTGCAGACGACGATTGCAACGCGCGGGGGCGACCGTCGGCGTGGGGCGAGGGGCGAGGGGCGAGGGGCGAGGGGCGACGGTTCGAGGCAACATCAGGCAGCGCGCGTTGTCGGAGGTCAGGTTCACAAGCCGCGCGCATTCGCCCGTGCTGCGCTCCGAAAGAGAGAGAGAGAGAGAGAGAGAGAGAGAGAGAGAGAGAGAGAGAGAGAGAGAGAGAGAGAGAGAGAGAGAGAAAGTACGCGATACGGATTTCGCGACGTAAAAAATTATTAACCAACAAAGTACGAAATGAAGATTGAAACTTTTAAATAAAAATTTAAAAAAAAATGAAACAAACAAACATTTGTAAATGAATTGAAATAAAATAAAATTTTTAACTATGGAGAGAAATAATAATAATAATAATAATAATAATAATAATAATAATAATAATAATAATAATAATTTCGACCACAATTAAATCTTGATCAGAACAAGTATGAATGTTGATAAAACTTTTTTTTTCATTGTCATTAATGTACAACAACCACCCAACGAACAACATCAGAAGAAAGAGAAAAATCTGAAAGACGAAATGAAAAAAAAAAAAAAGTCATTTGAAAAAAACGATGAATCTATAGAATAAAAAATAAAATTATGAAAAAATATGTGTATATGAATGTATATTATTCCGTGGACAATGGAAACTCGATAAAAACAAGTTTTGTAATTTTATGAAATTTTTTTCGCAACGACAAAAGTTACCGGCTGTGAAATTTTCGCAATTTTCTCGACGTTTTATTTTTTCCGAAAAATGTCATAGCGTCTTCAACGTACGGGCAATCTCAAGATAAAAAAAGTTTTAAAAAACGAAGAATAGAAATGAAAATTCCCAAAGAAATTAAAAAAAAAATTCTTCCATTAGAATTATCATCGACGAATGATTGATAATTACACAATTATAAAATGGCTACTAGAAAAACTATTTTTCACTAGTTTTGTTCTTTCTTTTTCGCGCCAAGTCGATAAAAAATTTATCGAAATTTTGCGTTGGACAACGACGACGACGACGACGAGCGCGTAGCCCGAAGATCGTGGAGAACGTAGGAGGGCGTCGTCATGGTCGCCGCGCATTTGCCTTTTTCTTCGGGTTCCCCGACAACTCTCTTTCTCTCTCTTTCTCTCTCTCTCTTACTCTTTCTCGGCGAACACGACGAAGCCCGGCCGAGTCCGGACCCGGGGGGCCCCCGCGAACGATCCTCAGCATCGCTCGTGGACGCCAGTGTTGGATGCTGCACGTTGGTGCATCTTGCATATATGTATGTTTTATGTCGGGAAACGTGTATGCTGCGTTTGCGCAGTTGCCACGTTCATGTTCGTGGCTTTTATCTCACTCCTTCTTACCAACCCCCCCCCCCTCCTCCCCCCTCTCAATCTTTTTCTCCCTTTTTTTATCTCTCCCTCTCTCTCTCTTCATCTTTATATCTGTACATGAATCCCCTTCCTCGCTCTTTATTTTTTTTTTTCAAACATTTTTTTTGCTCTCTCTCTCTCTCTCTTGCTTCGCATTACTTATTCTCTCCTTCTTCTTCTTTCTCTCATTTCTTTCTATATATTCTTCTATATATATATGTATAAATATATATATGTATAATGTATATATATATATGTATCTATGTATAACGTGTGCAGCCTACCCACACACACACACACACACACACACACACACACACACACACACACACACACACACACATGACATTTCTCAAAGCCCCCTAAGCGCCGGAGCCGAGTCATTGAACTCGTGGAGGGAGAAAAAAAATAAATGAATAAAAGAAGAAATGAAATTGAAAAGCAAAAAGAAGAACGAAAAAAAAAATCGAGACGTAGGTAAAGAAGTGCGGGACGGAGTGTGGAAGAAGGAAGAAAAATTGCGTGTGGTGGGTTCGCGGGTATAATGCATTTTCATTGGTTCCCCATTTTTTTTTTTACGTTTCTTCTTACGTTCTTTCTTCATACTGACCTAACGTAACTTTGAATTTATTTCGTCTGTATTTCTGGTGCTCGAGAGGGATGTTGATAATTCTTTTTTTTTTCGAATTTTATGATTAATGAGAGTTATATATTTTTAGATGGCAGAAGAATTATTTGTTTCGTTTCTTAACTTGTGAGGATTGTTTTGAGTCGTTTGAGCTCGAAATTAAATTTCTATTTATTTTTTTTTTAACGAATTTTGCGACGTTGGATTTTTTTTATTATCAGCGACTCGAATTTTCGAAGTTGAATCAATTTAATTAATTTTCCAGTTGAATTTTAATAACTCGAGAATATATAATTATTTCATTAAATCATTCATTGAATAAATGTTTATTTTTTAATTGGGTATCGATGATATCGATATTCAATAGATTTGTTTTAACAATATCAAATAAATACAAAACTTTATCAATATTAATCAATGAATCATATTGATAAAAATTGTTATTTTAATTTTTACGAAAAATTATTTATTTTATTTTAAACATTCATTATATGACTTTCTTTTTTTCGTTTTTTTTTCTATAACAAAAATATATTTTTTTTTTGTATTTGCGATGATAAATAGTGGGCCCACGTTTTGGAGCTTCGTTTGGGCGAACGCCACGAGGTCGGTGTATTGCGCGCGCGCGCGCCCGCGCGGTATCAATGGTACGGCGAGTGATAACGCTATACAACCGACACGATGCCGCGCGCTATACGTTGGGGAAACGGCGCGCGCGTTGGCGTAGGTCGGGACTCTGCAGCGCGGAGACCAAACACGTTTCGACCATTTCAATCTTATTTCATCGTTTATTCATTTATTTATTTATTGCATTTTTTCTTTTATTTTTTTTCTTTCATCGACTCGTCATTTCGACGATTTCAATCTTATTTGTTTATTCATTAATTTATTATTTATTGAAATTTTTATTTATTTTTGGCATTCACTTTCGACGCTTCGACTTTTCTCGATTTATTTGTTTATTCTTCTCATTTATTTATTGAATTTTTTTTCGTCTTGTTTATTTATTTGTTTATTTGTTTATAAGAAAAATATTTCCATTCTCTTGTTGCTTCAATTTCTTTGACTCGTCGTTTCAATATTGTTTATTTATTTATTCATTTATTTATTTATTTATTTATTAAAGAACTTTTTTTCATTCATTCGATCGTCGCTTCGAATTTTGTTTGCGACTTTTCATTTGGTATAGTTAATTTTTTCCCCACCCAAAATTTTGTTTTTGTTTTTTTTTTTCATCGTTTTGTGAATTGCAATATCAAGATTCGAGAAAATTTTGATTAGATCAAGAAAAAAAAAGAAAAAACGAAAAAAAAAAAATTGTTTACGAGCGATCGTACGCAATTGAGTAACGTGAAATTTTATATATCTGTTACGGGTTTGAATTTCGTGTTAAGCGTTCGTGCTCGAAGGAGCGCGTCGTCCTCGTCCCAGAATGCACGACGCTGTGGAACAACTTTTCGAGGACCTCCCCGTTCGACCTCAACCGCTTCAATTAAAATTCTATTTCCGGTTCGATATTCCCCCCCCCCCCTCACCGTCAAATAACAAAATACAAAAAAAATACGATCGTCAATTAAATTTCAGTTTTTCGAATGAGGAATCATTCAATTCAAACCTAAACTAATTTTATTTCAAATATATTTGAAAAAATTACGAATAAATATCAAACATCGAATTGACGAAATAAATGAAAATTGATTAAATTTTACTTTTCTTTTTTCCAAATCTTTTTTTCTCTAAAAATCACATTTTAATCCGGGTCAGTAAAATTAATCATCATCTGGTCCAGGAATAAAAAAAAACCTTATCCCCGAAATAAATCCCAAATTTGAAATTTGTTAAAAATAAAACATTAATAAAAGTGAAGTTTCGAGATCTGCGTTATTTTTATTATTTTTTAAATTTCTTTTTTTTTACCGTTCGAACGAACTTTGTTTTGGTGTAAAAAAAAACGATTAATGAAAGTTGAAAAAAAAAAATGTTAATGTCAATTTCGACGATGAAAACAGTGTCTTACCTCAATGATTGTGTGTTAGCGGCAGTATATCGTTTATCGATGGAATTCACATTAAACGCGCGTCTGTGTCACAATTACGAATGATAATGAACGCGTAGTACCGACGATCGCCGCGAGAGTCGCAAAACTACGGGTCAATGTTTTTGTTGTTGTTCGATATCGTTAAACGCACGGGATGAAGATGAAAAAAATTTATCACAATATATGGCACACCGTTTCTCGTGTTCATCGTGTATTTCCTCCCCCTCGCTCCCTCACTCTCCCTCTCTCTCTCAAATTTTCATAAAAAAATTTTATTCTCGTCCTTAAAAAAAAAAAAAAAACAAAATTAGTTTTGTCGATGAGTTCCGATCTGAATTAATAAAATTTCGCACTGACCAATTTGTCACAAAATTGACGAAGAAAAAAAAACAAAATCATTTTTTCAAATTGCCAATAAAAATAATCACGATTAAATTTTTTTTTCGCTCTCTATTTTATTTTTTTTCAAATTTGTTTTTCGTTGTTGTTTTTTTTTTAATTTCGATATTTCGATTTAAATAATTTTTTTTATATTTTTTTTGCAACGATCGAACAAATGATCATTCGAGTCGTGCGCGCGCACACACACGCACGCACACACACACACACTGTGTCAGCTGTCAAAGAGGAGCGCGCGCGGGCTCGTGCACCGGGAGCAGTTAGACCGCGCGGGGCACCTCCGTCGGCGTGTTCGGAACGACAACTCTCCTCAGCGTGCGGCCAAGTACGCGACCGGAGACGGTATATCGTTGAAGCGCGCCGCGCGGTACGCCGCCCCGACGCCCGTCATCGGCTCGATCGGCAGTTAAAACGAGTCGCGGCGTGCGAATGAGCGAAAAAAAAAAAAAAAACAAGAAAAAAAATATCATGAATAAAAAGAAGAAACGACAACAAAAAAGTAACGAGAGAGAAGCGAAAAAAAAAGAAACGACAACGAGAGTATGGAAATAAAATGAATCCGATCTACCGAACCGTGTTAACGTCGTCGTTATAAAAAAACAAACAAACAAAAAAAAAACAAAAAATAATGATAATAATAATTACGAATCGACGATAAAAATGTCGTTCCCCACGATCGAAATAGACCAATTTTCTTCTTTGATGAACGAAAATTTTATCGGATAACAAAAAAAAAATAAATAAATGAATACCGTGTTTTGTTTATTTTTCCGTATCTTTACAGAAATTAATTGTGATTACGATTCTCGAATGAACATTGATCCGAATGTAAAAAAAAAAGGAAAATTTTAAATCCGTTTATCGAAATGAAAAAAAAAAAATTTCTATCTCAAAAAATTTTTTTTTTTCAAATGAGGAGATTATTTCCGAAATATTGATAACAAAATCGTTCTCGATTGAATTATTTGAAAAAATAACTTTGAATTTAATAATCGGGCCCTCTGGTGGAATTTTTTTTATCGTTATTATTATTTTTTTTTTTGCATTTAGAAAAATTAACTCAAGAAAAAAAACAAGTTCAATTTTATTCGCGCGGTTACGAATGTTTTGTGCGCGCGCCTTACTTCGTTAAAGAGTGTTTTTCGTATAAAATGTTGGGGCGCCTCGGAGGCCCCGCGCGGCTCATCGTCACACGCGCACGCGCGCGCGCACGCACACATCGAGGGGGTTACGAAGAGTGAGACGGATAATACGGGGAAGATGAGCGAGCGAGAAGAAAAATCGGCGTCGCGGGGACTCGGGCAGCCGTCCTCGGAAGGGGATTGGTCCAACGGTTGGCTAGTGGGGCCCGGGAGAGGGGGAGGGGAGGGGGGAGTGGGACTGGCGCGAAGGCCCGAAGGTGCAGCAGCCGGGGCCCCACAGTCATCGCGGCTGCACGGCCCACGAAACAGTATGTTCGAGGTACCAGAGCCTCGGTCCATTGAAATACGTCGGACAATCGAGGAAGAACACACGAACAAAAGAAACAAGTGGAGGGGATGAGAAGAGAGCGAAAAACGGAGTGGAGGGGATGGTTTGTTGGGCCTTTTCAGGGCCCCTCAAGATTGGAAACTGCGGAGAAAGGTCTCGGGGTCCGGAGAAATTAACAAACGACTCATATGACATTGAAACGATGGTCGTCAACGACGAGATTTTCGATAATGGAAATCCGTGGGGCCCCGTGATTGTTACAAATTGGGCCTTATTGAAATCGTGACGAAAGGGGGGGACGTCCTGTCGTAAACAATGATAAATCTATTGGTCGACAACCTGAATTTACGAAAAGACGAATCACTTGAATATTTGTAGATGCATAATTATAATATGGGACCTCAAATTATAACGTCAGGCCCAAAACGGTAATCGAAACAATTACGAGAATATTTCTTTTCATGAATACAGCAAAGCGTTGAACAAGAAACATTGTTACGATGATAATAGGCCGAACGACGATAACGACGCGTCGGTGGATCTACGATTTTCGAGGGGTGGGCCTCACGGGCCCGGGCATAGACGAAGCGGGCCGTAGGCCCATTGACTATGTGCGCGACCGAGTGGGAGTAACGTGGAAACGAGCCAATAGCGATCCGTCGAATTCGGGCCAGCTCACGTCGGAGGAGGGGCCCCGATCGGGCCCCATCGGTGGGCCCACCCGCCGGGGGACCGCGAGAGCGAGACGCACGCCGGTCTAGGCGGGAGTCTAGTCTCGGATACGCGTGTTCATGACGAACCGGACCCGGCTGCGAACACGATGTCCCGGTAGCGGTCGTTTCCGACAAAGATGGACGATTATTCCATCTATGCGACGTTGCCTGATCCCCTCTCCCCCTCCCTCCCTCCCTCCTCGCATCAGCACAAGATGCAACGACGCAATTCGATATCAAGCTGTGCTCGCGGAGCTTACGGTATGTGAGGTTAGGTTGACCGAACAATTCTAGCGGGACATTTGAATTCTGACAGCCTCAACGTGTATCTTTCATTTTTCTTCTGTTTTCTTTCCGTTCTAATCCTCCAATGAGGAACGTCTGCATTTGGCTCGCCACGCTTCCGTATATTCCGCAACTAAACTAACCTAACCTCCAATTTGTCGATTTGCAAACGACCCACGAATTATTCGTATGGATTATCATGATATTAATGTTCTAGGTTATAATTCGTAGGAATAATTCGACTAATTCGTACACAACTAACTTTACTATATTCACGGTTATGTGAGTGAGTGAGTGTGTGTGTGTGTGTGTGTCTACAGTCACGGACGAGTATCATCGACAAAGTTATTTTTTTATTTTTTTTTTTTACTTTCTTTCTTACTCTTTAGCCCGGCTGGCCTTGACGCGCCGGACCGCGGCTACGACAGATAAACAAAAAGAAAAACAAAGAAAATAAAGAGAGAGTGCAGAAGAAAAAAAAGAAGGAGCAACAGAATAAAAAGAAAACAAACAAACCGACGAAAAGAGAAGAGTCGAAAACGCATTTGAGCGAGAACAAAGAAAACGACTGTGTGTACTGTGCAACGGGCACTCGAGGATAAAAGAATCTCGGCCCTGGGCTGATCGATTTCGACGAATCTTTTTTTTTTCTTGCCCTCTCTTTTTATCTTTATTTTCGCGTAAATTTTATTTCCCAACGGAGCGAGCGGCGAGACGGCATTGGGGCTCATTTCGCGTCTTCTTTATCCCTCCCCCCTCTCCCCCCGCCCTTCCAACCGACGGTGTTCATCATCTTTGTTCCACTCGGTGCGCCATCTATGCGCCCCGCCGGCATCTCCGGTGACCCAGATTTCGAGATCTGCGTTATTTTTATTATTTGTTTTTTTAAATTACTTTTTTTTTCCGTTCGAACGAACTTTGCTTCATTGTCGTTTTTTTTTCTTTTTCTTCTTCTTCGTTCGTGTGTTTTGTTTTGTTTCTTTTTTGTTTCGGTCATCTTTTCTTTTTTTTTTCGCTTTTGTTTTTTCTTTCGTTTAATTTCCCCGCGCGCAGAGTCGAAGCAAGTCGAGAAGCGATGCTCGTTCCCTTGGCCGCCACCCCCGCCGCGAGTCGGCGCCGCTGCTGCGCTCCCTCCGCCGCACGCGCGCAGCGCCCTCCCACTCACCCCTCCCCTCGCCGCACGCTGCCCCCACCGCGCGGACGCTTCGCGAGGTTTCTCCGCGATTGCTCTCGCTCTCCTCCGGGGTTTCCCCACCCCGCGGTCCGAGCCTTCGTACGGCATTCCTCCCACTCGCTTCCACCCTTCTCAAACATTCTCCACGCGTCCTTCTCGCTCCTACCGGTTATCACTCGCGCACGCGCGCGCGGGCGCGCGCGCACGATCGCTTCCTCGCCGCGCTGCGGAATCCTGACCTACGACTACGTTTTCGCGGGCTTGACGAAATTCGGGTGTTGTTACCACGTGGTCCGGAGCCTCTTTGAAGCCTCGAGGGTTTTATCATTCCACTCTTTCGGATTTTTTTTTTTTTATTGTTGTTGTTTTTTTGATTTCTAAATAGCTATTTTTCTTTTTCGGAGGTTCAATTATTCGACTCTTTCGAGTTTGTTTATTTTCTTCTGATATCCATTTTTTATTTTTCTATAGTTTAATTATTCAATTATTTCGAAGTCGTTTATTCTTATTATTTTTTTTAATATCTATTTTTTAGTTTCCGAGAGTTCATTATTATTCAATTATTACGAAGTCGTTTATTATTATTATTATTTTTAATATCTATCTTTCATTTTGGAAGGTTTAGGTATTCAACTCTTTCGAATCTGTTCATTACTAATTTTTTTGATATCTATGTCTTTCTTTTCGAAGGTTCAATAATTCGACTCTTTCGGATTTGTTTTTTTTATTGTTGTTTTTTATTTCAATAGCTATTTTTCTTTTTCGGAGTCTCAATTATTCGACTCTTTGGACCTTCAGAAAGCAAGAGAAAATTCTTTCAGAAAATTCTTTCGAACTTTCGAAAATTCAGACCTCGTCATCGATAAATTTTTCAACCAATGAAAGACCGAAAAAATACTTTGTTAACAAATTTAAACTCTCACATTGGCGATGAATTTCGAACATCGTCGAACAGTGAATAGAGAGCAACGAAAAATTTATGTTGAATCGTAAATTTGTATTCAAATATAAGTTTTAATAAAAATTAATAAGTAATTAATGAATCTTTTTTTTTTAATCTCACGAGATGATAAATCTTGTCGTTGTTATTGAAAACCTTTGAACAGACTTGAAACGAGAAAAAAAATGAGAAAATGAAAAACTAACAAAACAGAACAAACAAAAAAGAAATTATAGATAAAAAAATCATAAATAAAAAAGAAAACAACCAGACAAGATCGGATGGGAATTGAAGAGAAAAAAAAAAGAAAAAACGGTGGGTCATAGGTCATGGTTGGCGCGCATGTGTGATTATTTTCCTCATTTTTTTTTCGCCTTCACATTTTTTTCTTCTTCTCGTTTATTTTTTTTTTCATTATTATTTTAATTTTTCTCTTATACTTTATTTATTCATTTTTTAAAATTATTATTATTATTATTACGATGGTGCGTCGGATTCGCCGAGGGAACGCGTGTGTTATGCGCGAGAATAAGAAGAGGGCGAACTGAGAGAATGAGAAAAAAAGAAGAAGAAGAAAAAAAGTAAGAGAGAGAGAGAGAGAGATAAAAAAAAAAAGATACGGCGGGGTATTGCCGAGTGCAAGCGGTTCGTATGGGGAAGAGAGAAAGATGTTCGCGTTAATACACACACGAGACTCGCTCGAGAAACGAGAGATGCTGCTGCTGCTGCTGCGGGAGAGAAGCGTTGCAGCAAAACTTCGCTCGCGCCCAACTTTTGCTATTCGATTTTGCAAACTTATATTTAGAAGGGCAACGATCTTTTGCCGCGAGTCGACGACGACGACGACCACGACGACGACGACGATACGCCTCGCTCTTTATCCCGCCAATTCGTGCCACCAGAGTCCACCGGATTTCTTAACACTCGCCACAACCAAATGTTTCCATTTTGTGTCCACCCCGTGTCTATTATCCATTTCGTTCCGGAGCTTCTTCGAAAGCTTTGCAGAAAGAAACATTTTTTGAAAATACGTTTTTATTATTTTAATGTGCATTTTTTTGAACTCGCGATTATTATTATTATTTTTTTTTGCGCATTTGAATAATTTGGGACATTTAAAAAAAAAATGTTTTTTAATGTTTTTTTTTCATGGGAAAGTTGATTGTCGAGATGAGTTGGGCTTAAGCATTGTTGGGTCCACTTGTGACGGTGGCATTGCTGATGTATAAACAAACGTTCCAACTATGTTCATTTCTAATTCACGATTTTGTTTTTTTTTTTGTTTAAAAAAAAAATTTCATCACAACTCACCAACAGAACTCGTCAGGCCGCGAAAATGGAAAAAAATATTTTTTGTTTTCAGGACACCCTAATGTATTATATTTTTATATGTATTTATATATATATATTTTTTTAATGTATCATATCAGGGTGTCCCTCAATACGGTCATTTTGGATTTTTGGGGGTTTCACCCTCCAGAACGATTTGACATACGTAAAGAAAAATCTGGGCCAAGCCACAGTCCTCTACCACATAATTAACCCATGCCGCAGAACAATCGAAATTTCCCATTCTCACAATATCAAATCTTTTCGATTATTTCAATTTAATTTTGTTCTGAAGATTGTTTTGTCCGGTATCGAAATTATCAGACCTCTCCACCCGAACGCGTTCAGGCGCAAGGTTGGACGTCTTTACATTCAAACGTAAATACGTCGAATCCTGCCAAAGATACAGCCATTTGAATGGAAAAATTAAAAAAAAAAAGTTAATTAATGATAAAACCATAAGAAAAATTTAAAAAAAAATCGGCACTCGGTGAATACATTGCAATAAAATAACTCAATTGTTTAGAAATTCTTTGTGGGAAATTTTTTTTTAGTGGCTGAAATCACGTGGAATCGCTCATATATGCATTTGCGTTTTTTTTTTTCCAGCTTTTACGTTTCATCTCATTCGCGGGCGCGCGCGTTGGCTCGAACCGCGACCTACCCCAGGAAGCGGTAACGCGCCCACACGCGCTCTTGGGCCTCCTTTCGTGTGTTTCGCAACGCGTGCAGCCAGAGAGCGCTCGCGCGCGCGCGCGATGTCCGCGGTCGAGCGCCGAGTTTATTCTTTGTGTCCGGGCGCTCTCTCTCTCTCTCTCTCTTTCTCTTTCTCTCTCTATCTCACTCACACGACGGCCATCCGTTCGTGTGTGTGTGTGTGTGTGTGTTCGCGTGTGTGTCACTAGTGGGTTCTTTTTTTTATCGTTCGTTGACTCCGGGCGGGACTGTGTGTGTGGCTCTCTCGACACTCTCGGTCCAACGCGGATCGTCGTTCCCGCAGCCGAGACAGACTCCGAACCATTTCCACGCATTCGTTTAATTCTCGTTTCAACTAATTTTTTTTTTTTTATTTAAAAAGTTTTTTAAATATTTTTTTAAATTAAAAATATTTTTAAAATTTTTTTTTTCATTTGAAATTTTCTTGAAATGTTGTTGTTTATTTACAATAAAAAAAATTTTTTTTTTTCAATCCCTTTATTTTTAAACCTAGATCCCTCGTAGGGTCATTTCTATCCTACCGCAATCTTCACAATGCCATGCTCCGACCACGTTTCGCGGCCATTTTGATTTTTTTTTATAGCATACATTTTTTTTTGTAATATTGAGTAATCATTGAATCGTGAAGTAGATGAGCCGGTGTAAAATAAAATTTTTAATCAAAGTCGGATTCCACTCTCTTTTTTTTCAGATAACGCATTGACTGATTCCTTTGAAATTTGGACACCGTATGCACGAATAGTGAATGAAGTACGGCACGTAAAATTTTTTTTTCAATGAATTGTTTTATTCTTTTATCAATCAACAATGGTCGTAAATTGAAGTTTAAAAGTGAACTTCAACTTCAATCGAGCGCCATTTTGTGAAAAAAAATCCTACGTGCCAAACAGCTCGAGACGTTGTGCCTTAAGGTAGTATCGCACATAGGAGACTTTACCGTCCGATTTTCATGAAACTTGGCATACTTATGGGTATTGATGAGAAAAAGGCCCAGTTAAATTTTTATGGCCCTCCGGAGCACGAGAAAAAAGATATCAACACTTTAATTTTTTCACGTTTAACATTGAGCCTTATGGAAAAACACGCTAAATTTGATATAATACAAAAAGTTGCCGTCAGATTTTAATGAAAACACTTCGAGCTGCAAGTTTAATATTCGGGCAACATTTTGGGCACTTGACCGTAAAAATCAACAGACTGTGACGAGAATAATAAGCAATAAAACATCGGAAAATATCGTCTCTCTCTCTTTCTCTCTAATCGACATCATACCACGCGTCTTTGTCACACACAGGTACTACGTAACTCATTTGGAGATGGTATAGCTTTAGGCTTGCTTTGACTCTTACGGTTTGTGTGATACTACCTTAAGAATCTTTTTGAAAATTTTTTTCAGACCAACCGAGAGCCAGAAAAAGTGGGAACTGCAAACCGTGCCAACGACAAAGTTGTTCTACGCCAGCCAGAATGACAGCGCTCCCATTCACCATACAGTCAGACGAAAATTCGGCAACGTACCTCAATGTATTTACTTTCGAACAAAAGCGACTTGAATTCAATCGGACCAATAGTTTTTTAGATAATAATTCGCAAAATTCACCTATTTTTCCGGCAATCTACACACATGTAACCCCTTAATGTTTTTTTTAAATCCAACTTTTTTCAATTTTTCTCCACAGTTATGACTCAGTATCATCCTCCAAGTTCGTCGCGATGCACCTAAAGTTTTTTATTCGAAAACCAAAACGGATTGACGAATGAATTGGTAAAATATTTGAAAATAATATGAATTAATTAATTAATCGAAAAACAAAAGAAAAAAAAATTAGCAACGACTAAACAGTGCCTACAAAATTGAATGAGTAAAAATGATGATGACATTATTTTAACATCTCGAGTATCCTATTAGTTTCCTTTATCGCTGTTTCGACAAAACAACAGGAAAAAAAAACTAAAAAAAAACCTAAAATTATATAATTAAATTCCTATTTCGTAATTTTCATTCAAATTTAATTTTTTTTTTTTTCAATAATCAAAACTGTGGATATCACGCTAAGTCTAAGTCTTGAATAACGGTTTTGGGGCCTCTCGGGGCTTTGTTTCGTCCGAATTATTTCACCGACCGCCGAACCCTTTTACATTTCATCCCCATCGTCATATACATTATATATATATGTATTTTTTTTTGCAACTTACCACGAGCTTCATCATCGTAACCTTTCACTCGTGTTGCAATCTCGACTTTCATTCTTTCACGTAGTTTCTTCCCTTTGTCTTCGTTTTCCACCCCTCCCTCCCCCCGCCCTTCCACCCTTCACGATTATTGCGCGTGCTCGAACGATTGAATACGTACTTTTAACGTTTCTTCGTTCGTAATCGCGGTTCGCTTTTTTCGCGTGTTACCGAGCCGTTAGCCTCACCCCCACCCCTTTCCACCCCTTCAGGGTCCGAGACAAAATTATAACGTCCCGATAGTTCCATCAACCCTTCGCGTCGTGACGGCCAGGAGCTTCGAAAATCGTTTCTTCGGATTTTCCGTGAATTTCTATGATTTCGAGATCGCATGATCGCTCACAGTTTATGCACTCTTTATAAGCGTATATATATAGAAATATATACAAGTACAATTCGACAAGAAGATTTCGTCGTAAAAGTTTGAATATTTTCGTTTAATCGTGAAAGGGTTGTTTTTCATTTGCACGCTATATTATAATATATGTGTATATATATATATATATATATATATATATATATATATATGTTTATTATCGAATATTAACGCGTATCAGCGGAATCGCGGAGGATGTAAATTTTATTTATTACACGGCGTCAAATTAATTCGTTTTGTTTTATTATTATTGTTGTGATTTTATTTCGTACAATTATATTTTTGTGGTTGGAAAGACTCTTCGAATCGATTTAGAACTGAAATTTCGCAAATAAATATAATAATTTGTATCTATTATTTTTTTCGTCCGATTTTTGAAAAAATTTCAACCGTGAAAGTGATTAGTCAACGAAGTTGAAGAACTCAATTTTATTCAATTAACTCCAATTCCAATCAAGTCAATCGAAAATCGGGTTCTTAAAAAAAAAAAAAACAAACGAGACATCGTTTTTATCAACGATCAAATTTTCGTGTATTCGATTGTAAAATTTCGTTCAAGCAAAACGTCAAATTTTTGTGTATAGTAAAAAATTCATTCGATCTCATTCACTACAATCCTGAGATTGAAACAAAGAAAGAAATTCGACCATCCATTCACAGTCCCTTAAGCCGTACGACCCTTGAGCAGTGATTTCGTGAGACTGTCACGAGTGTTCCTTAATCGCAATGCAAATTCACCGAACACCGATAGTTTCAAAGAGAACACCGAGAAGTAAGAAAAAAAAATCAAAAAAAAATCTGTAGTTTCATAAAGGATTGAAATTAGGGGGAAGTGGGGGGAGAGGGAATGGGGTAGGGCGAAGGGCTCGAGGGTTGAGACGAGTGTGAGCAACGTGAGAAAGTCTATGGGCGAAGGGTCTTCGTTTCCTTGACTAGAAAAAAAATCTTCCTACCAGTTTTCCATTTACTAAATAAAAAAAACCATATATATATATACATATATATATAAGCATGGCCCTTTTCTGAGACAATAACCAAACCACCCAAACCAATTTCGATTGTTCTACGCTCGACACAACCCTTTCAACCATTTTGCAATTCCTTTCACACAATCGTCGCCATCCTCCACTTTCTTCCAGACCGTTTTCTTTTTTTTTTCTTTTCTTTCTGTTTTTTTTTCTAGGGTTTCTTCCAAATAGTAATATCGAATCCGGTTTTCATTATGACCGAAGGGGTGGTTGGGGGGGAGGAGTATATTTTTAGAGCGAGCAGCTGTCACCGATCCTCGTATTGGAAAGTGCAGTCGCACATATATATTTAAGATGGAGAGAGAGAGAGAGAAAACAAATTGAAAAATAAAAAAACTAAAAAAAAAAAAATCCGAGAGATTTGTAAAGCTCGAACGATATTGTGTACACGGGTGGAGCATGGATGATGGGATACGGATGAAGATGAGGATGGGAAGGAAAGGGAAAGCGGTGACGTTGAAAAAGAAAAAAAAATGAAAGAAAAAAAAAATTCATTTGAATGCCATAAAAGCGAGCCCGACGTAAAGGGTGAGTCCGAGGGTGAGGCGACGAAATAATTGGATTTTAATTTACGCGTCCCTTTCCCACGAAACCACCCTCCCCCCTTGCGGAGACTAGAAATCGTCGAGGTATACGATGAGCAAAAAAAAATATTATAAAAAATAAAAAAAGAAAAACGGAAATCTCAACTTCCCTCGCACGATCGTCGAGAGCTCGTCGACTACTCGTTTGGGCGGTTTGTTTTACAAGCCTCACGAGAACAATGTTCACACCACTCGTCTCTATATTTTCGTAACAATTTTTTTTTTACGATGTTCTTTTTTTTTTAATAATTATTATTATGATAGTTTTTTGTTTTTAATTTTCATTATCATACCGGCAATGTTTTCTCACGTGCTCGCGTGAAACAATCGTCGCACATCTGTATTTTTTTTTTTCGTGTTGGAAAAATAATTTTAATTGAAAATTTTTTGTAAAGATTTTTTTTTTATTTTGAATTTTTTTTTTTATCGCGAAATATTTTCGATGAAATTGACTTCGGAGGTTTCGAATTGTTGATAAATAGGTTCGAAAAACTGGAAAAAAAAAAAATCACGAATCGAATCAACAATTTTTCATTTTCGTTCGAATAATGCGAATTTGCAAATTTCATTTGAACGTCGAATTTTTTTATTTTTTTTGTTGTTAACTTCTAAAATGTTGTCCTGCAAAATTGATGTTTTTTTTTATTTTTATCTTTATTTCTTCTCTCGCAAAATTTTTGAACGAAAAAAAAATGGCGAACTCGCGACGAAGATTGCGCGAACCATTTTGCCATTGGATTTGGCAGTTTCCGATCGTTGGCACCCATTTTACAGGGCCATCCCCCCCGCAGCGTTTGTTGGAACGACAAAATTGGGACACCCGCTGTGCGAGTCGAGTCGAATATCTCGAAAAATTGATCAATCGGAAGAAGGGTGGCTGGTTATTGGACGTTGGTCCCCGACGGTTGAAGAACTATTTTTTTTTTTTTCAATGCAGAAGGGGCGTTCTGTCATTCTCACCCTATTTTAATTCCATGCGTTCCACCCCCCCCCCCCTCCCTCAATCATTGACGAATTATTCAAATCGCTTTTTTTTCTTTAAAATTTCATTTGTCGCTGGATAATAATAGCAATAGTAACGATAATTAAAATAAATTGTATTGATAATATAATATAATATAATAATACCGATAATAATAATATTATCATATATTTCAGACTCAAATTGATTACGAAATATGTGTTCTAGATTAGTATATTGTTATTATTATTATTATTATTATTATTATTATTATTATTATTATTATTATTATTAGTAATCGTAATAATAATAATAAATCTGTATGATATCAATAATAAATTATACATGGAATTCCATGTGTAATAATAGTTAGAATAATATTTGTATCATTAGGAATAATATGATATAGTATATAATAATGATAATAATATCAATATTATTATTATATTATCGTAATATTGATAATGATAGAAATATTATTTTAATCATTGATATGTATGCAAAATAGAATATATGACTAATTATGGGTATAATGCATCCTCATTATCATTGTTACGATTACTAATAACAATACTAATACCAATTATATTTATCTAAAACAGATATTTCATTATGAATTAAAGTTACGTAATCTATATTAATGATAAAACACATACTGGATTAATATGTTAATATTGTTGTTATTATTATTATTATTATTATTATTATTATTATTGATTGATATGAAAAGTCTATGAAAATTTTAAGACCAGGAGAAGAAATAATTTACAATTGGTGAAAAAATGGAAACATATTGAATTATTATATTAGTATTGTTATTATTATTACTATTATGATTACTTCCGTTACCACAGGTATTATTATTTATATGGATACGTCCATGAAAATTGTTGGGGAAGAAAGAAAAATAATTTTGTAAAAAAAAAGCAAATAATTTTCTCTTTCTCAATTCCAAGCCAGTGGCGAAAAATGTAGGTTCGTCGATGACGAGACTGTTGGGGGGGGGGGAGGTGAGGTGAGGACTCTTCGGGAAAATCGTCAAGTGGCCGAAAGGACGGGGTAAAACGAGATTCGAAAGAAAGCGTCGCTAACGAGCACTGAATTGCGTTGGGTTAGGTGGCGAGCGGAAGGATAGGGAGGAAAGAGGAGGCGGGGGTGGGGGGGATAAGGGATGAACAAGAGAGAGAGAAGTGAGAGGGGTGGTTTGTAGCGGTAGCGAACGCGGCATTTGTGGCAAAACCGAGAGTCCGGGGCTTTGGCAAAAAAAAAGAAGTAGAAGAAGAAGAAAAAAAAGAAAAAAGAAAAACAGAAAGGTAAGTTGAAAAAGGAAAGTCGCGGAACGTTGGTGAAAAAACTTTTTAAATTCTCACTCGCGTAGAACCGAAGCAACAATTTGTTTCGTTAAGTAGCTAACGCTCTTTTGTTTTTGCGGTCTCTTTAGAGTCGGTCGGATTTTTTTTTTTCATTTAGTTTTATTTTATTTTTTTCTCTTTCGGTTTGGTTTATTTATTTTATTTTTTTCTCTTTCGGTTTGGTTTATTTATTTTATTTTTATTTTTTTCTTCGTCTTTTTTTTCGTAATTCCCTGTTTGATACGAGCGGCTGGTCTCAGCCTCTCACTTTGCGTCCGAAGCGCGGGCGAAGAGGGTGAGAAGTTGTACGCGTGGCCGAACCCACCCCCTCGACTGTCGGGGGATGGTTTTATCTCCCTTCTCTGTGCCATCTTCACGATTTTTTTTTCTTTTCGTTTTTTTTCTATCTTCATACTTTTGGTCGGTCTTTCCGTGGAATAAAAGCGACTTTTAAAACAGAAGAGGGGGAGGGTGAAGGGGGGGGGGGGAAGAACACGCGAATCAACAAACTTTACGTGTTTGGTGGGAAATTTAATTAAAACATTAGCTTTTATTTTTTCCGGAGCTAGCGAACGAAGGTGGTGGTACTTTGGTTTTAATAATATTTTCTTGTTTCGTTATCACAATTGCGATGAAATTTCTTTCAATCGGAAACAGTCGAGTCGTTTGAAAATCGTGGGAATTTTTATTTCATTTTATTTTATTTATTCATTTTTTTTTGTCGTTATCGATATGTGTGAGAAGTCGAAAGTCGATGAACAATTTTCCAATCGAAGAGCGTTGAAAAAAAAAAACAATCTTCTTTTAGAAAGTGGAATAAATTTTATTTTCAGTCCAGTTTTATTATCTATGTTTATTTATTAGTGAATAAATAATTAATAAAAATGATGATAATAGTATGGACATTGTCGAGCTGAATTGGATGAAAAATATATCTCACTTGCCAAAAAAAAATATTATCTTTTTTTTCGCCGTTCATCGAAGGAGATTTTGTTTTTTGCATTCAATTATGGTGGTCTTTCAATTTCGCGAGACAATTTTATTTTGCGCCCTTAGAGTTCACTTAAAAAAAGAATAATGACGTAATGTTCGTCAATGATTTGCAGCAATGCCGCATCAATAAAAATAAATGCATCGTATAGAAAAAAAAATGTTGTGGCATTTCAATTTTCACAAAATTGATCTCAATTCGCCTAATCCGTTGAATTTCATTTTTATGATTATCCGGTGACACTGTACCTTTAGAATTCAGTTGAGAAAAAAACATTGAGCACGTAACATTTCAATTTTCACAAAATTGATGACGATTCGCTTAATCCGAAAAATCGATTTACGCATTACGTGTCCACTTATCCCTTCGTCGCACACGTTAGTAATCAAACGACGAATAATTATAGCGACAAATGTCACGCTTATCAACGATAATTATTTAATCACTCAAATATGTCAATACAATAACAACAACAACATCGAACAAATCACATGATGAAACAACATCAATGAAATTATCAGCGACATGCCAAGATGCACTAAATCATCTGACTTTAATTTAATTTCCAAGGAAAAAAAAATAAAGAAAAAATTGAATAATGATGAGTATAAAAAAAATATTTCAGCTAATAAATCGTGCTAAGGACGGGTGGGGCTTGAAATTCAGAACGAGCAGTGTTTTGAACGACAATGTTACGAACGGTCGCGGCGTAGAATGACATTGTAGCGAACGGCCGACCAGTCGGCGCGGTTTTGAACGTTTCCCGACATTCGAGCTTTCCCCACGCGTAAATTATCAAAGTTAGTTTGACGGGAAAGTAAAAACATTAAGAAAGAAAATGCATTTTCACCTTCCCGTCCAAACGCTGGATAAACAACGATATATAGACGAAAAGTCTACATAAACAATGTTCTAGAAAATTGAATTTCCTATAAAAAAGTCCACGGCGGCATACATCTAACTTCGATAATTTACGCGTGGGAAAGCTCGAAAGTCGGAAAATATTGTACGTTCGCTACAATGTCATTGTGAATTTCCAGCCCCATCCCCGATGACTCGTCGGAAAATAATATTCCAAGCAAAAAAAAGTTGAAAAAACATCATTAAAAAATCACGGATTTCGAAATAACGAAACAAGGATTGTAAAATTCGTGTCAACAATTGTTGACGGTCATTTCAATGGAGGCCAGCCAGGTGGTGCAGCGATAAAAAAAAATGTTGATGCAGCTTGCGAATCGGGATGAAAAGTTGACGAATGAAAAAAAAAATAGAAATAATAATAACAATTGTGTCAAGCGGTGAACGATTGGGCATTGCATAACGAACAAAGCACGTCCGGACCAATTGGTCGGACTATCGTGTAACAACGATCAACCGAAACAAATGGAAAATTGGCGACGACGAAAAAAAAACAACAAAAGTCAACTGAATATGCGAAAATAATAATTTCATAACAATGATGAACAAGACAACAACAACGACAATGAGGCAATTTGTTGCGTTTTATTTTTTTTTGAATTTTTTTTTTTTTTCGTTTTACGAGGTTGCGTGAAAACGGTCTGAGTATTCAACTCACTCGCTGCAGAGTCGACCAGCATTCCTCGAGGGTGCGCTCGGTGGTGTTGCCCATTCCTCCGCCACCACCACCGCCAAGACCGGCTACCGCAGCAGAGGCACGAGACTATCGGGGCAAGATTGTTGGTGAGTGAGTATTAGTCGTGGCAGATCACTCACACTGATCATCCTCCATTACCACCCAAGTAAAAAAATTATATAAAATCTATATATGGGATTGGGCATACATAGTTTATATATAGATTATATATAGACTATATATAGTCTATATATATCCATATATAGTCTATATATAATCTATACATAAACTATATATGCCGAATCCCATATATAGATTTTATATAATTTTTTTACTTGGGGCATCCTCACTACCCAAGTAAAAAAATTATATATAAACTATATATAGACTATATACAGTCTATCTATAATCTATATAGAAACTATATATAAACTATACATGCTCAATCCCATATATAGTTAACACATAGATTATATTCAATTTTTTTACTTCGGATGTCTTTCAATAAAATTTTTCACGTCTGTTTTTCCTTTTTTTTTCTTTAATATTTTGTCTTTGCTTTTTCTACTTCTTCAACTGTTTTTATTTTCGTCCTATTCTCGTTCAATCCCTCCCCCCTCCCAGCCTGTCAATTTATTTTTTTTTCATTTCCATTTTTAATGACCAACCTAAACCCAATTGGCAATTTTTTACTTTGACAATCGTAGACACGATACCGCAGCAGCAGCTACGAATTTTTCGAAATTTTTTTCCGAAAATTTTTCGCGTAATTTTTATCGAAAAAAAAAAATAGTTCGATGGTTTTGCTAAATAAATATTTCAATAATTTTTCTAAAAAAATATTTTAATTGTTACTCTAAACAGTATTTCAATAATTTTACTGTCCTTATCAGATCGAATAATAATAACAGAAAAATACATAAATAAATAAACAAAAAATAATGTAATATCTTTGACTCCTTCCATCCCGGAAACATCGAATGGACAAAAATCCATCACACATTCGCCGTCCCCACCCGATGACCCATCAATAATTCGCAACAAAAATGAATGAGACAAACAAACAAACAAAAAAAAACCTATAAAAACAATTCAATCTATCCAGAAAAACAAAAATTTCTAAAAAAAATACATAACTGAAAAAAAAATAATACATATTAATTAATTTATTTTCCGTCATCTCCTAAAAAAAAACCAAAAAATCAAGAAACCCACAAGAACAATTTAATCTATTCAAAGAACGAAAGTTCCCAATAAAAGACATCATTGAAAAAAAAGTATACATGTATCAATACATTTTTTCCATCATTTCCTTAAACAAAAAAAAAATAAACCCACGAGAACAATTCTACCCACCCAAAAAACAGAAATTCCCCGAAAAAAAAAATACAAACAAATGCATCATCGAAAAACTTCCTCTATGAGGAAGCAAAAAAAAATAAAAGAAAAAAAAACAAAATCGTCATTTCTTTTTATTGTATTCTCTCAATTTCCTTAAAAAATCTTTATCAACAACGGTCAACGTGAAAAATAATCAATTGCTAGTTTTATAAAACACAAGATTTTATGAAACACAAAACTATATGCCGCGACGTTATATTTTCTCGGTAACGTGTCTTCCCGGGTGCCTCGATCTTCGCTCGCGCGCGCGCATTTTTCCACACACGTGTCCACATGTGTGTGTGTGTGTGTGTGTGTGTGTGTGTGTGTGTGTGTGTGTGTGTATGTGTGTGTGAGCAAGTTGGTCCGATCTCAGTGTAAAACGAGGCTTACTCCGCTTTCCGATGACGTATATACAGTATGCACACGCTTATGGATATATATTATCTGTGTTGCGCGGGTCAAGAACCTCGAGCAGACGTATCTGCATCTCGCGGACGTTAAGGTAAACGTATTGGTACGAACACACACACACACACACACACACACACAAAGTGGCTCGGTTGTCCGGGCGCGCGGGTGTGCGTTCCTGAGTCGCGGTTCGTGGTCGCCGCGTGCTGCTGCTGCTGCTGGTATCTGTCTCCCTAACCCCTTCCCCCCTCCACCCTTCCCCTCCGCCCCTGACTCTGATCTCGTACCGTTCATTCTCCAACGCCCAACCTCCTCCCGCACTCTACTCCCATCGGATGACTCGACTGTCGAGAGTCTTGCTCTCACACAGCTTCACTCGAAACAATTCGCAAGACGAAACGATACGTATGCAGCGACATCTATTGGTTTTTTTTCATATTTTCTTTTTTTATTTTTTTTATTGTTTATTGTAATTTGTTGGGAAGATTATTGTTTATGTGGGTTCGTTTTTGGTGATTGGTTGAGTTTAAAATGGCGAGTCGAAATTTTCAGGGATTTTATTTTATTTCGAAGGGGCGGGGGGGGGGGGGGTTAGGTTGAGGGAGGTTGAGAGCAAGGATGAAGTTATTGTGAGTAATTATTATGTGGGTTTTGATTTTTGTTTGGTGGAAAAATTTGCAGTTGTTTTGGATTTTTCCGAGTTTTGAAGTTGAAGGGAAGGTGAAATGACGAGAGAACCTTTTTTTCAATTCTTGCTCTGAAGGTGAAGTGAAGGTTAAAAATAACGATGGAAATAATTTTGACATGAAGGAAGGTGAAACGAAGATGGAGATAAAATGTTGCGGCGTCAACATTTTTGAGGTTGAAACGAAGGTGGAAAAATGTTTCAATCTTACTTCACCTTTCAATGCGTAGGCGTATAAAGATGAAATAAGATTAAATATGAGGTTTGGATTTCGACTCGTGATATTTTTTGTGCGAGTTTTGAAAGATTTGGATATTTTTGTGGGCGATTGGGAGTTGAATTTTAAGAGGGGAAGGGGGGGGGGGAGGTTTGTCGTTACGATTTAATTGTATGGGTTTCCGAGTCGAAATTTTTACCTTATATCTCAAATTATTTCACCTTATACGTCTGAATTGAAAGTGAAGCGAGGTTGAAATCGTTTTTTTCACCTTCGTTTCACCTTCCAAGTGACGGTTACATTTTGTCTTTCGTTGTTTTACCTTCGTTTCGCCTTCCAAACTCGAAAAATGTGAAACAACTGAAGGTTTTCAGAGTTCAAATGATGTTAAAACGCACATACATGAGAATTGCTTAAAACTTCGTGCTACTTTCAACCTCTTTCGACCCAAAAGTGATGTTGAAATGAGTTGAAATGAAGGTGAAAATTTCGACTCGAGTTGATGAGTTTTTGGAGGTCTGAGAAGGTTTTGAATGAGTCTTCTTTAGTGTAATTAAATTAGTAGATTGTAGATTCTCGTTGTTTTTTTTAAATCTTACAACATTTTTTCAGTCTCAATTAATATAGAGATATTTTATTGATCATTGATTTCACGAATTTCATATAAAATTTGGGAGTATGAGCTTTTTGAATTCTATTTTTTTTTAAATTCCATTTAAACAAATTTTGAAGTTTCTGACGAAAAGGTTGCACAAAGTTGTCAAAAATGCTTTGATAATAACGATGATAATTTTCTGGTCGCGAAGTTGACTTTTTTTTTCTCTCATCCTCAAATATTTTGAATTAATTTTGTAGCTAAACATCATTCTTACGATAAATTGTTTTAACGATTATGTCGCTGCTGGAGTTTTCTTTAATAAATGTAAAATAAAGAAAAAAACGATCCATCGCGAAACTAGAACACGAGTCGAGTACAAGATTCATCTTTCATATATTCCTAATGATTAAAAATATTTTATTCAATGCAATTGCATTTTCGACGATCGGTAAATTAAAAAAATGGAAATTACGGTTTCCATCATTCACGGTTCATGAATGCATTAAGAAAAAACCTTTTCATATTTAACATTGAACTGCGTTATTTATTCGCAGTTGTTGAGTCTAGGCTGTTTCAGCTGCCAGTAGCAATCAAAGCGACTCCATTTTTTTTTCTTTCGAGTCTCAAAATAATCATGTGAATCGATTTTCATATTTATCTTTCATTCGCCAAATTGGTAACAGCCACGTGAAATTGCACCCAAAATCAGCAGAAACAGTAGATTCAACACCAACGTGTAAAAAAAAATAACAATAATACAAAAAAAACAATTTATTCGTCACAAAGTTAATTAGCAAAAAAAAAAAAAAGGTTCAAAAAGCTCACCTGTAGCTCATTGACGAGTTTCTCGGTAAGCGCATCGTGTGAATCCTGACTTCCAGCACCAGGACTGAGCATCGAATTCTGCGAATTTTGATGTTGATTGCTCGAACCCACGTTCATTCCCCCGAGACCACCGTTTTGCACCATCGAACCCGCCATGCTCAAAGCTTGTTGTTGCAAATTTTGCGTCAAATTTTGCGCTTGCTGTTGCAAATTTTGACTCAAATTTTGCGCCTGTTGCTGCAACGTCTGTTGATTCAACGTTTGTCCAAGATTCTGACTCAAATTTTGCGCCTGTTGTTGCAGAGTTTGCGACAAATTTTGCGCTTGATTCTGCAAATTTTGTTGCAGCGCGACGGCCTGAGCCGCGGCCGCAGCACCGGCTTGACTCAAATTTTGCGGTTGATTCAACAATTGTTGTTGTTGTTGGGGCGACAAACTCGGTGTCAGACTCTGTGCGAGATTGTGTTGCAATGTTTGTCCGAGATTTTGTTGCATATTTTGGGTCAACGCTTGGGTAAGAGCTTGGCCCAAATTTTGATTGAGCGCTTGGGCCGCTTGTACAGCTTGAACGGTCAACGATGGGCTTGACGCTTGTGACATCGAATGTTGAGCCTGTGCAAGATTGTGCAGACTCTGAACCATGTTCGAACTTATGTTACCCTGATGATCGTTCTGTTGTTGTTGTTGTTGTTGTTGTTGTTGATGGGGCGACGGTGTTGTCGGCGCGGGCGAGGACTGATGACGTCCCTGCGAATTGTGTTGATTCACCGCCATCGCATGTTGTTGTTGTTGTTGTTGTTGCTGCTGCAGCTGCATCTGTGACGCCTGGCTTATCGCTGCATTAGCATTCTGTTGTTGTTGCTGTTGTTGCTGTTGCTGTTGTTGTTGTTGTTGGGCCGCGTTGACCTGCTGTTGTTGTTGTCCCAATGGACTGTGCATGGAAGTCTGTTGATTGTGCTGCGCCTGCGCTTGTTGCTGTTGTTGCGCCACTTGTTGCGCCTGTTGCTGCTGTTGCTGTTGCTGCTGCTGTTGTTGTTGTTGTTGAGCTTGTTGCTGCGCCTGTTGTTGCGCGGCAGCCGCAGCAACGACATTGGGAATCGGACTGTTGTGCTGCTGCAAACCCGGCGAATGTTGTGACGGCACCCGTTGCGGTTGTTGCCAATAATCCGACATTTTGAACACGTGTTGACGCAAAGCGTGAAGATTCGCGGCGGCCGCTGACACGGCCGATGCCTGAACCTCCATTGTTTCCGAATCGGGCTCGAGGTCCGGCTCGGGCGAGCTCGGCTCCTCGTCCTCCTCGTCCTCCTCGTCTCTCTCCGTCGTGTCTTCCTCGTCCTCGTGAATTCTTCCGGACTGTCTCTGCACGTCCGTTTGATCCTGCAACGCAACCCCGACAATTTCAACACCGTGTTGTTGCTGCAGCTGCAACTGTTGCTGTTGCTGTTGTTGCTGCTGCGACTGTTGAAGATGATGTTCCTCGGACGTTGATACCGCGCCAATCGATCCGGGACCCGGACCGATCGTCGTTCCCAAGGTCGCGCTTCCTCCGCCACCACCACCACCTCCACCACCAGCTACCCCACCCCCCGAATCGCCAGAGTGCAGTTGTGGATTGTTGACACCGGGCGGTAAAGGCGGATGATGCGGATGATGATGCAGATGCAGCGGATGCGGTCGCGGCTGTTGTTGCACCTCCGGATTTTGGTTTTGTTGCTGTTGATGATGCTGTTGCTGCAACTGTTGTTGTTGTTGTTGCTGTTGTTGTTGTTGTTGCTGTTGTTGTTGTTGTTGTTGTTGCTGTTGGTGCTGCTGCTGCTGATGCTGCTGCTGCTGCTGTTCTTGTTGCTGTTGTTGCTGTTGCTGTTGTTGTTGCTGTTGTTGTTGGTGGTGATGCTGTTCCACCACCAGGCCACCACCAAAGTCTGGCGGCGGTACTTGTGTAGTCTGGGCGCGCAGGTCCAGGGCCGCCGTCGCGTCCGAAATCTTGAGGCCTTCGCGCGAAGCCCGGGCTACCCCCTTCCGGCGCAGCTTGCCCGCTTTTTCTCTCCCGTTTGCACGTTAATACGCAGCAGCGGCAGCTCGTCGTCGAGGAGCGGCAGTGGCGGCGCGTAACTACACGCGGCCCCGCCGTAACTCAACGATGATTCTACGTTTTTAACAGCAGCCACCCTGGACTGCACGTTTTTTCGACGGTTTGTTTACGTTTTTTTTTTGTTTTGGTTTTTGTTGTTTTCGTCGGTCTCTCTGTCGTTGTCGCAGTTGGGATTGTCGGGCGTTGTTGTTGTTGTTGTTGTTGTTGTTGTTGTTGATTGAAATGCTGCTGCTGCCTTCAAGGTTATCGATGGGTTATTGGTTTGTTTTTGTTTTCGTTATTAGATTTCTTCGAATCTACGAACTAGTTGACGTTTATGTTTTGTTTCGTGTTATATACGTTCGACGGATCGCTTCTTCTTCGTCTTCTTCGTCGTCTCCCCCGTTGCCTCCTCGATTCTTGCGTTTTAGTCGTCGTTGCTGTGATTATCAACCAACGATCCACGGATCGAACGACGACCCACGCACGTACAAACGTCACTTGATCGTTGTCACGATTGTCGTCCGATTGTTTATGAATTTTCGGGAATAATTATTAACGTTTGAATTAACGTGGATCATGAAAAACAGCGATTGAATTATTTTTTCGTCGATCTATTGGCAACTGATGATCGACGATTCGCGTGTCACGTCGTTTTGGGTTTTTATTTGTTTATTATTTGTTGTTGTTGTTGTTTTTTTTTTTTATCGATACGATTTTCCGAATCTTCGGAGGTGATGAGATTATTTTTTATTTTATTTTTGTTTTGGGGATTTACGTCGATGGATTATTATTTGGGATTTTGTTTCCTGTTGTTGTTCGACGATTTTTGGGGAGGAATTTTTGGGATTATGTTTGTTTGTGTTTGTGTGTGTGTGTTTGTTTTTTTTTTGTGTTGTATGCGCGCTATAGGATGTCCCTCGGCGTGAGGACTGGAAGAGACTCTTTCAAATCTCTTCACACCTATTTTATTCTTCTTTGCTCCACGTATTATTATTATTATTATTTTTTTTTTCGTCCTTCTTACCGCACTCGTTCTAACTACTTAAACGTCTAGCGTTACACTTAAGTTCAGGTTAAAATTCAGGATTGCCCAGCCCGGACGGTGTGAACGAGACGGAGGTCCACGGACACGTAGTTCGTGCGCAAAAGGTTCACGAAGCTTCAAACGAATCTTCGTTTTTTATTTTTCAATATTTGTTTTTTTTTTTTCAATTTTTATTTAATCAACGTAGACGATTAATTATGTTTTATTTGTTTGCGAATTTTATGATCGTCGACGATTGAAAAAATCTCACAGACGTTTTTATACGTGTGTAATCGCACTTTCCGAATGTTTTTTTTTTCGAACAAACGAAAAAATCTGGCTCGTCGATTATTTCTCGTCGTCCCGTTTTGCCCTGAGTTTTATTTATTTTTATAAGCCCCGTTTGTTGTTTGCGTTGTTCGTGTTGTTCGCGTGTGTGTCGCGTGAGAGAATTTTCCTTTTTTCGTCGTTCTTCTTCTTCTTTCTTCTTCGAATCTTCTTCAAACGACTTCAATCGGAAATCTCTGGCGCTTGTGTGCGTGTGTGTGTTCGCGGATTATTGATTTTTTTTCTTTTTTTTTTACGATTTGCAAAATCAATAATCGAGTGTTTTATTATTTAGCGGGACGAGAGTTGATCGATCGATGTGCGTCTTTGTGCGAGAATTTTTACGTCTTGGGATTATTTTTTATTCTCGTTCAATCGTATTTCTTTAGTTTTTTTTTCAATGTTCGTTTTTTATTTGTTTTTTTTTTGGTCACAAATTTTTTTTTTACCGTTGATTATTTGTTCGAGATTGTTTTGGTTCGAATGAAAAACGAAAATAATATATATATATATATATATATGTATATATATATATTTGAGAGCTTTGTTACCTCGCGCGCGAACCAATTCGTGTGGTGATATTATTTTGTTGTTGTTGTTGTTATTTTGATGGTTTTTTTTTTCAATTTTATTTTTTTATCAACACTACACAATAAGTCCGTCGACGACTCCTCCTCGAAATGGAAAAAAAATGCGACTCTGTCTTTATACTCTTCTTCTTCTTCTTATCATTTATCTCTTCGAGAAGTTCCTCGTTCGGGTGTTTCACTCCTCCTTCCACGTCACTGACGTTGTTGTTACTTTATTATTATTATTATCTTTTTTTCTTTTTTACTTTCCTTTTTTTTCTCGTGGTTTATTCTTCTTCTTCGTGTGTTACTCTCGCTCTATTTTCTTTCAATCCACGCCCTTGATTCGTTTCTTCTTCTTCTTCTTCTTCTTCTCTAAGAGTACGATTTTTTCTTCTTTCGTTTAATTAATATTGCACTTAGGTACACTCGTTTTATTTTTTTAAATTATTTTTTTTATTCGTTTTAAATTCTTCTTCTTCTTTTTTTTATTTGTTTGTTTTTTTTTTGAACACACTGAAATATATTATGTATGCGGCGCGGGTTCCCGTCTTCGGTGATTTTTAATTTTTAATTTATTTTTTTCAAATTTCTTGTTTCTCTTGTTTTTTTTTTATTCTTTCGCGATTTATCACCGATTTTATTTTTTTCTCGCGTTCTCACGATTATTTCCGATGTCTTTGGCTTTCCACGCGTTTCGACGCGATTCCACTCCGCATAAAATTTTAATATCTTTTTTTTTTCTTCTTCTTCTTCTTATTTTCCCGACGTGGCTCTTCAATCTCACTCGTTGATCTGTCTTATCACTCGTCACGATCGATTGTTTTTGACAATCGATCTATCTCTTCTCTCTCTCTCTTCTCTCTCTATCGTCTTAATCTGCTTCTTCCGCTTTGTCCAGTCTTCCTCTCCTGCGCGGGAATCTCTCGCTGCAATGCGTCTCCCGCTCGAAGCTGAAAAATCAAGAAACAGAAAACGCAGAAAAAAAACGTTAATTAACAATGTTTGATTTTTTTTTTTTTTTATTTAATTGCGATATTGAAAATAATTTTTGTTTTTTTTTCTTCAAATTTATAATTAGAGGTTTCTTGACTTTTGATGAAATTGCGATTTCTCGGGACACACTAAACAAGGATTTCTTTATTTTCAAACACTTTTGTTGAATCTATCGAGTTTTTATTTTGTGGTTTTTTTTTTGGTATAAAGTCATCGTTGTCAGGGAACGAAATTATTTTATCACGCAATCCCGATTTTGAGGGTTTGGAATTTTCGAAAAAATGTTTTTTTTTCCTTTTTATTTGTATGGGTTTGACTTGTGAGTGTTTGGTCGTTGAGCGTCGATTTTTACACGATTAATGTCACTTTTCAGTCGCGAAGATGGAGCGATCGTTTTTTGTTTGTTTTTTTTCCCCATTATTTTTTTCGTCAACCGTTAGAACGATGCGGAGGGTTGAAAACGCGGCCTACCGAGGGTGGAAAAGTCATTCAACCGGAAATAAAGTTTTTCGAGTTAGTCAGCGGCTCGACACCTCGAACTCGTTGTTACGATTATAATTTGAAAAAAATTAAAAATAATAAAAAATTCTTCAACGAAGTTGCTCGTCGAAAAATTTCCACACAACCGGAAGCACACTGGTTTCCACGCGTTAACGTCGAATCGCCAATTTCCACGAATAAATATCACGATGCGGTAAAAAATGGAAAATAAAAATTCAACGTGAGAATTGAATAGAATTTTTAACCAAATTTCAAGTAAAATGAAAAAAAAAACGAAGATAAAAAATGAAAGAAAAAAAGCAGATTATCAAATGGAATAAATCGTCAATAGAACGAATCCAACGATGAAGAGAATATCGAAACATGTTAATCAAACAGTCACAAACGTCGCACTTGAAAATCTGTTTTTTTTTTCAATTTAATTTTAGTTTTTTCGCTATTTAAGATTAATTTTTTTTTTTTTGGAAATTTATTGATTTGCCGAGAGCACATCATCACGTATATTAGTAGTTTTCCCATTTTTTTTGTTCGTCTTTTTCCTTCAATATCCGGAATGTTTGTATTGCATATATGTATATATATTTTTGTTTATTATGACCATCGAGGGGATCTTCACGTTCGTCAATATTTCGCGAGCAATAATTTCCTGGCACGTGAATACGCGACACACCACACACACACACGAAGGAAAGCGAGAGAGAGAGAGTGAGAGAGAAAGAGAGAGAGAGAGAGAGAGAGTGTAGCGAGGCAACTCGATGGGGTCCGCTCGTGAGGGTTGAAAATGAAAGACGTGGGCGGTTTCGTTCATATATATACATATACATATATATATTCTTTTTTAATTTTTTTTTCGTTGTCGCAAAGTACGCTTCGAGGGTTCGCCAACTCGGTCGTTGCTCAAAGTGTACGAGAAAAATTTGTGCGATCGTGTGACCGAGCGAGAAAGAGAGAAAGAGAGCGAGAGAGAGAGAGAGAGAGGCACTTGGGGCACGTGGCGAAAAAAAGGATGAACGAAAAAGAACGAAAAAAAAATAAATAAATAAATAAATGAAACATAAAAAACGAGAAAATAAAAAAAAACAGACACACACACTAACGAAGATGAAAAAAAAAAATGATACGACGGAAGAAGCCGAAAAACTTGGAGTTTGTGTGAGCCAGTGGAAAAAGGCGAAAATCACGTAAAGAGTTGGCCGGTGAGGGTGAAGGGCCGACGACTGTGTCGTGCCGTCGGTCAACGAATCCAGTGGCCGTGGAACGTTTGCCGGGACGGACGACGAACGGCCCGAGAGCGTGAAATCGAGCGGACGGAAGAAAACCGCGGAAACGAAAAGAGGAATAATAAAAAAAAAAGAAACAAAAAAATCAAGCAAGCAAACAACGACACGAAAAAAAAAATAGAGAAAAATGATAACCGAGTGTTTAACGTCGGAACAACGGGATGAGATTCGACCGGAAGTTTTTCCACGAGGGACAGTCGCGAAACGTGACGATACGTGCGGAAAGAAAGAAGGAAAGAAAAAAAAAGAAAAACATTATGCTCGGAAATTGAAAAATGAAGAAGAAAACAAAAAAAATAATGAAATGAAAAGGGATAAAAAATTGATTGGCTCGAAGAGAATTCGATGATGGATTTCAAGCTGCACTGGGATGTCGTTTGTGACGCAAAAAACAATAATCGAATGTATTGGTTGCGTTGCGGAAAAAAAATTAGGTTGGCTTTGGTCAATTCGTAATTTATTTTAGTTGATTTTTTTTTTGTTTTTTTTGGTTCTATCACAAACGCGTTACTGATTGTGCTGCAAGCGAGCAAACGATCGAAGTAAAGTGGAAAAAATGAAAATCTCGATTCGCGAGTGTCAACGCGTGATTGAAATTACGTTCGAGACGCAACGCTGTGAGATCGACTATCAGTGATTGGTATAAGAAAAAAAGCCAAGAGAAAAAAAAATTCCGTTGGAAACCCGGGAATTCGGTTATTGACACATTGTCGATCGAATAATATTTTTTTTTCTTTTAATAATCCTTGATTTTTTTTTCAGTTTCACTCGTTCGAACTTTTTTCCCGTCACTCAGAACGAAGCGCAATTGCCAACCGCAATTTTAAGAAATTTCATATTTTTCGCAATTTTAACAAATTAAAAAAAAAAAAAAACAGAAAAAAGTAATTCGTTCAATCAGATAAGTGGAAAAAACAAAACTAAACAAAAACAAAGTTCGATGTCAAAATTTTTTTCCGTTCTTTCTCGGAACGCGATAAATCGAATGACAACAAAAAAAATCTTTTCATTGTTTTACAACCAATCGAAATACTCGAATTCATCGCGTAAACGTTTCGGGACGCGAGTCAGTTTTATGATGAAAAACTAAAAATAATAATGATGATAATAACAAAAAAATAAAACAAAAAAAATGAAAAAAAATCGATTTCTCGAACGAATAAAAAAAAATCGGGACGTGAAAGTCGCGTGGGTTCGGTCGAAGAGCGAAACGTGACGTGTGAGTCTGAGACTTTCGTGGCGGGTAAATCGCGGGTGTCGTGCACGTTTAGCCGGTGTCGAAGTGTGGCGGTACGAGTCCTCGGTTAGGTCGGTGGTGGGGCTGCTCGTGTGCGAGTTCGGTAAACGGGGGGTTGGTCGGTGACCAAAAAACCGTGACGTTCGTGAAAACGCCAATGATAACGTGTGAATGAGTGACTCGTCACTGAAAAAGGGCATGATCGTCAGTCGATGATTAGTCGACAGCGGAAAACCAAAAACTAAGGTGCGATGCGTTTTTTACTTAATTTAAAAAATGAAACATCCCGGCACAACGACAACTTTCACCAACTCGAAGAACGACCTTTTTTTTTTCAGCACGAAAATTTCACGCACACGTTCACTTTTCCACCCTCTTTCAATTTTTTCTCCGCATCCCCATCAAAATTCCCAACCCCATAATCGTCATTGTCATTATTCGGATTTCACTCGAATTTTCACCAATCGAAACGCCGGATCGTCGACAACTCGACCGAATTTCCGCAGCGTGCGGAAATTCCGCACGCGGAATTTTTTCCGGATGCGGATTTTTTTTTTTTTTTTTTCATTGCTGTCGACGTGTTTGGACACTCGGTCGTCGTGGTTGCTAAACGAATTAGCGACGAAATGGGGGGAAAACAAATTCGCCGATTGGATGAACAGGTTTCCCGGAACGGAAAAAAAAACTTTGGTCGACGACGAACGATCTTACATCGATGAATAATCGTCGAATCCGTTTTTTGCGGAATAATCTTTCACCACCGAGAAATCCAGATTGTCGTGAGAAACGACGGTTTGTGTTTTGGTCGCGCAACGTTTTGAGAAAACATCACGTTGACGTTGATGACGTTTGTAGCAACGACGACGACGACGACGACGACGACGATCAACATCCTCGAAAGCGGAAAAAATTCCGCGTCCCGGTTGTTCCAACGTTAATCCAAAACAATCGAGTGCAACCCAGTCGATGCACGTGTAATTCGCAAAACGCAAAAAAACCGTCAACACCAAACATCGACGTTGGTCACGACAAGCCGAAATGTCCCGGTCAAGTTGACTTCAACCGTACTCGTGTCACACAAAACATCAACACGATTACGATCAAACGTCTTGAAACCCATCTTTTCGGTTAGTCAAGCACAAAAACCGTTGCCGCGGAAAATTTGTTTCGTCGTCGATACAAAAGAAACCAATGCTTTTTTTTTCATAAAAAAAAACCAATTGTAAAAAAACGTAAAAAAAAAATAAACATTCGTCGAACCGAACGTTTTACACACCTAAGTTGACCGTAGTCGACCTGTTTCATAAGGTCTCCGTTAAACCGTTGCCTCCTCGTTGTCCCGTGAGCGACTCGTGTCCTCATGTAAGACGCGGTCGAGCGCGCGCGTCCCCCGAAGATGCGGAAACACCGTTTCGCGTAACCCCCGGAATACGATATTCCAAACAACGTACGTAAGGCAGCGGAGGAAGGACAAGCGCAACACACAGCTCCTTGACGGAGCTCGAGGAACCGAACTGACTGGCGTGTGCTCCGGCTTGGCTCGTCGTTTCTGCTATGATGCCAAGGGGGTTAGAGTTTCTCCGTCGTGGCCCCCGCGCCGCGTAGGAGGAACCGGCCTTTGCGGGGGGTCGCGGGGTGGGTAAGTCGGGGTGGCGGGCGCCACCGCTCCCGCGAGGAGGAAATCGCGAGTCGTCGCTCTAAGTCGTTCGCCGTCGGGGCCGGTGGTGGCGCGGCGGCAGCGTCTCAGACCGCGTGCGTCTGACTAAAAGCCACCCCCTTGCTTTTCCTCCCCCGGCCGGCAACCCCGCTCTCGAACGCGCGCGCCCCTCGCTCCGCAGCAGCAGCGACGGCGGTGGCTGCCTTAAAGAACCGCGCGGCGAGTGTGGCAGGTGGTCTTTTGTCTCCCTCGGCTCGGCCACCCTTCGGGGGTCCCGCTCGAGCTTCTCTGATCGTGAACGGAGAAGCGCGCCCCCCCCCTCGAGTAGACCGAGGCTGGTAGGGTGGTAGGGGCGTTGTCTTAGGTGGGTGCGCGGTCGCGAAATTTCTGTCCGGCCGGTGTATCTCACTCGCACCCCCCCTCAGAGTTTTCGGGCACGGCGGCTTCCTTTCCACTCTCCTAGACGGCGCCTTCCCTTTCCTTTCCGGTGTGATCTCCCCGCGGCCCGTAACGGGGGCTTCTCCGCCCTCGCCGGCTCCTTCGTGGCCGCCACCGTCCACCCTCCCCCGGCCCCGACAGCCCCTCGCGACAGCCACCACGGACTCCGGTTAAGTTGTCTTCCGGGAGAAGGGGTCGGGGCTGGATCGCGCCAAAGGACCCCGAGACAACTTGGCCAGATTGCCACTACGCTCCGGTTTCTCCGCTAATGTTCTGGCGGATGTCTTGGCGGGACCTCAGGGATTCCGATTCCACGCAACGGCCCGGCCGGGCTTGACCACTCGGAGCCGCCTGGCACCTGGCAGCATCCTGGCGGATGACCTGACGCGGAATCCCAAGGAATCCGGCCCGCTTGTAGAGGGACGCGGATCCGGCAACGAAAACCGGTACGCCGATCATGATCCGGGTAAAACGGGGAAACCCCTTTCGCGACTTTCGCGTTGAATAATCCTAACCGGCCGGCTCGCACGGTCCACCTTCGTCACTGAGGAAGGGTAAAAACTGAGGATCTCGGCAAACCGGCCACCAGCGAGGAGAAAGCACCGGGGCCACGCGGGGGGAGCCTGCCTTTTCAACCCCCCACCCCCCGGGACCACCGAAATCCTTTCTACAGGCGACACCTTCGCATCTGCGCACGTACACACCGTGTACGCGCACCCACACGCGGGCCGACTCTTCCACCCTCGCCTATATCCATCTTTGTCTCACTCGCTCGCTCGATCTTTTTTCCTCGTGCCCGCACGAAAAGCGGAGATGTGCCGTCGCGGAGAAAGGGTCGTTCGCTGCCCACCCTCCCGTCACCCCCCGCTCCCCCACCCCTGCATCCCCGAGCCTCCGAGGAAAAGCTGCGGAAGCGGAGCGTCGCGAAGAGGCAGCGCGCGCCCGTTAGGTGTACCGCGAAGGGGGGATCGCGCAGACGCCGGAGCTTACTTAGTCAGGGGAAACGTCTGAGGGGCGCTCCGAGGAGCAAGGAGTGGGGACGACGACGCTGGGGGTTCTCGGCGACTCGGGGTTGCCTTAGAGGATTTCTGTATCGTGTCGGAGAAGCCGAGCTTCGAGGGGAATGAAAATCGGAGAGAGTTTCTTTAACAGGACAGAAAAATGACCTCTCTAGATTTGTCTCCGGGTGTCGCTGTTGAGAATGGGGGTTGTAAGATTATCGCGGATTCCAATCGGGGTGCGTTGCCACTGATTGCTCGCTTCGCGGATTGGTTATCGGGGCCCTAACGAGTTTGGGTGGGAATGTGGATAACGTTGAAACCTACACAAACAACACCGATTTGAGGTACCGTTATCACTAAACAGCCGTCAATGTTGATCAACGACTACTACGGTTGGTTTTTTCTTTTACCCCCCTTCCCCCACCCTCCCCCAATGCTTCCTATGGACGAGGAAACCGACAATACGAGTTAACGCACTTCTTACTTGATGATCGAGTGTCCGATCGGATTTCCAACCGATCACGGTATCAGGCTGTTCAATCGTCAACGATCAAATAAATCCGAACGACTGGTGAAAAATTAAAATTAAAAAAACTCACACACACTTCTCCGGTATAAAAATAACGCGTGTGGTTCAACCGAATGTTAAGTTTCGACTGATGTAAAAAAGTAATCGAAGGCGAAAGAGTGAAGCTCCCGCGTAGGGCGGGGGCCCTCGTTTCAGTTAGTTGGGCCTAAGGGGGTGTTGCACGAGCGTTGTGCAGTAGGTTACGATGTGGAGAAAGAAAAAACGATGATGAAAAAAAAAAAAAAGAAAAGAGAGAAAAGGAAAAAATAGTAGAAGGGTGGTGACCGAGGGAGAGAGAAAAAAGGGGGAGGCATAAAAATGGCCCTGCATCGTTTGCATGTGTGGATGCGTGTGCCCCGGTCGACATATGCGTGACTAAGCGTATTGTGGGGGAGAATCGAACGAAAGGCGGAGAGTTTGCCTCCTTCCGAACCCCTCGTTCATCGTAGGTTCTTTTTTTTTTTTTTTTTTTTTTAAATTCTACTCCACCCTCTGGAAAAAGATGTCGAGCACTTTGATCGATTTTATCGCTTCAATTTGGGCTTCGCTCTCGCCATTGTAAAAAAAATAAATATATTGCGACAAAATATCGTCAGACACGACTGATGACCAAAAAAAAAAAAACGAAGTTGAACTTTGCAATTTGGTTCCTCAGAATCGTTATATAAGGGAACAAAGATTCATTTATGAGGAAACATTTTTTTTTAAGTTCTTGGGCTTCCTTGAAGGTAGAGGTTCACTAGCTACGATTCGTAGGAAGCAAATTGCAAGTTTTTACTTGCAGCTTGCTTTGATATTTAATTATTCATCTTTAAGTGAATTATCTAATATGTTCATCGAACAGTGGATTTCCACTGAATTCAATATTGAACACCCCTAACCGTTTGATTTGTGTAAATCCCACCGGATTGAGCATGGCGAGTGAAATATTTTTGAATCGACAGTGGGTCAAAATTGAAAAACTTGAATTTCCATCAAATCCGAACCATTCAGCCGATCTCCGCCAAATTTGATACACATCACCGCTGAATGATGTTCCATACTTTTAGAAAGTTCGAGCTCAATTGGTCAAAGTTAATGAAAGTTATAGTGACGAAATTTGATTCTTCGCAAAAATTCAAAATGTCATAAAATCAAAACTTCTCGATGGATCAAAATCAAAACTTCTCGGCCCAAATGCAATACCAATCCAAACTAGGGTAAAAATCTATTCGTGGAGAATCTATTCAGACGAATATCGCAAAATTTGCGATCACCATCCTGTGCAAACGTTATTTTTTTCGGTAATTCGAAATCGACATGAAATCCGAGCCGCAGCTTGGATCACGAAAAAAATGGTGGTCAACAAAGGAGATTATAGATCTGCATATGTCTGCAAAATTTCGAAGCTGTAGCTAGAACCGTTCTCCAGTTATACGCGATTGAAATTCCAAGGTCATCACACACACATTCAGACATTTTCAAGAAACGTGTTTTCTCGACGTTTGACCACACTCTGAACATATTGGACACCAAGATTTAAAAAAAAAAAAAAACAAATTGTTCTACTTCATAGTCTCACACTCAATGACAAACCAAAAGCCATCAAGTATTCCAAATGCGCAGAAGTGTGAAGTAGCCTGACGTGGTCCACAATAAAGTTCCATCACGACACGGAGGCGCCTGCTCATTTGTCCAATGTCTTGGGAGAACACCGTTCATCGGATAAATTCAGGTGGCTTATCGTTATCACGCAGCACGGGGGTTGGGATCCCTTCACGGAGTCCCAAAGAGCCGACCCTTCGGTCGTGTCATCCAGAGTCTCGGAAAACCCATTGTCCATCGACGTCGCCAAACAGGATTTCCAGGCAGCAGCGTGGCCTTGTTCGGTATTGGGTCGGCTGATAGTGGCCGGTGACCGAGCAGCCTGGAAGTCGTCGGTGGCTGAGGATTGACCAGCTGAGGATATGATCTGTGGCGAAGCCAACCCCCTTCTTCTTCGCTCCATCAACCCTCCCCCACTATAACCAGGAAACCTAACGTGTTTCAAAGTCCCCACCACAGACATTCCCTTCCTAAGTAGACCACCACCACCCTCGTCGTTTTACCCCTCGCAACCCTCGCAATCACCCCCCAAAAACGTCTTTCCCCTCCACCCCCACTCCGCCAACCCCCCTCCAAAGCTCCGAAATCTACTTTCTTCTCCCTCAATATTCATTTTCCTTCTCCCTCTCCTAACCTACCCTCGCTACTTTCCTCGCCGTCTTCGTTCTCCACTCATTCTCTTGTCATCCCCCACCCAACGTTTCTCCCAAACTTCTACCCCTTCGGAACAACCCCCCCCCCCCCCCACGCCCCGGAGCAGCATTCTGCGCAACCCCACCTTTTTCGGCACTTCGCCCCCCCCCCCGCGCAACTCGTCCTTTTTTCCACGTGGCCGACACGTGTATCCACATTGTCCGAGGGTCGTTGGTGGGGGGAAGGCGAGAGGGGCGGACAGCTAGATCGGTGGGGGGGGGGGGCGCTTCATTCTTACTTCAGACACCGGGACACAAAGTGTTTGAAAATCTTTGATCCGTTCGAACTTTCGTCATCGACTTTTTTTGCACACGCTCCATCGTACGCTTCTCGAGATTTCGTTTTTTTTTTTTGAAAATTATTTAGATTTGAAAATGTTTCAGAAGACGCTTTACGCATTTGTAGGTTATTTTACTCATGTGGGTGGATATATATGTATATATATTGACTTGATTATTGGAATCCAAACAGTTGTTGGACCCTTTTTAGTCGCGCTGGATAAATTCTCAACCCAGTGGTTTTTTCCACACATAATATGTCACGTTAGCTCGAGGAACAATAAGTAAGAAAGTAGTTTTTTTTAAAGATTTTTTCTAGCATATTTAAGATGACATTTTGAGTATCATAAGAAATTGTGTTTGTGTTAAAAAGTTTCAAATATGATCAGCATTTTTTGGAAAATAATTTTGCTGTTTGCAAAATTTTTGTCATTGCATATTAAAATTTGCTTGGGTGAATTTTATCCAGTGTGCCTAAACCTAACCACTGAGGTGTGACTTGTGAGTGTGGAAAGTGTGAAAGAGGGTTAAACGAAAGAAAAAAAAAATTTTAGCCTGCGATTTTAATAAGTTTTATCTTATTTCCATGTTTTCCTAAATTTTTCGATAGTTTTCTTATTTTCCCGTCTTTGGATCGCATCGCCCACGAGACAATGGAAACAAATGTCGAAGTGTTCATCTTCGACCTTTTTTTTTTCCGTCTCCACCCTGAGCCGAGTAGGGCAGCCCGCCAGAACCCAAGTCCGACGACCCGGGCGCTAGTCGGACGCAGGAGTGGCCCCCCTCCCCTACCACCCTCGTCCGGTCCGAGGGTGGAACGCCTCTGGGGTGGAAAAAATCGTCCAATGAGCCGTCCGAGAAAAAAGAAGAGAAAAAAAAACGTGGCGCGTGGACCCAACCCCCTTGGCGTAACCGGGCGACCTCTCGCCGTGTCTCCCTGTCTCGGTTGTACGTGTGTGTTACGCCCGCACACTCACGTACAGACACATGATCGCGGTGAAAACGTGTACATCACTATATATGTATATTAGGGTGGTCCTTATATGGGGCTTGGACGAATTTCCACCGGGTCGTCCTCTAGATTGGCTGCAAATTATTTTCAAAAAAGTTGCCCAAATTTGCAGCCCTCTATCTTCGAAATTGGCCATTACCAGGAGGGGTCGGTTATCCCCTTTGAAAGACACAGTTTTTTTTTATTTTTAATGATATGCTCATTTGTGTGTCTAGAAATCTTCTAATTTTTTTTATCCCCGGACAACTTTATCAGAAGAAATGTGAGATGAAATATCGATCCTAAAATTGCAAAATATTAATCCCGAAATCAATATGGGTCATTCCGACTCGAATTTTTTTGTCGATAAAATTATTCGTAAGCTAGAGAAAATACGAAATCAAAAAATTGAGTTGAAATGACCCATATTGATTTTAAGATCAGTATTTTCTATTTCACGATTGATATTTCCAATTTGGATTTTTTTTCTGTCAAAATTATCCGGAAATAGAAAAAAAAAAACAAAAAATATATGAATCAGAGTGGAATGACCCCTAACGATTTCAAAGTCAAACCGAAAGGTTTTTTCTCCATCTATTTACGTACCACGAACTCATTGAAAAGCATCTGGTATTTTCAGTAAGATTTCAACACACTCAAGTAAGTATATAATTTAAAAAATTAGAAAAATCTGCGTATTTCAAATGGGGAAACTCGACCCCTCCTGGTAATCCCCAATTTCAAAGATAGAGAGCTGCAAATTTAGGGGAATTCTTTGAAAATCATTTGAAGCCAATTTAGAGGGCGACCCGGTGAAAATTCGTCCAAGCTCTATATAAGGACCACCCTGATACATATATATATGTGTGTGTGAATGAACTGGTGGCTACCTCAGATCCACGTGGCAGGCACCTGCTCTCGGATTTTTTCTTGCCCTTCCGGTTAAACGGGCCGAGGGTATAATCTTGTCGGCAATTAGGCTCACGATTAACAGGCCGAAAACAACGGTCAACCCTTTTCACGAATCCGCCACACGGACAACCCAATTTTTTGTGATTGAAAGAAAAGAAAAAAACAAAGACGGCCAAAACTTAAAATAAACATGCTTCTTCTTGTTGCACAAAAAAAATATCAAAAAAAGTCACAAATGAATGAATGAAATAAGTCAATAAGTAACTATGCCTTTTCGAAGCTTCAGCGAATGGGTGACTGGGGCATTATTGATATTGCTACATCATTAAGATTTTTCTCATTGTAATCTGAATGATTAAAATCCTATATTATCGATGTTATTGAATATGACCATTTGTTTATTCATCAGTCTTATGTTTTTAATTCCATTTGCTTCGTTAATTCACGTATAAGTTATGGAAATTAAGAAAAATCTTCAAAACCTAACAACATCAATAATAGGTACAATGTCGCCCTTCGCCGAAGCTTCAAAGACCAATAATCAAAAATAATTCATCAAAAACGTCGATTTAATAAATAACCACCATAAACAACCGAATAATTGTATCAATTTTTTTTCAATTCAATAATTAATTTCAATGAACAAATAATTACAACAAAAAATCGTATCAATAATAAAAACGTCGTTGTTGTTTTTTTTGTGTATTTTTTCATTTTCCATCGTTCACTCGACTCTTCGGATGGATGTCAGAAATGCATAACTCGACTGTTGATGTTTTTCGTTCCGACGATCTTGATCGTGCTTGGAAAAAACAAGATCTCGCTAAAGGTAAAAAAAAAAAACCATTTCTTCGATAATTTTTCTTACGCATTCCGAAGCGACGGGGATCGGACGTAAAAAGAAAATAAAAAAATTGCGCGTTGGGTACCGACTTCCGGCCCGGCTGTGTAACCGATATATGCAATGTTACCCCATAAAAAGCACGTCGCGCGGAGTGGGTGGTTAACGGGCCGAACGTTGTAAGCACACACACACATGCACACACACCCACACACACACACACACACGCACACACACACACACACACACACGAACGTTCGTTCGTAAACCCGAAGGGCCCAGTGGCCACTTTAAATTACAAATGATAAAGTTGGCGCGGGGCGTTTCTGTCCGAAGGTCTTACCGGTCGGGTTGCTCGAAGACGAAAAAAAAAAAATAAAAAAAAGAAAGAAAAAAACATTTTAAAAAAATAAAAAAAACCGACAAGCTAAAAACATGAAACGAAAAAACAGGTGAGAATCGAGTTGGCGAGTGGTGTAGGTGGAAGTGGGACCATCGGGCCCGGGCCAGTGCTCAGTTCCTCCTCCTCTCCCCCCCCCCCTCACCCTCCCCTCACCCTCCTTCGACTCGATCGACCGAGGTACGAGTTTAACTTTGTGGATCCGTGCACAAAGCCACGACCGATTCCCTCGATCGTCGTCCGACTCGCGATAACCGAATCAATCGGGTGGCGGACCGGGGCAGGTGGGGCGCATGCGTCGCGGAAACGACGCGAGTCGCTCGCACATAACCGAGTCCGTTGACTCCGGCAAGCGAGTACCACGGACAATGTGTACTTCGGGTGAGAAATTTACCGGCATTGCGAGAGAGAGTAAGCGAAATAAATAAAATGGGGTCCGAGAGGTGAAGGAGGGAGAGGAGGAGGGGGGGGGGAGGATCGGTCGGGTTGGATTCAGCGCCGACAGATCGGAGCCGTCTGATAAGCCACGGGCCCTTTGGGAATAAGTAGGAAGACATTCGTCTTCGACGCGGCATGAAACACAACGCGCGGGTGGTTCCAAACTGTGTAAATGTGCCTGCGACTGTGTGTGTATCGTTTTTTTTTATCTTTCACTTTTTTTTCGCTTCTTTGTATGGATTTGAACAAAAAAATGTTTTTTCTTTGTTTTTTTGTTTTTTGCAATTTTTGACGGTTTGACCGTGGTCAAAAATTTTCAAAAATTATCCGTTTGGAAAAAAATATTATACCGCAATATTTTTTTTGTTAGCTGCATATGGGATTGGGCATATGGACTATAGTCTGAAAAGATAGTCCAAAAAGTGAGCTATAGATAGTCTAAAAAGGTTACTTGGACTATAGATAGTCTAAAAAGTTTACTTGTTGTTACTTACTTGATTTCCCCACAAATGTATGAATTTGTTCATTTTGAAAAAAAAAAATTTGACGAGTTTTTTTGATTACCGCTAGAGTTTATTGTTGAGTTCGTTGGTGAATATTATATTTTAGAAATTTATCGTAAAACCGAATGTCTGATGCCGATTTATAGATTTTATAAAATTTTTCAAACTATTTTTAATGTTTTTGCTGAATATTTTGCTAGATTACTAGAAAATACCAAATATCACTGGGAACTTTGAAAAAGCAGAGTCGATCTGATCACCCCCTTATTCAGGAATGATATGCAAAAAAAAACCATTTCAGCATTACGATACATTTCAATTTTTTTCTTTTTTTTTTCAGTTTTGTGTTTTGTCGTCGTAGGGCCCGAAATGCGACATCTGGGACTCAATATCGGAAGCGTGGGTTGGAAGGAAGGAAAAAGGGTTGAGGTTGTATCGCGCGGTGCGAGGGCAAAGTCGTTTATCGTGAATCGAAAGATCAAGTTTGTCGATTGCAAGCGGGCAGGGGGAAGAAGTGTTCGAGAGGGTCGTAAATGTTGCAGAAGGCAAAGGTGGTTTTTATTTCAAACGAGTACTTTTTATCGATAAATGACAGTCAAAAATAAACGTCTATCACATTACAAGAATATATTGCAAAACAAATATCGATATGAAAAATTAATAATCATTACCAAAAAATATGAAATCATGTAATTGTCAAGTGATAATTGATAATAATTATTTATTTATTTGAAAAAAAAGTATTTCAAAACACATTTTTGGTGAATGTATTAAAGTACCCATCGTTGCCCACAGAATGAGACACGTGCTCAAGGAACAAAATTATATAGTGTTTATATATAAACTGTACATGGGATTGGGCATATATAGTCTATTATGCACAGACTCCGCATAGACTATACATGGACTATATATAGACTATGCATAAGCTATCTATAGACTATGCATAGGCTATCTATAGACTATGCATTGACTATCCATAGACTATATGTAGTCTCTTCATAGACTATATATAGACTCTGGATAGACTATATATAGACTATGGATTGACTATACATAGTCTATGCATAGACTATACATAGACAATATATGGACTATGCGTTGCCTATATATAGTCTATGCATAGGATATATATATAGACTATGCATAGACTATAGATAGTATAGATAGACCATCTATAGACTGTGCATTGACTATACATAGGCTGTGCATAGACTATACATAGACAATATATAGACTTTGCATTGCCTATATATAGTCTATGCATAGAATATATATAGACTATACATTGCCTATATATAGTCTATGCATAGGATATATATAGACTATGCATAGACTATAGATAGTATAGATAGACCATCTATAGACTGTGCATAGACTATACTTAGGCTATGCATAGACTATACATAGACAATATATAGACTTTGCATTGCCTATATATAGTCTATGCATAGAATATATATGGACTATGCATCGACTATCGATAGACTATATATAGTCTCTTCATAGACTATCTAGAGACTATGCATTGACTTTGCATAGACAATATATAGACTATATATCGTTTATATATAATCTATAGTGTACTATACAGACTATTCATAGGCTAGATATAGCCTATAGTATAATATATAGACTATGAATAGACTGTATATAGTCGACAGTATAATATATATAGACAATATATAGTCTCTGCATTGACTATATTTGTCCGATCACATATATAGCTTATGTATAATTTTTTCACTCAGGTGTCGGTGCTTCTAGATGGGTTGGAAAATTTTTCAACCTCTCGCAAAGGACGGACGATGGTAATGCGAAAGGGAGTGGAGAAGGGTGCGCGAGTCGAACTGCGCGATGGAAAGTGACGAACGCGTGAAGTCGAGTAGTGAATATCAACCCTTGCGAGCTCGGCGGTCGCACAAAACCGCCCCGGCTCGAGGTGACGCCTGGCGGCGGAATTGCGAACCTAGTGCTTGCCCGAGGGTTCTCCCCGATTGCAGATTTCTGCTCGTTTCACGATGCCACGGTAATTATTCGAATAGAAAATAAGATATTTCGAGTTGAGAATAAAAAAAAAAAAAAAAAAACGATTTATGAGTGTCACGAGATTCGACTCTTTTGAGGTTCGTGCGATTGTTTTTTTACTGGTTTATCGATTGTTGTGATGACGTAATGAAAATTGAATTCGTAGCATCTTTCATAGCATTTTTGAGATTTGCGTTTCAATGAAATTTTTTGTTAATGTATTCTTGTAAATGTGTATTGTAGAATATTTAAATGGAATTATAAATAAATAATTTGAAAAAAAAAGAACAGGTCTAATGAAAATTTAATGGAAAACGTAATTGTGAAGCAATCTGAATTATGGAAATTTCGAAAATTCGTGAACGAGATTTTGTCAATACAAATTCGTTTCAATACAAATAAACTATTCTCAGAATGAAATGACAAATAAATATCCAATTTTTCGAACTCCGGGCTATTTAATTATAATCTAAGCATAATTAGCAGTCTCGTTTCTGAAAAAATTCCAACATTTTCACTTCAGTCAATGAAATTATCAAATTTTTGAATTTCCTAATATTGATGTTGGCATTTTTTTTCTGGATCGATAAAATATGAATACTCAGTTTAAAAAAATAGTTTCTTAAACACCGAACGATTTAATTGTAATCTAAGCATAGTAAGCAACCTCGTTCATTTTCAATGTCGAAAATTTTAACTTTTATCAAAAAAATCGATGAGATCTTTGAATAGATGAATTGTGTGATTGTGTCATTTTGTTTCTGGATCGAAAAAATACTCAATCGAAAAAAAAAACTCAATTTTAATCTAAGAATAATAAGAGCCCTCGCTTCTTTTTAAATTAGAAATTGTTTTTTTACTTTTGTCAAAAAAATTAATCAAATTTTCGAATTTCCTAACTTTGATTGTCAAATTTTGTTTCTGAATCGAAAAAAAACCGAACAATGGAATTATTAATTATTTTTTATTTAAGCATAATCATCAGCCTCGTTCCACTTTAATTTCAAAATTTCAATTCTCATAAATAAATCGATCAAATTTCTGAATCTTCCAATTTTCATTCTGACATAATATTTTTGTATCATCGTGTTACAATTTTACGAATAAGAAGCGAACAAAGAAACGAAAAAAAAAACTAAAATATGAGAGGATCGTTAAAATGGATTGGATCAAGAACGTCGTTGCGGCATTGTGCAGATCGTTCACTGCAGCAATGCACGAGTGCAGCAGCAGCAGTGGTGCCAGTAGGATGAAATGAGCGACGCGTCCGGCTCGCGCGTTCGCATTACGCAATGAAAGAAACAAATGAAGCTTAATAGAAAAACTGCCTCCGCTAGAAAAAGCCTCGTTCCGATGCGCGCGCGCACACACACACAATTCGTGTACAGACTGTCAAAAAAGTCTTGTGACAATTTTATCGCGACGGAATCTATTTCATCGACGATAAAATACCAAAATCGTTTGTGTTTGATGACATACGAATAATGTTTGGATTTTTGAAAAAATTACAAATTTAAATTACAAATTACGATTCCGTCATTCGATGACTTCGATCATTAATTCGACCGAGCTTTCAACGATTTGCGGCTTTTCACAATCGCGGGAAACAACGCTCGAAGCTTGGCTCGTGGAATTTCCCAACTCGATTGCAATAATTGAGACTCGAAAGATCTCGCTGATTATTCTACGTTGTTGCACTCGACTCGGATGTGTCTTTGTAATTAGGAAGAACCGTTTCTGGTTGGCATTGTCGCCTCGTCTAGTTGGGCGACGACATTTTTTTGAGGCTTGCGAATGAGAATTTTTCAATTGTCTTCAAATGAAAAAAAAAAAAATAAACAGAGTAGAAAAAAACTGAATGAGAAGTAAAATTGAGACAGATTGATCGAAATTCATCTGGTAATGACGATGATGACGTGGCTGCTACGATGAATAGTTTTCTTAACAATTCTGTACATTTTTGAACGTCTTCGAACAATTTTTCGAATTTTCAAGTGCTTCGATTTTTGATTTTCCAAATTTTTTCAAAGTCTTTTCAAGGATATTCTAAATTTTACAAAGTCTTTTGAGGATGTTTTGAACTTTCCAGTCTTCTGAGGATTTTTCAACTTTTGGAGATGCTTCTAACGATTTTTCTGAACCGACGATTTATCGAATTTTCCAGAGTCATGCAAGTTTTGTAAGATTTTCCTAACGATTTCACAAATTTCCAAAAAGAAACTTTTAACGATTTCGCCCGATTCTTATAACTGATATCCATTACATTTTCCATAGTTATCTTAATTTTAAAATAGTTATCTAAATTTTTACGAAACTTCCGAAGATTTTTCAAATTTTTCATAATCTTTCTGAATTTTCAATTGTCCCGGAACGACTTTACAAATTTTCGTTAATCTTAATGAACTTTCAAGACTTTTTTTCAATCCATTTCCAAATTTTCGATAATTTTCATAATTTAAAAAGTCCTTCGAGGCATTTCCAAGTTTCCGAAAATCTTTCGAACTTTTCAAACATTTCCTTTCCACGATTTTCCATAATTTTTCGATGCTCTTCCACCATCAAAAAATTCCCCGGATCAACGATTTTTTAAATTTCCAAGATTGCAGCATCTCTCGAAGACCCAAATTCAAAAAATTCACGATCAGGAAGAAAAAAAAATATACCGACGTTATTCGTAATAATTCGATGAAACGTCTTCGGGACACGGCGTCGAGAAATCGTATAGAACTCGTGGATAAAAAAACAAAATAAAAAGTAATGAAGCAATTAGTCTATCCGTGAACAAACGTCATGAAATTTTTCCGGACTGTACGAGTGTCATGCGTTGTGAGGCACGACATGGGGCGCTCTTTGTGTCAATAGAAGCCAATCTAAGTACGTATGCATACACGAGGAGTTGCCAGTGGGACAGATAACGCATCACTCACGACCGACAGCGTGGAACACATTCGTCGAGGAGTTAGCTCTATAGGTGATGAACAATTCGTTTGAAAAACTAATGGACATTTTCTGATGCAATGAAAAATTGCAACCCTGATCTCATTTTTTAGCTCTCTCCACATCTCCAAATTCGATGATAACCGAAATACTTAAAAACAGAGAAAAAAAACATTTTAGCTGCTCGACCAAAATATTTTTTGACTCGAGCGATATTCTTGCGAAACGGAATTTTAAATAATCGATCTTGCAAATCGCAAGCTTCGACTTGCAGCTTGTTTTGATATTTGAATATTTATCAGTAAGTGTTTGAAATTTGAGTTTGTGCTCAAATTCAAATGTTTGAGTGAATTTTTATCGAATTCAATACTGAACAACCCTAGACGTTAATTTATGCAAATCCATGAGATTGAGCATGGCAAGTCAAATACTTTCGAATCGGCAGAGGCTCAAAATTGAAAATTTCGAATTTCTGTAAAATCCACATACCATTCAGCCGATCTCCGTCGAATTTGTTACATATCATTGGTCAATGATGTTCAAAACTTTGAGAAAATTGTAGCTCAATCCGGTCAAAGTTGACCGGAGTCGTATTGATAAATTTGATTTTTCAAAAAAATTCAAAATATCATAAAATCGAAATTTCTCGATGAATTTGGCCAAAATTCAATACCAATCAACCTTGCGTACAAATCTATTCGCGAACAACTATTCAGACGAATATCTCAAACTATGCGATCGCTATAGTGATAACGAATTTTTTTTTGGAAATTTGAAAACGACATATAATCCGATCCGCGGTTTGAATCATGACGAAAATAATAGTCAATTAGGTGATTATAGAGCTGCACATAACTGCGAAATTTAGGGGCTGTAGTCTGAACCGTTCTCAAGTTATACACTTGTGTTTTTTCGACGTTTTAGCACATTCTGAAAGAAAAAAAAATGTCCACCGTCACATAGCTACGAGGAAGCAAAATATCGAGGGAACGTAGATTTGATTTTTTTTTTCATTTGTTTTCCGTGCAATTTGATGCAGATGGCAGTGCCATGTTAGGCGAGCTTCGATGTTGATTAGATAAGGGGCTTGCGCTCTTCACTTGGATCCAGGATCAAGGTGACCAAGATAGCGAAATATGACTGTGTGCTCGAGACTCTTTGATCTCGAGGCTACCGCATATGACTTCTCTCCCTCCCCCCCACCCTTACACCTTCACCGCGTTTGCTTCTCGTGTTCCAGTCCAATCTACAATACTTCGCTATTTTCGTTATCGCTATCGGTAACCCGCTAGTGTTATCAGCAATCTTCCATCACGCTAGGAAAAGTGCATCCCGCGAGACTTTATCGATTGTAAAAAATGATGATCGCAAATTTTTTAGGTCATTGAAAATTATTCATTTCAAATCTAAAATGTTCATGATTATTGCAATTTTCTATATCGTGAAATTGAAACGGACTTATTGATGGATTGAAAAAAAATTCTATATAAAACAAAATCTATTCTAAAATGTATGTTGATTATCATTATTACGAAATACTCAAAGATTTTGTATTCTTAGAATCCTAAAATGATGCTTCACCCTAAAACCTCATCTGAACATTATGTGCACCCCATCAGAATTCAATAATGAAATCGTATGCACATCTGAAATGTAGTTCTAAAATTATGCGTTAAGGTGAAATGTGGAACTAAAATGACGTGTAAACATAAAATTTAGATCTAAAGTAACGCGTAATCATAACATTGAGATCTAAAATAACGTGTAATCATAAAATTGAGATCTAAAAAATCGTGTTATCATAAAATTTAGACCTAAAATGACATGTGATAAAAAAACGTAGATCTAAAATGACATCCAATCACAAAATATGCATAAAAAATGATGTGTAAACATAAATTGTCCCCCAAAATAAACCGTAAATAAAAAACGAACCCCAAAATTACCTATAAATGTAAAAAGCTATCGTAAAATGATGTGTCAACCGCAAATGTAGTTCTAAAATGATGTTCAAAATCTAAATAAATAAAGTCGAATAAATTCTTTTCATCAATGAAATCATAAAAACAGAATGATCGATGACAAAATACCACGACGAATAACCCAAACCGAATGACCAATCGAAACTTTCACAATTGCAAACGAGTTCAAAGAATCGTCGACACAATCAATCATTCTAGAAAATCACGAACAAATTCCACAGTCTTTCATCTCATTGTGAAACTCGTATTCCCACAGACTCTGTCGTTATCCATCGATAGGGTGAAACATCCTGATCAACGATAACGCCAGTCATCAAACCGAAAAATGTATAATCAACGTCATGGATTAACGATCGTGTCGATGCATCCGTTCGACGTTAATTTCTAAACAACGTGAAAAGAACTCTCCGGTAAATTCAAACACAACATCGAACGGTTCGGATAATCAAAGAGAAAACGTTATGAGCTGACGAATCATGGTTGCGGTATAGTTCGATCAAAGCCTCGATTGAAATGCAAATTACGACCGGGGGCTCGTAGGGTTTTCCACCCATCGCCCATTGAGAAGACTGGTAAAGTCATCGTGCAACAAAATCCCAATGGCGGGGGAGATCAGTGCCGTCATTCGGGCTTGTGGAAACGTCACCCACAAGGAATTTAAAATGAGTGGCAAACGTTCGACAACTTCGTCACACACGTGCCATTGACAAAACAGTCACCCCCCCCCCCGCTGCACCCGTCACACGATCAATCGGGAGATCAGCGGAAAATCCACGAAAACGAATAAAATTTAAAATAAATTGACACAACCGAAAGTTCCAAACGTTATTTGCCGTGTAAATTTTCCGGTTTTCACCGTCACGGTGAAAATTCCTTGTTGACTCGATAAACCACCCGTCAAACTTCGCGTCAATCATTTTCCGAACCAAGCGATTGAATTCACAATTCAAACTTCATATCGAACCGATTTTTTTGTTTCCGCATCTGACTCAACGATTAGAAATGAAAGAAAGAAAACAAAAAAAAACAAAAAACAAAGTATCAACCCCAAAAAATGATATAATACTCCCCAAATACTGTTACAATCCCTGGGCCCCTTCATTTCATCCCTCGAAACAATAACGGAAATACGTTCCCCTTTCCCATGAAAAATAACCGAAAACCAAAAAAAAATTACAACAAAATCGTGAAACGCAAACAAAACGAAAAAAAAAACGAAAATCAATTTCCATCATCGATACGAGATTTGTCATTGCGATGGGGTTGGACGGTAAAATTTGCAATTCCATCGGGAACTAAATCATCGAGTTGTCCCGATAAGGGGACAGTGGAAGGGGGCCGTGCAGGATAGAGGAAGAGGGGGCGGGAGCGGGGGGGTTGTGTTCGAGAACCGTCGATGCGTGAATTTCCTTTTTCGCGTTCGTGGATACCAACACACACACACACGCACATGCACGACGACAGGAATGTCCCGGGGGTTGGTGCCCCGGCTGGTAGGGTAGTTGAACGTTCCATCGAGAGATAGATGGAAATACGAGAGGTAATTCAAACGCCCGTCCACCGGCCACCGCTATAGCTCGATGACGACTCCTGGCGGGGGGAGATAGTAGCGCGAAAGAGGTTATATATATTTGCATTTGAATTTTTTCGTCATTTTTCATTCCCCTTTCCTCCCCATTGCGATACGACTCTTGTGCGATAGCCTGGTCCATGCCCCCCGCCCCCCCCGGGCCCCCTTCTCTTCCGTCCCTGGTCCGAACGAACCGAATGATCCTGGGCGTCCGGGTCATCGACGCGGCGCTGCTTTCCCTCTCTTCGAGGCCTCCGCAACCCTCTCGGACAGCCCCCCCCCCCGGGCCCCCTACCCCTGCGTGGCTCTCTTCGTGCCGGGTCGGAACCACGAACCGGTAGGTGGGCTTTAACCGGGCGTTCGTTCTATGGGGAAATGCAAGAGGGGTGTCATGCACGCAGGAGCCGCGGGGGAGGGGGATGATGGGAAGGGGGGCCGGGGGGTTAGGGTGGTATATGGTCATGTACACGAGGAAGGAACACACACTCGTGTTTCAGCTTGATTGTTATACAGGCTGTTGCCTACATATATACATACATATGTACACACACACACACACACAAGCACATATATACATATGTATGTACATATAGCTATACGGAGGTTTACGTATATATGTATCACGATGACGATGGTCTAGGTCTGGCTTCGCCAGCTATATCCGTATCACCGTGTTCGTAAGGTCCGTACACAACCACCCCCCGCCCCCTGCCCCCTCCCCAATGATATATGTCCCTCCGCCGTGTAGGTTGCATCCGCGTTGAGAATATATCGTTAGGTTATGTGGGTGTGTAGAATTTTCCATCTCTGTATTGGAGCCGAGCATTAGAGCTAGGTTAGAGAGTGCGAGAGTGTTGGGTTCCAGTTTCGAGGGCCGTTAGGGGGCGGGGAGGGGGCAGGCGTCAGAGGGGCCGAAAGGGTCCGCCACGTTGGTCTCGTGTTCTCTCATTGCCCGCCTCCGTCCGCATCGTCCGGTCTCGAAAGCCGAAGGGGAAAGCAGGGAAGAGGGGGGGGGGGCTTGCCCGCGCTCGGTGCTGCAGTCATCGATTCAGGCAGTCATTGGCTGACTCGGTCCGGCCGCCATTTTGAATGACTCCGGGATCAATACGCGTGGTGTGCGGAAAAGTAAAAGCCCCGTAGCAGCCGGGGTAGCCTGCGTTGCCGCGTTACCCTGGTCGCCCTCGACCACCCTCCTCGACCCCCCCCCCTTTCCTGCCCCCCTGGCCCCTTCATTCCTTCGGCAGTGTCTCTGTCACACCCTCGAAAGCCACTACAGCGCGTCCCTCTTCCCGGTGTTGGCTTCGTTCCCTCACCGCCTTCATTCTCGTAGGCACAACACGATGTGCACCCTTATCCGTGCTATGCAATCCCTTGCCCCCACCCGCCCTGCCCCCCGCGCCCCTGCAACGGCTGACCCTCGCCCCTCTTTAATGGCTGCAATACCAGCATCATCGTCATCGACGGAAACCAAGCGCTCTCCTCTCTCTCTCTCTTTCTGTCTCCGTCTCTCAATGGCTGCAAAGCTTCGGGAACGAAAACATCGAGTCCGCATCCTAGACCGGGGGAACGCTGCGTTGGCGCTCTTCGTTGGCGTCTGCCGTGCCTTGCCATCGGCGGCAGCCGCGCCCCCCAACCCCTTCACCCTCCCCCCAGCGAAGTTACCACCAGCTAACCCTCCGGGAGTCATAGCTTTCGCCAGGATTTTGGATCCTGGCGGCGGGGATCGTCATCATCGATGAAAAAATGCGGATGAAACGTTGAAAAAAATCTGTGTACATGTCGACTATCTCCGTTGATGGTGCTGCGAGCGGCTAAGCGGAGGCGGCGGTGTTGCCATCGTTGTTGCCGGTAACGATGACGGCGATGCCTTTCCACCGGGCCTAACCTAGCTGGTCCAGCCTTCGACGGCGCATCGGGGTTTCGACCCTTCGGCCTCCGGAAGGGCGGCGGGGGGCCCGCGGACGGGGAGGCGCAGGGGGATTCACCCCCTGTCTCACGATCCGACCGAGCCTATGCGCCGAACCCATAACCCAGCGCGTAACTTCCCTTGCCCGACTACGCGGCTACTATGCTCACCCTTCCGGTGCGGTTCGCGTTCGTATTCGCGTGTCTGAATTGCGTTGCTTCTAACCTATCTTCCCAACCGCTGGTTCCCCCCGCCCGCCCCCTGCTCCACCACCCCGCACTCGCCCACCCTTCCGCGTTGTTGCATTCCTTGGCGCCGTTGCGTGCAATTCCCGCGAGCCGATGACGACCGCCAACAGATTGCCCGGACGAACGGAACGTTCGAGAGCGGATTGGTGAAGATCGGAATTCCAAAATATCGTTTTATCGGTTTTCTTTCTTTTTCTTTTGGTCGGGGTTCACGAATGCGGACGATTCGGTTGTTTGCGCGGGGGATGATGATGCGGGGTGTTGGGCGGGTTCATTTAGCTAGTCTGGTACGAATGATGGACATGACTGACATCAACGGGAATACGAATGATCGACAGTCTGGATGCAAGCACGAAAAAATGTGACTCATCGGACCCCCCCGTACGAATAGAAAGAAGCCTTCGATGTTTAACGGACAATTCAGAATGCTAATTCTAGGATTCGACAAAATTGTGAAGTCGACCATTCTTCTAACCAGTCTGCGAGAATCAACCAAAGGTCGATCAACCCGAGGCTACAAGGGGTGAAGACGAAAGAAGAGGACGGAGGGCGGGGGGAGCAGAGTCGATGACCTGCCAGGACCCCCGGTCGATAAAACAGAAAACGAATGATATTTTTTTCCGTTTCTATTCGGAAAAATGAATTCGACGAAAAAAATCCAAAATGGGAGTGTTGGAAGGTTCGAAATGTTTGGAGGGAGGAACGAGGCGACCAATCGTGAGGCTCGTTTGGCCGGGCGGGAATCCACCCCTTTGCGAAAAGCCCCGGCAACGTAATCCGAAAGACTGAAAACCTTTTGGAATATCTCCTCTCTCTTTTGCTCTTTCATCGGACCCCACAAGTACCCCTCTGCCATTCGCAATGCTCTGTACGCACATATATATTTATACATACATACATACATGTATATACATATATATGAGTAAAGCTATGTGTACGGCATGTGTGTGTGTGTGTTGGGTATATAGGTGCATTCAGCGGGGCGATGATTTCAACCCCCTACCATCGGGTGACGCGGGTCCGGGAATGATTTTGCCTTTCCGTGTATGTTTTGCAGGTAATTGCGAACGAGTGTGTGAAGTGAGAGCAGCGAGAATCGGAGGCGGCCGGTCGAGGGGATCAATACAGGGGCCTCGCGCGATACAAAATGGAGGGGGAATCATCGTCATCGTGGTTGTCCCGTGTGTGTGAGTGTGTGTGTGTGTGTGTGGACTCCACCATCGTCCGAATAAACCCCGTTCGGCAATATTTGAAGAAAATTTACATTGATTTGTACTCAACGCAATGCTTTATAGATGAGATCGAGTGTGGGGCCCTGGACAGGACGAAGGGGGGGCAAAGGGGGGATGATGACGAAGAAGGGGCATTTACTAAAAATTCAATCACGTTACTATATGTATGTGTGCACGAAAGAGGGAAGAGGGACACATCAGTATGCGAAATTATGCATTAAAATCATTCGTTTTTTCATGATTCATTTAATCGACGGGGGGCAGGGGGCCGAAGGGGGGCTTTTCGGGATGACCCCGGAGCGATGACGATTTTCGTGTAGGGGGGTGGGGGGTGACCGATGGTTCGGGAAAAATTATCGTAATCAAGATGTGTGGGGTGATTAACGAGTGGACGAGGTTGGAAATGTCGGTTTAATGAATGAGACTGATGAGGCAAAGCTCCATTGTTTTGAGGGGGCTTAAGGAGGGGGGGGGGGGTCGTTTCGATCGCGAAGATTATCGCCGTTTGGATAATCCATCGTTTGGAGACCCATCGGTACGTTGTTCGAAAATCGGCGATCGATAACGTGAAACTAGCCATTTTTTTTGTTTTCGAGCTTTCGAATTGGAGAATTAAGGTTCGTCACAATGGTATCGTGAAATATTTGTTTCGATGATTTTTGGGGTATCAATGATTCGGAAAGTTTTCAGCGAATTGTGATTCTTATCCGATATTTTGTGTTTCATTGTATATTAAGATGATCGTGGTTAAACATTTATACGTTCTAGAAAGTACCTGTGGATTAATATAAAAAAATATTGCATGCACAAGGATATTTGTATCTTGTTTTTTTTTTTTTGCAAATTGGAAGAAAAAAATTCTTTTTTGTGTACTTACGTTTTGAACCGAACTAACTGAAACAAGGACATAAGGCTCTCTTGGTAGCAACGACTTTTTTAGATCACATTTTTAGTTATTAAGAATTTTTATCGATTTTTATAATAATTTTTGGATTTTCTTCGATTTCCTCTTCTGTTTTTTTCCCCGGTGAGGTTCTTCTTTTTCTTCTTCTTTTTTTTTTGAATTTTTATTATTAATATTTTTTGGTTGTTTTATTTTTTTGTTTCGTTTTTCCTCTTCCGCTTTAAAGTTTACCCGTCCCCCCCTTTTTATAATCTAAAGATTTTTCTCAAAACGTTTTAAAAATATACTTTAGTCATATCTTTACAATTTTATTCGTCTAAAGAGTTAGGTTTTTTTTGTTTTTTTTTTCTTCGTTTTTTTGTTGTTGTTGTTGTTTGTAGCTTTGTTGTTTCCTCCCTTTGTTCCTTGACCGTGTGTGTAGGTTTGTATTTTTTTTTCTAAGGCAATGCTTCTTTTTTTTGTTTTTCTTCTTTTTTGTGTAATTTTGTTTCTTCTTTTCGGCTCTCACTCGCTTCCTCTTTCACTTTTTGGCTTCAATTTTTTTGTTGTTGTTTTTTTTTGTAATTTTTTTGTATTTTTCTCGTTTTTTCTCTTCCCGTTGTTTGTTTCTTTTTTTTTGTTTCGTGTGTTTTTCTTCCGTATTTTTGGATTTTTCAATTTATTTTCTTCTTATCACTCGTCGTTATTTTTTTTGTATTTTTGTTTTTTTTTTTCGTTTTTAGTTTTTGAAAAATTCGAAATTAGACAAAAGTTCCGGCAAATCAAGGATGGTCAATTATAAATGTCCTTCGCGCGATTTTTTTTTGTGTTTTGGTTTGGTTTTAAAAAATTTCGTTTGTTTTTTGTATTTTTCGGCTTTTAAAAATTTTTCCTTTTGGTAATTTAATTTTTGCGATTTTGTTTGGTTTTATTGATTTTTTCTGTTTTTTGTTTGGTTGGTTTTTAAACTTTGAAGAATTTGAGTTGTTTATCAGACTTTCGATTACACAGACAAAAATTCGGTATTTATTGTGTATGTGTGCGTTTATATGGTATGGTACTGGTTTTTGTATGTTCCTTTACAAACGGCGGAAATTAATTTTTCAATGAAATAATTACTATTGTAACACATAACAACACAGTGCGACGCGTCTGAAACAGATTAAAAAAAAACGAACGTTTTCACGTTCATTCGTCGATTTAAGAACCTTCGGCCATCTCGAATGACCTTCGATGATGTTGGGCGTCACCCACAAAGTCGAATCCCAGGCCATCGACCACATCTCGATAAAAAATCAAACCCCCTCGAAAAACCTTCTTTGAAAAATCGACAATTCCCAAAACAAATTCCCAAAAAAAGATGGTGTACCCATCGAGCTAAAAGTACGATCACGTCCACGCCCAATCAAAAACCCTCGAACCGTTTCCTCAAAAATCCCCAATGAAAAATCGAACAACCCAAACGTCCTAACCCCCTCAATAAGTCCCAAAAAAGAAGAGAAAAAAAAATCCTCAAGATTCGCAAACCGCCGCCATTGCAAAAACAAAAAAAAAACTAAATGAAATTCAACCCCCAAATACGTATTCCCCGATGAGAATCAACGATGAAATCGCATAAGAAACCATTATCCAATCATCAGCTATCGCCATTCAGGCCCGGCGTCTAATTCGCAATTTCAAATTTCCCGCGTCGCGAAACAAACGAAAAATCTGGTTATAAAGGAGAGTGGGGGCCGACCCACGTGACCGCATGAACGAATGAGCGTCTTGGTTGAGTCGCGGGGGCACCCACTCCCTCCTTACGATTCGCCCACGAGCGTCTCCGGCCAAGCCCCGGCGTCTCTCCTACTTCTTCGTTTACCCCCTCCACGCGTCCGTCCTCGCGTCGTCCGAGCGGCGCGCGCGTGGGCTTCTCTACTTGCGTCGCGCGACGGTAAGACGCGTGGTTCAAGGGGCCAGCAAGCTTTCCCATCCGTCTGTACTCTCTCCTTCCTTTCGCGCGCGCTTCCTCACGACCCCCTCACCGCCCCCCCCTCCCGGCCCCCCTTAAAAGCTTCCTCGTGGGTTACTCGCTTTCCCAGACTTTTCCTCCGCGTTCTCGGCGTCTCACAGTCCACGTGACGCCGAGCCGGTTAAGATCGCGGCAACCTTCGCCCGTCCGTCGCGTCATTCCCCCCCCCCCCCCTACCCTCCGACGTTCCAATTAACAACCCCCAATCAAAAAAAAAAACAACAACAATCGAAACTTCACTGAACATAATCACCACAGAACAATATCCGTCGCGTAGTAACCGCGTCGCCCCCGCACAATTTCAAACACCCCACGTAAAAACTATCCTCGAACGAAACCTCCCCCCCCTGCCCATCGATATCCAACGAAATTTAAAAATTCCTTTCGCGCCAGAAAACAATTTGAAAAAATAAATAAGAAGAACCGCAAAACAGGCCTGGGATTGTTGAACCTCGTGACGACACACTCCAACATCTTCGAGGGTCCATCAGACCCCCCGGTTATCACGCCGTCGTCTTACAACCGGCCTCCGCCCTCCCGCCCCACCCCCGACCCACTATCGTTATCACAAACTTCATCGTTTTATTTTCCCACCCCCGTCACCCCCGCCCCAACCCCTTTTTATTCTAACAATTTTTTATTTATCGCTTTTTTTTTTTAATTAATTAATTTCGAAAGATGTTGTTGTTGGAAAAAAAACAATGAAACCACGATTTAAAACCGTAAAATGTTATTTTTTTTTGTGGGGATTTATAACCTTTGATAGAGGCATTGCGAGCATCCCCGTGTCTGAGTAGCAACTGCGCCGTGGCCCCGTGCCGGGCGTCCCCACCTCACCTCGTCGCCCCGGCCCTCGCCACACACCGCGCGCCTCGCGGCCACCTCACCTAAACCATTGCGAACCCCCTGACCCCCCGAAACCAACCCTCTCGGACGCGCGGGCCGGTTCGTGTCCTGGCGCTACGTTCATCCCTCTCTCTCTCTCTCTCTCATCCTCATTCTCACTTTCTCTCGCCTCGCTCTCTCTCTCCATCACGCACACACGGACAATCCCTTCGGACTTCATCCCCCTATCGTCCCTTCGTTCTCCACAGCCTCGCCCCGCTCCCCTTAAACCCCCTCCCCCCGCCCCTTCCCGGCCAGGTTTGCGACTTCCATCTCGCTTCAACGCTGTCCGGCCACGCTCGTGCCGAATCGTCGGCTAACTCCCCCCCCCCCCCCCCCCCGAACCCCCTTAGCCGAGCGGGGCACCGAGATCTCGACGCTTCGCTTCGAAACCTAAACCATCGCCAACCAGCACACACCACCCTGCAAAACCACCCCGACATGGTGCGCCACTGCCGCGTTTACGTGCGTTTTCTCGCCCCTCATCGCAGAGCCCGGCCTCGTGGCCACGTATCGCACGACAGCGTGGAGAACCGTTATCGCAAAGGACCACCGGATGAAACTGAACGTTTTTCCATGCGTTACGATTTTTCGTTTGGTCAAGATTTTTTGTTTTTTACTTCAGTCATGTATTTTCACGATTTTTTTCGTTTGAAGAGGATTTGGGTTAAGTTTTTTTGTTATATTTGTTGTTGTTTGTAGCTTTGTTGTTGAGTTTCTTTGTTCCCTGACCGTGTGGGTCTGTATTTTTTTTTTTTTTTTTTGTAAGGCAATGTTTTTTTTCGTTGTTTTCTTACTTATTTTTTGCGTAATTTTGTTTCTTCTTTGAGGCTCTCAACTCGCTTTTTCTTTCACTTTTTGGGTTTTATTTTTGTTGTTGTTGTTTTTCGGTTGTTGTTTTTTTGATGGTATTTTTTCTCGCTTTTTCTATCTCCTTCTTTTGTTCCTTCTGATTTTTGATTTCACGAGAGACCGGATGGAAAACCGTTTTTGTTTGATGGATTGTTGTGATTTTGTAATCAACTTGGGATTCGAAGTCGGCGAGAGAGAGAGAGAGAGAGAGAGAGAGAGGGAGAGAGAGGGAAAGACTACTGCAATAATCATTTTATTGGATAGCTAATATTTTTGTTCCTTCAGTTATTTTGAAAATTATTTATATTTTCATTGTACTTTTTTTTACTGTCAAATTTGGTGTAAATCCACTTACACACTTGAAATTTCAGGAGAAAATGAACATTCCATTCACCCGCTGATGAATATAAAAATTTCATAACTAGCTGTGCAAGTTGAAACTTGCTCCAAAGTATAATCAATATAAATAATTTTCAAAAATAAATAAAGAAACAAAAATATTTGCCATTCAATTACATCGATAACATCACAGGTCTTCTCTGACTCAAATTCGGAGCTGAATTTTCCGAGTGGATTTTTCTAAAATGTAGAAACAAAAAAATTCGATCAGAATTTTCAAAGATTCGAAAATGATGAAATTAGATTTCGTTCGGACCGCATGTGGCTCCGCGCGAATGAGAACCACTGTGGCTCTCACGGTGCATGGCTTTGCAGAATTGTTCGTTCACCAATGCATCCCACACACATTGGCGCGGGAATGCAACGTGATATACGAATGCATTCGCACGAGGGGGTGGATTCTCGTATGTACGAACTCTGGGGTGTGGGGTAGGGGTAGGGGAAGGGGGGAGCGAGGGGTAGGCTATGTGGACGTTGTACATAGTGGGATGGAGTGGGACGATACGAAATAGCTGGGAGGGTGGATTGTGAAGGCGAACGATTCGTTCGTTCCAGCGAAAATGGAGGAATATTTTTTTTTTTTGGTTTTTTTGTTGTTTTTTTTTAAATTTTTTTTTGGGGGGTTGTAAAAAATGTTGGTCTCAGGCCTGAATTTTGGGGGAGTTGGGGGGGGGGGATGTCGGGGATGATATTTCACGCCCGGAAAAGGGGTTGGGAGGGAGGAGGGTGGGTGGGGGTGGTGGCCGTTGTGATTCGTTCGATGCAACGAGAATGAACGTTTTTTTTTGGTTTTCTACATGTTTTTTTTTTTTTTTTATGAGGTAGATATCCGATTTTATGAAATACAGAAATGAAAGCGGGAACGTGAGAGGTTCCAGATTGCATTTATTTCGTTTTATTGAGTGAATATTTTTATGCATCACAGGAAAGTCGCATTATGATTAGCTTTTTTGAAAGTAACATCGAAACTGATGATCCAACAGCTAAAGTTCAAATAGCAAATTTTTCGGAGATTCAAATCGAAGCGCCAAAGAAGACTCATTTTTTTTGGCAGTTCGTCGTGCTCTAGCAAATTGATTTCCAGCAATCAACTGGACTTTTGGACATTTTTTTTCATTGAAAATTGATGAATCTGTATGACAATCTGAGCCAAATGACACTGGGAACTTAGAAACTTGAACCAGAAGATCAATCACATGCTCAAATGTTCTGAATATTATTTGGAACCGATCGAGCTTCCGTAAATTCAACAGTCAGAGATGATCCAAATAAGAACCCCGAATATAATATATAATAAACAATCTATATATAGACTATACATGCCCAATTCTATATATAACAATTTTGTATATGGACACAATACAAAATTATTATACGTATCGATGGATTCATGAACGTGTATGGCTTTCTTGCGAGGGTAGATTCGTCGGTGATCTCGATTGCTTCTAGAATTACCGAGAAACTGTATCGAGGTAGGTATATATACATATATAATATATATATGTATATATATATATATATATATATATATATATATATATATGTGTGTGTGTACATCGGCGATACAGTAAAGCCTCCCAGCATCAGCGAAACCAACGAGCGACGCCAACGCTGGACCCCGGACCAACGTGTCCGTCCTTGTATTTCAAACCCTCGGACTGACCACAAGCTGGCTCTCGGTCATCCGCGCTTCACAAGGGTTGACTGCCTAGCCACACACTCAGGGATCGGCCTGAGCTCAATGAAAATCCATTGAAAATACCTTTTCAAAAAATAAACTAAAAAAAAACGACAACAACGACAAATACTATCAATAATCATCTAACAATTGAAATTATTGCAAATCTGCAATGACTATAGTTGTTGGATGAATTATCGTTTTACTATTAATTCAAATATTCGACAAGTCTTGTGATTTTGTAACTATCATTAATTCATTAATACTCAATAATTGTAACAAAGTAAAAGTACTGAAAAGTGTTTTTCAGAAATTTTAATTTTAGTTTGATTAAGACATATTCTTTACATCGATAAGTTTATGAATTTAATAAAGAAATTAAAAATTAATTTATAATTTACAATTAAATAATCAATAATTATCATTGATGATTATGTTTTTATAAAATATATCATATATTATGAAATATGTGGATATTTTTGTTCGGGTCTTTTGGTACATGTGAAAATGGATGGAGTTAGGTAAAAATATATGCATTGTATATCGACACCTTCCGGCGTTCATTTGTACGAGCCTCGTGGTCTTCATCACGTACTCAGGCAACTGGAGATACAAACGGAAGCGGAAGACCCATCGGTACATAGGTAAACGTATCGGGTGAAGCGTGGAACGAAGGATTTGAGATTAGATTTTCCGCGAAACGGCTCATGGACCGTCTGGATTTTCATAGGGGTTCCTGGAACCGGCGATATACCGTCGATGATCATCCCAAAGCATCGAAACATCTCGCATTTACGATAGAATTGAGATCAACATTCGATACTCGAATGTTGATCTCAGGTGTCTTGTTACGAGAAACTCCAAAATTGTATTCCCCCCACCATGAAACATCAAAGACTTGAATCTCAATGTCAACTTCGATAATTCTTATCACAACTTCAAAATTCCATGATGTTGGAACTCTGACAGCGACAAAAATACGTCCCAAAAGTAACGAAAACCAATAAGTAAAGTCCTAAGTAGCACCCAGCTATGAAACCTGACGAGTTCCGATCCAAGTTTCACCATAACAGCACCATAATCCAATTAATTCCCATTCAATAACGACAAATAGTTAGCCATCGCAATATCAATGACCAGTTCCAGCCATCAAGTTCCAGCCGTAATGTCGCTGAGGTTCCGCCATAACCTCAAAATCCATCCAAACTAGCGTCGAGCATCCAACCAGCTCCATCCAAGTCCCTCGTTCATCCTCCCACGACTCTTGAAACTCCAATAGACCGATCGACAATCCCACAATAACTGCCATCTCGAAAATCAAACTTACACCTCTCCCCAATGTCCACCCAAAGTGCCACGAAATTTCGTAGACTACATATATACGGTCCATATCCATTTGAAAACGCTCCCCCGCTCCGCCAAATACCAATCGACTCATCAAAACCATCACGAATCAGTACAGTTAAACCTCGTTCGTCTAGACAGACTCGAACAATCCATTCCAAGGTCTTGTCCTCATTGTCCCAAGACAAACAAACAAAGATACAACATAAAACACAACAACAATGAAATTCCGATGGAAGTATCACGTTACCAAGGTCACAAGGAAACAACATGAATTTCGCAGTCTGGCTGATTCGACCGTTTGACCTTTGCCCGCAACGACCGTGATGTCAATAACAACACGCGACGAAGACGTGTCAGGACAATAACAAACCGCGGAATGATTCAACGAACGAAAAGAGACGTTGAATTGTAAGTGGAATGTAAACAAACAAGTTGATGTGTCGTTTCTACGTTTCTCGACGTGTCTGCTTCGTTCGTATATCTCTCTTTCTCACTCTCTGGTTCTGTCTTTCTCACCCCATTCACCTTGGATCGACGATCTTCCGAGCTGTAAACCACGCGCGCGGTTTCTCTCGCGTAATTGTATCGATTGTCTTACGTTAGAGAGATAGAGAGAGAGAGAGAGAGGGAGAGAGAGAGAGAGAGAGAGAGAGAGAGAGAGAGAGAGAGAGGACGTCGTGCCACAGGAACTCGGCCATAGCCCCGTAGCTACGTTAACACCCGACCGTTACGGGTTCCCGACGTTCTCAATGCCGTACGTACCCTCAGCAAAACCTGCAACCCCCCTCCCTCCCCCCACCCCTCTGCAGCCCCTCTGGAGAGCCCCCATCCTCGTGTCCCTCATCCCGTTACGTTCTGGACCGGCTCGAACCATCGTCTCGAAACCTTTTCCCATCTCGTTTCGCCGTGACAACTCATCCACGTTCAAGGGTGACCCATTTCTTATTTCGTACACGTTCGTTCGACATCCTGGAACCCATCCCCAAACTCGATGTACCGTGTCCCCGTGGCCCGATAGCGAGACAAAAAATCATGAAAAAAAAACAAATTTTACAACCGGATGATGAGTTTGACCTGAATGTTTTTTTTTCGTTTTGTTTTGTTTTGTTTCGTTGTTCGACCTCTGGCTCGTCGGGCTAGGCAAAGGGGTCGTCCATAGGTAGCACCGGGCCACATGCTGACAAGGGATTCGTTTACACACACACACACACACACACACACACACACACACGCGGACTATGCTGTCCGGAACTTCGTGATGTAACCTCTCGGGACAATAGCCATCGTGTCTCTTTCTGTCGAATCACTTTCGACCAGATTGTTTTTGTTTTGTTTTGTTTTTTCTTTCTTTTTTTTTGAAGAAGCGAACCATCACTATCTGTCTCGCTTTTGTGGGATGTTTAAATATATAATAATGGTTATTGATGCGTATTGGCTGTTGAGAAATATCCGATTGTCATGTCCGTTGCTGGATATGTTGATGATGTTGGTGAGGTGTCCGAGTGATTCTCTAGGCCGGGTCGTGTGGTAGTTCTGCGGCTGCCGCTAGGTGGCGATCCACTTGGTTCTTCTCGCAAGCGAGAGACTTATGGCTCATTTCGATAACAAAATGTAAAAAGACTGTGGGTTGGGCTTGAAATTCGGAACGGGCAAAATTCAGAACGACAATACTCGGAACGGTCAAGATTCGGAATACGTATATATATAGGTATAGTTGCGTACCTCGTCCGCTGGCCGCGAGTCTGCGTTTCCCGACTTTCTAGCTGTCACACGCGTAAACCATCGATGTTAGATGTATACCGTCGGGGACTTTTTTGTAGGAAATTTAATTCTCTACAACATTGGTCATGTAAACTTTTGGTCTATATAGCGTTTTTGAGCCAGCGTTTAGAGAGGAAGATAACAATATATCGAACGAAATTAAAAATACATTTTTATCTTCCTGTCAAAACGCTGGCTAAACAACGCTATATAGACCAAAAGTTTACATAAACAATGTTGTAGGGAATTAAATTTCTTAAAAAAAAGTCCACGACGACATGTATCTAATATTGCTAGTTTACGCGTGGAGAAAGCTCGAAAGCCGGGCAATGTAGTCTCGCGGCCGGCGGACGACCTTGTATCGGACTCGTGGAGTCGAATGACGCGATTGAGGACCCGAAAAATGGTAAAGGCCTTGAATGGGGAAAAGGTGTCGGCAAAGGGTTACTCGGAGAACCCTTTTTTGGGGGGGAGGGGGGGTTCATCATAATAAGCCGAGGCCAGTATCACGTTAGGGCAGTTTGACCGTCCCTCCTGTAAATCGGGGTTGCCAAGCCGTGCATAGGTCCGTCGTACCTAGCCTTCGACCATTTTTCTGGGAGAGGGGAAAAGGGGGGGAGGGGGAGACCGCTCGGATAAAACAATTGCGAGGATGAATGATGTTTTTTTTTGTAGGGGCAGCTGCGCGTTTTGCCTTTCCGGACGTACCTTCGAGACTTTGAGGACCAGCGATGGACCTGGGGTGAGATTTTCATTCCCGTCGTCATTGTTGTGATTATGGGTTTCGAACGAATGACGAGTAACATTCGCGCGAGTGTCATGGACCAATGGACAACGTCCCTCGAATCATCGTGGCAGATGCCACGAATTATATAACGACGATTTGTAAATTTTTCGATGTTTTTAATTGCAATATTGTTCTGTCATCACACAGGTTATTTGATCATGCAGTTTGTTTGAGAGTGAAAGTTGGAAGATGGAATTATTACGATTGGAACTTAATCGTAAGAAAAATTAAAGAACGACAACAAAAATTGAAGACAGATGGATTATTATCATTTTCGTTTTTTTTTATTTAAATAATTTTTTTGAAAATGATGTTACAATTTAAGGGTTAATGGGAGAGCACATGAAAAAAACAAAAATCAAACTGAAAAAAATCTATTAATAAAATCGGTAATATTACGCATTGCTGATTAACGATCCCACGATATAAAAAATTCCAAAAATTATTTTTTCGTGTTCAGAATTTTGGAAAAATTTAAAAACTAAAATGGCGAGTGCATTTTTTGAGAAAAAAAATATTTTTGCATATTTTGCCCTAAAACGCAAAATTTACGAATATAAATACGTCAAATCCTGCCAAAGATACAGCCGTTTGAATGGAAAAATTAAAAAAAAACGTTAATTAACAATAAAACCGTCAGAACATTTTTAAAATATCGGCACTCGGTGAATATATTGCAATAAAATAACTCAATTGTTTAAAATTATTTGTGGAAAATTTTTTTTTAGTGGCTGGAATCGCTCATATATATATATATATATATATATATATATATATATATATATATATATATATATATATATATACACATACGAATTTTGATCCTTCGAACCAATCGGCGTTCAAAGCCACCGCGAGTTCCGATGATTTTCATCGTTCCGATCATTGATCCTGTCTGAATCTCGACCCCTGGGCTCTTTTTTCGTTTTTTCTCTTCAACCGACACGTTAGTCATTGAATTCGCGAGTGCGAGTACGGTGATTGAGTGAATTGAGAGACGGTGAGAAAGTCGTTTTGGTGAGGGTGAATGAATGGACGGATCGGTCCAAGTCGGTGGGCCAGAAGTAGTCTAAGAAAATCAGCGACGCCACCACTTGGCCACCTAGTGAATACCTCTTGGCTGGTCGCCTAATGACCGCGGGAGGCTCAGACCCCTCGTACCCGTCGAGCAAACGGAAAAAGAAAAAGCCGAAGTGTGAGTACGGATGGGATGTGTATTTGAGGTCGCCACCGTCGAACGTCCTCGGGTAATTAGTAAAAACAAAGGATCTTCAACGAGGTCCTCCAACCCTTTCCAACACCTTCTTTACCCTTCCCATCGTCCGCGAGACAGTCTCGCCCAACGGAACCAACCGAAGGAATCGCGAAATGGCCGAGTCTCTCGGTGAGAAAAGCTCTTCCGGACTCGTGGAAAACGATAAAATCTAAATGGGAAAGTAATCCTTTTTCTCCCCCCGCACTTTCGAAATTATTCAACCGACCGAAGATTTTTACGTCTCGTTCCTCGAAGTTGCGGAAAATTTTCCCGGATTCAACGTTGAAGAAGTTCAGGCTCGATCGTCGTGGATTTTTTTCAATTGAAAGAAAATTATAGTTTTTATTCAATTTAATTGAATTATTGATAGTGCATTTTTTTTTTTTTAATGTCTATTCCATTTTATTTTTTTCTGTTTGTAGTCGAACTTTTGTATTGTAAAATTACGCTGGAATTGTAGAGAATGTAGTTTGGTGTAGTTTTTGGAATTTTGGAACGTGGAGACGAGAAAATTTGAATTATTGAATTTTATTGCTATGAACTTCGATTTGTTTTTATTTGAGGAAGAAATCGAGTGAAATTATGAACCGTGTCATGAACATTCGTTACGGGATGAATCCCTAATTACTTATCTTTATCATCCCAGAAGACCAAAAATATTCTTTTTCCCCAATTATTTGTCATAAAATTAATAACAAAACGATGGTGATTAGAATTCTTTAATTTATGATAGTGAACCATAAGACGTGGAAATTGTGTGAGGGTGCTTAACGATTTACTTGCTGATATGTTTACCTACTTAATAGCAAACATATCCACAGATGAGAGCAAAGATCATTTTTCACTTCAAAAAAATTAAATTTGTTCATCGAACTTTGATTGAAAAAAAATTATTATTGTGATTTTTTTTGACGATTCATTTGCTTATTATTTTTTTCAAGAATAAATCTTTGTATTTGCAACGAAATATGTATCCCAAACATATCCGAAATGTGACTCTGACTTTAGAATATACAAATTGGAAAAAAAAAATTGTAAACGAAATTGAAAAAAAAAGTAATTAAACGTATTTATTTTTTTTTCTAGAATTCTCTTTATTTTTCTCACTATTTTTTTTCTTTTTCACGATTACTGAGGCGACAGTAGCTTTTATTATCGAAAATCCAATGAAGTCTCACCGTTACATCCAAAAAATATTATTGGTATTCAATCAGAAGCGAAGTCATCTTCACGACAGACTCTCAATTTTTTTTTTTTTTCATTCTTTTATTTCAATAAAAGTCCGACCGATGTGCCAGCCTCCAAAGTCTGCCAGCTTATTCGAACTCACAGTTGAATTGGTCGCAGATTGCGGTTGGAAAAGGGCGGTCGCGAACAAGAATTAAAAAAAACACGAAGAAGAAGAAGAAGAAAAAGATAAAAATACAACGTAAAATAAATTCAACGAAAGAGGGCAAAACTTTATTCAGGCTCAACTTCGTTCTGGCATGAAAATTTTTGTTTTCATTCGATTAGCACACCGAGATAGCTTCGGACTACCCCGATTCGGAGCGTAACTTTAATGATAACCGCGTCTCAATTAAGGTATTATCCGGATGGATATGAAAAAAATGTCAGAAATTCTCGAAAATTTGAGAAATTATAGTTCCTATTGAAACAATAATACACGAATTATTTCCAAATTTTTTTTTTACCAAATAATTTAGCAGTTATATATTTATGAATTTACTGGCATTTAACTCGGTCGCTTATGGAAAAAAGGTTCTGCAGACGTCAATCGTTGCAAAACATCGTTCATCGGTAACGTATGATAAATGAATTTTTTTATTCTTCGGGGTTTTTTTGGAATCTCTTCTTTCGGTTCCTTTGGTTTTCTGTGTTTTTTTTTCTTTCTTTCTTTGGAGTTTCTTTGGGATTGGTTCTTTGGGTTCTTTGTAGTTTTTTTTTATTCTATGGGGTTTTTTTGGGATGTTAGACGAATTGTTGGTACATGAATTGATAATAGACCAATCGTTATTAGACGGATTGTTTTCAGACGAATTGCTTTAGACGAACTGTTTTAGACGAATTTTCCGAAAATCGATTTATGATCAAGCTATTGATTACGACAACGTTTTAAACGACACGACCACGTGGTTATTGATAAATTAATCAAAGCAATGAGAAACGTCGCCTCTTTGCGGAATTGTCACAGTTAAAACAGTTGTAAACAGATTGTACAGTCACTGATAAAACCTCAGTCGAGCACAAGCCAATATCGTCGAATTTCACCTAAACGATTATCAAAAGTGGAAAATTAACATCGCTGAGTGTTAAATTCATCATCGGTTTAGCTATTTGTAAGGTTGATCATGTACGACATGGTCCATATTGGTGAGTCCACCATACGCCCATTCTGGACTAACTTTTTATATTATTTTCCTTACATGATGTTTTTAACGTGCTTTGACGAAGGGCGTAGTATAATTTGTAGTTATAATTAAAAGTTTAAGACCGAGAACCCTACTTTACCGATATTATTTTTTTCTTTTCTTCGGTTTTCTTTTTTTTTTAAATTAAATTAATTGCTCAGTTAATTCGTGAGAATTAACGAAGCAATATTTTTCTATCAATAATGTTCATGATTAATGAAAATTAAATCGTGAGAAAAAAAAAACTTTTTCACTCTTAAACCAAGAGAGGAAAAAATAATCTCACGAAATGACATCTATAAGAAGGTCGCCCTTTGTCAAAGCACTTTAAAAACATCATACAACGGAAATACTATAAAATAATACGGCCAAAGCAACTAATTAACAAACGACTAACTTTTTGCCAGACGGTCCATCCAGTAAGAGACTTAATTTCACTCGTACAAATTTTATTTTCATATTTTCCAATTTGAAAAAAAAAAAAAAAATTAAAATTACGTCATTAAATTGTGCGTGTGTGAAAATTGGATTGGGAAAACTGATACGACGACAGGTGATGGATAATTATTTTGTTAGGTTTGGTGAGAATCGATGGAAGAGGTCGTAGTCGTGCGTGCGTGAGAGGGGTGGCTAAGGGGGTGGGGGGTTGAGGGTGAAACGCGTTGTCCGAGGACCCTCCGGTCGGGTCCGGCTGATTGGGTTAGTAGTCGGGCAGAGTCAGGCGTGTTCCTCGGGTGGTGGTGGTGGTGCTGCTGGTTCTGCCGGTGGTTCTGCAACACAGGGGTTTGCGAATCGTGGCAGAGAACCACGGAGGCGATCTCGTGCCGACGAGCCACGGCCGGAGTCGTCGACGTTCGTTGGCCACCCTACCCCCGTGGACCGATCTAAGGGTCGTGACCTGGGACAATGTACCGAACTATCGATAACACTTTCCAATTAACAAATTCTAAACCCGAGTCGTCCATTCAACCGCTTTATCAACTGTACAATGTTATTGCGTTCGAGAACAATATTTTTTTTTTTTTTTTACGGACGAAAATTGTTTTTTGGACTTGTGGAATTTAAGGTAGTACCCTCGATAAGAGAGTTCCTCGTCAGATTTTCATGAAACTTGGCATACTTATAGGTAATGATAAGAAAAAGGTTCAGTTAAATTTTTATGGCTTTCCGGAGCGCGAGAAAAAATATATCAACACTATTTTCACACGTTTAACATGGAGCCTTATGGAAAATCACGCTCAATTTGATATAATGCAAAAAGTCGTCGTCAGATTTTAATGAAAACACTTAAACTGTAAGTTGAATATTTAGAGAACATTTTGGGCACTTGAAAGTAGAGATCATGAGACTGTGATGATAATAATAAGCAAATAAACATCGGAAAAATACAGTTTATATCAGGAGTTGGTCGCGATCTAGTATACATGACAACGTTGCGCGTTTGTTTCTCACCTTCTCTCTCTCTCTCTCTCTCTCTCTCTCTCTCTCTCTAATCAACATGATAACACGCGATGTTGTCACATCAAAGTACTACGTACCTCAATCACGAGATGGTATATCTTAGGCCTGCTTTGATTCTTACACTATCTAGGATAGTACCTCGTTTTCGTGATTTACCAGCGATCGGTCGGTCGATCGATTAGGTCGATGAGCGTTTTTGCAAAACAAATTTAGGCTTGAATTTGAGGGGCTTTTGCTTGCTCATAGAGGAAGCCGGTGGGATATTTTTTTAATTGAGATTTTCATGTCAGCATGTGCAGAATGTGCTAAAATGTCGAGAATACACGTGAGGAGAAAATGTCCGGATGTCCATATGAGTGTGTTTGTATTTAATGACCTCGTAAAATTGAAACGTGTATGACTCGAGAATGTTGCAGCTGCAGCCTCCAAATTTTGCAGACACGTGCGCAACTCTATAATCCCTTATTTGACTATAATTTTCGTCAAGATTCAAACTGCCGGTCGGATTTTACGTCGTTTTCAAATTACCCAAAATAAAGAACGTTTACACTATAGCGATCGCAAATTTTGAGATATTCGTCCGAAATAGTTGTTCACGAATATAAAGTTTTGATTTTATGATATTTTGGATTTTTCAGAAGAGTCAAATTTATCGACATAACTCACGTCAAGTTTGACCGACTGAGCTCCAACTTTCCGAAAGCATGTAACATCATTAAGCCATGATATGGATCATATTTTGAGAAGATCAGTTGAATCGCTCGGATTGGACGAAAATTCAAGTTTTTCAATTTTGGGCCTCTACCGATTCCAAAATATTCGACTTGCCATAGTCAATCTCGTGGGTCGACATAAATTAACGGTTAGAGTGATTTAGTATTGCATTTGAAACTTGGTATTGAAGTTGAAACTTTTCAATTTGTTTCCACTGAATGAAGTTTCCTTTATGAGGAAGCCAAAGAATTAGAAAAAAAATGGTTCCTCATCGATGAATCTTCTTTCAGCGGAAGCAAATTAAAAGTTCCAACTCGTAGCACATTTTGTTTCGCGAAGGTTCTCGATGGATATCCATGGACCATGTTGAAATCTGTGATATTCAACAGTTCGAGTTTTCCCGGAACCAGAATCATTTTCTCATAAAAATACGATGTTCAATTTTTTCAAAATGTTAAAGATTTATCGACTGTTTGTTTTCAATTACCATTGACACAACGGATTCGAACATTTTGCACATCGGTGAAAAAATTCCACGTCCCATCGAATCTTCCAAAGTAATTCACACGTCCCATTGCCATTCTCATTGCCCAGATTGGTCGGCAATGAAACTGCAAATTTTTCTTCCAAAATTCCACAAACTACGATCGCCATTTATTTTGTTCACTCGTCCTGTGTTGACACACAAATTTTCATGCATATCGTCCCATAATTTCCCGAGAAAAAGCCAATCGCGTTTCTCAGGTGGAGCAAAACGTGAAGCTTCTAACCAAAAAAGTAGTACACTCTCACACAAGAGATATTAACGTTACAAACCGTTAGCAGAGTTGGAATAATCAATCGAAAATGAGATGGTTGATATAATCCATCGTACTAATTACTAATTAAATTCGCACGATAACGAACGAGCGAGATAAAAAATGATGATAAAAATTGATGTGATACGTGATTGACGCGTAGCGTAGGGTCATCGAAACATTGTGCAACGTTGTAGTCACAAGTGCAGTCCGAACTTTTCGTGATAAAAATGTGTAAGGTCGTGAAAACCGTGTGGTTGGCGAGTCCCGGTAAGTATCGAACGACGGATTAAGGGGGGGTGGGGTGCCCCCTCCCCCCCCCCCCTCGCGTGATCGAGCCCATGGCAAACCGACAATTTGGACACTCAGATTGGATTCGGGGTTGCATCGGGATAATATGGGCCTTGGGATGCACTCGGGCCGGCCGAAGAGGAGGATAAGCCATGGCCAAAGGTGCTTTATCGAGAGGCCCTTCAACGGCCAGATGTCCGTGCAACGTCTCTGTGTGTGCGTGTATGCGTGTGTGTACGTACTCGCCAAGATTTCGATTCACCTACAGCGGTGGATCTTGGACTCGGGCATATGGAGGAACGACGTGAACCGGCTGACCGGGTACGCGAGGTCCGGATGACGATACGAGAGAATATAAGGGACCGAACGGAGAGGAGAGAAAGCGCGAGGAGGCATCCGCAACACTTCCCATACGAAGTCCGTAGCAGCTGCTGCTGTACAACCTGAATGTACATATGCATACATATATATATATATATATATATATATATATATATATATATATAACGTCATCACCGGTTCACTTGCATTGCTCTGATTCGATCCGCACGATGCTACATACATTATCACGGTTTTATGTATGGCAATGTTGCTCATGCTATTTCGAGTTTCTGATGGATATATATGTATATATATGTATATATTGACTGGTATATTAATCTTTAATTCAAGATTTATTTTTATTTAATAATTGATGATAAATTTATTGTACATAAATAAATTATAATTTCATTTAATTACATAAACTAAATGTATTATACCTATAATGAACCTATATTGAAAAATAAAGCTTCGTTTTTTCAAATATTTTTAAAACTGTGGAAAAAGAAAAAAATCTTAGTTAATCTTTTTTGTAGATAATTTAATTTTCTACAAAAAAGGTTATTTGCATTATCGTCGTATCTCACATAGTTTCCGAGTTATTGTGAAATTTATCGAAGCTTTTAAGAGACGAGCTATCTTAACTTGCCGATGACCCGCCGAATTCAATCACTGGAAAATGTTTAAAATTGGCAGCGAAGACCTACTACCCTCTGTGAAAAATGTGCGGAGTTCCGAATTTTTTGGTGCAATACTGCGGAAGGAAAAAAAATAGAAACTATCAGGTGCGAAAAACCCTATGTTAATCAAATGGCGAAAATTTCATGGCTTTGAGGAGGTACTTAGAATTGGTCTACGAGGCTACGAGCTCATGGGAGGGCCAAACAATTTTTTTACCCCAAATATGAATCACCATAATATTGATATATATGCAATAAAAAATAAATTATCATGATGTTTCTTGTTCATCATTCATATAAGTAAACCATTTTTTTCATTATTCAAATTACGAGTAAAACATATTTTTGTGATGAAATGTTCGATTGGGAAATAATAATGAGTTTTTTTTGTAGGTGCACAGAAATGCATGAAAAAAAAAATTGCTTGTCATTTTTCTGATGAAATTGATTTCCCCTGTCTCTCTTTCTTCATGGTTGTGACGACACTCTTATTTTTGTTCGAGATGTCCATTCTGAGGTCTCGTGGTCGAGCTTATTCATTGTGCAACACAAGTACGTGAGTGCATGGGATGATCGTGAACATGGTTATTACGATGAGAAGAAGAGGCGAAATATAATGGACAATGAATGAATGAATGAATGAAAAAAAAAAATAATAAATCATAAAAGATTGTCGGTTCCTGTTGCTCAAAAGCAAAATGATTGATCATGTCGTGACTGTGACGTATAATGTTGTATTGCGACACGACAAGTAGACTGTAACTTCGAATGACCACGATCATCAATTGGACATTCAGTTACAAAGGCGACACAAAAAAATCGGTGTAACGTAAGTCAATTATTGTTCGATGGTAAAATAATTTATAAATTTGTTGAAATAGTGAATTTTTTATTTATTGCCAATTTTTTTTCTAGAAAAATTATGGAAAAATGGAATTCTTGCGAAATTCTGTTAATCAACAGAATTTCGTAGTTTTATTACAAAAAATCCTATTTACGACGAATTATGATTATTCTCATTGTCAGAGTATATGATCTGCATTGGGAATTATCTTTAAAATTATTTACGGCCAAAATTTTAAATTTGTAAAAAAAAAAAAAAAAAACACATTTTCAAATAGAAACAAATAAATCAGTCAATCAGCAGATTTATGTAACTTTATCACCAAAAATCCCATTTACAACGAATTACAATCACTCTTATCGCCAAGCTATGATATGCATTGTGAATTCCATTTCAACTTTTGCACGAGCAAATTTCTAATTCGAAAAAGAAAAAATCAATTAAATTAAAACAAATAAATCAGTCAATCACTGAAATTTCGTTATTTCATTACCTAAAATTTCGTTAACAACTAATTACAATTATTCTCATCGTATGATCCACATAGTCAATTCTGCGTTAATTGTGCGCGAGAAAATCTTTAATTAAAAAAGAAAAAAAAAAATTAATGAATAAAATGAAATAAAATAGAAAGAAGAAAAAAAAATAATTCTCGCCTAGATATCACGAGCGAGTAATATATCACAAGCAGCGGTCCGTTTGTGGGATGAAAAGTCAGAATGTGAAAAGAAAGATGTCTTATCACGAGTCCGGGCAGACCATCCCGTGAGCGGCCAACCCCCGCGAGCCATTTCTCCTTTATAATGAAATTTTCGCGCCTCCGGAACGCCGCCCAACGTTGAAGAGCCACAGTGGAAGAAAGTTTTAAGAGTGCGAAAGTAGACACGAGAGACGGGACAAAAGATTTCGCGATGTTCCCTCGAGGCCGGCCGAGCACGCGGATGAAGGGACGGCAAGTTCCGTTACGAGAGATTTAGGACTATAATAAATCCCCGAGCTCTTTAACGATATAACATTTTTTTTTTTCATTTTTTTTTTCATTTTTTCATTTTGCAAAATTTTCACTGCGATGTACGTTGGCGAACATAACGTGACTTGAGTCGAAAGCTGGTGCCCTTTCAGTCCTTTTTAAGGTTTCGTACCTTCGAGGGAAAAAAAAATGGTACCCTTATGAGATCACTCGCGTGTCTGTCCGTCAGTCTGTCTGTAACAGCCGAATTTCCTTCGATACCATGTGACGTGGAAACTCGAAATTTGACATAGTAATGTGTTTTATTGAGGGGGCTGAGTCACCAAAAAATTGGAATTTTTTTGCTTCCTCATGAAGGAAGCTATGGGACGGTGGAAACATTTTTTTCGCGATCTTCATGTCACCATGTTCAGAATGTGCCAAAACGTCGAGAAACACACATTTGTAGAAAATGTCCGGATGTGTGTATGTGTGTAATGGCCTCCTAAAATTGAAACGTGCATAACTCGAGAACGGTTTTAGCTGCAACCCCCAAATTTTGCAGACATGTGCAGCTCCGCAATCCCTTCTCTGACAACAATTTTCGCGATGATTCAAGCTGCGACTCGGATTTTATGTCATTTTCAAATTCCCAAAAGAGGGCATTATCACTTTAGCGATCGCAAATTTTGAGATACTCGTATAAATAGTTCTTGACAAAGAGATATGTACCCGTGGTTGGTTGCCATTGCATTTGAGCCAAATCCATCGATAAGTTTTGATTTTATGTTATTTCGAATTTTTCCAAAAATAAAATTCGTTGCTAAAAATTTCGTTGACTTCGACCAATCGAGGTCCTACTTTACAAGAGTACAGAACATCATTCAGCTGTGATGTATATCAAATTTGGCGGAAATCGGTTGAATTTTTCGGATTTGACGGGAATTCAAGGTTTTTCGATGAGAAGCCTATGCCGATTAAAAGAAGCTGCAAGTTGAAGGGGCAGACACATTCCGAACATGGTGAAATAATAGATCTCGAAAAAAAAAAATTCCCACCGTCACACAGCTTCCTTTATGAGGAAGCAAAAATGAAATAAAAAAATGTGTAAATTTTATTTAGATATTCGAAGGCAAACATCACGACGAGGATCTCGAGCGGGACCTCGTTATCCGACAACTTGCTGTTTAATTGAAAGCAAAGTCTGTGGATTTTTAATTAACGAAAATTCAAGATCGCGATACTCCGTTTTGGACGTTTCGAAGTATCGAAGCAGTGGGGGCAGGGGGAAGGGGCGGGGGGGGGGTGGTCGTTTTAACGTTCGGTCCGATCGGGTCCGTCCACCTATCGGCGTGAAACGGCGAAAGCCCCGAAGAAGCGTTTTCCTTCGATGGCCACGTAGCGCCTTCCCCCCTCCACCGCTCAGCCTCCTCAAACAGTTTTATAATTGATTTCATTTTCATTTATTTTAGCTCGCCTCCAAGCCGGAATGCCCCCGTTCAACCATCGTCTCTTCGACCGTGGCGGTTCCGTTGGTGCCGCTTTCACCCCCCCCCCCCCCCCCGGCCATCTCGGGGAGAACCCGAAGAAGACGACCCTGTCAACCCCATCCAACCCCCGGCAATCAATTTAATGTTTTAATTAAGAGTGTATCCGTGAAAAATTAGATTTTAATCGGATCCGGAACAACGGTGTGGCTTCTTAGTCGCACGATTTCTTTTTTTTTTTGCATCCACACGTTTATCATCGAATTGTCGTGTGTGTGTGTGAACGAGAAAGAATTTTTTTTTTTTTTGGTTTGACATAATTTTTATTTGTCAGTGTTATTTTATTTATCTTTGATGCTGATTGATCGTTCGATTCTTGTTGTCACTTTTGTCGGTGGTGTTGGGGTTTTATTGAGAAAACCACAATTGCGGGCTATTGAAAAACGTAGAATTAAAAAAAAAAAAAAAAAAAAAAAAAAAAAAAAAAAAAACACCAGTTTGAAAAATAATTTTCCAAAAATAATTATCAACAATATGAAAATGAAAATTTAACGAAAAATAAAATTAATTACGTAGTTTTTTCGTTTTTGAGAAACAGAACGATATTATGAATAATAAAATTTCTTTCGTACTATTTGAGGGTTTGAAAAAAAAATAAAACAATTTGGTTAAGGTTGAAAAATAATTAAAAAAATAATTATTGACATTTCAAGAGTGGAAATTTGAAGGAAAATAAACTTAATTACGTAGTTTTTTTTTTTTTGAGAAACAGAACGATCCACTGAATGAAAGATTTTTTTCGTACTATTTTTACTCGTTTATCATTCGATTTGACTATTTGTTTATTATTATTTTTGAAAAATTTCAATATTTCATTATTTAAATTTATTTCTTGTTTCTCAGAATTTCGTTCAGAAAGTTATTAGATTTCGTAGTTTTATCTTCAAAAATGCGCGACAAACTTATCGTAAAAATCATTAAAAGTTTTTTTTTGTTTCTTCGATCTACAATTGTATCTCATATTATCCGATGGAAAAAAAATTGATTCAAGCAAACAAAATCCGAGAAAACAAAAACGCAAAAGGGTCCGACCGATGGAGAATCGAATCTCACACATTTGTCAATGATTCCCGAAGCTCACGAATCGGAGCATCTCAGCGGTCGATGCGAAAAAAAAATCCACCATTTTGAAATGCCATTGCCAGATGGTTGCGCAAGCGATGCGGACAACGCGCACGAAGAAACGTGAACTTTATATTTGGCATCCCCACCCCAAGTTCCATCGTTGCTGCACGAAAGATCGAATATTTTTTTCATCGTCAAACCCGAAAAACAATAATTATCATCATCATTATCACCAATATTATTTTATCATCAATGAGAATAATAATATTATCATTATTATCGAAGAAAAATAAATTTGAGAAAAAATAGCAATAAAAAAAAATGGAGAATTGGGAACATTATTTTTTTTCTTCTTTTATTTTCTTCTTCATATTCCGCAAAGAACGAATGAGCATTAATCTATTTTCGTTGGTTGAGTTTGTTAGGCTCCGCCTCCTTTCCATGCCGTAGAAAAGTTTCGCCGTTCTAGAAATCTATTCTCGCGGTGTTACGCAATAAACGTTTTAACGCGTGGTCGGGGGCCAATATATGCGTTTGAGAATTTTTGGCCACCGGCAAAAGTGTATTCCGTCCTCGGGATGTACGAAGAAGATGCCGAACCGCGCAAAAATGTTTGTTTTAACGCTGCGTTCGAGTTTCACAGCCACTCCTCCCCCCCCCCCCTCCTCTTTCACCCCCTTCCGCCCCCTCCCGCCCTGCCACTGTACCTCGATCGCCATCGCTCGCGTCAAAATCTTTTCGAACATCGTTTTTATTCAGCCTTGAAACAATTGAAATGCGAAAATTCGATCAGTTGGGATGTTCATCGTTCATTGCTCAAATTGTTTATTGTGCATTCGAAAATTGGTGAAAAATCACGTGGGATTGAAAGAAAAAATAATAGAACGAGATTTTGAAGAATGAGATAAATTTGGAGTAACGTTATGGAATATATTTATATTAATATATTAATATATTTATATATCAATATAATAGAAAAATTTTGTATTCAGTCGGTCTCCGAATATTTAATAAATGTCAAAATTTAGATAGTTACAGATCTCATCAAATGTTGAATCGATTTTTAAAAGAAGTCAGAATTATGAGAATAATGGAATAGAATGGTGAATGTTTGGAGACATTTTCAAGTGGGAAATAGTGAAATACATTATGCATAATGGTCGAACCAATGTACATAATTTTCGAATTAAATTACGTTCGTAGGTCTAAGAAAAAATGTGTGAAATTATGGAATATAAGACATTTTATGTTTAGTTATCATGAACTATTGAAATATTTGAAATGTAAAAATTTTTGATGATTGTAGGTTTTATACCACTGTTGTGAAAATTGTTAAAAAAATGTTTGAAACAATTCGATTTAAAAAATGTCAGAGTTATGAGAACAATAGAATAAAATATTGAATGTGATTTTCGAATTAAATTACGTTTGCATCTGTGAGAAGAATGTATGAATGGAATCTGAATTGTCGAAAAGGGAGAAATACTGAAAATAATACTTTTAATAATAATAATAATAATAATAATAATAATAATCATAATAAAGTTTGAAAGTTAGTTAAATGTCAGCATAGAAAATCATCATATAATTCGAGAGTGACGTCAAAATTCGTTACAAATTGTACAATAATAAATGAATAATACAAAATAAAATAAAAAACGATGGAAAACAAATATATATCACACAATAATCTGTCAAGTTTCGTTGTAGTAATTACATAAATAACCATTTAATAACAAAATGAACATATTTTCAAAATTAAAAGAATGAAATGTCTCGTGTGTGTGTGTGTGTGTGTGGTTGAAGTATTGTCAAAATCCCTTAAGACAGGCTAATGGACGTACCACGGGGCATTAGTGAAACATCCATCTCGCCGAAGGGTTTTTTCCCGAAGCAACGTGAACTTTGCGAAATAGTCCCCAGAGGACGTGAAAAAAGACAAAGAGACACCGAATACACAGCGAAATAAGAAGCGAAGGGCCACTGTCAGTGAGCATTGCGCGGTGAAGAAAAAGCAAAAGGGTTGAAAAACCGGGGAAGGGGGACGGCGTTTGGGGTGGGCAGGGGAGGGTAGGTGGGAGTTTACCCTTTACTGTTTTTCCGGGGGGCTCGCCGAACACCACATTTTTAACCCTCCATTTTTACGCTATCTGGCCGACAGCCCGCAGCAGCGCCTGCCCCCACCCCACCCCCACCCCATCGACCGACCGACCAACCCTCGACACCGTAAACGCTCGCTACCCGAACCTCGTCTCACGGCACTTCGATCGTTTTGATCAATAACGAAGTTGAAACTGGCCGAACAAAATGGTACTCAATATTTTTTATTTTTTTTTCTTCTCTTTCTATTTTTTCTCCCCTATGGCTCTGTATTTTATCCCTCGCGTGTTTCCCGTTTATGTGCTATAAGTTATCAAAGTTATGAGAGTTATGAAAAAAAAAAATTATGACAAAATTTACAAAAAAATTTATGACAAAATTTATAAAAAAATTTATGACAAAATTTCTAAAAAAATTTATGAAAAAATTTATGAAAACAAAAAATTTGTGAAAATTTATTTTAAAAAGTCGTATTTCAATTTGTTGCAATTTCACGAGTTATGAGAGTGCACAAACACACGTTTTGACGAACGATAAATCCATGTCACGTGGTTTCCTGTTTTTGTCATTTTTTTCGGTCCGAAAAAGTTTTCGTGATAGCAAAGCAAATTCTCTCTTTTTTTTCGTTTCTATTGGCGAGGGTGTGGAAAGTATTGGCAAAAGTCCTGAAAAAGAAAATTTTTTAACTGGTCCAATGCGAGTTTTTAACTCGGGCGGAAATAGAAATGATAAGTTTGTAAAATGAATTTCTGAAAATCCGAAAGACCTAGGACCTTTGTTATATTTTTCCGGTAAGCTTTAAGTGAGACTTTATTATATTCCCTGATTTTTTTTTCAAATTTTAAGGGCCAGTAATTTTCGAAAAAACGGGAGAAGGGGAGGGGGGAAAGCTCTGATTTCTCAAATTTTTCAGAATATCTTTTTTAATATGCTGTTCAAAATTGTAAAAAAAATTATTATTGTATTCGACAAAAAAAACCTTTTGAACGATACCCCACATGATACATAAAATGAAAAATAACAAATTTGAGTGACCAAATTTGACCCCTCTTGAATTTTTATGCAAATATTTTTAATTGTTAACAAGTTAACTAGGCTATTACCATGCCAAATTTTGAGTTTCTACATTGCATAAGCTCCTGAAAAAATTAGCCTGTTACAGACGGACAGACACGCGAGTGATCTCATGATAATTCCGTTTTCTTCCCTTCGAAGGTACGGCAATCCTTAAAATGGAAGAAGAAGAAGACAAAAAAAATCGCAAGACTCAATATCCGGGAATTGATTTCCGGTGACGGGGTACCACGGACGACCGAATCTGTCGCTTTATTCGTTATCAGCCTCGACATTGGTTCGAAAGAAAATGTCGATATTCATTTATTTCCACTAAATTCTCACGTTAACAAACACAAACGCAATATAATTTTGTTTTTTTTTTTTCATTATTTTCGTCACTCTTTTGAATTGAAGAAAACACAAAAAATCAATTATTTCCTCATTCGAACCAAAAGCTCCACATTTTTCTCCGTTTCTTGTTACGTGAAAATAATTAATAAAATCTTGAGCGAGACGATAGTTTCATAATTTAACAATCAATATTTTCTCGAGAAAATATTTTACAACGACGCCCCACCCCCCGCCCCACCCCCATTATATTAATTATTATTAGCATTATAATTATAATAATTATTGTTATTATTATTTCAACTCTCGTCGTTTTGCGGTCTCGAGAGTAATTATTTTTCCGGTTACGTAAACCCGAGCCAGCGCCCACTTTCCATTCCTTTTTCTTTCTTCCGCTTTTCCACCCTTATCGAGGGCCCAAGGGTGGTCGTGGAGAATGGGGTTTTTTTTTTCGTTTTTTTCGGTTTCTTCGTTGTACGATTCCTCATCGTGAGATAGAGAATAAGAAACGCGAGCGACCCCCGAGCCTGCTCGTCTTTCACCCCTTGCCCTGCACCCCTCTCGAAGGGGTTGCCGGGGCCGGGGGGATGGCCTCGAACCGAGTCTTCCTGCGAAATAGCTCGGGCTCGTCCGTCAAAAGTCTCGTGCTCACCCTTCATCGTGAAAATAAAGAAACGAAGACGCCATTATCCAAACGAAAGGGGTCGAAGCACGGTTCAAGGGGGTGGAAAAATTCAACACCCCTTCGATATTTCCCGTCACGTCTACGTCTCTCTCTCGAGGTTACTCAGATCGAACAAATATAGAAAAACTCAATATTTTCACAAACAAACATTATCCCACTTCTCGAAATAAGGGATGAAAAATTCTGAAAATAAAAATAAAGATTTATTTATCAAACTTGATCTTGTTTCGCCCTTTTTAAAATAGTAATAATGACAATAATTCACACGAATCGATTATCCCACCCCCCCCCCGAAATAAGGGATGAAAAATTCTGAAAATAAAAATGAAAAATTTATTGATCAAACTTCATCTTCTTTCGGGCTTTTAAAAAACTAAAAATAATGACAATAATTCACACGAATCGATTCGTCGATGTATAAAAGAGAATTTTGTAATTGTTTTTTGTGTTTTTTCATTTTTTTTTTAAATATTTTGGACGAAGAATTTCATTATTTCAAAATAAATAAATATATATATATATATATAGGGGGCGGTAACCGCCATTGGCTGGTGGTACAATGCAGAACTGGGGAAAACCAGGGTCACTTTGACCGAGGTACAGAGCCGACGCCTCTATTTGTGATTAATTATTCGAATCGCGGGAGGGTTGGTGTCGTTCGTGGGGCGAGGGGGGCGGGGGCGGGGGGCAGAGGGGGTAGTGGGGTAGGGGTTGTGTCGATGGAGCTCGAACGGGGCGCACGAGGGTGGGCCACGCGGTGGCTGGACGCCGCGGCGGCGTCGCCAGCCGGCGTCCGATGGGGTCGAGATCGAATCTCAAACCGACCAATCGTGTCGGCATCAAACATTGATCAAAGCATGTATATTCATAAACAGGGAATAAAAATAATTCCCGAACGTTGCTGCGTTTCGTCGCGATGGAAAAAAAAATAAAAAACAAAAAAAAACAAACAAAGAAAACCCCGAAAAATAATAAAGGATTTTTAAAAAGAGAAAAAAAACAATAATAATAACACGTAAAAAATAAATATAAACAAAAGAAAAAAAACGAACAAACAAAAAAATAATAAATTAATAAATAATGAAAAATATATCGTACCAAGGATCCGGTAATTATCCATCACGCGGACATTATCACTGAAAAAACTGCAACACTGCCCGACGATTCTCGCGGTGCCCCGTTACCGAAAAAAAGTGGGGCCCCCCCTCCCCCCTCCCCCCGGCCGAAATTGAAAGATCGTTCGCTCGAAAAAATTTTATCGTACGCGTGTAATTTTGTGCGTAGCATCTTAGTACGCTGCGCGCCCGTCGAAAACTGACCCGTGTCCGTGTCGGTGTAGGGCCCCGACCGTTGCGGGGCCCCGCGCATTGGGACTCACGTGGTCGGGCCCGCCGCGTAGCGCTCCCCCCCCTCCCCCCGTTCGGGCCCCTCGCGCGGACGGAGAGTGGGGCGTCGGTTACCGCGGGTCGAGAGTCGTCCGCATCGGTGGGCCCCTGCGCGAGTCCCAGGAATTTCGACGAGGCCCCACGACGACGGGCACGGGTCACCCCGGTTCATCGGATTTTTGTTGTTTCGTTCGGTTAATTTTTTGCTCATCAACGCGGCGCGCGCGCGCGAAAAAAGGGGACCGAGAAAGGAAGGCCCCGTCAAATGGGTCCGGGCCCCCTCCCCCCAGCATCCCCCCGCCCCGCTCGCCGGTAATCCAGCCATCGCCGGATGATTCAGGTAGGATACCGTTGCCCTGCTTGGGAAAGGCTCCGCGAGGGGGAAGGGGCAGGGGGAAAAGGCCCCACAGACACGAGAATTTTTTGAGGGGGGCAAACGGCAGCCACGAGGGGTCCTTCGTCGGGTGAGATAGTGAAAGACAAGTCGGGGGTCAGATGCCTTGTATTACGTGAGGTCTAGCCGGATAATTCATGGAGGGGATGGCAAACAACGCAACTTGGGCCTTGCGCGTCTTCAAACGGACTTTCTTAGTTAAGAATTTTTTTTTCTTTGTTTCTTTTTATTTCGTCGCAGTTTTGTTCGGGGGTTAGAAGATTGAGAAGTTGCCATGTCGAGATGAAACCGGAGAGAAGCAGTCTTGGGTTCCCATGAATCGTCTTGGCAGCTGCGCCAATTCAGATCTGCTACACGTGCACAATGACGCATAATCGGTACATAAGGCCCGGAATTGTACTTGAATTACCTGAATTTATCAACAGATTCGGTGAATTGAAACACGAAATTTTGTTGTTTTTTTTTTGTGAGATTTCGCAGGCTACTCGTTATTTTCCATGCGTTGCGCTTTTATCATAGGTTACAGGTTCAGGGCCCATTGGGCCTGAACCGGAATTTTTCGGAGCGGGGTTGACGAAGGAAATTCATTCCCCGCACAGATTCCTGGCGGAATTCGAAGACGTTTTTGTGCGGTGTACAGCTTCAACCGGGTATAGGGCCCAAAAACAATTGGGACTCACGCATTCGCCGTAGTTCCATCAGAATATCCAAATGTTGAAACGCTAGAATGGGATATAAAGAAGAACCGCCGAATAAATTCATTGAGACATCAGCAGTGCTGGGTGAGCGAAAACAATAATTCATGCGTAAGGCCCAACATGGTCCCCCGCAAGCTGAACGATCTCCAAGCGACAACTACATAACATTTGTATTTCAATCAACGAATACCCCAATCAGACCTTCAAAATGTATCATTCATCACACGTTGACCGACATGTCGGGCCCAATAAGTCCCGGGGCCTCATAAATTCTACATAGGTCCATTCTTTTTTTCACCTCTGCAGTTTAAAATGTTTAAACTCTTCTGCAAAACGACAGTCGTGTCTGTTCCTCATTTTCTAACAATCATGCGAATAAGGCCCATTAGCACAATATGGTCCCTTTTCCTACCAAGATCCGGGCATTCGGCGAAACTCACCCAAGCAAAAAAAAATCTTTTACTCGTAAAATTTTCATCATTCTCATTCCCCCAGCTTTATTTTCATGTACTTCATCCGATGTTTTACGATTGAAATTGATAGTCCCATCGAGGGGCCAGGGAGACGGGGGGTCGGGGACATGTTTTGCCCTTTTTCCGGACATTCGCGAGTCAGACAGTACGACGAGTGGCGACCAAAGCATTTTCAACGGTGATTCGAGTGCTGCTGCAACGCCGGTCCACGGTTGCTCTTCCCCAGCGTGTGTTCAGTTTATTATATCGATCGTTATACGCACACGAGTGTGCACTGGCCGAGGACCAGTAGCAGCATCAGCAGCAGCAGCAGCAGCAGCGATAGCAGCAGCAGCAGCAGCAGCAACGGTGCAACGAGGTGCATCGGCTCTGCGAAAATCTCACGGAAGAAACCGCCTGCTGGCGCCAGCGTGCGAATGGACCGACGCATGGAAACATCGTGCACCGTTATTTCATTGCTATACTCGTGAGCTAAGGCTCAACATCTTTCGGCGACAAATTAAACACCAACAATAACAGAATAAAATTCAAGGTCAAGTGTTGCCTGGCTTTGTTTTTTTTGTTTTTTTTTTACGGATTAACGGTAACTATATCCATGGCAAATAATGGTAATTGGAAAAAAAAGTAATAAAGAATTATGACAAGAGTAAGAGAATGATCATTCAGGATGTGATCAATGTAAATAAACAATATGGGTTAGACAAATGGATAGTGGAAGAAAAATAGAAATATGTATTATAATGATTATATATATCTTGTTATTATTATTATTGTTATGATATATATAATAATAATGATAATAAACGTTTTAATAATAATAAGATATATATATATATATATATATATATATACCTATGTCTTATTATTATTAAAACGTTTATTATCATTATTATTAATATTGTTATATATTAATTTATAATATTATAAAATAATCTATAGCATAATGATAAATTGGTAATACTTAATGTACAGTTTGAATAAATATATTATAATTGTTAATATCATTATGATTATTATTATTATCATTATTATTATTATTATTATTATTAGTATTATCGAAAATGTAGCAGAGCGAGTTACAAAGCACCGTTCAAAAGCCCCAAGCCACAGTCTCCCCTCGCGCGTGATCTCATTCGTCAACGTTCGCGAAATGTTGATCCCTTACCTGAAGTTGATCGATAACACGTCTCCGACCCTTCGACTTCTCAAAATCAACAATCGATCAAATCACTTGGGTTCTGGAAGGGAATGGAACGAGAAAAAAAAACGTACATGATAAATTTGAAAAAAAAAGTAAAAGAATCTTTGTTTTTTTTTGTCAATCGCCGACAAACGTCACGTTCACGAAACGCCCGAACGAGAAATCCAATACCGACGGACGGGGGTTCCCCCGCGGTACCCCCCCGCACGAACTCTCACACCGCCCAACGAGGGATGACTGCCGCGACTTCCGGACAAATGTTTGTAAACACTGAACGCTTGTGTCCGAGACAAGTCCTTCGAACGACCTCGAGTCAATGATCGGATCGGATTGTTTGTTTTTGTCCGTTTTGTTTTTGTTTTTCACACACTTATGACCTTTGACTCGTGTCCTTGACGTATCTTATGTTTTGTTTTTGTTTTTGTCTCAGTCGCTCTTTCTCTCGCACTCTTTCTTTTTTAGGAAATCTTGGACTTGATTTGATTCTTTGTTTTTTTTCTTCAGTGCCCGATAGGAATGAGATTTTTGTTTTGTTAATGCTGCTGCTGCTGTTTTCTTGTTTTGATCGTCTTGTTTTGTTTTCCAATGGAAATTTTTGCCAACGATGAATTCGATGAATTTGTGAGAATCATGAAGAATAAACGAAAATATCGTTGGATTCAAAATCGTGAAAGTGTTCGACGAACCCGATGGCAAATGTTGACGAGGAAACACGAGTTATCGGGGGTAATGGGTGACGGTTTTGACGATGGAAGGGTGAGTCGGACGGTGGGACCACGAGGGATGGGGGACGCCAGCGACGCCTATCGCTCGGTCCCGCTTCGTTATCGGCCCTCATCGAGGCTCCCGCCCTCTGAAATCCTTCGACAGCCGATGACTTCCGGTTCCAACTTTGCGGGGTCTTATTCTCTCGCTCCTCCTGACGCCGCTCCCTTCTGCCCCCCTCCACCTCCTTCAACTCCCACACCTCACGGCGGTCCTTCGGGTCTTCGTCCTCCAAGGCTCAACGGTATTTTTTTTGTTGCTTTTTTTTGAATTTCAAATCCTCATGGCAATGGCGCACCCACGTGGCACTCGATCATTGGATTTTAAAAAAATCCAATGATCCAAAACAAAAATAAATAAATAAATAAAATTAAAAAACAAAACAGTGACTCAATTTCTCACCGAGTCAAAATAGAACGGAACGTCCTCACACACGACACTTTTATTGTTGTTGTAGTTGTTGTTGTTGTTGTTTTATTATTCAAATCAGTAAAAAAAATCATTTATCAATTATAATTTTACATACGTTCATTCGCATTATTTTTCGTCTCTATTATTTCATTTATTTAAATGGTTTTCTCTCTCTCTCTCTTTCTCTCTCTCTCTTATCAATCATCCGACAATGATAAGACAATTATATATGTATTCACTATGAATTATGCAGAATGATTATGTCTGAATTTTTTTTTGTTGTTGTCGTTGTTTTTTTTTGTCATCGTTGAAGATACGAATGAAAAATTTCACGAATTAACGTTGTGCAACAATGATTAACGAAAAAAAAAAAAAAATAACGAAACAATAACGATTTGATCATACGTTTAATGTTGTAGCACACTTGTCAGCGTTATTTATGCGATTTATTGCGGCGCGACTTAGAAATGCATCTAATGCGGTGCACGCCGCATAGAATGCATGCACCTTGGCGGCGGGAACAGCGGCGGCAGCAGCAGCAGCAGCGGCGGCGGCGGCGGCGGCGGTGGCCAGCGACGACGACGACGACGACGACGACGACGGTGGCAGGAGGTGGCAGCGTGAGAGACCGGGGCAGGGGGAAGGGGGAGGGGGGAGGGGGCATGTTGGAGGTGGAGTGAGTCGAGTCAAGAAGTAAAAGGTGGTGGAAAACGCGAGAGCGAGTAAGACGCGACGAGGGGTGGGAGATAGGACACGGGGGAGGAGAAGGAGGAGGGGGAGGGCGAGTTCAGGGGGGAGGGGGTAGAAGGCAAAGCGAATTCATGAAGCTTGAGCGCATGCGCCATCGCGCATGTATGTATTCACAAATATGTGTGTGTGTGTGTGTGTGTGTGTGTGTGTGTGTGTGTGTGTGTGTGTTTGTGTGTGTGTGTGTGTTTGTGTGTGTGTAAGCCCAACGTCTGAGGTTCTACGATCGCGGGGTCTTCCACACTCTACGTCACTCATTGGCGTGGAAATGACGAAAAAAAAAAAGAAAAAAGATTTTCCACCCCCCTTCGAAAGGATGAGAGAACAATTTTTTTTTTTTTTGAGGGAGAGGAGAGGGTTGGAATTTGATGATGTTTCGATTCTTGGAAGATGTATTTGGGTGTGGATTTTGAATTTGTTTACTTCTTAGCTTGGGAATTATTTAAAAAATTCGAGGGGAGATCATTTTTTTCGGATATATTTGAGTTGGGTTTTCAATTTTTTTTTTTTGTTGCAAAAATGTTGAAATATTTACGAGATGTAATTTTTTGTTCTCGTTAACATTTAAGGTTATGTAGTCGGAGAAAAATGATTTTCTATCACAAATATTTGAAGTATGTTTTTAAACTTTTTTCTTTAGACAAAATTTGACGAATTTTTGAGAGACCTTTTTTTTCTAAAACGATCAATCAGGTTGTGTTTTTATTTTTTTTCTGTTTCACGATGATCATGAAAAACTAACGACACGATATTTTCGAAAGGACATTTCGATCGTGTTTTCATGTTTTCTTCTCACGAAAAATCGCGAAAACTTATAATTGGAAAATTCTTTTTTTTTTTTTTAATGAGATTATCTTTTAACATTCTCGAGGATATTTTATTTCGTGATTCTTCGAAAGGGTTGAATCCTTTTTGTGGATGATTCGGATTCGTCATATTTTTCAGGTTCGCGTGTGTCATGGACAACTAAATTTTCGACGGAGGTGAAATAGTCCTTCTTGAATAATTCAAGGAAGTACGACACATACAATCCCATCCAAAAGTATGTCAATCTGACAAATCACGATTACAACTGCCTTGCGAATGCTCGAAAAACTTCCAATTATCAAATATTGCCAAACAGATGTTGTCACATTTTATATCACGTTTTTTTTCTCACCTTTTTCAAATCGCTAATATCGAATAATAAACATAAAAAATCAATCGATCTGCATTTTTTCGTGGACATTAATCAATCTGTATTCCACAAAATGGATTTTTCTCAATTTTCAAAAAAAAACTTGATTTCCATGCGTTTATCTTTCATATTTGCGGCAATGTTACTATTTCCCATAAAAACACTTGTTAAATTTCATACAGCAATAACTTCCAAACGAGTAGGTCAATCGTTTTGAAATTTCGCAAATTTTTTTCTTTCCTGCAATGATAAAAGCTACTTGAATGTGAACAGTTTTCTGATTTTTTTATTATTTATTTAAAAAAATTTTTTTACACACGTGTCACAACATTCGCGACGAATGCACCGTAGTCGGGGTTATGCATTATTATGGTCTGGAGTGGAACACTTCGTCGACTATTAGAGTCATTTGCAGCAGCGGCGACCAGAGGGGGACAGTGGCGTGAGTACCAGAATCCAACAGCGACAGTATCATCATCATCGCGTATGGTCGGTATTTCACAGCGTCATTCGTACCGAAAATTCACGGTTACAAACATCGTCTGCAACGCACTGACGATGACGACGATGACGGTTGTTGTTCAGTCGACCACTCGCCACGGGTCATCCCCCCCCCCCGTTCGCGACCATCGTTTGTACCGTCATTTTGTGTCGAAACAACCTACGGTCGCACGAAGCAAGCACGATCGTAATCAAACGTTTCGCACTTGGATTAACCCGCATCGTTGTCCTGGAATATTTGAGAAAAAAAAAATTGTCATTGTTATTATTTTAGTTTTCAATTACATCGACACAATCTTCACGTCGATTGAATAACTACGATCATCATTGACCGTTTTGCAATTGGAAAACTTGGTTACATGTATCTTTAACAATTGCCAATTAAATACACATCAATTCGACACACACGAATACAACACATACACATTTATCACTAACATTACTAACATTATTAACATTATTAACATTATTAACATTATTAATATTATTAACATTATTAACATTATTAACATTATTAACATTATTAACATTATTAACATTATTAACATTATTAACATTATTAACATTATTAACATTATTAACATTATTAACATTATTAACATTATTAACATTATTAACATTATTAACATTATTAACATTATTAACATTATTAACATTATTAACATTACCAACATTCCATTTGGAAATAACGCAAGATATAAGAATAAATAGAACAAAAATTCACTTCGCAGAGTTGAATGATCGGGACCAAATTCACGTTCTTTATTAAATTTGGAAATTTAATAATACAAGGACATCTTTTTCCAGTGAAATTTACCGAACGAATTGGATGACTGATTCACAGTCGTGTGAATTGGGGTTGTGCTGAAGAACACATACAAGAAGAAAACTCAAAAGAATTCAAAAGAAACCAAAGATTTGACAAATTATGTCGAATTACATGTTGAGAAAGATAATGATGTTGAAAAATTGAAAAACAATAAAATATTGAGTTTTATGTTGATTCGGATGTCCAACATTTACAAATGTTAAGCTGACCGATTTCCGGAAAATTCGCATCCTGTGCCCTGTTGATATTTTTATAATTTTTTGTTTCGAACTTCATTTACATAATCTCCACGTTGATTATATATACTAAATTGTCGCATATTTTTAATTTCACAATAACAATCCTCCAGCAATTCAGAAACAATCGGAATTTATTATCAACAAAGATTTAATTTTTTACCAGCTATCGAAACGATATAATAAGAAAATAATTATAATCATTTTTTTTCAAATTTTTGTTTGTAACCGATTTAGCACGAGGCCCCATTTGATGCCCCGTGCTACGTACGGCACTGCGACCGATTTTTTCACTAACGATGAAAGTTACTCGCGAGATATTCTATTTTAAACTTTTCGTACGCGGGAGGAGCGAGCGGGATGGACGATCGAGAAGGGCAGAGGGGCAGGGAGGGTCTTTCCCCTTTCCAACTTTTCATCTCTCTCTCTCTCTTTCTCTCTCCGTGTGTACGTTACGGCTTGACGCCTTACTCTTGCCCTCCCTCCTCCTCCCCTTTTCACCTCCAGCCCCTCCTGACCAGCCACAAGCAAATCGGTTATCCTTCTTTCTCATCGTCTTGTTCGTTTCATTTTTCTTCTTCGTTCTCTGGTTTGCCATGTCGTGCCCCCTCCCTCGCAGCTTCGCCGATCGAAGCTTCAGACCTGTCCTCGTCCACCTATCACGGGCTCCCTTCTTTCCCGCGCAATTTCCTAACCTCAATATGTGTGCGACCCCCCTCCCCCTCCCCCCCCCTGCTTCTACCGTTCCCAAAAAAACTACTCATCGTTCGTAACAAAAATGTATCCGACAACGAAATTTCAAATCATTTACAAATTTTTTCAATTGACAAACAAATTCTATAGACGGTGAAAAATGTCAACGTTGTTGCAACAAAAAGTTTCGTTTGCTAGTAGTTGCTGTGATTGGTTTAGCAGTACTAATAGAAGAAATTTTCCCCTTATATTTTCACTTATTTCACCTTACATGTCCGAATTGGAAAGCCAAGTGAGGTTGACATAGAAGTCGGCGTATGTTTTTATATGGGAACCATAAATAATCGCATATAAAAAAAACACATGCCCACTTCTATATATAACAGGACCTCAACGTGGTGTGAAAATTTTTGTTCACCTTCGTTTCACCTTTCGAGTGAGGACGAACATTTTTTAAGTTTCATTATTGCAGCTTCGTTTAAATGCATTTCCATTGAATGAATGCCCATCCCTGCCTAAATGTACCCCCCATGTGCTTTCAGAGCAGATTAACTGTGACAAATATGCTTTTCTTTTATTCCAACCAAAAGTTTGTTCCTCAAGGCGAAATTTTCACCTCATGAGTTCGAATTTAAAGGTAAAGTGAGTTTGAAATATTTCTTTCACCTTCGTTTCAGAACGTCAGAGGGGTGTCGATTTTTTTTTTTTTTTTCATCTTTCTCCCACCTTTCGAATGAAGGTAAACATTTTTCGTCCCTTATTTCACCTCCATTTGACCTTCTAAACTTGAAAAATGGAAAACAATTGCAAAAGTTTTTAGGTTGAAATGAGGTCGAAGCGCAGACACGAATTGCTCAAAACTTAATTCTACTTTAAATCTCCTTCACCCTAAATGTGATGTTGAAATAAGTTGCAAAGAAAGGTGAAAATTTTCACTCGGGTCGTTCACTCTGTGTTAACCTAGAAAATTTTTTTTCAGTAACTCAGATGTTGAATTATCGTAACCCGTAGCAATTTCTTGTCAGTGTGCAGTAAAATTTAATCTCCCCTCGAATCCAACCGATGATCGACGATCCATCAATTCAATCGTGTTTCAAGCGTGACCATATTCCATTCCATTTCCCTTTCCCATCGACGAATTTACCCAAAAACCATGCCCCCCCCCATCGATTATTATCAATCTAGTGTCCCACGTCTGGGAATTCACGCCAAAGCGATAATTAGCAACGGTTCAACCCGATTAATTGGTTGATGGGTTCGATTGTGGCCAAACGAATACGTCAATCATTGCCACGGCCGGGCGAACCTATCCAGTCCCCGGCCGGATTCACGAAATCTCTTTTACCGACCTGGCCAAACGCTTGCACGACCCTCAAACGATTTTCCGAAGGATCGTCGAGTGGGATTTTCGCATTTCCGTAAAAACCGGATAAGCTGGCACACCCTTTTAATTTGTTAGTTGTAATTATTCGATCTTCACGCCATTTTGAGTTAAATCTCGTTTTGACGCAAACGAGATTTAATGTGAGATGTTAGATTTAAAATGAATTCATGTGAGATATAAGATTTAAAATGATTTAATGTGAGATGTGAGATTAAAAATGATTTCTTGTGAGATGTTAGATTTAAAATGATTTCTTGTGAGATGTTAGATTCAAAATGATTTCATGTGAGATGTGAGATTTAAAATGATTTCTTGTGAGATGTTAGATTTAAAATGATTTCTTGTGAGATGTTAGATTCAAAATGATTTCATGTGAGATGTGAGATTTAAAATGATTTCATGTGAGATGTAAGATTTAAAATTATATTATGTGAGATGTAAGATTTAAAATGATTTCATGTGAAATGTAAGATTTAAAATGATTTCATGTGAGATGTAAGATTTAAAATGATTTCATGTGAGATGTACGATTTTTAATGATTTCATGTGAGATGTAAGATTTAAAATGACGCGAGGTAAGTGAAAAAAAAAGGTTTTTCGTTCATATTCGCCAAATTGTGATTGACAGTTTGTACGGAGTCGCATCGCAGAAGCGAAAACTTTCGTTCACATTCACTTTGAAAATCAATTTGTTCCGAAAATAATTTTTTCTCTCAATCCCCATCGGTGGGCAAAGGGGCATTGGGACCTTCTAGAAGCTATTTTTCATAAGATTCATCGAATCGAACGGTACAGTGTGATGCAATTGCTAAGTGTTCCATCACTCCTCCTCAATCGGGAAAGATGATTTATAAATATTTTTATTTCGTAACTTGACAATATTTATAATCCGAATTAAATAACATAAATTCAGACAATTTTTTTTACCGAATTTACGAAAAAAAAATAAATAAATGGTCACCCGTTGCATAGCGATAATCAAAACGTCAAAGACCGACGATGGCAATTAAATCGTCAAGAGCAACCAACGCCACTTCAGTCACGTCGACCGTTCAGTGGTACAAAAAAAAAAGCGGTAAAAAAAAACCGCCGACCATTTGAAATAAGAGCCAATGAAAAGAAAAATGACAACGAAAAAAAAAGAGGGGGTTAAAAAAACCACAACAAAACCGTAATAACAATGATAAATAAAATAAAAAAATGAAATCCGGTTTGAATGTACTCATGAGCAAGGTCCCGCGGTGCTTTTTTCGTTTTTTATTTTCGTGTTTTTTTTTCGTTTTTTTTCACGACATCGTCCGTTAGTTATACCAGTCGGGGGTGTTGGTTTCAAGGGGATGAGGATGCTGAGCGTCGAGCCACGGCGCTTTCATCCCCAACCCTCAACATCCCCCCCCCCCCCCCACCCCCCGTCGACTCGCCCTTCCGTCCAGCCTTGTTTTCCTCTATTTTCCGGTTTTTATATACCCCGGCCAACGAGTGCCCGGCACAAAGAGAGAGAGAGACAGAGATCGAGAGTAAAAGTAGAGAGAGAGAGAGAGATAGAGATAGAGCGACCGGGTTACCGTACGTCCGTCCGGAGCGGACTCTGGCGGGCTCGATGCAACAAGTAGCAGATTATAAAAATCACTCGACGCTCGCCACCGCCCCCCTCCACCCGCTGGGCTCAACCCCCGGTGCAAAAGAGGGATTAAAAAAGCGGGATGAAAAAAGAAAAAACGCGGGGGCGAAAAAAAAAAGAAAATGAACGAACCAGAAGGTAAAAAGCGAAGAGAAGAGTTACGTTACCGGGACGGTTGTGGAAACGCAGTGGGGGGGGGGGAGGTCGGTTTGCAGTTGGGGTTGGGCGAACTGGTACGTTGAGTGAGAGAGAGAGAGAGAGAGAGAAAGAGAGAGAGGTGGATGGAATGGACGCTGCCTTACCGACCGGATCGGCCGGCGAGTAATGCAGCCTCCGAGTGCGAGCGAGACGAAAGATATAGATATAGATATATAGCGTTGGTGAACGTGGGTGGGCATATCACGATCATGGATAGTCAGGAAATGGCGAAAGCTAGACGAAGAGGCGACTTATATACATGTATATATGTGTGTGAATATATATTTTATGTATCCACATGTGTTATATATATATGTGTGTATATATATAATGTATGCATATGTACTGGTGATGATTAAATGTGTATACGTGGTCTCACACCTCATTGTACGTAGCGGGTTCCTTGTTTAATGATTCTTCGGCGTCTCTCGCGCGCACTGCAACGACCTCCGCACACACCCCACTGAGAGTATAACTATACATGGTCTCTCTCTCTCTCTCTCTCTCTCTCTCTCTCTCTCTCTCATTCGCTCGTTTCGGGAGCTCCGTGAAGTGTGTGCGTGGAGTTTGATTCACATCGAACACCACCCTCGACAGTTTCGATTCTATCTCACTCACTCGATCGCTGTTCAATGCGAGGAAGAGAGAGAGAGAAAGAGAGAAAAAGTGTGTGTGTGTGTGTGAGAGAGAGAGAGAGAGAGAGAGAGAGAGAGAGAGAGAGAGAGAGAAAGAGTGAGAGAGGAAGAGAGAAAGAGAGAAAGAGTGTGAGTGAGAGAGAGCGAGTGAGAGAGGGGAAGAGAGAAGGAGCGTGTGTGTGTGTGTGAAAATCCAAGCGGAGTCGCACAGGGGCGTGCGGACTCGTCCCATTGGCTCCTCGCCGAACGGAAAATCATTCGAAATTACAGCCCAGCCAATATAAATATATGTATTTGTGTATGTGTTTACATATCCAGAACAGTACAGAATCCTACACACACACACACACACACACACACACACACACACACACACACACACACACACATATATATATATATATATATATAGGATTCTGTATGTATTTATATATGTTTATATGTATATGCATATATAAATTGCGAATCGGTCGTGTTAAATTTATCGCTTTTGCCGAATCGAATACGACCGTTCGATTTGCATTTTTTATTGTTATCCAACGAAATACATTGTTGGAAAGAAATACATATATATCTTTTTTTTTCTTTTTATATATTTTTAAAAAAATATATGAATACGATGACTATCGTTAGCACGAACCGTTAAAACATTTTTTCATATATATATGTTTTGACGGTTCGTGCTTCGACCGTGGAGATAGTCATCGTTTTTTTTTTTTTTTTTTTTCATTGTTTTATCATGTCTGTTGTAATCGTGAAAGTTTGAGGATGTAGGGGACACATGGGTGGAATGCATTTGTTAAAATTCGGAAATTTTCACAGCCAGTAGCTTTTATCGTTCTGCGGAAACGTGAAAAATTTCAAAATGATAAACCCACACGTTTACACGTTTTAAGGTTATAGCTGCATCAAAACAAAAATAAAGTTATTTTTTTTTAATTGAAAAAAATCCAGTTTGTAAAATATACAGATTAATATATGTTTACGAAAAAATATTCAATGTTTTGAACTTTCATATTCAATATTCTATATCAACGTTTTAAGACAGGGTAAAAAAACATGATACAAGATGTAACAACATCTGTTTAGCGCTATTTGATGATTATGAATTTCTTTAGCATTCGCAAACTAATTATAATCGAGATTTCTCAGATCGTCGTACTTTTGGCTGGGATTGTATGTGTCATACACGCATCGTTAAGATTTATTCTTTAAGTTTGATAACTTCATCGTCAAACAAAAATAATTGAATTTTTGATAATCATCTTTAAAGTTTTGGGAATTAGCAAACTTTTGACTTTTTTGAATTGAAAAAAAAAGTGTCCAAGTTACCCAAGAAAACACAATTCGTTCGATTGATTTTGAAATTAATTTTTTTTTCGCTTCGGTACCAAAATATTTTTGATCGTTGAAATAAAGTGTAAGCAGACCTTTACGGTCAGTGAAGACAACAATTAGAAAAAAGTATTCGTTGAGCTTTTTCTCAATTCTTGTCGATGGCAAAGCTCAGAGAGCTTTGCAGAGAAACAACTGGAGTCAAAATATCCCACCTTATATTTCCACTTATTTTATATTTTAACTTAGCAGTTCGCAGTGGAGGGTGAAGTGAGGTTGAAATATTTTTTTCATTTTTGTTTCACACTCAATGTGGTCACGATCACGTCATTCACCTTCGTTTAACCTTCCTAGTGACGGTTAAATTTTTTCTTTCGCTATTTCACCTTCGTTTCACCTTTCGACTGAGGGTTAAAAATTGTTTCTTTTATTATTTTACCCTCGTTTCACCTTTCAAACTCTTCAAACAAAATTGCAAACAAATGAGAATCAACTCCAAATTTTTAGAGCAAAATTAATTTGAAACGCAAATAAAAATTGCTCATTAACTTCATGCTACTTTCAACCTACTTCACCCTAAATGTGATGTTGAAATAAGTTTCAACGAAAAGTTTAACATTTCTACTCGAGAGTTCTTCTCAAGTTTATCATGAAAGTTTCTCAAGACGTTCTCGACGAAAAATGTTTTTTCTTTTCTATTTGGTTTCTAAGTTTCTTTTTTTTTTTCGGAAAATCGTACCAAGAGTGCGAAAAACGGTAAAAACGACAATGGGGAGGGGGGGTAGGTGGTCGTATACGTCGCGGCAAAGCTTTTCGAGCACCGTACCAATCCTCCAAAGTACACTTTGGTTTGTGGTGGTGTACGGAAGACGTTGGGATTTCTAGAACGCGCCTAAAAATAAGATTCGCGTGTTTCACTCTCGCGGGTACCCCCTCCCTCCCCCCTCATACTGTTTAACGTCTTCGAACGGACGTGTGCGATGCTGTTGCGAGACGTCGACAAAATAAAATGGCGAGCAAAGAGAGTTCGCTCTCGGTCCGAAGGCAATGGTAAATGAGACGAAGATGAAGAAAGCGAAAACGTAGAAAAAAAAAATAATGGAGTTGAAGAAGTAGACAGCAGGGACGGAAAAGCGTCTAAAATTGTCGGGGACGCCCCTAGGACCGATGGGAGTCGGGTATAATGGCCGACGCACAAAATCACACAGTTTATCGGGTCCCCAAACGGTTGAAAACGTGACGTCAGAGTCGCACGAAAAATGGCGACGATGAGAAAAAAAAACAATTTTAGAAAACCTAAAAAAAAATTTAGATTGAATTTATGGAGACTTGACATTTTTCAAAATTTATTTGTGGAAAGGAAAATTGGGTGGATGTGGTGGAGGGTTTTTTTTTTGGTTGATGATTAAATTTATTATTTGGTCGTCGGTGAGAATCTCGCGACTCGGACGGAAATATGGTCGAAGGTGAAAAAGTACGGAGCGGCCAAAGTAAGTTGGCGAATGGGGAGGGCAAAAGAAGTGTGAAAGAGCGAGATGAAAAATGAAAAAAAAAAAGAAAAAAAAATAACATGCGAAAGAGAGGGATCGGTGTGGTGGCCTTGATGAAAATAGCTCAGCCGACTGACCATAGCACGACCACATTCTGGCGAAAAATTTTCATCGACGTACCAAGCATCTTGCCCAATGCTTTTATTCCCAACTTTTTATATTCACGAGCCTTGCTGATTTTTGATGAATTTTTTTTTCGGTTAAAAAATTTTGAAAATTGAATTTCAAAGTTTTTGGGGGTTTTCGGGATTTTAGGATTTGGAAAATTTGAGAATGATTTTAGGAATGATACCATGTGCCATTGGATGTGGATGGAAAGAATAATAAGAATTTTTTTACTACAATAGACAGTGAATCAATTTTCTCGATTTTAGATTTTAGTTGATGCATTATTGAACATTTTAGAATGCGAGGTTCTAGAACAATTGTGATTGCCAGACCGTAAAACCTATATTGTGCTGTCAATTTAGGGATGTAATATCTAAAAGCTGAACTGTGAGCTATTTCAGATTGAGTGACGAAAAGATTATTCGTGAAACTGACTTTTAAGGTTCAACACATTTTTAGAAATGAATTTTTCAAATTGTTTGTTACGCGGACTATGAGAATTGTCAGATTTCTAAATAAGATTTTTTTCGGCAATTCAATTCGTGAAAATTGGATCCCCAAAGAGGGAAAATTATTTTCTAAAATTTTACTCTAATAACCGCTCATCAGCCAAGAGCTCGATTAATTTTTTAGAACAACATTTTTTTTATCATTTTAACCACGTACAAACTTTTTAACATATCTCATGCTTCACATCCGAAAAATAATTATTTTTTCTAACATTCCATTTTGACTTCTAAAATGAAATTTTAATCTCACAGAGTTTCATGCAATTCTGCGTTTCTATACTAAAAAATGGCCCTCAATACCAATATCACGAATGGGTCACAAGCCTCATACACTATTTTCCTAAAACCTCTGTTGATTCAATTTAGAATAAACAAATTATCGATTTCTCAGTTAAACATTTTTTTATTTGTGAAAATCCGTCCCCGAGCGATGAAAAATTATTTTCTAAAACTTCATCACAATAACGAGTAGTCGACTGACGGCTCGATAAATTTCTAGAACAAAAAACTCAATCATTCCAACCAATGACAACCTTTTGAACATTCTCTATGCTTCGAATTCGGAAAATAACATCATTTTTTTCTAAAATCACATTTCACATTCTAAAATGAAATTCCAAACACATTTTGGAATTCCATTCTAGAATCGTTTCCCTCAATTCCACGTTTCCATTCAAAAGAATGGCCCTCAATACGAATTACTCACTCGTGAGTCAAAAGTTATCAACACAAATGAGTTACAAAGTTGCCACAACATTTTACTAAAACCCCTAAAATTATTTATTTGATTTTCAACGAAAAAAATCATCGAATTTTCCAGATAAAAATTTTCGATTTTCCGAAAATTTCCACCACGTTGGCAGTGGGCAAAAAAACAAAAATAAATCGCATCTGGTGAGCCATCGATGCAGCACGACGTCGTGGGTGGTCTCTGGCATGGTTGAAACGCGCGTTCAACGTTCCACAATCGTTTTGTTCGTCGAATCCGTCGTTCCAACGCGCTCTACGTGCGCGCAAAACCATGCGCAAAGCGCCGACAAATTGCGGTAAATATCTTCCTTACCGACGGTCGCACGGCCGGCCCTGGTCGACACACCTTCGATTATCGGACACGACAAAATTTCGTCCGGCAGATGTCAGCATCGCGCTGTGTTGCCGAGTTTCGGCAAACGTATTTCCGCTAAATCTCTGTTTTACCATTGCGTTATCATTGAAAAATGTTATCAAAACCATTTTTCTAAGAACAATTCTCCGATAATTTAAATAAATTTACACGAATAATCACAAAAATGACTGTTAACACAAATTATTCACCCGATGTCCCGAGCTACCCTAATTTTGTTTTTTCGCAACCTTCCCGTGGGTCGCGCACTTTGCGGGCAAGGGTTGGAGAAAAAAAAACAAGACCCTCTCCCGAAAAAAATGTCGTGTGCCAGTGAGTCGGGTTTTTACATTGTGGGGACAACTTGTCACCCTAGTACGACCCTTAAAAAATGGTCTGGGTGTCGCGAACCTTCGTGGGGTGGCGGAACGAAAAAATGGGGGACCGGTGGCACGGCAAGTTCGGGACCCCAGAGTCCGGGGGGCGCCAGACCATTTTTTGTCCTCATCACCCCTGACAGGTTCATGGGACATCTTTCCTTTTGAATTTTTTTTTATCGCACTATATTTTTTATTTTTCCCCAATGGTTATTCGTGAGATGCAATTTTACTCGCGAGGATGAAATATTGCAGCTGCTTGGACGATGCAATTTTTCATCTAATTGATTGAAAGCTTGTGGCTGATTTTGATTCAAATACGAAAATATTTAACACAAATATTTGAAGAGATCATTTTTTATTTTTCAATAATTCGTTTTTTTTTCTCAATGCTCATTCGTGAAATGCAATTTCACTCGAGGATGCAAGTTTTAAACTTCTTGGACGATGCATTTTTTTTCATCGAATCGATTGAATGCTTGTGATTAATTTTAATCTCAATAAAAAAATATTTGATCAAAATATTTAAAAACATTTCTTATTTATCAATAATTCGTTTTTTTTTCTTAATACTCATTCGTGAAATGTAATTTCCCTCGCGACGATGCAGCACTTCCTGAACGATGCAATTTTTCATCGAAACCTTTGAAAGCTTGTGGCTGATTTTAATTTTTATGAAAAAAAATATTTAATACAATTATATTTAATAATGTTTTTTTTATGGCTCCCGTCCTGGACGCCCTCAACGTTGCAGCCCCCTCCATATGATTCGCTATGCGAGTACCGGGTCGTCCCTTTTTTTTCGTGCAGCCCCGCCACAACGATCGGCCTATTTTACGTCAGTTTTAACCTAAACTCTACCCCCACCCCCTCTCTCTCTCCCTCACGCCCCTAAACGACGGTCGTCGAAGTTCCGAGCTCCACCCCTCAAGTCTTACCCCTCGAGTCACGAGTAAAAAAAAATGACCGGGTATTTTCTCGGGATTAAAAAAAAACTATGCTATCGATTACTTTCAATTTTTCAGAGTTTATTTATTCATTCTTTGTGTGCCCAAAAAAAATTGTTAATAATTTTAATGCAAAATTCTTAGAATATTTTTATCAACAGAACAAAAAAAAATCCGAATGAAACTTAATTTAAAAAAAATTCATATATTATCCAAGCTGTAAGTAATAAAATAGTTGAGACGTAAAAAAATAAATGCATCGAATTATCCGGATGGGCGATAACATTGTTAACCGATAACCCAGCAAGCCCCCACCCCGCTGGAACGAAAAAATCTTGGCTCGCGTTAATCCGAGGTTCTTCGCTATTTTTCCACATGCGACACACTCGTTTGGATTCGGACCCCGCCCGCGGGTTTGTTTATTTTTTAATTAAGGCCGTCAGCGCGGGTTCGTTCCGTCGTTTTTTCGGCTTGCCCAGTGTAGAGATCCGGGACTCGAGAACCCACCCTCTCGGGGGGTAAGTCGAGGAGGACAGCTACCGGAGGATTAAAAAAGGTTCAGCAGAGTTATTAAGCTAATAATGTATCCCACCAGCAGCAGCACCAGCAGCATCAGCATCAGCCGTGACCGTGGCGTGGCTCCACTCTATCCTACACCCGTTTTACCCTTCGTCGAGGGTTGAAAAAAAAGAAGCAAAAAAAAAACGAAAAGAAAAGAAATAAAGAAACGAGGCTTACCGGAGGAAAGAAAGAAAGAAGAAAAAACAAACAGGTGCAAAAAAGAAGGGATGAAAAAGTGAGACGGATATTTGTTACAGAGAATAAGAGTGAGAGAGAGAGGGAGGGAGAATATGAGATGAAATTTTCAAATATCGGGGTGGTCCTTAATGGGGCTGTTGTAGAATTTCGACAAGTGCACCCCCCAGATGAGTTCGAAATTAATGAACGAATATATGTGCGAAACCCCAGCATTGTAGTTTAATGGGAAGACGTAGCTGTAAGCTTGTTTTGTTTCCCATTCGAATAACATGGGATTTTCAGACTAATTCGGTAATTATTTTTTCAAGTTGTCCCTAAAGCACGCGAAAAATTCTTTATTCACACGAATTCGTTGTCAATGGATATAACTACTCGTACATTTTTTTACAAGACCTCACCTGTGATTTATCGATAACGGCGAACCGATGAACGAACGATAACAACTGATAAACGATTTCAAGACAAATTGAAATTCATTTGTCTTTGTGTCTTGTAAAAAAATGTACGAGTAGTTAAACCCATTGACAATAGATTTGTGTGAATAAAGAATTTTTCGCGTGCTCAGGGACAACTCGAAAAAATAATTATCGAATTAGTCTAAGAATCCCATGTTATTCAAATGGGGAAACAAAATGAGCTTACAGGGACGTCTTTTCATTGGACCACAGTGCTGGGGTTTCGCACATATTTTTATTTATTTATTTCAAACCTATCTGGGGGGTGCACTTGTCAAAATTCGTTAACATTCCCATTGAGGACCACCCTAGTGTGTGTATAGATATGCGTGTGGGTAGCCCGAGGGTACCGAACGAGGTTGGAACCCACGAGGCAAAAAATCAATTGGCCACGCGCTCACACGTATCACGTTCTCTCGGGCCTATGCCTATCCTCGGCGAGCGATCCCTTCGGAGATCCCTTAAGCTCGGCACCACCACGTTCTCGGGCTTATGACTTTCCGCATCCCCCGCCGAATTCCGGTTCATCAATTGCCCATCAACATGAGGATTCTCTTTGGGAGGATCGTGAGGAGGGCAAAAAAACAAAGTTGATTCGTTTGCGCGAATGAGACGTATGATTATTGAATGATGGATCTGATGATAATTCAATTATAGGATTGATGATTGTTAAATGATAATTATTATTTATTTCGTTACATTATGTTGTTTTTTTATAATTATTCTCAATTATATTACTCAATTATTTTTGCTTAACAGATTTATCGTAATTATTTTTGCTTATCAGATTTATAATAATTATTTTTGCTCATCAGACAGATTTTTTGAACTTATTTTCTTCGATGTTGTTTCTGTATACCATATTTTCGCATTTTTTTTCCACTTGGAGAGAAAACCGCAATTTTGAAAATAAAACGATTATTTACGATATCTCTCTTTAATGATGATTATCGAAAGAGCAAGAAAATAAATAATTTTTGAATATATTTTTTTTAAATATCGAAAGATTGGATTCATGATTATTCAATGATAATAATTTTTGCTAATCGGACAAATGTTTTCTCTTCATCTTGTTCAAGGTTTTTTCTGCATAACGTATCTTTGAATTTTTTTTGTGAAACTCAGAGAAAAAACCCATAATTGAAAAAAAAAATTTATTTGCTACTTCAGGAAAAAAAATTATATTTATTTATAATTAATTCAATATTCAATAATCGACTCCATGATTATTGATCAGTAGGCTTAATGATCATTAAATGACAATCGTTGTAGCTTATCAGACCGAGTTGTTCTCTCTATTTTTTTCAGTTTTTTTCCGGTGCAACGTAGTCTTGCAGTTGTTACTCGGAACAAATACCGAAGTTTCAACAATAAAATGTTTATTTACAAGCTATTTCTCTCTCCCTCTCTAATTATGATTAATGGAAGAAAAAAATAAAATTTTTTTTTAATTTTTTTCCAAACTTTCAAACTCATCAGCCTTTGTGCTTCAGAATTTTTTTTTATTAAAAATTTTTTTTTTTAAACTTGTACCAGAATTAAACAACGAAATTCCACAAAATCCACGAAATCTTTTATTCCATTTTGTTTTGCTTCTTTGTCACCATACCTTTTGAAACACATATATACACACATATTTTTTTTTTAAACAATATCATAAACAACGAAACAATCAAGTTTGCATACTCGTACTTCACTCGAATTTCCATTTAATTACGAACACACACACAAATTATCATCATAATTAAATGTCGCACGAAATGGTCCTCCGGACTTGACCCACGTGCTTGGGTCACTCGACATATGACTCGACATTATTCACAAAAATTAATAATTCAACGAAAAAGTAATTGTTCTTCCCTTCTTTCCAACCAAGGCAATAAATTGCAACTTCAACCCACTCCACTTTTTTCGATTAACTCCTACCTTCTCAACCCACAAACCGCAGCTTCGAAAAAAAACGTACCAAATGGAGAGTGAAAAAAAAAAAAAAACACTCAACAGGAGCAAATAAGGGTGGCAAAGCGACTACCTGAAGCTCCCACTTCCAACCATTGCTCTTCAGACCTGAGACCACAAAGAAGAGACGAACCAGAGCACAAAAAAAACCCCATAAAAATAAATTGAAGCCCCTCCTTCCCAAACACTTTGTAAACACAACGTGGGGCAAAAAAAAAAAAACAAAAAAACAAAATCAGGAAGTAAAAAATCGGTGGCACGAAATCCGAAGGTGTTAGGGTGGATTAGGTGTTCCTTTCACCGGAGAACTAGCCACGATGGTGAAGGCACAAAAAAAAGGGATCAATGCGGCACGAGTTCAACTCGCCGGGGAAAATTCGTGCGGGATTCGACCGAAAAAAAAACGAGGAGGCAAAAAAATAAAATAAAAAAAATCAGGTAACAGGTTTCGAGGGGCTTGGATCGGTTCAAGTGAATTCCACAGGTATAATGGTAGTTAATTGACTCGGCCCGAATGATTTATCGTCGTCTATTATGGCCTGTGAAACGGATAGAGGTGTCTAGTAAATTGTAGGGTTTTTTTTTTAAACTGTCAGATCTCGTGAGTTGGGATTTTTTTAAAAGTCGAACGAATTTTGTGAACGATGTTCCATAATCGTCGTTTAGCGCTGGTAATGACTCAAGTATGGTTGGTCTTGTCATTAGTTTTTTTTTTTCGACCACTTCTCGACGCGATTTCAACATTCCTGCACTGGCAATTTTTTTCCTTTTGTTTTTGTGTTTTTTTTTTGGTTTTTTTTAAGTATGGGGTTCCGTAGAACCCCACATATCCTCTAGGAATATAATCCCTCATGAATATTATTATATTGATATATTATGTCATTAACACCAATACTTTAAGACATTGCAATAGCTGTAATTCTCATCGCTTTGACATAAATATATTTATTTTTTTTGATTAATCATAAGATTTCATAAATAAATTAATTATGTGCTTAAATTTAATGAAACAATTTTTGTAAAATAATAATAATAATAATAATAATAATAATAATAATAATAATAATAATAATAATAATAATAATAATAATAATAATAATAATAATAATAATAATAATAATAATAATAATAATAATAATAATAATAATAATAATAATAATAATAATAATAATAAGTCGAAAAAAAAACCAAGCTTTTAAAAAATGAATTTTTAAACAATCTTGTCTCGTTAAAATTTACAATCGCGCAAATTCTTCAAATTCCATCTCGTCAATCCCAACTGCTATTAACCCATCAAAAAACAACATTATTATCGTCAAAAATTTTACTCACAAATAAAAAATAATTCGATGATAATAAAGACGCAAAAACAAATTTCATCATCCGATTGTCTAAATCATCAATCACAGTTATTACTCCATCATAATTTGTCAAATTCAATCCCAGCTCTCAACACCGCACATAAATATCAATGCTTCCCCCCCCCCCCACCCCTTCTCATTCAAATCCCTCCAACAAAATAATAACAACAATAATAATATTAATATTAACAAAAAAACCCACTAAAAACATTTTTCATTCCAAAAAACAAAAAACAAAAAAAAATCAAAAAACAACCAAACAAATATCTGTAAAAACGTAGAAAAAAAAAGAAAAAATCGTTCGCAACAGTAAACATTTCGAAATAACGCCCAAATTTTATCCCGCAAATAAAACCAAAAAACAAAAAAAAATAAAAAACAACCAAACAAATATCTGAAAAAAACGTAGAAAGAAAAAAAAGAAAAAATTGTCCGCAACAGTGAAAATTTCGTAATAACGCCCAAATTTCATTCCACAAATAAAACAAAAAAAAACCAAAAAAAATCAAACAAATATCCGTAAAAAATTAGAAAAAAAAAACAAAAAAAAAATTAGAAAAAAAAAATTGTTCGCAACAGTGAAAAATTTCGAAATAACGCCCAAGAACGTTGAAACGTCCATTATTGAACGGTGTGGCGGGGCGATAAGAATGGCGGTCGTCGAGCGGCGAGGGAAAGAAGAAACACGATGGCAGGGTAAGTCGAGGGTAGAGAACGTCGAGGGTGGCGGAGGAGAGGCGGTCGAGGGTGGGTGGGGGTGGTCGGGTGCTCGGTCGCGAGGGTGAGAGAAAGAGGCTTGTTGGTTCACATTCGATTTTAACTAAGGACGAAAGGAAGGAAGAAGGAAACAAGGAAGGTCCGCGCGAGAGTCGGGTGGCTGGGCTCTATCGCTTCGTCCCCCATCCCCCCTTCCCCTCCTCGCCCTTCCCCCCGACCGCCTCTCTTCTCGCCGAAGCTCTCGCTGTCGACCCTCCTCCTCCTCCTCAACTTTCCCTGGCCGTCGTCATCTCCGGGGCGATTTTCCGCGGCACCTCTAAGAGAAGGGGCCAATGAGACGCTGGGCGTCGGTATTGATCCGAGGCGTCGTCCAGGAGACGCCCGCTCCAAGACGCCCGGCTTGCTCCGCTCTCTCGGGGTACTCGCTTCCTCGGCTGCCCGGCTTTTACACCCTCTCCAACCCCCTCGCCTCCTCACCCCCCCGCCCGACCGACCCTCCTTCGACCCCTTCCCCGTTTCCACCCTCGTCCCGACAACCAGCCACCGAGTGAGACCGACGAATTGCCGAGATCTCGCCGTCCGCAGTCACCCACATGGAACAACCCCATTTCTTTTTTTTTTCGCTCTTTCCTTTTTTTTGCGATTTTTCAATTTTAAAAATAATTTTTTTTTGGTTTTGGTTTTTTTTTGGGTGATCGATTTTGAGATTGGTTTGTTTGGGGGTGGAGCGAGGCTGGGGGATGATTGTCGTCGAGTTGGCTCATGAGTCGGTCTTGAGGACGGTGGATCATTTTTATTTATTATTTTATTAATTTTTTTCTATGATTTAAAAAAAAAAATTTTTTTTGTTTTTTTTTTTCGTTCATGACTTTGGAGGTTAGTTCGTTGGGGGAGGAGCGAGACTGGGGGATGATTGTCGTCGAGTTGGCTCATGAGTGTCAGCCTTGAGGACGGTGAAACATTTGAAAAAAAAAAAAGATTTTTATTTATTATTATTTTTTGGTTGTTTTTTTTTTCATTTTTTTTTTTTTTCGTTTATCGGTTTTGAGATTATTTCGTCGGGGGAGGAATGATGCTGGACGATGATTGTCGTCGAGTTGACTGATGAGTGTGAGCCATGAGGATGATGAAAGATTTTGCCGAACGACATAAAAAAATAAATCAATTGAATCTAATTTATTTGAGAAACGGTTAATACGGGAAGAAAAACGTCAAATATAATGTCTTATTTTGTGGTAATGTCGCAGGGGGTGAAATTACAGTTTGGTCTTTTAATATCACATTAAATTTTTTTATGACAAAGACATATTAATTCTCGTCGTTCATTACCATTGCAATTTTATTTGTTGTTAATTCATTTGCGATGATTATCAATGATATTTGTGGGTCAATAATTTTGATTATTTGCAAGAAAAACTTTCGTAGAAGTCAAATTCAATTTGTGACCAATATAAAGAATTTTACCATATCGAATCGATTTTTTCTAATGTTCTGTTGAGTGTTTTCTTTTTAATAAAAATAAAATGTAATGCATATGATAAAAACATCAAATATTTTTTCTACAGTAATCGTTACAATTTTTATTAAAAGTACTAATTAAAAACTGCATTCTACAATTTTTGAAAAATGTTTGCATCGATAGTATAGAAATTATAGAAGCAGCAGGGGGGCGCTATGATATCGACTCAAATTCAATTCGAAAGTTTCTGAAAGATCATTCGCTGCATTCTAGAAGACCTATTCAAAGACACCCCACTCAATGGGGTAAGTGAAAAAAAAAAACAAAAATTCTTTTTCGAAAAAATCTCATAATTTCTGTTTCTGAGCCATCTCAATCTCTGTCCGTGTGCCAAATTTCATCTCAATAGGTATAGAAATGAGAAAAAAGGAAAGCTGTCAAAAACAGACAGACGAACAGGCAGACCGACTAAAACCACGAAGCTTCCCAGCTGGCTAAGTAACCCTAACCAGCCCATGTAAATATTATCCTCATGTTCCCCACAACCAGCGACACGTGACAAAAATGTCACACGTGACACCCTTCAACCTTAAAAACGAAAAAGCTTCACCCATCCTCACCTAACTCCAGAAAATTGCTCAGATTCTCCAACGACACGTTGGCTCCGAGAAAAAAAACCGCGTTCACGAGTGACAAAACCAAAGCTCGGAGCGCCTGGGGAGCTTGTCAAAGAAATTCACACCCGACGATGATAATCCCAAAGTCTCTAGCGAGAAATTCTCCCGAATCTTTCCCCGCTCCGGCGAAGCCTTCTTCGGGTCCAACCTTCTTGAACATCCCATCAGCATATTTCTGAGTGATTCACCGGCGAATCCCGTAAAACCCGTTCTATTTCAGTGGCAAAGAAGTGAGTAGAAGCCGGGTCCGTATCTTCCAGCTAGAGTCTCTCTGCAGAGGACGTTGCAGTAGCGGAGCTTTCGGGGTCGTACGTGGATTCTGGATGCGATATGAGCGGGTGAGTGAGTTGTGCTAGCAAGAGAGAGAGAGCGAGCTAGCGAGTTCGGGCTTCCTTTTATTTTCCTTCAATTTCCTTCCTTTCAGACTACCCCATCAGCCTTTCCATTAATATTAAAACGGGTGCCCTGTAGACTCACCAGCCCACCCGAGAGCCGTTTCAAAGGTGGATGGTCCCGGGGCCAGGGGAGAGGTCTGAAGGTGGCCCGGGCGGACTCGGAGTCTCGTAACCCTCATCCTTCCCACCGGGCCCCCCCTGCCCCCCTCCGCGAGCCTCTTTCTCAGGTGGGAAGAGGCTTGGCACGGTATTTTCCGTTTCCCTCTGACCTATAACGCCATCGGAGTCGGGTTTTCCCGGTTGCTTTCCTCCTCCCCGATTTGCTTAGCCTCTTCCGCACCATCTACGACCACCCCCCAACCCCCCGAAACCCGCCCCTGTCCCTCCTCACCTGGCTACCGCCTACAATCCAGCCCGAAGCGGCTAGGTGAGATGGTGCTCTTGTAGCTTGGGCTCGTTTTTCATCTTGATCTTCTAGAGTTACCAATTTGAACTGGCTCTTCCATCCCCGTGTCTTTACTGCACATCCCCCATTCCCCCACTCGTCCCACTTCTACTCCCGCTTCCACTTTCGAGCAGCTTTGACTCTAACGCTGACTCCGGCTACGTATTTATATAATCGGATTCACGTTTTATGAGGAACAATGAGATGAGCTGGTGGGAAGGTTGTTTCATTTTCTTGTTTGGATTTGGGATGGATTTTGGGTGGAAGATGAGAAACTGGGAAGGTGTTTCAGGGCCCGGGAGGGTTTGGGTCTGGACGAAAGAAGTTTCTTTTGGCAGGAATTCAATGACGAAACTATGGGGGGTTGAAATTCAGAACTATTAATATTCAGAACTTTGAATGACAATGTTTCTCGGGTTGCCGACTTTCGAGCTTTCCCACGCGTAAACTATCAACTTAAGAGAGAAATCGTTAAGGACTTTTTTGTATGGAATTAAATTCTTTGCAACATTGTTCATATGAACTTTTGGTCTATATGGCGTTGTTCAGCCAGCGTTCGGTCGGGATGACAAAATCGCATTGATTTTTCATTGTTCAAATTTTCTTATTGCGACAATTCAAAGGGATGCACACCCTTGAAACTTGTATGGTGCTGTCAAAGTCATTCGGAAGATTTTTGTGCTAGCTGAGAATTTTTGTCATTTGATTTGGTTGAAAAATTCACAACATTGGACAGTGTGCCCCGACGCGCGTATTCTCGGGGCAGTCGATCAAGGTACGCGCAACTATACCTATACATACTCGTTCTGAATTTTGACACTTCGATCGCATTGTGCGTTCAGAATTCTGGTCGTTCTGAGCATCGATCGTTCTGAATTTCCAGCCCCGACCGAATTTTCAGTGCGATATAATAAAAAAAAAATCATTCACCCCCTGAAAAAAAAATCAATAATTCACCAAGCAATAAATTTCAAATGTCTTTCCATAAAATTCGTCCCAAACATGCAAAGCCTCGTCGAACCATTAATCAACGTGACCAAACGTGACGTAAAATCGGTCTACCCGATTAGTAGTCAATATAAATAATTGCATTCATACATAAAAATAAAAATAAGAAAATTAAACAAAAGAAAAATATATACTTTCCCATTGAAGCGAACGTGTCGAGTTGTGACGAAAGATTGTGACGTGGAATGTGAAGTGGAATGAAATGAAGAAGAGCGAACGAGAAACGGCCGAAGGGTAGAAATGACACGAACTAGGGTGGCCAGGAAGTGACCACCTGGACAACGGACCGAGTGACCGGTCAAACGGGTTATGGGCCAGAGAGCCGACGCTGCTGCCGCCGCCTGGTTTGAACCAATAAAAATAACGTCCGAAAAATTTTGGCAGGACGATAAAAGAAAAAATGAAAAAGAAAGAAAGCAATGAAAAAACCGGTTTTCGAGACAACCGGTGATCCGAGGGACTGTATCGGTTTGTTGAATGGCCCGAACCCCGCGAGCACGGAGGGGGGGGGGGGGGTACGCTGACCGTTAGTCGACCCCGAGGGGCTACTCGCGGCTGGCGAGAAGGGCGCCCCGGATCGAAGGGTCGTCAAGAAAGGGTCAGACCCGGGGATCGTTGCACACGATTCTCGTTCGAGACACGTACTTTCGATGGTCACCGACGACGATTAAAACGTGTTTTGAATTGATACCGGTTTTGTTTTTTTTTTTTTTTGTTTTTTTTTCGCCAACGAATTCCCACGAGTCTTCGAACCAATGAACTTTTCGGTGCAACGACCAATCTAAACAATATTTTTGAATTTTTTTTTTATTTTGGGACCCTTGTCTCGTGTTCGTGCATTTGAAAGTTGGATCGAAGAAATTAATTTCAATGGATGCAATGTTTTTGGGATGAACAAAGAAAATTGTCAATGATGGAACGAGATACGAAAATTTATTTTGTTGTTTTTTTTTCAGATTGATGTTTATTTTTAGAAATGATTTGACAAATTATTGTGCATTTATTTTTGATAATTAAGAATACAACGTTTTCAGATGTTTGCAGATTTGTTAGTTTGTTGTGGAAATTGAATTGAATATCTTTTTTTTTTTGAGTTATTGTTTAGGTCGTGAATCAATATACAGAGTGTCCCACCTGTCGTGGCGACCTTGAATATGTCGCTCACTTTTAACGACAGACAAAACATGTTGTGGACAAGAATAGCTTGATGTCAACTTTCATGTGCTTCTTGATATTTCCAGGTCATCGACGTTTTTTTTCTATTTGAACCATATCTGTTGTTTTTTTACGACGGTGTGACAGTACAGGTCAACACGTTTTCACTTACCTATGACACTATGAACTTCGCATGACCTTGACAGGTTTTTTTTCCATTTCCTGTGGAAAAAGATGGAAGATGTTAAAAATGGTCCAATCCTTGCGATAAAGGTTCGATAGGAGGAAATTATTTCAAATAATGGTCAACATAAAGGATATTATAATTTTATGACGATAATCCGTAGATTATCGTAAGAAGGTTTTTTGTAGTCTCAATCACAAATTGTTTCAATTTGCAAACGTTTGTAGACTTCTAAATTTCACGTACCACGATCGCTCATAAGTTCGATTTTTTAAAATCGAATTTTAGTTTATCGAAAAATCAAATATCCGAATTTTTGTTATTTCGACGGGTCATGTAACAGAATTTAAAAAATTCGAACGATCAAATGTCCGACCGGTCAATATATCGAAATCTCAACGATTCGAAAATAAATGTTTCGACTCGCCAATGTTTCGAATGGTCAATCCTTCGACGGATCAGAAGTTCGACAACGTGTATACAGGTATAGTGGCGTAGCAGCTCGTTCAACTGCTTGAAAATTGCAGCTCCCCCAATCTTCACGCCACTATACCTATATATACGTTGTCGAACTTTAGGTCCGTCGAAACATTGAATCGTCGAAACACTGGCGAGTCGAATCCGTGATCCGTCGAAAAATTGCGCTTTCGATAAATTGCATTTCGAATTTTTTTTTTCGAAACTTTGATCGTTCGAAACTTTGCCCGTTCGGATTAGTGGACTTTCGAAACCATGCAACGTCAAAACATTGAAATTTGAATAAAAAAATTTCGTACTTATGAACCTTCGAAACATTGAAAATTCGAAACTTCGAGCCCTACCCAAAAAGTCATCGATCGCCATAATTCGAACGACGAATTGTTTCTATTTGCGGAGTTTGAGACGTTGTTGTCAAGGCCCGAGAATACGTTGGTTCGCGGAATATCCGCGGGATCGGTGCACGAAACGATCCGTCTTGGTATCCTGCCTCGGAGAATGGGCGGTGAAATATAAGCTGGATACAACGGGAAAGATAAATGAATCCGAAACCATCCTCCCTTCGAGTCCCGAGCATCCTCTCTTTCACATCCACGTCGTCTTGCAACAAACGCTTTTCCCCCCTGACAATCTACATCCTGAAAATCCGAACTCACCATCTCGTGATCCAACTCCGAACGTAGCGTCTTCGTCGAAAAGCTTTGTTCTACATTTTTTTCGTCTCAAAAGCTTTTCACGAAAAATAAATAAAATTAAGTTGTAATGTCGACTCTGATAATCATTACTTGACAAAAATTAATTTAAAAAAACAATTCAGATACTAATTTTTCGATCAAACTTGTTTTTGGCTTTGTCGCTATCTTTTTTAGTTTTTTTTTTCAATTGTGACAATTAGAAAAAATATAAATTTATCCTTTATCGATTTAATACTTTGAAAAAGAAAAGAAAAAATAAACATTAGTAGGACCAGATAATCTTGATTTTGAAAGTCAATTGAGTTGTATGCTCGTTGGTCAAAGTTGGGTTAAGGTGTTTGATTGTAATAAGCGTGGAAAACAACCTAACCTGATTTTTCATTTTGCAGAAAAGAAAATATATATATATATTTAGGAGCCAATAATCTTGAAAAAAGAAAAAATATATATATTTTTAGGCACCAATAATATTGAGATAAAAAATATTTTTAGGAGCCAATAACCGTGATCCCGAAGCCAATTTAGTTGGGCTTTCGTTCGTCAAAATCTAATTGAAGTATCCTTCATTATTCTCTCGTAAGACAACATAACCCCACTTTTCATTTTGCAAAAAAAAAAAAGAAAAAATCGTGCAGCATGTGAATTTCACATAATCCACAAAATACATAAACTATAGTCGGCTATATATATCCCCTCAACAACGACTCGAACCCTTCGGTCCCTGCCCCACCCCCCCTCCTCCTTCACCCTCCACCTCACAAAAGAAGATAAACCCATCTCAAAGACAATCCTAAATTCTGGCCCTCCCAAAAATTTTCGTACTCCAAATCTCCCAAAGTTCCCCAGCCAGAAAAAAATGCCCCCGAACCCATCTAAAAAATAATTAAAAGAAACGAAGGAAATAAAAGAAACAATTTCCCAACGGCTCGTTCATTTTTATGTCCTCCACAACTGCAAGAAGACATTTAGTCCAAGTCTAAACGATCTTTCTCCGACACAGCCCGTCGTCCTCCCCCCTCCCCACCCCCTCCTCCTCACTTCTTCCCTGATAAGCATCGCTTTGCATACGATCGCCATTTTGCCGTGGCATAATTTAAATTTCGTTCCATTGTTTTGTCGCTCTTCTTGCTTGCCCTGCGCTCCACCGCCACCCTCCCCCCCTCCTGCCCCCTCCTCCTCCACCGCCCCTGGCCGGAGATTCTGCCTTGCCACAACGTCTATCGCCTGCTCTCGGTCTTTCTCCTTCGTTCTTCTTCGTCCCCCTTCCCCTCCCACGCCCCCGTTGCCCCCTCTCCTTACGTGTACACGAAAACCAACGTACTTCCTTCGGCACCGCGGCCATTTGCATTAAATTAGAATCAGAATTTTCTTGCTGGAAAATTGGCCGTCGACGAGGCCACGTTTCAACCTCATTCAACCCTTTCCACCCGTGCCAACCATCTTTTACCACCCTGCTGTCGGATCCCTCGAAACACCCCCCACAGCCAACCGACGCCCACGTTTTCCATCTTCCTCCCCCCTCCCCTCGCCACTTTCTGTTTTCAGGCTCCAAGTGACTCTGAAATTTTAATTAATGCCGAGCACAAAAATTGTTATCCATCCAGGTTTCATTGGCAAAAGGGTTGGGAGGGAGCCTCCTCAACCCTTCGCAGTCGTCGTCTTCGAGTCGGTTCAGGGGGACGGGGAGGCGGGGGGAGGGGGGTGGAAAATGGCCGAAGGGGTTCGGAGCAGCCGGTGGGAAAAGTTACCCCGTACAAGGGACACGAGCGATTGGCAAGGGTGGTGAACACGAAGAAACGGGTCATCAGCGTAACACGACGGTGGAAAACTTTCGTCGCGACTGTGAAATCATTTTTGTTTTCTCGACAATTTCGTTATTAATTATACGAATTTCATCACCTGACTCACGCGATGAGGGAGGTTCGTCGTCTGAGTTCGCAGTCTGTGTGATCTTTCGTGGATGATTGGACGTCGTGGGCGTGCAAAATATACCGGGTTGTCACGATTGATTACAATCTTCATGGGAGTTGATGAAATAATCGAGATATCAAGAAAAATTGATATCTCGATTATTTCATCAACAATGCAAAATACTTTTCAAAATATTTTCAATCTTATGCAAAATACTTTTGGAAAGTATTTTGCAAAAGATATGATTATATGACGTCGTCTGGATCTTTTGACTGTTTCGTGAGATACAAGTGAGTGATACAGTCGAGCACTAATATGCATTTGCACTTTACGAGTGTTTCAATTGAAAAATAAGAAAATTGAAAGCGGTTACAATGGAAAATGTTTATAAAAAAATTAAGGAAAATAACTGTTCATAGCTCGGCTGTGCGGTGACATACAGGCAAGTTGTAGAGTCAAGCGTTGAGAGTATTTTTAGCTTATGGGGGTTGCAATTTAAAAATAAATAACAAAGTGAAAACCAATTAACAATTCAAAATATTTATATAAGAAGGAAAAGAAAAATCTGCGTACAGATTGATTGTTGACACACAGGTAATCCGTATATAGTCAAGCGTCGATCATATTTTTACCTTACGAGGGTTGCAATTGAAAAATAAATAACAAATTGAAAACCAATTAACAATTCAAAATATTCATAAAATAAAGAAAAGAAAAATCTGCGTACAGTTTGGTTGTCAACACACAGGTAATCCGTATAAAGTCAAGCGTCAATAATATTTTTACCTCATGGGGGTTGCAATTAAAAAATAAATAACAAATTGGAAATTAACAATTCAAAATATTTATAAAATGAAGAAGAGAAAAATCTGCGTACAGTTCGGTTCTCGACACACAGGTTATCCGTATAGAGTCAAGCGTCGATAATATTTTCACCTTATGGGGGTTGCCATTAAAAAATAAATAACAAATTGGAAACCAATGAACTACACAAAATATTTATAAAATAATGAAAAGAAAAATCTGCGTACAGTTTGGTTGTCGACACACAGGTAATCCCGAGAGTCCAGCGTCGATGGTATCCGTAGTTTATGGGGGTTGCGGTAACTCGGGTAGCATCGGAAGGAGGTTGAGCATCGACGATGGTCCGTGAACCCCCGTTGCTTCTCTCGGATTCTCACCGCCGGGCACCACCCACCCACCCCGCGGCGGTGGTCTCCACGATGAAGAGCAAACGGGGGGTTGGGTGGAGGGTGGTTGCGTCGTCGTAGTCGTCGTCGTCGGGCTACGTGCAAAACCGTGGAGACGAAGACCCACCCGAACGGAATGGAAAGAGAAAGATAGACTCTGCGTTTGCCTTGTGGCTCGCTCTTCCCCGAAACAATGGAACGAAATAAATAGCCCGTCTTTTGTCTTTTGTTTCTTGGCTCCATTGTTGGCCGAAGCGGAGATAAGAAAACAAGAGAGACTCCGAAGCGGCAGCAGCGAGAACGCTTCGCTGTTTACGAGCCGAGCGTTCTCTTCTTCCCTCAGACCCTCACGCCCCCTCCCCCCGCCGCCCCGTGCCCGGTCGACCTCTTCTCACCCTTATTCTCGTACACGAAGAGCGTCTCGGAACCACCCGACCCCCACCCCACCCATCGTCCTTTCTTCCCCGGAGAACGCACAACCCAACCGAGACACTGATGAAACTTTTTGTCCGGTCCAGCCTGCTGTTGATGTCCGTATCCATGACTCGTCCAAAAAGGTTCCAACACAGTTGAGCCACGGACTCTTCGAAGCTCGTTTTTCCATTTGTTTTCCTTGTTTCAAGCCTGAAGCACAATTCCTGAACCGCAAAGGAATGAAAAGAAAACCTTGCGTTTGACTTGTTTTGAACGATTTTGTTTGGATCGTTACTTTGTTGATCGGATTTCAATGAGGACCTCTCTCTTTTGTTGAGAGGCCTAAGTGGCGTTCATTGAATGTGCCAGAGCTTCGAGGTTGTCCTGGCATCTATATTTGGATGTCGTGGAACCAGAGGAATGTAACTAGTCGAAGTTTCGAATGGATTATCTTATCGGTAGGCCTGATTTGTGTCATTGATTATTTTAGGGGAAGGCGTCCAGTGGTCAATCCATCGTCATCATCGCTGGGCCACGACAGATAGTGTTTAAAATCATCGGGGCTGACGACGGCAACGTCATTTCCACCGAGGAAAGAGCGGACGATCGATAATACGTTTCGTGAGCGGTTGGTTTAGTGGCGTCAAGGTTATCTCGGGGGCCCCGGCGGGTTTCGCGCAGGGCCCCCGCTGCAGGGACTGAATGGGTCCCCCGGACTAATGCAGACCGGCCAATCCGCCGGTGACCCAGCTCCGGGAAACCACGCGGACAAAACACGTTGCCGTGGCAAGCGTGTGTGACCGGTCCGAGAGCCGCATTGTTCGATTCGCGCGAAGGGCCCTTCCGGACTGGTCATCGCACGGCAAACGGGGGGCGGAGGGGGGCCCGGCCGGGCCCTGCGGGCAAACGGGGCACGGTTACCTCCGGAGGGTCCAGCCTAATTTCGTAAACGGTAAACTGGTTTGTCCAGTTTGCTTCTTTACAGAGGTTCCTTGGTGAATTTCTTTCGGGACCGGGTCATCGCGTCCCCCCAACAAGCAAGGGGGTTCAGGGGGGCAGGGGGGCAGTCGGCTCTAAGGGTCCGCAGGATCCCGCGGGCCCTTGGGTCGCGAATGGGGGAAAATCGTGTGGCGACGGTCAGTGGTCACTTTTTTACACAACCAAACGGTTATCCAGTCAGTCAACGTTTCGAGTCGGACGACATATCATCATCCACTTTGGTAACTTTTGCGCTCCGGTTTAGCGAAGGCTACTTGGGACTCGTGTCGAAGATTCGTTGTTGCCGAATGTGAAAAATTAACAAGTTCGCGTTTCCACGACCGCGGAAAGAAACTTGAAGGTGCCATTTGCCCATAAAATCCTGGAAAAAACGCGTAAAGCCGGAAAAAGGACACCCAACAGTTTTTTGGATCGTCGGATCTACCCGTGTGAATTCGGAGACGTCGTTTATGGAGGTGATTTTTCAAAGTTTCATTAGAATTCCTCGCGACAGAGGGCGTGATGGTGGGGGGGGGGAGAGGAAGGGTTGAAAGATTCGGTTCGCGGGCACAAATGGGCGGATGGAAAGAGAAACGAAATGCTTTTCCTCGAGCGGGAGAAACGCCCGAGTGAAGTATGGCAGACCATACTTTACGTCGCGGTCTGAAACCGTCTTACGTGAAGGCAACCGGAATTCTCGTAACAAGTCTGCTCGTCTTGGTTGGTGGGTGAATGGGTGGGGGGGGGGGGTTCGAAGAACGAAAGAGAATGGAATTGCGGGGACCATGGGGTATCATCGTGGATCTTCCTCGACTTCGTCAACCCCCCTCGCCCCTTTGGGAGGGTGAGGGACACGCGAGTTTCGCACACCCGTTGTCCCCGAGATCCGAAATTGAAGCAACCTCGATTTAGATTGGACGAATTTATATTGCCTCGGGTGGCAAATAGCTCGGGCGGATCAACCCTACCATCCGAAGACGATTCCCCGTGTGCGAAATTCCCCACAGACCGGATGTCTCGGAACGAGGCACGCAATCACAAAAAAAAGAGGAATCAACGAAATGGTGAAACGAAAAAAAAAAAAATGATTCAGTGGTGACATCGTGGGTGTGTCCAAGGTTACAAGGTTTTCACGATTAAGACACGGGGCGCCGGTTGAGAATCCGGTGGGTTGTCTTTCCAGGACACACAAACAGACGTTCACCAAGGACGGGCTTGTCGAAGTTGCGTGCACGATTCTTCGTGGTCGTCGCGTGGCTCGCGCGACCACATGACGCCAACATCTGCCTCCGTTAACTCCTACCTCCGATAGCGAGGGAGGCGAGATTTTTTTGTTTCGTCCCCGGGCGTTTTTTACGGAGATTTTTATGGGAGCCGAGCGGGTCAACCCTTTTCCCGTCGGACGGTCAAGAGGGGCGCGCAGGAGGGTGGGCGTTTCTGCGAAGGAAAGTGGAAAGGAAGCACGAGACTGAGGAAACTCTTCGGGGTTCTTTGGTGAGCAGCATGTGTCCGGGATCTCGACGATTCACACGAGTCTTCATCAAAATGGCCGTTTCACGAGTCCCTAGATTTTTACGCGAGGGATTACGTAAAAATTTCAACCTCCATCTCGTGTCTCGACCGAGAAATTACGGGCTAGCCCGTGGAAGGTCATCGAACAGGTGACTGCCTGATATGGGCGTTCACGAAGTGAGGAAAGCGCGCTGGATCTCCAAGGGCGAATCCATTTTAGGGGGGGGGGGAGAAACCCTTTGACGTGAGGCGACACGCACGTGGAATCGGTCTCACGTTGAATAAGTAAGAATTATAAATTGTCGACAATTTTCTTCGTCGGCGAGGGAAGTTTTCAACGACTGTTATTTCGCATTCGAGTCATCGTCAAGCCCTTCGTGAGCTTTCCAAGAAGCTTTACCGTCGTGACGTTATAACGTAGAGTCACCGTTGATGACGGTTCGGCGTAAAACGTTACTTCATCGTCATGGGCGAGGGCGAGGGGGTTGAATTCCTCATTTGGCGAAACATAAAATATAACTGGAAACCTCCGTCTCCGGGGTAGAATTTAATAAAATTCTCGGAAGGGGCCTTCGTCCACCCTCGCTCGCGTTTTAGCCCTCGGGGCTGGGAAAATTCTCCGGGCGAGGGGTTGCAGATCTCAGACGCAGATACAAAAGACATTGGGATGTATTTTCACGTTTCTCCGTCCGACCCCCCTCGCTGCCCCCCTCGGCCCCCCTTTCTCGTTCTCTATTCATCACTCAGCGTTACGTAGTTGGGCGACCTCGTCCGGCTCGAAGCCGCGCGGAGGCGCAACAAGGATCTTTACACTGGGTCCACCGGAGGATGAGATAGAGCGAGACACCCGCTAGCAGAGGGATGGTTTTAATGATTTTTGGGGGGTTGCCAGAGCCAACGAACGAACGAACGAACGTTAACCCTTTCACGTTTCTACGGTGAGTCGGTACGGCGTGTAAAACTCGACTCCCACCTTAACCCACCCCCGTTAGCTCGGCGAATTTTTAAGCCCTTACTTCGCGGCAACCCTTGGTTCTCGGGTTCCCTCTTTCTTCATCCCCAACTTGCTGCCCCCTCTCTCTCTCTCTTCTCTCTTTCTAGGTTTCTCCACTCTCTCTCGCACACACACTTTTTGCCTTCTAATCGGACTCTCCGCCAGCTTTTAACCGTCCCTGGTTCACCCTTCTGATACACCCCCGTTCCACCCTTTTCACTTTTCAACCGTTCCTGGGTGGCGGGGGCCGGGCGCGCCGGTCGTCGCTCGCGCGGGTACGACAGAGACGGAATTATCGAGAGAGGGTGGCACACGAACGTGGGCAACCCTTCGGGAAAGATGGCTCGCAAAATGGAGGGATCTCTTTCCAACGTAATATCAACCACCCTCTTCGAAAAAAACCTTTTCCGAATTTTTTGCGTTCTGTTGGAAATTACATCACGTCGATTATGATGGCGACGCATTTTTCTTTTTTTTTTTTTGTAGTCCTGCGGATCCTATGGTGAATCTTCTCTGGACAATTTGGTGGTAGACAATTTTGTTTTTTTTTCATGTTATAAAAGAGTACTTCAAATTTAAGAGTAGGTTCAATTTTTTTTTTGGGTTTCGTACCTGTGAAAAAAAAACGTATTGAACCCTTACGATCTCACTTGGGTGTACGTCTGTCCGTTTGTCACAGGCAATTTTTCTTGGGAACCATGCAGCGTGGAAAGTTTAAATTTGACAATCTCTTTGACTCACATATTTTCACTAGTTAACCTCAGGACCCCAGACTTGACGTACGAAACGAAAATGCCACTGTGGGGTGATGCTAACGCCAATCCTTTGAGACAATGATATGAATGTAACTTTTGTATATTCGATATATATATATATATATATATATATATATATGAGGTGTTCCACCCCATTTCGAACGGTCAAAAAGTTTTGCATTCCCGAAAAAATTGAAATTTGGTCAAATTATTCAATTAGACGAAAAAAAGTAGTGTGAATTTTTTCAGATTTTTTGGATCGCATTTTTTTGAGTTTTTCAACATTTCAAAATTTTCTAAATAACGTTATATATTGAAAGCATACGATTAAACAGAAAAATGTTTCAGACAAAAAAGTTGCAGTTTTCCATAAACTTTGTGAAAACATTTTTCTTGGAATTTTTCGAGTTCAAAAAATGACCATTTTCATCAAAAATATAAGAAAATAATTTTTTTCGGTCGGTATGTCACCTTCAATTTATCTCAAAAAATTCCTGAAAATACTCTAAAATGTGTAAAATACACACGTATTTTTTTTGTCATGGCTCGATTAGTTTTTCCTAAGCTATGCTTTGGTTTATTAATAATATTTATTAAAGTTTTTTTAGAAAAATCCATTATTATGGAAAATCATAATCTCCCGAATTGTTTTTCTCAAATTTACAGATGAAAGAACATTTACAATGATGATATTAATGTTTTGGAGCTTATTGGAGCATAGATAATCGATAACGTAGATGGAATCGAGATTTAAGCGAGTGAAAGCTGTACCGAAGACCCAAAAACACCTTTGCATTATACCAGGACCGGATGGGATTCTTCAATGCAAAATATATTCGCTCGCCACGGACTTCGTAACTCACCGAGTCTGGAAAAATAAATAACTCGCAACGATCTGTTTATGCTTCACTTTTTCCCAGTTCTTACGTTGTGATTCATTTACACAACAATAATAAAAAATATGATGTTAGGACAGAAAATTATTCTCTTAATCATTGAATTTTTTGAACGAGTGATTATAGAGCGTAGCTTTCGAACGAGTTCAATGGAGTTCCATCTACGTTATCGATTATCCAATAAGCTCAAAAACATTAATATTATTATTGTAAATGTTCTCTCATCTGTGAATTTGAGAAAAACAATTCGGGAGATTATGATTTTCCATAATAATGGATTTTTCTAAAAAAACTTTAATAAATATTATTAATAAACCAAAGCATAGCTTAGGAACAACTAATCGAGCCATGACAAAAAAAATACGTGTATATTTTACGCATTTCAGAGTATTTTCAGGAATTTTTTGAGATAAATCGAAGGTGACATACCGACCGAAAAAAATTATTTTCGTATATTTTTGATGAAAATGGTCATTTTTTGAACTCGAAAAATTCCAAGAAAAATGTTTTCACAAAGCTTATGGAAAACTGCAACTTTTTTGTCTGAAACATTTTTCTGTTTAATCGTATGCTTTCAATATATAACGTTATTTAGAAAATTTTGAAATGTTGAAAAACTCAAAAAAATGCGATCCAAAAAATCTGAAAAAATTCACACTACTTTTTTTCGTCTAATTGAATAATTTGACCAAATTTCAATTTTTTCGGGAATGCAAAACTTTTTGACCGTTCGAAATGGGGTGGAACACCTCATATATATATATATGTATATGTATTTTCTTTGAGCTATGCTTAGCAATACTAAATAAATTTATAATGTAGTTGAATCGAATGAAATGTCAATTTCTCGTGGTCAAAAGCGCGATTTGATGAACGAAAAAAAGATTAATCCGAGTCATTTGTCGTTTAAACTGGGGTTTGGGAACCCCTAGTGGAATCCTAGGATTAACACTTAAAAAAAAATTCAAATAACTCTTAAAGAGGGGCAAATTACTCGACATTTTTTATTTTTTTTATTTCATAAGTCATTTGAAAGAGGTTGTCATGTGGAATCGAAAAATATATTTGTTTCATAATTTCAAGTAGCATATTTGAAAATGGCATTCTGATAAATATGTGAACATAAATCAATTCTCACCACTTCTTATTTCCAAAACTAGTGGACCTAAAATTTTGAAAAAAAAAAACTTACAGAGAATATAACGCTTTACTTTGACGCTTACCGAAAAATTATAACGAAAGTCCTGGGTCTTATATATTTTAAAAAACTAATTTCACAAACTCATCATATTAGTTCAGGTTGACTGCGATAATGCGATAAACGCCAACCCTCTTTGCGCCAGTTTAACTCGAAATTCATCAGTTTTTATTTTCAAGCATTTTATCGTTCGCTTTTTCGGTGAGATGCTGAGCCTGTCACGTGATCAAAGAGATCCTCACCGTGAGACTGAGAAGAATAAAAAATAAAAATCTCCGAATTGTTGTCACAAGTTTTGACGGATTTTTGTTCGACGAATGAATTTCCATTGAGGGAAGGCAGGACGATGAATGTATTGCGAAACGTTGAGGGAAAGCCAGTGGGAGAGGAGGTGGGGGAAGCGAGGGGGGGGGGGGGGGAGACGAGTAAAGTAGAAAGTGATGTGAGGAAAGTGGGAGAGAGGAAGTGAGTAAACAGGATGGCGAGTACAATGGGATACTGAGAACAAGACAAGAATACGGAACAAGAAGACTCACGAAACAGATTGTGAAAGTAAGTTCGAAAATAAAGGGCTGAAACTGTGAGAAACAATGCTTGGAAAATAATTAACAAATATTAGAAAGCAAGATTGTTAATGAGATTACGTGGAAAAAGAAAAATATTCGAACGTCGAGCTACAGTGGAAATGTTGACGGTTGGAAAGTCGAAATTACGAAAAAAAAACAATAAACAAAAAAAAACGTATTACGTGCAGTTCAAAAATATTTTTACGTCAATAGATGTATTGAAAAAAGAAGATATTGAAATGAACTGAATGATAATCTGGAAATTCGGATAATTATCGTGATAAAATTGTTTTAACAAAAATTAAATCAATGGAACAAATAATTCAACCATGGAATAATTCGAATTTTCTAGTTAACTTTTTTTTCCGTCTTCGCAAAAATGTTCACAATCATACATTTTTTTCTGGCATGCCCTCAATTTTCTTGAAGACATTGGAAAAATATTGTGAATTATTGTTATCATTTATTTTCATTCCATTTTTTAATATATTTGAGACTCATCTGCATTTTGGATTTTGTGGTTTTATTCATGTTTTGTCGTCCAACTTGTTACACGCATCTTAACTAGAGTTCTGAGTGTCCTATAGCATTATTATTATCGTTTATTTTTATTCCAATTTTTTATATTTGAGACATGTGCATTTTCGATTTTGTGGTTTTATTCGTGTTTCGTGGTCCAACGTCTTATACGCATCTTAACTAGGGTTCTGAGTGTCCTATAGCATTATTATTATCATTTATTTTTATTCCGATTTTCAATATTTGAGACTCATCTGCATTTTGGATTTTGTGGTTTTATTCGTGTCTTGCGGTCCAACGTCTCACACGCATCTTAACTAGGGTTCGGAGTGTCCTATAGCATTCACATGGCCCCATACATACACACACACACGAGCATCAAGCGTGCATCGTTATTCGTGGTTTACGGTGTGTCTCACGAGGTCCAACCACCAACGAAGCCCGGAGGATATGGTTACTATTTATTTCGCCATACTCTTGGGACGTAACAACCGGTAGAAGGTTTCATCGTTGCGTGCGAATGTCGCAGAAATTAAGCGGTGGACTGAGAAACACTCATAGATACAACAGCAACCATCCGTAGAATGTATAATCTTAAAAAAAAATGTAATGAAAAGAAATAAATCTTTTGCCTAAACAAAAATTATCTCCGTGAGCCATAACCTTCAAATTATCGACTAATTGGAATAACAACCGTTGAAACAACCGCAGCGAGCTTTTAATGAAAACAATGACGTCACGGCTTTTTTATTTTTTTTTAAATTGAATAAAAATCAACGCTTTGATAAAAATCAGCCATAATCTTCAAATCATCAAATAATTCGAATCGCCCAATAAAGCGCCATGAATAACAATAATACCGAACTAAAAACGAAATAATAATAATAATCTAGTTATCAAATAAAGATCATTGCCCGAGAGCAAAATCATTCCCGTCAGCCATAACCTTCGAATTATCAAATAATTCGAATAACTCGATGAAACAACAGCAGCGGAGTTATTGACGAAATTAATAGTCTTACCGATTTATTTTATTTACAAAAAAAAATCATCAGCCAAATAGAAATCGAACGTAACCTTCAAATCATCAAAGAATTCGAATCATCAAAAAAAAAAACAACATCAATAACAACAGCAAAAAACTAATTACGTAAAAAACGTTGTTATAAAAAAAAATCACCATCCAAATAATCCCCGTTAACCTAAACCTTCAAATCATAAAATAATTCGAATCACCGAAAAAAAAACAACAGCAACGAAAACCACCACCAAAATTAATAAGTAGAAAAAATAATCATCCCGAATGACAAACACTTCGCAAAAAAAAAATGCGCCAAAAAAAACCCCAAAAAAAAGATAAATTAAATCGATGAAAAAAAAGCATCCACCTTTTTTATGATTGAAAATTCGTTAGAGACATCGCAGATCCGCCGATGGACGATCGAATGAATTCGAAACCGATTCTCGCGGCAGTTTCGTTACGAATGATAAAAAATTAAAAAAATAATAATTCACGATCCTCCCCCCCCCCCCCCCCTCGGACTTCGTTAACGCGAACGCTCGACGCCAAGCGATTTTCCCGGTGCTCGCACCCCTCGCACAGTAGTCGTCTTCATTAGCAAACTTTCGTTTAAAATTTTCGTGCTCTCTCGTCGGTATCACGAGCATCCCCCCACTCCAACCTTCCATCCCCTCTCAACCCCTCGAATCCCATATCTGAGTGGAGAAAGAGCTCGGATCTCTTCGTCGTCGCGTGTTTTTCGTCTTCGTTTCGGAAAATCCTCGCGAAATTTTCCATCCCTTTCACGGGGGGGGGGGGGAAGGGCTCGTGGGTCGAGAAGCTCGCGTCTCACGCTCGAAAACCATGGAACCATGGAAAACCTCGGCGATGGTACCTTTCCTCCATGCATCATCCGAGACGAGGATAACGTTTCGCAAAACTCGAAATGAGGATCGCGTTCTTGTTCGTGAGCCATCTCCCCCCCCCCTCCCTCACCCCCGACGAAGTAACACGGACGGGGATATGGGGACCGAGTTGAAGAGCGGTGGAAAAAAAAAACAAACGGTTACATCCTCAACTCGATTTCCAACTTTTCCGAGATATAATTAATTTTTACCCACGGAATAAACCGTGTGGCGGTACGCTGATGCCCACGGGCGTGTGTGTGTGTGTGTGTGTGTGTGTGTGTGTGTGTGCATGGGGTTCGGACTCGACTGTTGTAACGACTCAGCGGGATGAGAATGAACCGCACAATCTGCCTCTTGGCACGCTATCGCTTTTTTTGTTTGTTTGTTTGTTTTTTCTTTTCTCATTTATTTTTTTTTGTTTTTGTTGTTATTGTTGTTTTTTATTGTTTTTTTTTCTCGTCGTCATTTCACGACTTTTCATCGCCGGATCCATGTAGGGGATGTGTGGAAAAAGAAAGAATTGTTGCAATCATTTTTTTTTTTTTTGTGTTTTGAATTGTAATTCGATTTGTTCGAATATAATTTTAGGATTCTTGTGGAATTGGAATTCGATTGTTTGGAGATGGGAGATTGAGGAGATTATGGTTTATTGATTTTTATTGCAATTTGAGGGTTTGAAGGAGAGATTTATGAGATTATGATTTATTTATTTTCATGAAATTTGATGGTTTGGAGCAGAGATTGATTCGATTATAACTAATTTATTATTTGTTAGAATCTAATTATTTGAAAACATTATATCCGAATAATTCTAATTAAAATTCGATTATTTCCATTTTTACTTCATCATTATGATTGCCTTTGAATTGTTTTTCACTTCGTTAGAATTATGCGATGTAAGATCAAATTATTTCAATTGCAACTGATATGTTTGGATTCATAGATGATTAATTTATTTTAATCAGAATCTAACGATTTAATCAGAATCTAACGATTTAATTAAAATCTAACTTAAAATCTGACGAGGACGTTTTGCATTATATCAAATTGAGCGTGATTTTTCATACGGCTCCATGTTCAACGTGTAAAAATGAAAGTGTTGATATATTTTTTCTGGCGCTTCGGAAATCCATAAAAATTTAACTGAACCTTTTTCTTATCAATACCTATAAGTATGCCAAGTTTTATAAAAATCTGACCAGAAACTCTCTTATCGAGGGTACTACCTTAAGTATATGTAAAAAACGATTGCGCAAAAAAAAAAATGCCTTATTGTGTAATATCTCCGCCATTTTTTTCATATTCCTCATTAATTTTTCCCAACATATACCCAACCATGTGCACAAATGATCTGAAAAAAAAAAGATGTCGATGTATGCGTCATTACTATTTTAACCGCTTTTACAAAAGTACCTTCGATAATATCGCGAAATCGCGTATATCGCGGCCTTGAGTCGATTTACTTCAATAATCAACTCTCATAAAACATCTTCCACGCAGAACCAACGACCACTCGTCAAAACCCCGACACACCGTCAAAATTTCCATCGCCATCTTGAATTTTCCACTCGTCGTTCGTTATCCTTAAAAAAAAACAAAAAAAAAACCAATTAATCTGAATTATCACAACGTCACGTCTTTCTCAAGGCCATCGTTCAATGACAATATATAACGATCCGCAAAATTTTCACAACAGTCGGGCCCAATTGGTCGTCGTGGAATATTCAATTTTATTGAAGTCAGAGAGAAACGGTTGAGACTGAGCGAATTCGATTCGTCGATCGTGCGTTGGGCTCGGAATCGAATTATCCATGGGGTCCTCGGATCGATAACAACTCGGAGCTTGAGAGATACCCCGAAACCAGCCGACGACCCCCCTCCCCCCTCCTCAAGATCCTAGACTAAACCCACTCGTCGTCAACGACATTCCACGAGTCCTTGGAAGTCGTCGGTGGTTAACGTGATATTTATTCGAAGGTGAAGAACACGTTTGGAAGTGTCGGTGAACGTCTGAACGATAGGAAACTTCTCAACCCATAGTTCTGTCTAATAATGATAAGTCGACATGGCGACGCCAAAGCTGATGTAGTCAGCTAGAAGGGGGGGGGGGGGGGGCAAGGGGCGAGGGGGGACTGGTGGAATGATTGAAGAAGGTTAGGCTTGTGCAGTGTGGATCACGTAGTGGAGAACGCCGAGTGGTCGCTAAATATTTCACGGGGATGAAATAATGTTAAAGTTAGGATTTGGTGCAACATTTATGATAACCGAAGAGCGGGACGAGCAGATGCAGCTTTGCGGTTGAAATAGTGGAGAGAAAGAGAAAGAGAGAGAGAGAGAGTGAGAGGTGGGTGGGTGGTACCGAATGACTGGAAGGACTCCTGGCGAGACGCATATTCAGTTCTGGTTATCTCAATTTCAATCTGAAAATTACAATATTTCCGTTAATGAGAACGTGGAAAACGTTGGCGACTATCTTCGAAGGATTTTGGATAACGCGCATCGGAATTAAAAGAAGAAAATTTGCTTATGACATTTTTTTTATTATCATTTTTTTTTCATATTTTCATAAAACTTGTAATACTTATAGGTATTGATAAGAAGAAGGTTCAGTTAAATTTTTATGGCTTCCCGAGCGCGATAAAAAAGATATCAACACTTTTATTTTCATACGTTTAACATGGACCTTTGTGGAAAATCACGCTCAATTTGATATAATACAAAAAGTCCTAGTCAGATTTTAATGAAAACACTTGAACTACAAGTTGAATATTCAGAGAACATTTTGGGCACTTGAAGGTAGAGATCAGGAGACTGTGATGATAATAATAAGCAAATAAACATTGGGAAAATACAGTTTATATGAGGAGTTGGTCGTGATCCAGTAGACATGGCAACGATGCGCGTTTGTTTCTCATCTTCTCTCTCTCTCTCTCTCTCTCTCTCTCTCTCTCTCTCTCTCTCTCTCTCTCACTAATCGACATCATAACACGCGACGTTGTCACATCAAAGTACTACGAACCTCAATCAGGAGAAGGTATATCTTAGGCCTGCTTTGACTCTTGGGTTTGATTCGTTGTTTTGTGTGTGTGGGAGGAGGGGGCAGTTTTTGAGGTTATGTTTATCATGTAACATTTTTGTGATTATTCTGTTTGGTTCTTTTCAAGGTCGTTGTTGTTTTTCTGAAAATTCATTGCTTATGTCATTTTTGTCAAATTTAGTTGAGGCATCCATTTCGAACGTGTGTCCTTGGAGGTGTTTCATTCGGTCACTATATTGGGGTGTGTTAAAAAAAAGATGTAAAGTTTTTCGATTGTTACGGCGACTTTTTGCCTTTTTCACGTAAACTTATTTTTTTTTCAGTTCCAATTTATTTCGACAACGAATGAGAAAGAGAATGGGATTTCCGTCCATTCCCATAAGATTTCCTTCCTGGGAATGAAAAGTAAGGGCAATGTATAGTATTGAGCTCACTTGAAATGGATTTTTTTTTGTTTGTTGTATATAGAAACACAAAAAGTTAAGATTGTTTTTTATCGTGAGTTTCCAATGATTTTTTGTTAACAAGAAAGTCGTCAACTTTTTCTAAATTGTAGAAAAAAAAATATCTACATTCGCAGGGACATTTCAAATACTATGTATTTCTCAAATACTATGTCTACTTTCCATTTCCGGAATTTTTTCGCTTACCAAAATAATAAATTGCGACTAAAAAAAAAAACAAAATTTTTTTTACTTGTTCAATCAAAGACAAATTCGAATTTGTGAAAGCAGATCCTCTAAATATTGTGTGATTGGGATGAAATTGCGACAGATTTCTCCTTACAGTATCTACTTAAAATGTAGATACTGTTGAGAAGACCATGTTTGTTTATGACGACTCGAGAAAAAAATAGATGACACAAAATTCTATGTCGAAGTTAAAAAAAAAACTTTCTTTTATAATCACTATATTACAGAGCTATCGACAATTTGACAATGGAAAAAAATTTCTTATCGACAACAGTCACGACTTATCAACAACGGTCGAGGGTATAAAAGATGCCATCTTACGTTTGAACATTATAAAATGTTACATTTCATACGGATTAAAATTATTAGTTTAAGATTTTTATTTCACATCAACGTTTCACTGATGCTTGATAACATTAAGGAGGTTTCAAATTTACATTTTGTCCTGATATTCGTCAACAAATATGGGCAATATTTTGAATTATTATTTATTATTTTAATTTTCATCTAATCTTTTTTTCTTTCAATTATCATCAAAGCGAAAGCCATCTGCATGGACCACATTTAATCCAAGAGTAAAACATGTTATAATTAATTGCAAGTTCAAATGTCAAAGATAAAGATGAAACAAACTCGCACCGTATTCTTGATAACAAAATGAATATTCGTCGTTGCTTCGTAGTTGCCGCAAACTTAAATATATTTATTCCTCGATCTTTCTCTCGTTGCAGTTTATTGCTCAAAGAGGGCCGACAATGCGCGCCACGACTTTCGGGGCTGTTTCGCGTTGCCCGCGAGGCCACGAGGGGGTGGGGGGGGGGGAGGGGGTGGTGAGCGGACGGGCGGGCGGTGTGTTATGGGCGGATGGTAGTTTTGTCCCGAATGGGTTGGGTGAAGTCCGGAAAGGGTGAGAACATGGAGGGGGAAGGGGGCGGACGCCGCATTAAAACGAGAGGCAAATTCGAGTCTGGGCAAAGTTTTAAATGATTTTCTTCGAAGTTGGGTTGCGAGTTGGTTTATTAGGAAAAGTCAATTTGCCGAGAGCGGGCTGAGGGATGAAAAGAGAGAGAGGGAGAGAGAGAGGTAGAGGAAGAGAGAGAAAGAGGGAGAATGACCGAACGAGGGAGCGAGAGGTCCGTGGTCTGCCTAACCCGAGAGGGAGTGAGACAAAGAGAAAACGAGCGAGCCAACCCGGCTCCTGCAACGTTGGAAAAGTCTCGGAAAATTACCGCGTTGCATTTCTCCATTCGTGCGCAGTCGAATGGTGTGTGTAATGTTTGTGTGTGTGTGTGTTCGTGGTATGAAATGCATTGGACTATTCGATATACGGTACTTACCTATATAGTGGGGTCCGTGCATCGGTTCTTGACGTCAGCCCGAACTGGCCCTATTTCTCGAGGGTAGAGTTTTTATCGAATTTTTTTTTTTTTTGAATAATCGTTTTTTCGAATTTTTTTTTGGAAATTTCTCAATTTTAAATTTTTTTAGATATTCTTGAAAAATCATCGATTCAAAAATTATTAAGGTATTCACAAAATTTACGGAGTTATTGAGATTTCAATAAGCAGGGAGGAATGCTATCGAGACTGCATAAAAAACCTTATGTCACAACGTGTGTAAATGGGGATTTGCCACGCTTTTTTCTGAGTCGGAGCAGATTTATCTCAAAAATTTCGGGGGGCCTATCGAGACCACATCTCGCTATCGTCTCAACCAGGGTATTTGTCCCAAGTTGACAATTACGATTTGTAGAGGAATAATGAAATTTCAAAAAAAAACATGGAAAGACTCGAAAATATCCGAAATAGTTCGATCATTTTGTTAAAAAAAAATGGTTTAAAAATGATATCATAGTACAGACGATAGCGACTTATCTCCTGGATATGAATATACCTAGTTTTTTTTTTTGTTTTTCAGACCAACAGAATGGCCGCAAGTCTTTGCCCATATCGGAAAATAGGAGTTCTAAGGCGCAGCTTGCACCACCTTAAGGTTTCAATGTTTTCGACAACTATTTTCGACTACAATTCTAGAATCATCTGATAATACTGACAAAGATATTCACCTTATTTTCATTGCCAAATAAATCCAATAATCCTCTCCCAAAACATTTTGGAATATCCACGTAAAAAAAATAATCGAACAACAGGCAACACTATCCCCTTAACTTTCCTATCCGACGGGGAAGACGGTCGTAGTTGACAAAACATCGACGTCCAGCGCCATTTTGTTACTCATCGATCCCCAACATTCACGATGAAACAAAAATCCCCGATGAATCAATCGCGCGAACCGATTGTTCGCGAATAAAACGATGGGGAGCACTTGTGATAAGCGCGATGGATCGTCGGGGGCGAACTCCCCGGGGAAAGAAGGGCCAGCCGTGAATATGGTTGAGCGAAGTTGTGAGAGGAATAAGGGATGAAAAAGCTAAAGATAGAGAGAGGTAAGGGAAGCTCTTCCGAAGGAAGCACGAAGCACGGTGGAAGGGGTGCCGACATTGGTTAGCACGAAGAGGGTGATGAGTGGAAGGTGCAGTAGAGGAGAAAGGTCCAAGAAGCGTTGCACCGTCCGGGAGGAGGAGGAGTGGGGGGAGGGGGAGGGGGATGGCGAAGGGGTTCCGACCTGGAAATGGAAATCTAATTCTGTTGGATGGTTCTCCACCCTCATCCCGTCTTCCGCGCATAAGGCTTAAGGGTGTGCTCTTTTGAATCGATAAGAACAACTTTTCCATCCTTTTCCCCTTCATCCCCTCAAACCTCCCGCATGAGAAACACCGTTAATATTGGACTTTTATTACGCCCTTACGGTCAGCAAACCTCTCTCGAACACCCTTACTGGGAAAATTGCACCCTTCCTTTCTGTTTCCCAAATTCTTATGAAAACCCTCTTCATTAGTTGTGCATAGTTCTTTCTTCTTATTTTCCAGCTTACTTCAAATTTTTAACCATCAGCGAGGGAAGAGAATCGACCTATCCCCACCATCCGAGATTATTCATCCCGATGGCCTGTCCTACCCCCCGAAGTCATCCACCGTAACTACAGCCAACCATCCTATCAACTTCACCGCTCGCTTCTTAGTTTTCTCTCTCTCTCCTTTTTCCTTTTATTACCCCGTAGACGACGACGACTACGACGCTGACAAGAAGAAGGGGGATGAGGGGGCGGGGGGGGGGGGGGGGTGCGAGGAGGGTGGAAAGAAAGGGGGACGAAGGCGAGAGCCGGGACACGAGGGTGGCCCTGGCGAAAGTCTAGTGTTCGCTGGCGAGAAGGGGTGGCCTCCGGCCGGCTGCTCCCCAGGGTGGGTGGTGGGAGCGGCCATCTTTATTTCACTGGATCACCCCCGCAACCACCCGAAGGACTCCTCAGCGCTTTTACCCCACGGTCCTGGCACACCTCTCCGCGCTCACTTCTTCTCTTTCATATTCCCCCTTTCCCCTTTCCCCTTTCCCCCGCCCTTCCCCCTCGCCGTCACCCCCCCATTCCTTACCCGCCAACGACTTCTCTTTCTCCTCTTTCTGTCCCTGCCCCACTTGCTTCGCTTCCCCCCGTTGCGGACTACGGCGCCCTGTTTGTACGTACGAAAGTCTCAGGCTCCATCCGTCTCGACCCCCCCCCCCCCACCCCTCGCCCCGATGGCTTTCCCCCTCACCCGCGCCAATGAGAAGAACGGCCCAACGACCTTTTGTTTCGTTTTGTTTTGTTTCGTTCTGTTTTGTTTTTGTTTTTGTTTTTTTTTTGTTTTTTTCCTTTCAACTGAAGCTCGTGCGTCCTTCGAGTCACCTTGAACCATTGTGTTATCGACGATTCAGGGAGCGATTTAAAATGGTGGTTATTCGAATGTTATATTCACGATGGATTATAAGAAAATTTCCAATATGGAATAATAATTGTTGTTACAATTTGGCTTACGTTCAATTGGTTGATTCTTATTCTTTTTCGAGCTCTGACGATTTTCGAACGTATTTCTATTGCTACATTCTCAAGATTCCATAGTTAAATTGGAATTTTGCAGAGAATTTTCGAGAAGAGTTCTACATTGCCGATGTTATTGGATATCGAATATTATTGTTTTATTTATTTATTTGAAGTAATTCGTGTTTCTTGGTTATACTTTTTTGTTTCGTTATAATTCATTGAAAATTTTTGCAATATAAAAAAATAAAATCGATGAAAATCAATTATTTCCCAGATAAATAAAATTGAAATATTTGCCCAGTAAGATCGATAATGTAGGGATCTCTCTGACGTGAATACCGAATTGAATATAGAATCTTAAGAATGTAGCATTAAAAAAAAAACGTTTGAAAATCGCCGAAGCTTCACAAAGGGAATAATAACAATTATTATTAATTTATTAAATTGTTGCTTTGGCAAAGGACGACTTAGTCTTAGTTGTAAATTCTCGAGATTATTTTTCTCTCTTGATTGTGAAAGTGAGAATCTTACTTTAGCGATGTTAATTTTTGGTTAGCTGATTTTTCTCACTTTTTAAATGAATCAATTTTTTTATTTAAATTTTTTTTTATTTTTCAATTAAATAATAATTATTTTTATATACAATTAACTATAAAGTTTTGCGCGAACTAGAATTGTGAAGGAAGGATCGGCGTTTATGTCATGGCAAGTTGTCGCGGTGTTGCCGGATCAATTTCGGTGGACCGCAGCGGCAAACTGTTTCTTTGGACTCAATCGAGCGATGCTTTTCGTCGGTGGAGGGTGTGAGAGCAAATAGTTGTATCGGTCTGTCACTCTCACGCCCACACACCCGACGTTTCGTCATTGATCATTCCTTCCTCGGGTTCCAGCATCCCACAAATTCACACGACACGATTCACGGTCTTCGACACCTCCCTCGGTTTCAATTCCGCAATCGTCCTATACTTGTAATCAGTCAGGAGGTTGTCGATTGTTTTTTTTTTTTAATTGAAATACAGCGACTTCTTTTATTATCGATCTCATCGATTTCACCGATTTCATGTGCAAATTCTTTTTATTTGGCCGCGAAAAAAAAAACTAATATTATTGAGAATATATTGTTTTGCATAAATAAATAAATTTATTTTGGAATTATTAACTATTATAATCAATTAATATTATCATAATTGATAGTTAATAAATATCATCAATTATTATTATGATTGATAATATTATTATTGAAGATTATAAATTACATTATCAACGTAGAAAATGATTATTAACTAATCAAGATGATTAAGTGCTCGACCTAATTCTCCATTACTTTCTCATTGAAAATTGATCAAGCTATTTCGTGACCATTCGAACTTTTCACACGAATCCAATTAAATTTGCAAACTCGTGCCCTGAGAATTATTATTATGATTATTATTCCAGTCAAAGGCAAAACAATTTCTCATTGCCGTTATTTGCGATTGAATTTAATGAAAAAAAAAACATGTTAAACGTGCAAAATGTAATAATTGTATAGCTGAATAATAAAAAAAATTCATGGATTAATTTATTTTATTTTTTCAATTGGAGGTGTTTTGCGCAGTCTTTCGATTACGTGAAACGCACGTGTTCGGTCCATTATCGTAAAAGGTATTCGCAAGAAGAGCCACGCTCATTCGTTGCCCTTTGGAGAACAAAGACGGTTGTTGGTGAAACGAGGCATGGAAAATTTACGTGGAAAATCAGGGGCGGTACGTTTTCGGTCGTTATACATTATTTGACGAATTTATTTATCGTTTTAAGTCGGGTTTCGTGATGAACGATGATAAAACAATGTAATCGCCACAACGGCAACCCTCCGACGAAACATCCTTTCAAGCGAATATATTTTTTTCTCTCTCTCTTTTATATCACGTTTCTTGTTCGTATTTTCCACGTCTACCCTTATCTCGAAAATCCAAAGACCTTCGGAGGATATATAAATCAAACGAGGATGGCGAAGGGGGAAGGGGAGAGGGTGGTATTTGTGCCGCTACGTCGTGGCGTGGCAGCAGTTGGATTTTAGGGTGACAAAGTAGAAATACATGGATGTGGATGTGGATAACAATTATCTATTATATAATTTTTTCCAACTCGCTGTCGTTGCGATCGTTCCTGATGCAAAAAACGAAAAAATAGATATATATTGTTGGGACTAACCGAGGGTCGTGAGTACTCGAAGGGATGGATTTGACGTGAGATGTTTGGATTTCAAGTTTCCGGACTCTCATTTATCGAACGAATTGATCACTATTAAATAAATTGTTCGCCATCGAAATAAACTGCCATCAGCATAGCTTTGGAATAATCAGATAACAGATAACATGATATTTTGGTTTAATGATAATGTTGTAATTCGATGAAAAAATAATCAAACATTTTTCACAGTGCCATCGGTGAATTGACAATAAATTATGCGGTATTGAAGAAAATAAAAAAAAATATGTATCGAATTATCGTTCAAGTGCTTGAAATTAATAAATAAAGAAAATGGGAAAAAAAATAAAAACGATGTGACAATTGAATTTTTTATTGCTTGATCCAAATGCTAATACGATTGAGCTAGAACAGCTTACGTCGTTATCCCTACCTGTTTAAAATACATAATTTTTTCTGCCATTGTACATCATTTATCGTTACCTGCCTGTACTGTCATACTTGTGTCTTGACAAAAACACAAAACACAAAACACAAAAAACAAAACGCAAAATAAAAAACACAAAACACAAAAAAAAAACAAAACACAAAAAACAAAACTCAAAGCATAAAACACAAAGCACAAAACGCAAAACACAAATCACAAAACGCAAAACACAAAACACAAAACGCTAAACAAAAAACACAAAACACAAAAAACAAAACATAAAACACAAAACAAAAAAAACACATCAAAAAAACAAAAAACAAAAAACAAAAAACAAAACAAAAAATAAAAAACAAAGAATAAAAACAAATAACAAAAAACACAAAACACAAAACGCAAAACAAAAAACAAAAAGCACAAAAAACAAAACACAAAACAAAAAGGAAAAAAACGGTAGTTCTACTATAACCAGATCTCACCTAAAACATGTAGTAAGGTGAACTCAAGACCCAAGTTCACTGAAATTAAATCCAAAAATAACGCCTACCAACTGGATGAAAAAATTATCCGAAGAATAAGTAAAAGAACAAGATAACGTAGAAATACAGCTTTTCCACGAGCCCAAGAATCGATATTCTTGTAGATGGTCCTGGTAAGTGTATTCGGCCGTCCAGGTGTTGGAGCGAGGAAACTGCTGTTGCTTCCCTCGGGGTCAGGGGGATGACGCGGGGGGTGGGGGTGAAGGTACGGTTGCCGGGTCTGCCGGGCTCTTTCTCCGGTCTTCTCTCCCTCCTCGAGAGCGAGAACAACCCCGAGAAGTAAAGAGGGTTGGAAGGTTGGGCGAGGTTGGAAGGGGGTGGTTTGAAAAGGGGCGAAAGACTCGAGTCGGAGGGTGTGTAATGCTGCGGGAGGTGCGGAAAGAGACGGAGAACGTGGAAAAGAGCGAGAACGTGAGTTTGGAAGAAGAAATGGCGTAAGAAGAAGAGCGATGGAAAACCCGAAGGAAAAGGACGAATGTGTGAGAGAAAGGAGTGAGAAAGATATAGTAGAAGCAGAAGTACGCCCCTTCAGGGCTTGATATTTAAATCTCCCCTTTTCTAATTTCACCCCGCTAGCCCGCTAGTCGCGTTTCGCTCGTTTCACCGAGAAGCAACCCCCAACCCTTCTTCTTCGCCTCCGCATCCCACGATTTCTCCTTTTCCTTCCTCAACTATCAACCCTCCAGCCCCTTCCCACTCCACCCCGGCCGGTCGTCACCGAGGGTGGCCGTTTCCCGAACCACCCGACGCCACTTTCCGACCACCCCCCTCCCCCCTTCCCCCCGCCCCCGAACAGCCTTTCCTGCCTCTGTAAGGACGTCGAGCACCGCCGGCCGCCATCATGAAAATATTAAGAACTCCGGGGGGAAAATGGCCGCCCCTCCCGCCTTTCTCCCGGTTTTCCTCGTCGCGAGCTAAGGAAAACCTCGGGCGTATTCTCGCCGACGTCTTTTAACGAGGGCGGGGCAATGTGGACCAGTTTATATGGAAATTCTCCAAGTTTCTGTCGAGGGGAAAATAAAATTTTATCTTCCCTGCTTTAAGGTCATCGAATGGTATTTCTGTTATGCGCATATCGAAGTGGAACATGTTTAGGATAATCATAATTTTCGAATATTTATTTAATATTTATCGTTTTTCCGGCGAATTTTCTTTATCTGCCAATGTGAATTCATCTGAATTAATGAGTCAGATGAGCCAAGCAATTTACTCACTCTACGTCGTACAAAAAATGAATTTTTATTCAGTAGTCCAGCTTGGTTTCACCCTTAATTATCATTAAGGCGTAACTTGTACTCATTATCACTAAAAGAATGAAATATTTCTGAAAATAAAATGCACTAATTTAGCGTACGATCAAACATAAAAAATTCCCAGTTGTCTCACTGGATAACAATATTTGTTCGAAAAAATTCTAACCTACTAAAAAAAGTCGATAAGAAAATTTCAGGTGATCTACTGAATCAGAGATGGGCATTCATTCAATGAAAATGTATTTCAAATACCTTCCGGACCAAATGATAATGAATTTTATCAGATTTATTAAATATTTAAATTCATTGTATAATAATAATTCACGTAAATCGACCATAATTATTGCAAAAATGTGGAAATATTGATTCTTCCATGATAATTAATCCTGGTTATTTGTTCGAAATAGTATTTGAAATACATTTTCATTCAATGGATGCCCATTCCTGCTACTGATACGCTATTTATCATCCATTATCATCCTCAACAAACATTGTATCCAAGTCCAATCCTTTTTCCACCTCACGAAGGTTGAATCATTCGAATTTACATTTCTGACAAAAGTGACCCGCATTACCCGTCGATCCGCTTCGCCAAGATTTCTCGAAAATCTTATCTCCCGCATCTACTCTTCTCGTTCCTTTTCTCCTTCAACTTGGGGTCTTTCTCTACCGGGCGTTCTGGGAGGGGTGGGGACGCGAGGGGGTGGAGAGGGCGAGGTACGAAACTCACCCCCACAACCCTCGGGCACAGTGGGTACCGACGTTGGGCAGGGGCTGATGTCGACGCCGTAGACGCTTCGCCGGAGAATGAGTTAGTGAGAACGGGGGTGGCCGGGGGTGGGTTGAACGGAGCCAAGCCAGCCATCGTAGCTACCTCAAGGCGAAAGCTCCGGCAGCAGCAGCAGACTTTCCAGATGGAAAACTCGTTTTCTCTTAGCTCGCTCGGGCAAAACTCGTTTGCCTCACTCCCACTGCCCCCTCCCTCTTCACCCCCTCCCCCCGCCTTCAACTCCGGTTTCCACAGCCTCGCGGAAGGTGGTAGGGCTCGGGGGCTGAGAAGGGAGGAGGGAGGGGGGAGGTATAATCCAACCCAACTGACGAGTCGAGTGTAAAACCCCCGTCGGAGGTGAGCAAAATAGACGCTTCTTATATTAATTATTCATCGTTGTGCCTCCCCATTGTTATGATTATTTATTGTTTTATTAATTTTAACGGAATATTAATATACATATCACACACGCTTGTTCTTTGTGTAGTTTCGAAATTGTTGGTGGCTATTAATCAATGACGGATACATCACGTTTTCGTAAATTCATGAAATACGCATTTTGAATGGATAAAATACATTGATCTCTTTTCCACAAGGTTCACTATAATTTTGAAGATGATAAATTATTTATCGACCGAAAATATTGGCTCTTATACTGTTTTTCAACCGATATTAAGAATCAACGACGAATTTCATTTTTTCCTGCTTCGAATTTTCAGATATTCATCATGACGAAAATTCGATTCGAGATTCAATCAAAAGAACCCTTAATAGATTTGCAGGTAAAAAAATTACAGCCTCCAACTAGCCACTTGGTGGTTCGTCTAGCTGACTTCAAAAACCCCACCATCGCAATGTTCAAGGCTCGAAGTTTCATTCACGGGCGTTCTGCCCAATCAATGAACAAGTTGGTAAATGTCGTGTGTGTGGGAAGGGGGGTGAAAGGGGAAGGAACGCGAGAGAGCATTAATCCGAATACAAGGTTGAGTCCTTGAGGAGCATAGCGGAGATGAGAGTGAGAGTAAAAGTTGGTGCCAAGATACTCCTCTGTGGCTTGGTTTCAGCGGGCTAGGTGAACGAACACTTCTGGATACACATACATATATCTATCCATATATACATATATGGGGTTAACGTGAATCGTGGCATACGGCAGGAGTCGGGATGTGCGATACAGTGTTACACGTACTCCGTTCGGGCTTGTCCCACATTCGGATGAAGGTGGGTAGCGAGTGCGAGAAGCGCATACACGCACGCATTACCCCCTTCCCCCTCCCCCCTCCACCCCCCGGCAGCCGCTCTATAAACCGCCGCAACGCTTCGCCCGGACTCACATCGGCACGCGTGCGAATCCGGATGGTAATGGGGGAACCCCAGGAATACAACCCCCAACCCTCCCCCGAACCCCTCGCACCTTGTCGTGTGTATCACGCTCTTGAGTTTCGGCTTCCACGGGTTATACGGGCAGCCTCGGTGTTACGTACCCTGATTCCAAGCCCGAGCATCGACACCGTCGGTAAAACAGGAAACACCCCAACTAGACGGTCCTTTGATTGGGGAAAGGTTTGGGGGGGAGGCGCGGGAGGGAGGGTTGACGCGCGGGCGGCGAGGTATTCGGGCCTACGCCTCTGCGCCACAGCGTGTGTGGCGGTCGGGCTCACCACGTGAGCTCATCTGGCATTCGCGTTAGGGACGAAAATGACGCCTGAAACGGCCCACCGCGATGCAAATTAATCGGGGAAAGATCGTCGCGTCATGTGGAAAGCGTTAACTATGGGTAGGGTTATGCGTTGCAGTGATTATGATAGTTGGGACGGTGCTAACCGCATTATCACACCTTGATTCGGGGATTCCCTCGCACTTTCGTGCATTGACGATGGGGCTTGATTGGTGTTGGGCGATGGAATTGGATAGGAACTTTCGCCGAAGAGCGGAAAGACGTTGGGCAATTTAGGTGAGATTTGATGACCTGTTTGGAATGATACTTTGTGGTCAGTCTACAAGCTTGATGTAGGGTCTCATAGACGACTGGGCTTCCACGTTTCTGTGGACTGTTCCAACTGCATTGATTATCAACTTTCGTTAGTCTCCTGTGTCCTTCAGCTATTGGTAAGAATGCCCAATGGAACTAATAAATCGGTTCAAGGAAGTCACGAATTCGATAATTCCAACTTCAGAAAGCATTGGTGAATCCAGAACCTCTAGGATAATCAAATCGAATTGAAATGGCTGATCCAGGTCTCATCCTTATCCTTTTCGATGACCAACCCAATTGTCACGGAGTACCTATTCCACTAATTCAGTTTCTTTTTCATTTTTTTTTATTTCAGGACCCAAGGCAAGCTCCTCCGGATTCGTCAAGGAAATCATATGAAAAGTATGGCAAAGGAAAAGAAAACCGAACTGAGAAATAATTTAAGTACACCGATACAAGTTGACGGTATGCGAGGCTGAAGGTGTTTCCGGCTGGAGTTTCGCGAGATTCATCCCACGTGAGGCCAATCGACCCCGACGGCCCTGTATTGCTGCACACACAACGCTTCGCGGGATGAGCAATACGTCTTCGTCAGTGGAGGCCATCTTAGATGCGGCCGCGTCACGGTTAGGATCGGTCGGTGATAGTGTGCGTGGCTGATGGGGCTGGTGGTGCAGTGGCATCCGCACCGAGATCTTGTGAGTCTGGGTGGATCCGGCTGAGCAACAGCGGCTGAGGGGAGGGGGAGGGAAACAGGGTGGCGGGGGACAGAAGGGTGTGAAGCGATTAAGAAAATGAAGATGGATACTGTGGGATAAAGGAGAGTCAGATGGGAAGTTGTGGGTTGTTGGAAGATGCCGGCACGGTGAGATCGCGAGGGACACCGAACAGGCATCCTCCTCGTCCTTTCCCTTATTCCTCGGTTCGGGTTTTCTCCCGTCTTGCCGTTATCAGACCGCAGCGAGTTCGGATGGAACGTACAGCGGGGGGGGGATATCTCGTTCGGGGTTGTCGGGGTTTTCCGTCGCCCACGCCGCACGGTGATCAGCGAGAAATAGCTCAGAAGAGCGCCTGATCGGTCGGAAGATTTTCCAACGCATCGGCTTAATTATTTGGAATCATTCGTGAAACACTTGGCCATAAATTTGCGGGCTCGTGCCCTTCCAGGACTTCTTCCGCCTCCATACATTGGGGGACAGTTCAAAGTGCCTGTCTGTGATCCGCCGTCACCCAAACTCCAACGATCTACGATCCTATCGGTCTTCATAACTCAACAAATGGCTATTTAAATTACCGGAGCCTCGTCGCGAACCTTCAGTCCTGCCCGCCAGGACCTTGATCGTCCGGAATCAAATTGTCAAATGGCGCGTTCGATGCCGTGGCTTCGATCAATGGATTTTTTCGTCCAGGCTCCAGACTGATCCGGACCAAGTGGCGGAATCGTGGCTCGGCAGTCTGAAACAATTTTCCGAGAACGATCGGTCGACTATTTACGTTGAAACTCCGAGAGAGCTTTCAGAGGCCAGAAGAGTGCCAGTCAAGTGGTTGGGAAAAGCTGGGATGGCAGTGGAAGTGAAGGCAAATTGTGAAAAGCGAGGTTGGAAGAAGAGGTCCAGAGGTTGGAAGCGCGGGTGGGGTTCGAACCAACCTAGCGGGGGGGGGGGGAAATATGGTAGCCTACCATTCATCTTTTTATGAGCACTTAAGAGGGGTAACCATGGCAACTCGAGGACCTCGCCGTAGGAAACGCGAGACGCTTGGGCATGAATCCTCCGGGGGTTGGGTATCAGGAGAGAAGTATGGGAGGCGGGCAATCGTAAAATTAAGTAATGAGGAAGATAAGAAAATATCATCTTGCATCGTCGTCATTAATACCGTTACCACCCAACTCGTAAACCCCGTTTTAAACTATTCCAGCTAGCCCAATCAGAGTAGGCACACCAGACCAGACATCCCAGAATGGACATAATCCTGCGCATCGATCGAGAACGTCATCTGCCTGGAGATCCTCAAACTTTTTGTAGGTTCGTTCATGATCGTCACGTCTCTTTCGATTATTCTTTCGTTTCCCCAATCTTCTCGTCCTTTATGATTCTTATTCCATTCACAATGGCGTCCGGGCGTCACGAACTGTTCCAGCGCCTCCGGGCAGTTACTGCCGTTTTGATGGTAGCGCCGTTAGACGGGCTAAGTAGTTGGCGGTTTGGAAGGCGTGCGCTTCGCAACGATCACGAGGTTTCGGGGGGCAGAAGGGGGGCTCAAGGGGGGCTCTGGGCTGCAATGCGAGGATTAAGCGAAGGAGGAGTGGGAAAAATGGGTAAAGTTTCGTACCTACCCCCGGGTCTAAGGGGGTCGGCTTCTCTATCTCTGTCTCTCTCTCTTTCTCTCTTCCGACCTCTCTCGCTCTGTCGGAGAGACGCCATCGCGAGGGCGAAAATTTTCCAGATAAACGAGGATATTCTACTCTTGGAAATTGTTAGCCCACGAGCCACCTCTCACGAGCGAGAACGGGGGGGGGAGGGTAAGAGGGGGCAGTCACTTCGACGCCCGGTGCTCCCGGAACCATTCACCGTAGCTCCGGGGGTTGACTGGCTACGACCTAGCAGAGCGGCTTGAGTCCTAACCCAACCCGACAGCGTCCAACATCTTCCATCACGATCATTTTTCATGCGAACCCCGTTACGACGACGATACCCCCGGAGTGGTGGATGCTCGAGCACATGCACGGAAAAGCTGTACGTACTACAGCCGTAATGTTGTGGCTCAAGGTGCCGTCTGGACATAACAAATTGCTGGTATTAAAGTTTCAGGTCTCGGTTTTGGTTCCCGGGGCGTTGTTATTGGTGCTCTTAGCTGGATTAATACTTCTGATTGCAATATTGTTACGAGCATCACAATTTTTTTTGTTGGTTCCCCGAAAACAACCTGGAACAACCATTCCACCTTACATGGTTATTCGTCTGGACCAGTCACACTTAGGTTTCAGCTTTCTCACAACCAGCGACAGCTTTTATAGCGATTGACGAACGACGGCAATTTGATGGCGGAAAAAAACCATGATTGTAGCTTCGATTTATGGTACTTTTTTGTAACTCCGATTGAAAGGACGAATATAAGTGAAAAACTGTAGATTTAACTTTGACTAGTTGTCCGGAACGAGCCAGAAGTATTCTGTTAAAGTGATCTGTTGAAGTTACATCACCATTGATTTATTCATATTCTATTTTTATTTTAGACTTTTTCGGTCAATCGCGACAATATTCGAAACCATTTCGATAATCGTATCGAATGGGAAATGCCTTCAGGGGCAGGAGAGGAGGGGTGGAGACTCCAGGCTGCAATGGGAGGATATCAAGCGAAGAGGGGCTGGAAAAATGGGTGATAAAAGAACGTGTATGCCTTGGCTGGATTGATCCTCCTGATTGCAACACTGTCACGAGTATCGCCATTTTCTGTAAATTATCAAGAAAATCCCGGCAAAGTTTCCACCTCATCTGGTTAATCGTCCAGGACAATCATACACACGTTCCAGCTTTCCCACAGTCAACATAAAGCGGGCTTCGTGACTTCGCTTGATTCCATCAATTTGACGTCAAGACATCCGAAACAACTTTTGTTACAAAATCTTTGCATACTCGATAACGAAGACAATCCGCCCTTCTAATTTCAAGGTTATGCAACAAGGAGAGACTAGAGAAGGTCACTCCATAAAAAAAAATCCAACAAAGCCGTACCAACAAAACAAAGTTTCGTTCAGAGTTCCAAAAGGACAACAAACGAAAAAAAAAGAAGAAATTCTTTCATTGTGAATAATTTTCAAGCGTCGGGTCACAAAATGGTGACATAATTCTCGAGTGCACTCAGCTACGTGGAGGGCGGAGGGGGGAGGGGAGAGGGTTGAAAATCGTGAGCTCGACGTTGCCGAAACTTTCTGGGGCCGAAGCTTTAACGGTGGTTCATATATGGGTATGGCAAAGTACTGAGGGTGGACGTGGCTGAGGGGGTGAAATGAGAGGGTGGAGAAGGGGGGTGGGTTCTATTGGCCACGGCGTATCGCCTTTAACGTACATTAATGTTTTTGTCGGCGGTTTGCGGGCGTGGGTAGTAAACAAGTGATACACCCTCCAAGCTAAAGGCACCATACAGTCTTGTGCCATCGTTGTGTTCACTCGGTCTCGGGGATGCAACTACCCTCCTGTTTTCCATGTATCTTTCGTTCCTTCCCACTTTCCGGCGTACCGAAACACGTTGGCCTCTCTTTTCAACCCTCCACACACGGAGCACTTGCGCCCCGAACCCTCTCACACACACACAAACTCAAACCACACGCAACCACCCTCCTCGCCCCCGTCCTCTTTCACCCTATCCGCCTCGAACTTGCGTTTCCACGTTCGGGCCTTCACGTTGTTTCCGCTACTCACTCTCTGACCCACTACCATCACTATATAAACCCCGTACCACTACCTCGACGTAATCGTGTAGGTTGCACGAACGAGAAAAAAAAAAAAAGAAAAACGATGAAAAAGCCAGAAAGCCTTTTAGGTGCGGGCCAAGGTACACCTTGGCCGAAAGGTAATCTCGGAAAAGGAAAAAAAAACGCAACGGAGATTGTTTACTTCTGTGGAGGCTTTTGCTAGAGTAAAGCATTTAGGATTACCACTTTGAGGGTCGTTTGTTGAGTTAATGTTGGGGGTCGCTTTGTCGGAGATTTTCCTTTGGTTGGATTTTCGTTCCTGTGTGTTTTTTTTTTTTTTTGGTTTCTAGGATTTTTTTTTCTTTTCGAATGGCTATTGCTGTAGATTGGTTTGATTTTTTTTTTGGTCATTTGAATGGCCGAACTGTTGTATGTCCTTCAATATATTTTTTTTCAGTGATCTAGCTTTCTATTCATTGTCGTCGAAGTTAATGTCCGATGATGAATATTTGACGAAATATTGAGTTAGCAAACTATGTAAGTCATCGCGATTTTTTTTCGAGTGAATAACGAAAGAATACTGGACGGAATTATGGGTCAATCCAATATTTGAAACAAAAGTATTTGGTTTATTCGCTTTGTATTTCGACTTATTATTACATGTATGTTTCAATTACTATGGTTCATGAGCTTTTTCGAATCGTCATGAGCAATGAAGCGGACTTAAGTATCTCGGGCTTCCTCATAGAGGAATACAAAGAATTTCATGCACCACCTACGATTCACAGAAAGCAGGAAAAAATGAAAACAATAAAAAAAACAATACATTTTTATCTTCCCGCCCGAACACTGGCTAAACAACGCCATATAGACAAAAATGTCACATAAACAATATTGTAGAGAATTGAATTCCCTACAAAAAAATTCTGGACGTCATACCTCTAGCATCGATAGTTTACGCGTGGGAAAGCTCGAAAGTCGGGCAAAGTGAGAAACCGCGTGACAGGTAGCCCGTTCGTAATTCCGTAAGTTCAAAACATTGAGTGTTCCGAATTTTGTTCGTTCTACAACCTCGTACGTTTTTTGTTCCGATCCCCACCCTGCATCACAAGGGTAATCAACATTTTTCCACGACCCGTCCGACCGCCGTTCGTGTCCAACAAAAACATTCATTTTCCAAAAATCGTTATGAGAAAGTTTCCGTCAGAATTCTGCGACGTTAACCGGTTTATATTTTCGGAAAAAGTTTGAGATCCGAAATTCGCAAAGTCGGGTCTGGGGTAGAGTCGGAGGTCGTATACGGGGAGAAGCAAAGAGTCAAGGAACCAGGATGGGGTAGACATGCCGGAGGGAGGAACGGAGAGAGGGTTGCTCGGGTTGGCAGGGGCTGGGGAGGGGGGCGGGAGGGGGTTGGCTAGTCTCACGTCGAGTTTAAGGTGGTAGTTGGCGTAGCCGTAAATTTTCTCTTCGCGAGTTGAAGCTCGCGGGCGAGTTCTCTCCGGTCGTTCCCTCTTCCAGTTCTGGAGAACTCGAACCGCCCTCTCCCTTGGCCCGCAGGCGGCGGAGCCTCTTTCCCGGTCCTTTCCTTTCCCATCCGCGAGGATTCTTCGTTCTCACCCCCCTCCCCCCCTCCCCTCTCCCGCACGACTCCACCTTTTGCGTATCTTTCTACCATCTTCTATCAATAATTTCAGAATGGCGTCGGGAACCGTCTTCCCAGATATCCCGAAGCCTCTTGAACGTGGTGGAGGAAGTCGTTAGTTCCATTCCCGACCAACTTCCCCCCCTCCCCCCCCGCTCCGAGTCTTCTTCTCTTCTTTGTCATCTGATATCATTTTTTGATCAATCGATAACATTTTCGGGCGGAGCTTATTGGAATTTATTGTGTTATTATTTTATGGGTTTAGAAAATTATGTTTTTTAGGGTGGTTCTTTTATTCGGCTTGGATGAATTTTGACCGGGTCGCCCCCTCCTTCCTCCCCCACACCAGATTGGCTCGAAGTAATTTTCGAAAAAGTTTCCCAAATTTGTGGCCCTCTATCTTCGAAATTGGCCATTACCAGAAGGGGTCGGTTTTCCGTTTTGAAATAGACAGGTTTTTTTTATTCTTTTGGATAATATGCTTGTTCAAATGTCTTGAAATATTCTTTTGAGAATGCAGGATACTTCTCGATAAATTCGTGGTACGTTGATGGATGAAAATAAAATATCTGGCCTGACCTTGAAATCATTGGGGGTCATTTAACTGTGATACATACATATATGATCTTCGATTCTTTCTATTCCCGGATAATTTTAGTTTAATAAATTTTAGATTGGATATATCAATCGTTAAATATTACAGGGTGTCCCACCTAACGTGACCACCTTGAATATCTCGGCTATTTTTGACGATAGAAAAACCTGTTTGACATCAGGAGTGAAATACTGTCAAATACACACTTTTACGTCCAAGGTCATACTTTTCGCGATTTTAAGGTGTCATCGACTTTTTTCTTTTTTTTTTTCATTCAGAGACACCCCTTATATATGGACATTCAAATATTATGAGAAGTACCTGTGGTAATCAATCAAACAACCCTCGTCCCATGGATAGCCTTTGTCCCATGGACCGAGTTATATGTAGACGTTTTTCTTTTAGAATTTGTTTTTCCTTTTCGAATTCTCGTAGAATTTTTTATTTTTTTCTATTCAAATTTATCGACTGGAAGTAGTGTGTTATCGTGGCCGATCTAGAACCCACATGTTTCATACTGAGACGTGATCCGTGTCGTCAAAAAGATTTCAGACGGTCGACTGATTCAAACTCGAAACCCTCAAAATAAAGAAACAAATAATTGTTGTCTCTGCAATCCTAAAATAATCGAAAATCACAATTATTCATTTCCAATAAAAAATAATAAAAATTATAAGTTTTTATTTTCAATAATACAAAAAAAAATTTATTTAAAAGAAAAAAAAATCTTTAATTTTTAATTTTTTCGCGTCTTGCAAGACCGCCATTTTCCGAGGCATCATGACTAGACGGAAGCAACTGAATAATGCGGTGGCTCGGTGGCGAGCGTGTTCGCAACCCGTGGGGGGGGGGCGGTCGGCCAGGGCGAGGGATGGGGGGGCGGGGGGAGGTCGAGAGGGTTGCTCGGGTTTGCGCGGGGGAAGGGCTCGAAAAACGTGGGAGTGGCCGGGAGGGTCGCCGGAGAGGACTCCACAAGAGAAGAGGACGAAGTACCGAGGAGAAGGGCAGCGGGGGGGAAGGGGGAGGGTAAGAGGAAAGAGGAAAAGAGAGGGGGGAGCCTCTGTGAGCCGGAGATTTCGCGGGTGCAGAGTTATAGTGAAACTTTCGGGCATTTATTTCACGAATCTGCATACTACGTCCGCTTTTTGGCGGAGCAAGGGGTGGTGAAGGGGCGGGGGTGGTGGGCGATGAGGGGGTTGGTTTTCCCCGAGAGCTCGGGGTTGTGCAACGGTGTATGCGGAAGATGGGTCTCGGGCGAAGGGTGGGTCACCCCCCCCCCCCTCCTGCCACCCCCCGTTGGACTCCTCGTCGACCGAGAGAGCCTCATAGGGTCTCGTAGCTTGCTTCGTTACCTCGGCCCGGAGACGTTCTCTCGTGTGTTCTGACGTACGTCAAGCCAGGAAGCTAGACGTCCGAGGGATTTTACGTGGGTGCAGATCTGCTACTGCCATTCTACGGAAGGCTCACGGTGACCCCGGGCTTTCGAACAACCCTCTTCTCGCCTACCCCCCTCCCGCCTTCAACCCTCTGACTTTTCTCCGGTGCATCCACTGACGCCCTCTGCACACCCTCGGACTGGGTGTGAACCCTTACCAAGAAAACTCACTCGTCGACCCAAATAAACAAGGCCTTGTCTTCGTTGTTCGTTGGGGGTTGTGATGACGAGTTGGTCGACTCGTGTTGTCATCGTGGGTTTGGATTGTTTCGATGATTTGGCTGGTGATGTGGACCAATGACATTTATTCATTTGATCGTTTATTGAGATACATTTTGTTTTTGTTTTTTTTTTGTCAACGTTTTTGGGGTATTAAACTCGGAAATGTTACATGAATGATTTTCAAAAGTTTCAAATAAATGAACTTTTAAATGATTTTAAAAACTTTCAAATGAATCGAGGCTAGATAAAAAATTCAAATGAATTCAGGCAAATTTCAGATTCAGGTGAATTAAAAAATCGGAAGAAAAATATGAAAATACCTTTTTCATGGTCTAGAATGATTTGGAAGGTAGGTTAGCGATATTTTATATATATATATATATATATATATATATATATATATATATATACCGTACGTGCACTAAGAAGCTTAATAATGGCCGACCAGCTGTATTGTTATTTTTTTTTTTTTTAAATTAATTGAATTAATGGGCATCCAATGTTAAACACCAATTTCCCGATGGCAAAAGCAAAAGAATGAATAAAAAAAGAATGAAGAATAACAAAATACAATCCTTCGACGTCACTCGTGAAAATTCACGGTTTCAATGGATAATCCGATAATTTGTATTCATTGCCGGATTTTTTTTTTTGGTTTTTTTGTTGTTTTTTTTTTTCGCCCGAGCTCACACACCCTCCGCGACCACTCGTGACAGGATTTTTACCTGTTTTGCTTGTTTTTCGCGTTATCCGTTTTTTTTTATTCCACCCTCGTTCTCGCGCGCCCTTCTCTTCCGGGCTTCCGGCTGGAGTGCCGCACGGATATTCGAAGCCGCTTATGCGGGTGGTTCCGATAAACGCGCGGCCAATAAAAATAACTAACGGCCACCGCAGCGACCGCGACGATCGAGAGAGGGACTCGGTGGAAACAGGGTGGAAAAACCACAAACTGGTTTTCACGATGTACAACGGATACGCGACGAGGATCATAGACTAGATGAAAAAATGTAAATTCCATTTTGTAACATTTCTTTCTTTTCATCTTTCTTCAAATTTTTTTTGTCGGCCGAGATTTTTGAGAAATACAATAAAAAGGAAAATAATTGATTTTGGATATTGGAAATGGAGGAAATTGAGAGATTGGAGGTCAGGCTGCGACGAGAAAGAGAGACGAGAAGAATAAAATGTAAATTGCATTTTGTACCATTTTTTTTCTTTCTTCGATTTTTTTTTCGAACGAGATTTTTGAAAAATAAAATAAAAGGGAAAATTGTTGATTTTGAATTTTGAGAACGGAGGAAATAAAATGTTCGGAGAACATATTTCGACAGAAAGGAAAGGAAAGAAGGAAAAAATGTAAGCTGCATTTTGTGGAAAAAAAATTTCTTTGTTCGAATTTTTTTTTTCGAACGACATGCTTAAAAATCATTAGGAAACGGAAAATCATTGATTTTGGATTTTGTAAATGTGAAAAATGAATCGATTGGAGGGCTGGCTGACCACGATCAATCGCTCGCTATGTTTTATCATGTAAACATATTCTTTAAGCACGTGAAAAAGTTTTCTGTTCGTGTTTGTGTTTTCCTTTTTTCCGGGAAAATTATTTATAAACTTTGTTTGCTACACAAATGTTCGTCTTTTGTTGTGTTGTTGATTAAGAGGATGTAATTTGTATTTCGATGGTACAGTTAAATAAAATACTTTTTGAAAATCGGTCTTCTGATTAATTTCAGAGATAAGATAAACTTTTCACCTGACTCGACATTGACTTGATCCGGTTGGTAAAACAGGAAAAAGCTATCTTCAGCACCGCGTCATGATTCTGAATTGACCGGGCAGAAGGTAGAAATGAAAGACTGTTGAAATCGGATTGAAGGACCCTCGGCTAGCGAGCCTCCGAAAAAAAAACGAATTAGTCTGAGCTGTCTGAAAAGTTTGCTAACCAGATTTTTTTTCAAAAGCCATTGTTACGAACACATGGAAATGTGATGAGTACTGATAGAGGGTGAAATGCGTCTTGTTTGATTATCAACCAATTAATTCTTTTCATTTTTTTAATGTGGTGTAAATGACGCAGTACTCACCAGAATCAATGTGTCATATCAATTAAGGAATTGTCCTAGTGTGAAAATTGTTAATAATCTTTTTTTTCGTTTCATTATCCAATAGTATACCCTGTAATAAACATTCTCGATATATTCATTCTCAATAATCTTCTTGAAATGTTTGTTTCAGATCAAAATTGCGTTCGCAATCATGGCCACCGTTTGGGTCATTTTTTTTCAACGCCATTTTGAAAAAGTAAAAACAATGTTAAAAATAAATAAATCAATTTTGAAAAAATTATTTTGTATTCTCCATCAGTGTTGTAATTTGTGAAAAAAAAATCAGACCGATTAGTTTATCCGAACCATCAAAAAAAAATCGCTAAAATCTGAGATTTTTCGGGGGGTCACACTAGAGGACGATCCCTCAAGTTAAAAAAATTAGTTGACGTCCACTGGTGTTGATTAAAGTAGTCTTAAAACGTTACCAAAAAAAAAAGAAAGTAGTATGTAAAAAATAAATAAGATGATAATTGTTTCAAATGTTTACCTTTGAAGTTCCGATCCGTGATTGGTTTAAAAAATATCTGTTCCACCTTGACAAATTTGCTTGCTTCCAAAAAAGCGAGTTATTTCCAAGCTTTTCATAAACTATTTTTGTAACAGTTTTCCAGAGAATATAAAATAAATAAGTAAGAAATGTTTTGAACGTTTATTTTTCAAAATGAGGTCAGTGATTGGTTTGGAAAAATGTATTTTCAAAATGGAGGCTGCTCGAAATAAGAAATTTGAAAAAAAATTAAGAGTTAAATAAAAAAATATGATGGAAGGGTTCTTAACGGTTTTGTGATATCCTCACGACGTTTTGGACGAGCTTGCGTCTAACCCTTTCACCCCATTTTCTCAAGCTGCGTCTTAGTTTCCCCAGAAACTCCTCCCCCCTGCCCCCCCCCACCCGCCCCGTTCCTTCGCCGGCCGCACTTACGGTTACGGATGTTCGGGACTACGTTAATCCACCCAGATTAAGATAAACCCCTAAAAATGTTCTCAGCTAAGTTTGCAAACTTTGCAGTGTCAGCAAAGTAGAATGAGAAAATGGGCGACGCGTGGATAAAGCTTGAAACACGAAAATCCGACTTTCACATACGTGTTTTTCAAAACGTGCCAAACGCTGAATGATTTTTTATGTAGAAATCGAAAAATATATTTTTAATCGATGTGGGCACATGCATTTCCTAATGATTATCCATAATTAATTGAGACCGTCAGTCAAGTAAGTGCAATATACAATTCAATTAATTATTTATCGACGTATTAAATTATTTTTCAGTGAATTCATAAGAATTTTGATGAAATTTGAATTTTTATAAAATTTAAATTTTTATTGAATTACATTTTCATAAAATTCGAGATTTTTCAAAACTTGAATTTTTATAAAATGTAATTTTTATAGAATTTGAATTTTTATAAAATTTTAATTTCCATAAACTTTTAATTTTTATAAAATTTCAATTTTTATAAAATTCGAATTTTCATAAAACTTCAATTTTCATAAAATTTTTATTTTCATGAACTTTTGATTTTTATAAAATGTGGATTTTCCCCTCAGAATTTCGTTTCACTGTTGAATAAACTCTATCGAATTTTCATAAACAATATCTAATAATTATATTTATTACAATTGTCTCTGGTCAGATTGTTTTACCTTTTTTTGTAGCTTTGGCGATTAATGACCGAATTTTCATCATTTTAATTCGTTTGGAAATAATTTATGTTGATTATACTTTGTTCCATGAATTAATTTTATTGAGAATTCTCTGGAAACTCTAATTATAATGCTAAGCCCGACAACAAATTAGCACCAAGAGCGTGTTGGCCAGGCACATGATCGGGTTTCATAGCCTTCGTCACCAGCATTCTCTCTAAATTTTCACAACACGCATCAAAATCTAGTTTACCATGAATAATTTGCTTGCTTCCGAAAAAGAGTTAATTTAACATTTTTTTTTCCAAATTATTTTCACAATTATTTCGCGACTGAACGGTTAAAACCAAGAGATTTGGCCACATTCTTCGTTGCATTTTGAGAGACCTGTTAAAATAAGACACCCCACTTAATGGGGAAGGCGAGAGTTGAAAGTGAATGAGAGTTCAAAATGTTGAGTACATTTTCCAGACTATGGGAGTGAGGTACAAAAAATATATTTTTTCAAAAATCCCACAATTCCTGTTTTTGGCTCATCGATCTACGTCCGTATACAAAATTTCATCTCATCAGGCATATATATATATATATATATATATATATATATATATATAAATGAGAGAATAGAAGGGCTGTGACAAAAAACAGATCAATTAATAATTTTGAAAAACGTCAAATTTGCATTTTACATTTCTTGTACTTATTTTTATTTTTTTTTATTTTTTTTTATTTTTTTGCAGACTCTTCAATTTTTTCGTTTTATATAAAAACCGTAGGATCATATGAGGGAGAAATGCAAGGTATGGCGTCCAATGGCATCGCCGATATTGTTGCCAAAAGTATCGTAAGTGCAATGAAATTAGAGTGGGCGTCTGGTAGGCGCCTCGCCACTTCGACTCGATAGGTTCGACGATATCGTCAACGATGAAAGTACGTTGCCTTGCGGGCGCGACTGCACATCGTCGAACACAACCGTACGTGTATGTGTGTGTGTGTGTGTGTGTGTGTGTAACCTTCGTACTCCTCCTCCTCCGAACCCTTCTCATGGGGGTTAATAATATCAACCGCACAAGCTCTCGCATTGTAACCGTATTATCATGCATTTTCCTCCAGAAATTCATATCAACGATATTATACATTTATACATGTGGTCGTTATATATTATAGACTGGTCGTTAAACAATAGTTTTCTGATTTTTCTTCGAAATTCGAAAGTTGACCACGTAGAACTCAACTTCTGCTAATTTAAGCCTCTTATCATGCTGAGAGGTGCCTCAATAATGTTTATTATCATTTTTATCGACTTTTATTCCTTTTTTTGCTTCCTCATAGAGGAAGCTTTGTTTTCGTGAAATTTTTTTTTTTCGAGATGTTCATGAAAACGTGTTCAGTATGTCTCAAAACACCTAAAAAACACATTTAGAAAAAATGTCCGGATGTATGTGTGTGTGTGTGTATGTGTGTAGTAATGGTTGACCGCTCATAACTTGAGAACGGCTCGAGATATCAAGCTGAAATTTGTCACACATGTGAAGGGTTCACGGCGCATAGCACAATTTAATTTTTGGAAAAATCTATCAAGTTATTTTGTTTTCACATCATTTTTTCAAAATTCAAAAAATTATTTTTGCTCTCTAGCTCCCACAATTATAGAGATATCGAGCTCAAATTCAGTATAATGTTGTACGAGTACAGGGAGATGCTCGATACCGAATTTGGAAAAAATCCACGCATTTCTTTACTTTTAAAGCGTTTTTTAATGTGAAAAAAACGAACTTTACACTCTAACTGGAGCAATTTTTGAGATATCGGACTTAAATTTGGTACGAAGTTGCGCAATTATCCAAAGAGAAACCCGATTGAATTTGGGCGAAATCCATCAAGCCATTCATATTTTATGGCGTTTTGAAATTTTTCCAAAAATCAATGTAACTGCTCTAGCTTCCATAATTTTTGAGATATCTGGCTGGAATTTAGTACGAAGTTGCACTACCATCGAAAGAGGTTTCGTATTGAATTTGGACAAAATCTAACAAGACGTTCAGATTTTATGGCGTTTTGAAATTTTTCCAAAATTCTATGTAAGTGCTCTAGCTTCCATAATTTTCTAGATATCCGGCTGAAATTTAGTACGAAGTTGCACTATCATCCAAAGGGATTTCCTATTGAATTTGGATAAAATCTAACAAGGAGTTCAGATTTTATGCGAATTATAATTTTTCAAATTTCGCATGAATTGCCCCATGTATATTGATTTCGACTTACATCACACTTACAAGGAGCCCTCAACGTCACGAAAGTGAACAAGGGTTCAAAGGAGAACCTTGCACATTGCTTCCTCATAGTTTTGTACCGTTTTTAAATTATTGAGATGTAAAGTAGAACCTTGCTTATGGCTTCCTTATCTTCTTACACATTTGCCAAAGCTTCCTCTATGAGGAAGCCAAAATTGATCGACACAAGGATCGACACAAGGACACAAGGTTCTACTTTACATCTCAGTAATTTAAAAACGGTACAAAACTATGAGGAAGCAATGTGCAAGGTTCTACTTTGCACCCTTTTTTCATTGTTATTCAAATATATTATATTTTGTTTTTCAAGTTGGACAATCTTAAGTTGATCTCAAAGAGATCAAGTTCTCCAAATTTCAGCTCTCTATCTCAATATTAAGACGTGCCCGTGAATTTTTAACTTTTTTATTAATGTTTTTTTTTTAAATTCTTATTTTAATATGTACCTTAGCTAAAAATATTGGAAACCCCCGAGTAAAAAACAAAATTGAGAAAAAAAGGAGAGAGAGACAGAAAGAACCAATAAGAAAAAATCAGCTTTTTTTTTGTAAATTTCTCACCCGAATTGACTTGTCAGTCAATTTTTCTTTTCTCAATTTCAACGAAGCATTCGTCGAATAAAAAATGATAATAAATAGCTGAGTCGACAAAAAAAGACAAATCGAAGATTTGTATTTTTTTTTGGTTTTTTTTCTGTGAGTTCTCGATCAATATGCAATTTTCATTGATTCTGCATTACAATTTTATCATCAACAAAATTCTATCTCACTCTCTCTCTCTCTCTCTCTTTATATATCTCTATCTATCTATCCATCTATCTCTCGCTCACTTCGTTTCCGTCAACCCATTACGAATTTATAAGCACAGCCCACACTGTGCGCACTATTATCGATCGGGTTCGAGAGGAAAATAGGGGGATGGGGGGAGGGGGGGGGAGGACCGGTGCCGGTTCGTACGAACGAACCACCACCCGAACCGCCATTAATTAATACTGTGCGAGCTGTGCTCGCTCGCGTAACTGTAATTATGCGAGGCTCTCTCGCGAGCAAGCGACTCTCGCAAAATTGCGTCTCTCCTAGCCGCTCGTTGTCCCTTTCGAGAGAGGTGCGAGGGGGGCGGGAGGGTGAATGATATTTTTCAACCATCGAAATTTCCATAACCCTCGTTGCAGTTCGGAAATTACGTGTTAAATTCGTGGATATGCTATTCGGGATAAATAATACGATAACGGCTGATTAGGTTCAACGATCCATGTTGAAGGTTGAATACTCCTTCAATCATCCAATGCTCGTCGGACCTCGCAATAAATCACAAACAGTCCGTAATTTATCATTCACTTTTATCACAACGGATCTTCCTTCTCATTGATAACAATAGAATTTTATTAACCGTCACGAGATGTCGAACAAAAATGTCATTTTCGTAAAAAATTTTCACTTATTCAGACATTTTAGGACAAGCGAAAATGTAAATTACGATGAGAATTTTAGATTTCGGTATTGAGCATTATCTCAAAGTGAAACCAATCAAAAGTTGGTTTGATGTATGATTTTTGTGAGACATGCAACGGCTTCGAATCGTTAAACATTTATTTTTTAGTCGATTCTTATGCAATGATAATGATAAATATTATCATATAATGATTGTTATTATTATTGTTTACGATGTTATCACTATTACTATTGTTGTTGTTGTTGTTGTTGTTGTTGTTGTTATTATTATTATTATTACTATTATTATTATCGCAAGTGATTATACCCATTGTTTGACAATGAAAAACGTACATACCCGTGTAAAAAAAATTTGCTTGGCCGGGCGCTGGCAGCTCGTTGTACGCTCCCGTGATATTTGGGTGGCACTTCGCTAACGTTTGGCTACACGATGTCTCATGAGGCAACGCTCGGTAGCCAGACCCCTGTTGCGGTAGAGTATTTGGCATTGGTCTGGCAGAACCAGAAGGCACAGTTTGGTTCACCGATAGACGCGCACGGTATTTGGCATTTGTATGGCAGAGCCAGAGGATACTGTTTGGCTCACTTTCGGGCGCATAGCATATTTGGCAGGTATATGGTACCGCCAGAGCCATTGCTTGGCTCACCTGTGGAAACGAAAAGTGATTGGCGACTGCATGGCGAAGCCAGAGGAGATCGTTTGGCTCACACGTTCGAGTGTTCCATACAGTGGCCGGTGTATAACAACCCGAGTAAGAATATTCTCCTTAGCCATGAGCGCTGCGCTACCACTTGGCTCAGCGGCGTGGCAAATGTCTGGGTGGTCGCTACCCCGCGCGTGGCCCCGGTATATGGCCATTGAAGGGCTCAGCGAACGATCCCGAACGGCAGCCAAGTAGTTGATGGCTCGTAGTTGGATATGCCCAGTATTTGACAGCGTGTGGACGAGCCATACAGCTCCCAAATAGTGCATCTATGATTCCGCCAAACCCACGCCATGCATACGCCAATCTGCATGACGTAATCGCGATATCTAGCCCATGTACGGGTCAAGCAAGAGCCACATACCGGCCAAGCTTGAGCTATACAGTTTCCAACTACAAGCCAACTACTTGGCTGCCGTTTGGGATCGTTCGCTGAGCCCTTCAATAGCCATATACCGGGGCCACGCGCGAGGCAGCGACCACCCAGACATCTGCCACGCCGCTGAGCCAAATGGTAGCGCAGTGCTGGCCAAGGAGGAAATTTTTACTCGGGTATTAATAATTTCCCAATTTTCGGAATCGAGATGAGGTGGGATTCTGTCATGAAATTTGTTTTCGATAGCCAAGGGGTTGCTTGACCGTCGTTATTATTTTTTTCTAATTTTTTTTTCCAATATTCATCTGGGGGTTGACCCGAGTCCAAGCCCTCGGGGCATATGTCGAGATTCGAATAAAAAATGGCCACGAAGTTGAGCGGAGCAGAAGGGGGTGGAGTGGGGGTGGGTCGGGGTCGGACAACGACCGGACGAGTAATAAAGTAATTTTATGAAGTAGTCGCCAACGTCCGGTCGTACATCGTCGAGAGTCCGAGCGAGAGTGGGAGGATGGGGGGAGGGGGAGGGTTTCACAGGGATGAAAAATAGCCTCGGTCTTGGCGCGCGGCTCCGGTCGGGGTAGAACCTGTTTCCCGTCCCGGAATCGTGGCTAACCCGCCCTTAAGTGAAAACATACTGTGTCCCTTGTCTTGCAGTTTCCTCGGTTGAACGTCGGAAAAACCTCGGGGTCGTTTCACGACCGAGACAAGGGATGAATTGCGAAAAAACAGGACCCGGGGGAACGCTTGTTCACGCAGCTCGACCAAACGCTCGTCCGGACAGCGTTTTTGTCCGGAAAACCGCTATTTAACGATTGTTCGAAATTCGTTCAAGCGTATATCAGTTTGGAGGTTAGGTTGTGTAAATCATTCCTTTTTTTTTTACATTTTGTCGGGCGATTGATGGAACGAAAGTCGGCTATTCTGATTACACTTGCACACACGAAAAATCGAACGTCGTGCAAAAAGTGCTTTTGAGGTTAAGACTCCAATGCTTCCGACCGCCTTCAGCCGGGGTACACCTTACGAGTTATTACACGTATCGGTATCATTGTTTATCGGAACTGCTCAGCCCTGCTTATAGTCGAAGGATCAGTGTTACTTTTGGCGTTTCTCGCGATGTCCCAGTGTGTTCCGTTTCCGTGCAACTTCAATTCAAAGACAAAATTGACCGCGTAAACACGAAAATAAATATTTTTCTCCATACACGACTTATTCACGTGAATAGTAATTTTGACGAAAAAAATAGTAATTTTGGTCGAATCGATTTTTAAAAAAATAGGTAAGTTGATAGAAGTGTTTTCCATCGAATGGCGAATGAGGTTTCAGGATTTTAATGATTCTTCTATAAAATATTCGAGTTAGCTTTCGCCCGCGATATGACTATTTTTACTTGTACAGGGCGTAAGCTTCACCAAATTGGAAAACGGACTTCAGATTCGTTTTTTATGTGTCAATATTAGTCTATACTGATTTATTGACGCAAATTAAAAAATAAGGCATTGGAGGGTTAATTTGGGGTCGGTAAGAACGAAAATGACTGTCATTTGTTTTTTACAAAGAAGCATTGTTGAGGAATAAATCATGGAAAAATCATAATAATGAAATTACTTTTCACCTGATAAATTGTAGTCTATATAACCATTTTCTATTGGGTTCTCGTAGAAAAGAAAACATGTGTAAACCAGTGTAATCGGATTGGAATTTATGTCTGTCGATGGTGAAGCACTTACATTTTCTTTTTTTTTTCTTTTTTCTTTTTTGGTGTCGCCATTTTGTCGTCGAATGATTGGGGAAGGTGGCGGAAGGGTGTTAACCCTCGAAAAGGAAAAGGCAGAAAAGGGCGAAAATGCTGACACAAATGTTGTCAAATCGTTGAAGGGCGAGTTGTCTGCTTTACAACGTTTTTTTTCTTGATTTCTCAATTTTTTCCTTTTCGTGAAGTTTATGGCGTTAAAAAAATTCATGAAAATCAACGTAAAAATGATGGAATAACAGAAAACTATCCCCTCAATTATCATAATTGTTACATAAATTATGTCCAGAAGCATGAAAATAATGTACGACAGATCAGCAAAACACATTTCCCCACTCTGATTCGCTGAAATTCCACAACTTCCCAACATTCAACCACATTGGATCCGCCATTTTGTGGTGAATCAAGGTCATACGTTCCGTCCCAACAGTCTTCACACGCACATGCACGAAGCACACAATCGACCAATGAAAAATCGTGTCTCGTCACGAATGTGAGGTTAGGGAATCATCAACCAAACAGCTTCATCCTCCACCTCGCGAAATCAATCAGCCAGAACGTGAAAACGCGTAGTGCTATCCCCAAAAAAATAATTCGCAGACCCAGTCTTAAAGTGAACAATTGTCGTCCGATTATTTCCGGTTTCCGCGAATAAACGAGAAAACCGTAACTTTTGCGGTTGTTTCCGCGGTCGCGGTAATTCTCTTGATTGCACGAAATTCCGCCAGAGGGGTATGGGGCCTCGCAATGATAAATTAGAAAAAGCGCGGGAAATATATGAGTCGCGAATGTACGTGTTTGTGTGTGTATAAAGGAGGGAGGGGGGATAAGCATTTGTGGTGAAAATCGAGATACAGGGAGCAGCCCGTGGGTTTGGCTCGGCCGTAACTTTCCTCGCTATTAGATTATAACCGAGCGGCGAGCATCTGCAGAATCTCGGACTGGGGCCGTTAATATTCGTTAAAAACCGAAATACCGAGGAACGGGGGCGAGGTTTGTCGCAACAGAATGTTACCGGGGACGAACCTAACCTCGTTTCAACCCCGTAATCGTTCGTATCTTATATTTCTGTGTTTGCGCCTTATCTTGTCGGGGCACCGTTGGAAAACCAGCGGGATAAGTAAAGGGGGTTTACACGGTTAGACGAACATTAACGGCTCTCTCTTTCCAGAACCGTGGTGCCCCATTGAGATTTACCGGTCCGACATTTGTTTTGTCCCCGAGTCGCGGGAAATGTTGGCGGGTTTATTATATAACCGGTGGAACGACCAATTTCGCGATTTGTCACATGGGGTCGTGAAACTTACTAGAATTAAAAACTTATTATCACATCTGAATCTTAGAATTTTTCGGGCACTCGTGATAATGAGAATGAACAAACTTTTTGGGGTTATGTAACTCCAGAGTCAAGGAAAAGATCATGTCAATCTTACAAGGGAACCCTTGTAAGATTGACATTGCCGTGCAACTCAGAGACTTGAAATTTGATATAGTAATAGTTATGACAATCTTATTGACGCAAATTTTGACAAGTTAACAATTTAATGTGTTGGTATGAGAATTAAAGAGGGTGGAAATTATACAATAACAATATAGTACATGCGACACGAGATGTGTTTGTAGGTCTTTATTGGATAGTCTTTGAAAGTAGTTGATAATTTTTTTTTATTATTGGTTTTATTACCAACGAAATGGCGGCGCCAGAGCCCAGCCAAAAGGATGCTTCGAGGATCCTTTCCGCCACTAATTTTCGACCTGGAACAAAATAAAAAAAATGTTTATAAGTTCTATGTGAGCTATTGTTTTTGTTAGAAATAACGCACGATCGAAAATAAAAATGTAATTCTCTACGAAAAATGACGTGGAAAATTATACATAAAAAATAAAGTTTATATCACAAAATCCCTGGGTATACTTCTCTGGATCATGGATTTGGAAGCTACGGTGAAAATTTCAAGTGAATCAGTAAAGATTTGTTGAATTTATCCGTCCGGTCTGACGGAAATATTGCAATTTCCCCTTCCACCCTTTTTCCGAAACTACTGGGCCTAAAAATTGTCAAAAAAATCAGGAAATATTATCTGAATTTTCATTTAAACTTCACTTGAAGTTTACAGGAAAATTATGACGAGTTTTAGTCATCGATTGATAAAATTTCTTCAACTCTGAGTTGCTTTCGTACTTTTCAATCACGATCATAACCTATAAAAGTGCAAGTGCCAAGTGAAATCATTCAAGTTCGCGAAACTACGTTGGACTGTTCGAGACATCGAATATACCGTAGGTCGATATCCGGAAATTCGTTGGGACAAAAATTAATTCGTCGCTGAAACGAACAGAGGGGAAGTCGTAGCGAGCATATATATATATATATATGTACATGCCAGCGACATTATCGCTGAACCGATGAAGTCGCTGCGTTGCTCGCGGGTTCACGAGTCCGTCGACGAGCGGCGCCACTAGTCGGGTCGACCGGGAAAGTGGGTTCGAGTCCGGGCTAACTCGCGACGCGACCTTTCCTTCGTGGTAAATCGATTCTTCGTAATTGTCTACTTCAAATTTCACATGGTACTGTGATGTAAAATTCAACATCGTAATATCAAGTCTATCCACTCCAAATGTCACATACATAAAATACGAACATTATGAATAAAAAAAGAAAACATAAATAAAATATAATGAATAAAAAGATGTACGAAAAATGTCATTAATGAAGAATGTGAATAAAAATATGAATAAGATGGTTGATCAATGGACCTTAGAGAATATGTTGCAATTTTATTTTTCGGGGAGGCTTTCACCATCAAAATCACCCTCGGCACTTCTCGACCCGGTAAGAAAAAAACAGTGTAGGGCAAAACGGGGTAAGTTGGCACACGTTTTTTTTTTCAAATAGCCACAGTAATTATATGAAATTAAATTCAATCAAAACAAATAATCGATGTCTTCATACGAGTCGTTCAGAATCGATGAGTGCATTTAGTTTCGTAAAAAAATATTGTGAACAGACATGTGTTTTCGATTTTGTAGAAAAGTGTAGAATCGGGGTAGTCACATTCTTATAAATTTAAATGAAATTAATTTTTTCCAATTTCAGAAAATGAAAATCAGAAATTTATTGCACGAAACGAAAGAAATTTATTCCACGAAAAACAAATAACAATTTCATTGTTATACACCATATTATTGAACTATCGACAATTCGGCAACTGAAAAAACTTAATTACCGGCAATAGTGAGTTCTTGATTCAAATTCAATGAGAAATCAATTATGTCACGTATAATGGATTTAATAATTCTACACAAAATTACAAATCAACGATTTTCAGATTTTTCCGTTACTCGTTTTATGAGACCTTCCTCCGTGCCAAATGTTAAGACTCTAAGTTAATAGGAAATACTGTACCTAACTTCTGAGACCCTGAAGCATAATTTTAGCTATAAAAAAATCATATCCATTGTTTAAAAATTCTAGAGTGGCGTATCCATTAAAAGAGCTCGTTACCTAAAATAAGAAAAACCAATATTTTTTTTCCATAATTTTAAATAGCAATTTTTAAAAAAATCTAAAAAAATATTCTCAAAAATAGACAAAGAATAGTGCATTCCCCCTCCCCCCTTTATAACCGAAGTACCCTACAAGTTTTCATGATCAGTGGACTTGACGAAACGAACAACAAATCAATCGTTCGAGCATTCCCTTTTTTTCCCATTCACAGGTACGAAACCCTAAAAAAAAAAAAACAACCTCATCCGATTCTCACTCTCGACGAATTCTCATTCGAAAACCGTGCAAACGAGACTCTCGTGACCCCCCGTGACAATATTAAGGGGTCAGGTTGAAAAAAGTCGAGCGATGATGAACTCAACGTTTGCACCACACAATGGGCAATGTGAAAGAAACCGTGTCAGGAGACCCCAAACATTTTTTTTCACGGGGCATTCTTCTGCACTCGACCCCCTGCCCCCCTCGACTCCACCGGTGCCCCCTGGGGGCTCTCTGTCCTCCACGCGAAAAAAAAAACAACGAGCCAGAGAGAATTGAAAAAAAAGAAACTAAAAAAAATAGAAAAAAACTTGCCCGACACGTACCCTCGACACTTGCACTCACCCTCTCCATCCCCTATTTCCAGAGTGTAAACGATCTCGACTCCGGGCACACGCCACCCAGATTCCCGAGGGTCGTGCGCCACACAGTGTGTGTTTTTTTTTCTTTGTTTTATTTTTTTTTTCGTCTATGTTTTTTTCTTTCTTTTCTTTCTTTCTTTTTTTTCATCACCCTCTCTCCTTCTCTTTTTTTCGTCGTCGAGCCCTGTCGCTCTCACGGCTTCGATCCGTACCAACCTTCCTCCACCCCGGCCCACTCGACGTGCTCTTCCGCACGCGTTCGCACCCTCCCCATTTTTTTCTCTCTAACAGGTGGCCACTGTCGCGGCTTTTTTAACACCCTTTAACCCGTCACAGGTGGCGGCACCACACACACCGGAGTTAACACACACGGTACGTGACACACCGTAATTATTACCATAGCCTTTAATGGGAGGTTTTTTTTTTGTTTTTTTTTTTTCGCTCGCGCCACAAGTGACCCGCGGGCACCGCCACCGTGTGGAAATAAAATAACTACCCCTATGATGGCACGACGATTTGTTTTTTTTTTTATTTCGTTCTCTTTCCTCTTTTTTTTTGCTGGTTTATTTTTTTTTGTTTATATTGTTTTTTTTCGAGGCTCTTTGAGTGGATAATTTGCGTGTGGAAAATTATTGTTGTGGATTAAATTGTTGAGGAGGGAGGAATTTGTTTAATTGTGAAATTGTTGGAGAAGGAGATTTTTTCTGTTGGTTATTCGAGGTGAGTGTATGGAAATGGTAATGGAATGACCATCGGAGGTACTCACCGACAAGAAAAATGGTCTGTAAGTTTTGCATATCACTTGGTTCTCTCACCCATTTAACTTGATATTCTTTTTTTTTGTTGATTTTTTTAAATTTATTTATTTCAGATTTTAGTTTTCAAGCTATTTCTGTTTAAAAGCTAAAGTAAATTGTTGTTTATTGATTGTGAAATGGAATTGAAACTTCAGCAAAAAATATTCTAGAGATAATGATTTGATAACGATATTGAATTGCAAAAGTAGTATTTGAACAATGTCAGTATCGAAAATAAATTAATTTCACTGATAAAAAGAAAATCAATTTTAGGTTTTAAACATATTTTACCGATATTTTTCGCTGAGAATTTGCAGTCACAACGATTTGGAGCATTTATCGAGTAAAAGTGGCAGGATATTCGATGTAAAAAATTTGAAAAATGTATTTCATACGAAAAACGGATATTTGACGAAAATAGGCGTGGGTTAAAATTGAACGAGTCATTGAAAATGGGATATTAAAGAAGCCAAAGTACTTTCGAATGACTTCTGTAGAAATATGATTAAATAACATTGAATTAGAGGGAAAAAAACAAACACGAACATACGATGAACATGAACATTTTTATCATTTTTTTTTGTGAAAACTGAGATAAATCAACAACATTATTGATAAACTTTTATTAACATTCTCGTTTGTATAAATGATTGAAATTCAAAGAATATTAATTAATAAAACATAACCTGAAAGAAATAATAATGATATGAAGAACGAAGAGTAAACGAAAAATGAAAAAAAAATTAAAAAAAAAAAAAAAAACTGTCGGAATATTCGAGACGCGAGAAATCTTTGCTGGCTCGAGAAGAGTGAAAGAATATAGGCAAGAGAGAGACAGAACGAGAGGGAGCGAGAGAGATAGAGCAAGAGAGGGTGAGTGAAAAAGAGAAAGATAGACGTTCGAGGGTCTGTTCTTACAATAAAATATCAATAAGCCATAACTTGAAAAAATAATAATAATAATAATGAGAAGAAAAACGAAGTCAACAAAAAAATGATTAAAAAAATTGAACACTCAAAAATATCAATAGTTCGTTATGACAATTTACAATAATATTATCGATAAACTTTAATTAACATTCTCGTTCTTACAGATGCTTAAAATTCGAGACATATTGATTAATCAAATATAACCCGAAAAAAAATAATAATCAGAACAAAGAGTAAACAAAAAAAAAATAAAAAAAAATAAATGAAAAAACAAAAAAAAAACTGTCTCGGAATATTCGAGACGCGAGAAATCTTTGCTGGGACGAGAAGAGTGAAAGAATACAGGCAAGAGAGACAGAACGAGAGAGCGAGAGAGATAGAGCGCGAGAGGGTGAGTGAAAAAGAGAAAGAAAGACGTTCGAGGGTCTTTTCTTTCCGAGCGAAGAACGGCGCGAGAGGCGAAGGTTGAAACGTTGGTATGGGGAAAGCACTTTCTTCAACGGCGTTCGTGGAACAGCAAAGAGAGAGTGGCAGCGAGGCGAGAGAGGGGGAGGGAGGACGCAGAAGTGGATTTGCAGGGGTGGCGAATGGAGAACTTTGAGGGGAAGCCGGTTGTGTCTCGAAGGGGGATGAAATGGAAAAGGAGGGCTCTCTCGGCCCCGCGATCCTTGCCGGGGGATGAAACTCTCTCGCGGACCCCCCGTTTTCACCGAGTGGGGGTAAGAACGCCGGTTGGCGCCCCTCAAATATATCCCCCACCCCAACTTCGCTCCTATCAGCCCCCCCCCCTCACCTTCCCCCTCGCGCCGCTGTGCCTCGTGCAAATCGATAAAAATAAGAAAGAGTCTTGGAAATCCGTCGTCGGGAAACGTTCTTTTTAGTTTTCAGACCAAGTCGCTCGATAAACGAAGCTTTCATTTTTTTTATTCTTACGATTAGTTTATGTTTTCGATATATTTTTTTTAATTTTTCGTTGCTGGCATTGTTTTGGGAAATAAATGTGGTTATTGGAAGCGTGAGATGATAACAACGAGTTTGAAGTGTGTTCGATTGAATTATTCGATCGAGTCGAAATATAATGTATTATAAATAGTTTTGTATTTTTATTGCTATTGAAATTGTTTTTTATTCGTTATTAAATATAGTTGGAACATTGTTGTATGATAATATCATTATTATTATTATTATTATTATTATTATTATTATTATTATTATTATTATTATTATTATTATTATTGTTGTTGTTGTTGTTGTTGTTGTTGTTGTTTTATTTTTTCAAGTATGCATTTATTGTTTATTGATTTTTCGTATTCGATAAAATTATTCGATCGAGTCGGAATATATATGTATGTATATATATTTTGCCTTTCGTTTGTAATATTAAAATTTGTCTATGTGAATAAAAATAATTGAATTAGATTGAAAAATGAAGTTTCATTATTATATGACGAATTTCGGGTCTATGCGTTTACACGTTTCGTCAACTTGGGATCAACTAATGTAATACTCGATTATTCCGCGATAAAAAAATTCATACGAAGTTGAATAAGAATTTTAATTGAAAATCAAATTCCAATGAAGATGATTTATAATCAGGATGTCAAAAACAATAAAAATCATAGACTTTTTTTTTACTTCTTAACAATATTACACGCTATACATACACGGAGAAACGTTTTTGTCACTCATAATCATTTGTGCGAACATCGATAGATCGAATACAATGATAACATTGAATCCACGAAAAATTCATGAAAAATTATTTTATCTTCATTCTGATGTCAACTCGCCAAAATCACGATTTTTTCATGAGCTCAACAATTTCACAAAAATGTTGTATAATCATCGTTGTGATGAATTATGCAGTCATGAATAAAAACGAAATAAAAAATCAATAAACCTCGAACGACCAACTAGTCTAAGGATTGAAAAAAAAAAAATATTCTCCATCGCGTTTCACGTTAAATTCAATCCAGTCGGTACACAAGTTGTATGTATTTATGTATAATTTTTGTTATTTTTTTTTATTTCTCATTCTCGCACGTATAATTCATGATTTCCAGCCCACGGAATATGGAGAAGCAAAAAGAATTCCGCAGTTGTTGGATGTAAGGGTTGTTTAGCCAAAAGATGCGACATGGCCGAAGGTGAATCTCAAGATGCCTAAAACTTTCGTAGGTACCTAAAATCATCAACCGAACCACCTTCTCCCAGCTACCACCCCCCAGCCTCACGCTGCTCGCGTCGAACGACCCCCCCCCCCAACCTTTCGCCCAATATTCGAGATCCGAACAAATCAACGTGGCAATTGTACGCGTTCTATTATTCCCCAAACTCCAATTTTTTTGTCAAGATCATCGCACTTGAAAACAAAAGAGTCAACGCGGTTTTCAACATTTCCCGACTTTCAAGCATAACCACGCGTTAATTATCAAATATCGATATCAAATCTGAGTTATGCATTTTCAAACAGAAATACTTTTTTCTCGGAGTTTGTATGTTTATTGTTTATTATCTTATAAATAAATTCGGGAAACTTCATGGATTAATTTTTTTATCGTGAAGTAGAAACCCTGAGCCATATGTGAGCATTTTTTCAGATTTTTCAAATGCGGTTTCCTATTTTTCCAGGGCCCTGGGTCGATTTGACCCACCATTACCGTCAAAGGGGGTGAAAAAAAACGTTACGATGAAAGGGTTAAATTGATTTTAGTCATTCCGAACATTGATCGTTCTGAGATTCCAAGATTCCAATCTCTACTCGTAAAATCGTTGAATCACGAAATAATAGAAAATGAAAAGAATAAAGGTAACATAATCGAAGCTGTCGATAAAATTTGTTTATTCACGACTTAATAATAAGAATTATACAAAAACCATCTTCCACATCGATGAAAATAAATAACAACCCCTCGCGCAAAAATAATAAGAACGTGGGGTGATGGACAAAAAAAAACATTATCAGCCAGGAGAAATAACGATTTTCACAGCTGAAAAGACAATATAATAACAACAATAATTCGTAATGAGGTTGCTTCGTCATGAACATTGTTATCTTACCCGTCTGTCAACGAGATAATAATACTCTCGCAACCCGGATGTTCGAGGCGGTCATTCCGGGCTGCCAGTGACTATGGTTGGTGAGGCAACACGACGCTGGACTCACGATCATCTTGGCTCCTCGCTGGCTGGTGACAATCAGACAGATTGATTAGGAAACATCAGCCAGCTGCATTGTAGGTTAAGTCTTAGCCCTATAGGGTCGCAGGTGAGCTATACAGCTCAATAATAATAATAATAATAATAATAATAATAATAATAATAATAATAATAATAATAATAATAATAATAATAATAATAATAATAATAATAATAATAATAATAATAATAATAATAATAATAAACTATTTCATAGGCATTTTCGTATTTTTCTATTCCTTATTAAAATAATTTCCGTTATTCATTATTAATATATAGTTAGACGATTATTGTGTAATCATTTTTTCTATTATTATTTAATTTCTCTTATGTAGGTATGTATGTACCGTTTTTATTGATTCCCCTAAGGGTTACAATGGCTTACGCCTCTCTTCTTACATATTTCCCGATGTCTATTTTTACATCTGTTTTCTTTTTTTGTACATCCTTTCTCTGTTGTCTTATTTATAGTTATTCTATTATTATTATTATTATTATTATTATTATTATTATTTGAAAATATAGATTATTTGATAAGATCGACTGCACGAATTTTTTTAATTCATCTACATCGCTAACGAATTAAAGGGGAAGAAGAAACTAAATACGTAATAAGCTGTAATTAGGTACACTCGTGCAGTAGATATAGCTACCTAAATAGCTCCCTTTTTTTCAGTCGGGAGTTAATAAAATAAAATACGTCGATATATTTTATCATTGGAGAAGACATTGATCGTTACATCATCTCTCTCTCTGTCTCACCCTCTTTGCTTCTTGCATTATATATATATATATATATATTTTTTTTTTTTCTTTCTAAAAAAAACCTCGTGTACACTCGGCCGAGAGGGTAGTTTAACACGTAAAAGTTGGCCCGGGAGGTTTCGAAAAAGGTGAGGAAGGAAGTCAGGGTCGACAGACCCGCGTCGAGGGGGAGGGGGGGCGGTAGGCGAGCGTGAGACGAAGACGCGGGGCGAGTGTGCGGAGTGAGGGTCGTGAATTTCCGATCGCTTTTCTCGGCCCTTCCGCGAGAGCAGGCCCTTTATTACAGAATGAAACAAAAGAAAGTGGTGGCGGTGGTTCTAAGGGTAGCCAAGCAGCGTCGGGCGAGGAAGAACTTGTACGGGGAGAGAAAGGGGCGGCGGGGGGGGGGGTGGTAGATGCAAGAAAAGGAAGCCGAGGGTAAGAATAAGAAGAAGACGATGGAAGAAGAGAACGAGAGAGAGGCGGTGGGGCGAGACAGACGAAAAGGAAGAAAAAGGAAAAATGTTCGGATAGGGGGGGTGGGGGGTGGGGGGGGGGCTGCTGGTTGAAGAGGGTGAGGGTCGAGGAAAAATCGTCCCCATTGTCTCCGGCGCCATTTTATCATTCCTCTTCTGCTTCTGCTTGTGCTCGGGTTGTGAAGGGGGGTGGGGGAGGCGTTGGGGGGTGGGTGGAGGGGGTGGCAAGGAAGAACGAGCCCCCTTGGCATATTTCAAATGACAAAAACCAGAGCCACCCTCTGAGATAGAGCTAGCTGGCTCTGTTGAAGAGTGTTGCGCAGGAGGGGGCGGGGGGCGGGGGGTGGGGGGTGGAAAGCGAGAGAGAGGGAATGGCGAAACAGCGAGGGTGGAAGAGGAAAGATGAAGAAAGTGAGACGGTGGATATCTCGCCAACGCCTTGGCTGCTACGAGCAGCAGCCCAACCACCCCCCCCCCCCTCCGCACTTTCACCCCCTTCGTCCCTCCGTAGCAGCCAGAACGTCCAGGGGCTGAACGACGTCTTAAACTTTAATTGCCTTTATTTCGAAACGCGAGCGCGGGAAAAACTTGCCTAACGAATCGGCCATTCGAGAAACCCCCTGTTCACCCCCCCCGCCACCCCCGTATTCACCCTCGCCGGCCCGCGCTATCGCCGAGGGATGGACGCGCGGAACTCGGGGCGGCCAAGGACGACTCGGTTATTTCAGATTACTGCGAGACAGAGAAAGAGAGAGAGAGAGAAATCACTTTTCACGAATATACATTCGAGTTTGTTGAATCGTTCGAGGGGGTGGGGGGACGCGGATGAGGAGGGTTGGGGGGTGGAAAATTGTAATGGGAATTGACCTTTTTTTCGTGGCCTCATTCGATGTTTTTTTTACCCATGGGGAAGACGATGCTGATTTAGAATGTTAAAGGGGGGAGGGAAAGTTGTTATTCTTTGTTCGTTTTGATTCGAAGCATTTTGTGGTTTGTCATTGGTGGTTTCATTTGGGGGTTGGAATTTTTGTGTATCGTAATTTTGGAAATTGATTATCGATTGATAATGGGAAATTGTATTCGTATATTTAATTTTGTCTCGTATTCTGTATTTTCAAGAATGAAAATTTTTTTTATAATCTTGGAATGGCCATCTTTATTGCTAATATTTATTTTTTAATTTTTAATTTTTCAATCTATTCAAATCGATAAAACTTGAATGAGAAAATATTTTCTTGTAAAAAAAAAACCAAAAAATAAATCATTCTTATGAAGAAAAACGATGCTTTGATTGCAGAAAAAAAAATGAAAAATCAATATAAGCAATAAAGATGTCACTCGAAAATTTGAAAAAAAAAAAAATCTTTATTTTTTTTTAAATCCAGAATAGGAAGGAAAAACTTCATTGATTATGAATATGGCACAATCGCTGTTTTCTCGGCAATTTTCGATGTTTCAAATTTTTGTTAGAGGTGGGGAAGTGGGAAAAAAATTTTGAAAAAAATCAGAGGATGGGTCTATGGGTCTATACTCTAAGCTGAAGAAAAAATTGACAATAACTTCTGAAGGGTAATCGATAACCTTGAGGGTTTCGACACATTCGAATTGAGGCGTCGGTCCCCATATATAGATATATGTATTGGATAGAAAAACATGCAAATTGATGACGACGTGAATTATTAAACCTGAAACGTATATTTCTATAATATGAGCGACTCGACTGACCAGAGCTCAGCTCACAACATGAATAACGCCCTTCTCTTTCAAATTATTATAATTTTTTTTTCTTTTTTTATAAAAGTAGCACATACAATTTCAGTAGGTACATCAAGAACAATAAATAGAACAAGTTTCGAATAATCCATAGAATAAATGTCGAACTTTCAACCCTCATTGCACATCATCGAATCAGCTTCAAACAAATAAATAACAATGGAATATTTGATTTGGAAAATTGCGAGAACCGGATATCGATGATAAATCATGCGACGTTTTATTATTATTTTTTTTTAAATTTCTTTTTTTCAACACAATTGCATTTCGACGAGCCAAGGGATGATAACGTTAACGGGGCGACGAACCGGTCATGCGGTATTGAAATCGAAGTCTCGATAGGAATATAACTTATATAATATTTCCCCCCCCCACCGCCCTTCTCACTTCCCCGCAACCATTTCCTTATCTTATTATTTAATTCTCGGCTAAGCTGCCAGTCGGTGATATATTTAATCCGCGACTTCGTCAGTCACTATTGCCTAATCGAATAATAAACGCGTTAACTCGTTAACGACAGTCCCACCGCAGTGTGAAATTCGATGTTTCGATCCCTGCCTATCGATTTATCAGCGATTCGCGGATTATCGCATCTCCGAAAAATTATTACAAGGTAAAATCATTGTGGAAACGGATGAAAAATAAAAATGTATTATTCAAATTTATATTACAGTGAAAATAATTCTATCAAAATTTCAGAACGAGAAAATTATACACGTCTATATATGTGTGTTATAATTATCAACGAATATTGAATTTTGAAAAATATTTTTCTAAGGATTTTATGAAAATATGATGAATCTTGAGTTTTATGATTAATGAATTTTATTATTATGATTGTTGTTTGTCATAATATAGACTAGCAATAAAAATAAATACGTATATATTTATATAACATGCATCATGTATTATCCTATAATCATATTATATTATCATCTTATACGATAATATTATAATATATTATGTACAGTATTATTATCGTTATAATTATAATATATCCATGTCAATAGAAGTCACAATTCAATCGAGAAGCTTCTTCATTATTTATTCGGAATAATTATATTATATTATTATAATATATTATGTACAATATTATTATCGTTATAATTATAATATATCCATGTCAATGAAAGACCCAATCGAATATATAGCTTCTTCATAATTTATCCGGAATGTTCGATACGATTGGTACAGTCCGGTCAGAAAATCGTAGGCAAGTAGCTCGAGTTATGTAATTATATAATATTATTATCGTTATAGTTATATATCCAAGAAAAAACAGAATCGAATATATTGCATCTTCATTATTTATCCCGAATTTTGGATACGATTGTACAGTCTGGTTAAAATATAACAGGTAAGTACATCGAGTTCTGTAATTGGTCATCATATCACGATTACGATTTTGCGCTTATACACAAGCCATGTATATATATTGTATATATGTATGCAAATGTATATATATATATGTATAGAGCTTCTAAGAAATACAAGTAAAATAATTATATTCGAAGTTCGACATTAATGAAAAATGTTGACAATGATTGTGATTAAAATAAAATTCGATGAATATTTTGAAAAATATTTTTTGAAGAATATCACGAAGCATGATAAAATCGAGGGTTGCCCACGGCGAGAAAGCACAAGTTTGTGCGTGGGTATGTGTATTCGATTGGCGTGGTTGAAGAGGGGTATGGACTATTTTCGCGAGAAGCAAAAGAGTACAGAAAAGCAACCCTCTTTTTCGCGAGGCGAGAGAGCCACCCTCGTCTCGTTTCGTTTCTCTTAAGCAGTCCAATTTCTGGTGTGTATATTTTAGGCATTAAGCAAGAGAGAGAGAAAGAGAGTGAGAGTGAGAGAGAAAGAGAGAGAGAGAGAGAGAAAGAGAGAGAGAGGCCATCGGCCATTTTATACCGTCTTTTATCCTTTTCGGACGGGTAGTAAGGGCGAGGGCGATCCGAGCCACCCCCGAACGTAGGGTGAGACGACGTCAGAAAAACCACCCCCCCCCTTACCCACCCCCACGGCTACTCTCTGCTATCGCTCTTCCTCCTACCCCCTACCCTTCTTTCCTTTATTCTCCGGTCGCCACTGCCAACCCCCTTTCATCCCCTTCCCGCCGTCTCCTTAACTCGACCCAAATGGGGGAGTACCCTACAAACGCTTCGGAAAACTCGCAGGCTCTGGCAAAATGGTCGTTTTATCGCAGTATATTTAATTTTTTATTTTTTTTCGTTTTGTTTTTTTTTTTCATTCTTATCGTGACTTTCTGCAGGCTTCTTGAAATTACATTTTTTTTGCGTATCTTTTGTGCGACGTTGATTTTTGTTGATACTTTTTTTGTGATTGTTACGAGACGTTTGGTAGATATCGAAAATAATTGAGATTTTTTTTATTTTTATTTATTTACTTTTTTTCGAATTTTTTGCAGGAAAAGATACAAATTTGGATCGAAGGTAATTTGTATGGTTTGTTGATGAGATATATGTATTTGATAACTCATGTCACTTTTTGAACTATGAGTGTCGATGATTATTTTTGAATTATTATAAATCTGACGAGTTTTCGAATCTCATTTTCATAATTATTTTGAAATACTGATAATGATTATTCAATTCAATTTAATATCGTGAAATCAATAAATTTTAATAACTTCGATATTTGCATTGATTAAAGTTGTTTAAAAAAAAGGTGCAGCCCTGCACTTATGATTTTATGTTCTCATAAAAAAAATGTCGAGGATAATATTGAACCAATTATCGCAAAACACTCTTTTCACATAATTTTTTAGGCTTTCATTTATGGATTGTGGGAAACATTTCGATTATTCTCGGAAAATTACAATTCTAATGAAAAAATGTCAAACTTATTGACCCTTCGAAACATCGAAGATTCGAATATTCGAGACCCACCCGATATAACGATACATTTTTTTTCTCGTATCTCAGCCTCTTGAGAATTTCGTAAAGTAAAATTAGTACGTTTAAGAATTCGGACAAATCTGTGTCTGAGGCCGAGTTTGAATATTCGTGAGGCGTTATAAGAGTTCGCCGAAGTTATTGGGGGTCTCTACCGCGGCGGCTGGGCCGGTTCTTCATCGTACGAACCGCGAGAGGTTACGTTGTTCACTTGACGAACGAACCTTAAATACCCGGCTCCTTTATGTTTCCTTTTTCTACGTCAATTCACTCGGGACCGTGGCAATGAAGAACAAAGAAAGATGTCACTGGGGCTCACTGATTCTTCTCGTCGGATTAACATTTTTTTTGTCTCATCTGTGTGTGTGTGTGTTTTTTTAAGGTCCATTTACAATTGTACCGTCTAATTCTCGAAGATCCCCAATGTTTCGCAAAATTCCTTTTTGAATGTCCCGAACAATTTAATTTGTTTGTGAAAATACAATTATTACATGCGACACACTTTTTAGTTTGATGGAATTTCATTTGATACATTAATATTATTTTAATTATCGATCAATGCAATAATAATAATAATGATAAAATAATGAATTAAAAATGTTTCTCAAATCTAATATTGCAAACATATCAAAGAAAAATTCTTGAATAACTTTTCTCCATTATTTCTACTTTATTTAGATAAAAACAAATAGATTATCAATTGTTCAAATTGGGTCTGGATTGAACGATATTCTGCCAAAATAAAAATACAATTTATTCGAAAAAAATGCTATTACTGAATATTCGCGAATATCAATTATTTTATATATTTGAAATATTCATTTTACGTTGAGTTTGAAACGAAAAAAAACTTTAAATCCTGTTGCATCCAGCCAAACGCTTCCAACTCTACACAAACTGTGACAAACAATAAAAGCACTCACAGCATCACCAACTGAACTAATTTTTAATTTCTTAAAAAAAAAAAAAAAAAAAAAACAATTTATTTTCGACGGGAAAAAAATTCTCACTCGCTTCGAAAACCATCGAAAAATCTCAAACGACGAAAAATCATTAAAAAAAAAACATTTTCATTTGAAATTCGACAGCCAGACCAATAAAATCCCACCCAGTAAAATTCGACAATCAATCACCATCAAAATATCTTCACTACCCATCCTTATCCAATCAAAATCCTTCCCATCTCAAAAATATTCACAAACAACATTTTTTCCCCTGTTTATTCCAACAATTTCAATAACAACACAATTATTAAAAACCAAAGCCGACAAAAATTTACCAAAAAATTTTCAAACAAAAAAATAAAAAAAATAAACACCTCGACCGTCAAACGAAATCTCAAAACTCTGCTCGAAACCAACGAAAATCATCGACTAAACTGTGGCGAGGCTCCGAGGCCCGAACCTCCAAATCCGACAACGACAAAACTCAAACGAGTCCCAGGACCCTTCGTCCTTTCCAACGCACGAAAAATTAAAAAAAAAAAAAAAAAAACATCCGGGACCCCGTTGGTCATTCCCCCACTTCCTGGACGAATATTCACAAACGATAGCCTACCTGACCATCCTGCAAAATTCATCCTCAGCCCCCCCCTCCTGCCCCCTTCTTCACCCTCCCCCGGACCAAGACCCTTTCGTAACAACGAAACGTTAAACCCTTTCGTAAAAATAAATTTCTTTTCCCCTCCGTGCGTTGATAAAACCTGTTTTACGAATCGGACCATCACGAAAAAAAAAAATCAAAAAAAAAGAATGGCCGAAAAATCGACGAAGAAGTCGGGTTAACCGTGGAAGAGGGGGTCAAGGGAGAACGCGGGGACTTTCGTAGACCGGTTGAAAGGGTCGACACGGGCGGTAACCGGGCCCTAATTAGCATAACCCATCTAGGTACGTCCCGTCACATGCAAGGTCCAGGCTGAGGGCTACTGCCTCACATACACACACGCACACAAATACGTTGATACGAGGCCCTAAACCCTTACACAGACGCGACGACATGTGCTGCTTCAACTGGTCAGGCAAGTTTTTTTTTTATTTTTTTATTTTTCATTATCCAAAAACTTTTTTAATTTTCGATGACCAGATGTCCGGGGTTAACGGTGACGATGGTTGGTAGTGACCCGTTTGGCCCTTTCTGGCCCAAGGTAGTTCGGCTCGGCTCGTCGGTACACGTGACTAAAGGGTTGTTTGTCGTGATGAGCCAAGGGAGGGGGAAGCGGATCCTTTTTTCATGGAGTTCTTCTTTTTTTTTTTATTTATAATCTTTTCAATCGTCAACGTGTGTGTGTGTGTGTGTGTGTGTGTGTGTGTGTGTGTGTGTGTCTTGTGGCCAGTTTGGATAGGACGTACTCTCAAGGGCCAGGAAACAATCGTTTGGGCCCTTTTGATACTGAAACGTCGGAAGCTCGTGTGTGTTTGTGTGTGAGTGTGTGTCTGTGTTGGTTTGCATGCATTCGTGTGGGTTTCACGTGGCACATCCGCCTGACCTCGATCCCGAGATGACCTCCCCTCTCGTGAAATAGCCCGGGCCCTACGATGACCCTATAAAAATCCCCGGAACCGGTTTCTTCGCACAACGGATTTTAATTTTTTTTTTTTTTTTTTTTTTTTTGTCGGCCAACGTTATTGGGGACGTTGGCTCGCGGTATTGTGCCGTTACGTGCGTGAATGATTTTCGCAATGGGTTTCGGTACGCGAACGGGACGAGACGGGGTCCGGGCGTTTGAGCGACGCACGCGCAACGTCCAATTTCTTCGTGTTTCGGGTCGGTCCCGGTATGATGAATGGAATCACGGAGTCCGGTGGATGGATTGTAACCGACGGATATTTCGTTTTTAACACCCGGCATTATCTCGGTATCTTTAAAGTCATTTTTCTCTGTTCTTTTTTTTATTATTCAGTCATTTATTTTAATTAATTTTTATTATTTTCTTTATTAGCGTGGTCGAACAATTATATTAACGTTTTCTTAAGCGTTTTGTCTGATAGAAATTCATGCTTTCAAAGTCATTTTGTACTGTTTTATAAATTGTTCATTCATTTGTTTCTTTTTAAATTAATTATTACGTTTTTTTTTAAGCGTTTTGTTTAATAAAAATTCATGCTTTCAAAGTCATATCGTACTGTTTTATTAATTGTTCCCTCATTTCTTTATTTTTTTTTAAATTAATTTTTTTTTTTATTCGGGTGGTCGAAGAATTATATTTCCGTTTTTTTTTTTAGCGTTTTGTTTTATGAAAATTTACGTTTTCAAAGTCATTTTGTACTGTTTTTTTTCGATTGTTTGGTCATTTATTATTTTTTGTTTCAATTAGTTTTTTTTTATTAGGGTGATCGAAGAATTATATTTCCGTTTTTTTTGGCGTTTTGATTGACGAAAATTCATGTTATCAAAGTAATTTTATACCATTCTTAAAATTGTTTTTTCATTTTTTTAAAATTAATTTTTCATTTTTTATGTTAGGGCAGTCGAAGAATTAGATTTTACCGTTTTTATTAGCCACCGTAGAGTTCGAGAGGTGATGGAAAGATCGTTGCAATGAAACTCGAAGATTTCAATGAGACGGCTATGTGCCAAAACAGAACATTTCAATTTGTCAAACATGGAAGTTGTTTCGGCCCTTGGACGGTTCATCAGGGCGAAATCCTAAATCGTGTTTTTGGACATATTTTAGCACTTTTCATTCACTCACAATTAGGGGTTCAATTTTTTTTTCAGCCTGGCCAAGTGCATAATAATATAATAATTATTAAATTATTATATATACTATATAATTGAACTATCGACAATTTGTAAGGAAAAAAAACTCAATTATTGTTAATAGTTAATTACGGAGACAATAGACCCGATTTTTGTTCCGGAATGAACTTTGCCATGCACTAATTCTGCATAGAATTCAAAATTAATAATTTTCCAATTTTTTCCTTCACTTGTGCAATGATCCATTCTTCGGTGCCAAATTTCAACATGCTAATACAACCTAAAGTACCCTCTAGATTTCATGATCAGTGAGTTGACAAATGGACAACAAAGTGATCGTACAATCCGTTCCCTTTTTTTCCATCTAAAACTACAAAACTCTAAAATCTAAAAAAAAACTATTTAGAACATTCGTTTCTTCTCAATCCCAGAATACTCGAGGAACCAAAAGTACTCGCGGGTCCATTGTCTGCAGACTCTTTCCAAAATCCTCATCACCAATAATTTCAATTAATAACAAAAGCAATGTCACGCGATATTTCGTTCCTTGTCGTGAATCAATGGTAAGACAACTTTTGTTCCAATGTTACAGGATTGTAAGTGGGTAAGCGTGTACGGTTTTGTCACGAACGTCAGGCCACTTCCGGGGGTAATATTTTACAACCCAGAAGGCGAAGAAGAAGAAGAAGAAGAAGAAGAAGAATAAGTAGAAGAAGAAATGAAAGACGCAAACGAAAGAGACAAGAAAACCCAGAAGAAATTTCAAAAGCTTTCAGTGGGGGGTGGCAGCGGGAGTGGAAGGAGAAAAACCCGTGGAGAGTTCGTAGTCGCGGTTGAATTCCTGTTCTTGATTTGGGAAGGTTGAAGGGAAGGCGAGGAGGGTTGGCAAGGATGAAAAAAGTGGAGCCCAGGGCGTTTCTAAGGCCACTCGGAACCGGCGTCGTTCTCGCGGGCCAGGCAAAGGGGGAGGAAGAGAGAGAGAGAGAGATGACTGTTGAAAGGGGGTGAGTTTGGCGAGGAGGAGGAGGAGGAGGGCGGATGAGGGTGGACGGTTGCGGAGATGGTCGGGCGGTGGGCGGCATTAATTACGGTCCTTTATTATAAAAACTGAACTACCCCTTCCCCCCACCCCCCCGTTGCCTCTTTTCCCGACCCCGTTCGCCCTCGGCCAGAATGGAAGCGAGCGAGGTGGAAGAAGACGCGGGGATGGGAAGCTTGAGGAAAACGAAGCAAGGAACGGTGAGGGGGGGAGGGGGGGGAGAGGGCAGAAGAAGTAAGAAAGATGGAGACGGAAAAGAGAGACGGCTAAAGAGGGAAAAAGCCCTGACAGCGGAGAACATCTCAAACCACCTACCGGTTGGACTTTTCCACGAGCAATCCCCCCCCCCCCCCTATTTCACCCCCGAACCCCTTCCCGCTCCCCGCCAACCCTCTTGGACCACCCGAGTCTCCGGACTTATTTCTTTCTCTATTTTCCTTTCGCCTCTTTCCATTTCGTTCGCCATCTACCACGCCACGGTTTCTCTCCGCGCCATCCACTTGCCTCCCCCCGCCCTCCCCCACCCTGCCCGACAACCCCTGGCCACCCCGCGCGCCTTTCTCCCGCTCTGTTCAATTTAAAATACTTAATCTGTCTTAGTCTCCCGCGAGCTTTCGAGCTCTCGGGGGAGGTTGTCAAATACAACTGTTGTCCCTGTCAAGATTCGGGGGTGGGGGAGGGTCTTTCGTGTTTTTGCGACTCCCTTTTTTTGGATCTTTCTGCGCGGGATAGTCGGGTCAAGTGTGAGGGGTTCAGGAATCATTGGGATTTTGTTTGATTGGGTTGATTGTGAATGTTTTGAGGCATATTGTTGGAAAGGGGTTGTCTTGTGGAAACGATCCTGCGAAACTTCACTTATGATGCCGAATACTTTGTCCAAGGATCCATTGATGATCTGTTGTCTTATTCCTTGTGCTAGGGCATGTATCGGACTCTTCAGTCGAATTTAGTATCAACGTCACCAGTCATCAATTAAATGAATTCAGCTGGAAGAAGTTGAAGTGTCTCGAGTGTTTTCGGGAAGACTCTGGATTTTCCAGACATCAAGATTCGGCCCAAGGTCGAAGGAATCGCCTTTCCAGCCAGTCCGGCCCACTGCAATCCTGACAGACGTCAATCAAACATCCGACAAACATTCAACAACCATTCTACAGATCCAACATCTTCTTCCAGAGATAACCCATCAGCTACCAACCGATCACCCATCAACGATCCACTGTCCTAAGTCACATTGCCTGCAATCAAACGAACATACATTCGAAATCAAAACCCAACAAAGTAAAATCCAAGAACCCTCTATAAGAGAGTTCCTCGTCAGATTTTCATGAAACTTGGCATACTTATAGGTATTGATAAGAAAAAGGTTCAGTTACATTTTTATGGCTTTCCGGAGCGCGAGAAAAAAGATATCGACACTTTTATTTTCACACGTTTAACATGGAGCCTTATGGAGAATCACGCTCAATTTGATATAATACAAAAAGTCGTCGTCAGATTTTAATGAAAACACTTGAGCTGCAAGTTGAATATTCGGAGAAAATTTTGGACACTTGACAGTAGAGATCAGGAGACTGTGATGATAATAATAAGCAAATGAACATCGTGAAAATACAGTTTATATGAGGATTTGGTCGTGATCCAGTAGACATGGCAACGTTGCGCGTTTGTTTCCCATCTTCTCTCTCCCTCTCACTAATCGACATCATAACACGCGACGTTGTCACATCAAAGTACTACGTACCTCAATCAGAAGATGGTATATCTTAGGCTTGCTCTGACTCTCACAGTTTGCGGGATACTACCTTAAAATTGTTGATCGCCAAAAGATGAAAACGTGAGACACGGTGTGTGAGAGATGCAGTTGAGAACCATCGTCAGAAATAAGAAACTGGTAAAATGGTGAGGATTTTAATTTGCATCCCCCTGCCCTCTATAGACGAAGTCGGATGGTGGATGCGGATGCTGGCCGCGGCCCCTTGTCTTTGGCAAAGCACCGAGCCAGTGCCCGGAACATCCTGCCAGCGGGTAAGGGATGGAGAATTAAAAAAAAAGGAAGAAAAGAAAGAAGGAAGACAAAAATAACTAAAAAAGGACGAAGAAGAGGCTGTAGCTACTTTCTGGGGGGCTTGGTCGAGCCGGGCAAACGAGAACGATGCCGCCGATGGGGGAGTGAAACGGAAAAAGGTTTAAGGGAGAGACGAGGAGCAGCCAGGGTTTGGAAGAGGGAGGGAGAGGAGGACGAAAGAAGCCTTGGAAAATATCATAGCCCCGCACGCGCAGAACGAAATTACCGATTTGCTCCTGGCAACTGGCTTCCATTCTATATACCCTCCCCCTTTTTTTTAATTTCCCTTCCCACTGGTTTTTCTCTGCCCCCTCCCCTCCCCTCCGCCTCCCCCCCTCGCACCCCTTTTCTCATTACCAAAACTGATTCGAAACTCTTATAACGGACCAGGGGCTTCGATCCAACTACGACTGCGGGTCCCCTGAAACAACCCCTCTCTTTATTTTTTTTTTTTTCGTTTTTCCCACCGTTTTTCGTTTTGTTTCGTTTCTTTTCCATTTTTATCTTTGCCGCTTTATTCGTTGGTATTACATTTGTTTTTTCTTTTTTTTTTTTTTAATCCTTAGATTTTCGAAATTAGTTGAAAACTTTATGTATGTATGTGTCTGTGTGTGTGTGCGTTTTTTTTTTTGTAGGCAACGGACGTATATCCACTTAAATTGTTGGACTTGTCGGGAAATTTTAGTTACCTTGGGGTTTTTCTTTCTACCTCGACCTTTTACTTTGTCTACTGAACAAACTGACTGCTCAAACTGGCCGCTCGCTTGCACCTCCTCACCCGCTTCGACATCCCCGCCCTCTCTCATCCGGCCATCGGACCTTTCGTTCCGTTTTCGTTCACTCTCGATCTCTCTCTCTCTCTTTCTCTGTCTCTCTCGCTCACTCTGACCCCTTCTCGAAGTTATTCGACTCTGTCTTCTCGCGAAAACCTACGGCGTGGCGAATAACTTTTATAATTCTCGATTAGAAAGTTTCGCCACCTTGGCAAGGGCCACAGCCCTCCGGGCACCTCTCGACTGCCCGGAACACACTTTTCAAACGCCCATTATCATTCAATTGTAAAAATTAAACGGTCGTTGCAATATTTTTTTATTTACTTTTTTTCAGTCTTCGTTTTGAAGAAAATTCGTTTATATTTAAATTTTGAATCGGATTTTTACAATTTTTTCGGAACTCTATCCGGAATTGGCCAATTTACTGTTGTTTCATAAATGCTATTGGCAAACATGGAAAGCTTTGTCCTTGAAGATCAATGTCCCACGCCAAAGCTTTCTGAAATATGGGAAAATAATTCTTTTATTTTGAAAAAATGGTGGTATGGCATTTTTGAAATCTCTGACACAGAAACTGATTCTAGAATCGTATTTCGAATTTTTTCTTCAATATCTCAAGAACATGCTATACAAAAAGTTTTCACTCTGAAGCCATCTAAAAGAAGGGGAGATATTCTTTCCTTTATTGCCAAAAAAAATGGTGGTATGGCATTTTTGAAATCTCTGACACAGAAACTGATTCTAGAATCGTATATGTTGGTAAGCAATTTTAGAATCTACGACACAGATACAGATTCAAAAGTCGGAGAATTTTTTAATATCAAAGTACTTTGCTCCCCTCCAATTTTCGAACCGTGAAATTAAAATCATTTGAAAAATCGCCCCTACATTAACTCAACCATTTTAAATTTTCACAACAATATAAAAAAAAAATTGCCGGACAATGAAAAAAAACAACAAATATGAAAATCGGTAATCGTCAAAAAAAATTCGAATTCAATTTGTTTCCAATAAATTTCCACGAAAAATTGTAATTCAATTAAAATGAAAAAATGAGAGTGAGAATGATGAAAAATAATAATTCAAGTAGGTACTTATTTGTTGTTGTTTGAAATGCGTTAACCAGGTGACCAGGAAGTGTTGGGATGGAGGTCGACGAGCCACTATTCCGGGGGCAAGGGGTCACTCGACATATGGCTCAGTGGCAGAATGAGAGGCGAAGGGAGGAGGAGGGGGGAGGGGGGTTGAGCAACGGGAGAAGCTGGCGGGTTGCGCAGTCGGTCATTACGCCCGAATTGACGCGGGAATCCGTGCCCGCCATCTACCCCTTCACCTTCCCTCTTATTCGGACAATCCTTGATGCCGAGGTCGCCTCTGGCCTTTTGTCCAGACAAGCGGAAATGGACCGTTACGTAACGTTCCACGAATAACGCGTAACACAATCCACGAAACTTTCCAAACTCGAATCTCAAATTTTTACGCCATAGATTTTTAAAAATGTCCATTTTCAGAAAAAAAAAAAACAAAAAAACCAATCGAAAAAAATAATTAACAATTTGCCAATAAATGAACAATGATCATTAATACGGATAATTTATTTAGTAATATTAATACGAATGAATAATCAATTGTTGTTTGATAAATGAATAATAATGAAAAGATGGTTAATGACTCAGTGAATCGATTATAATGAGCAATGAATATGGAATCCAATAAACGTGTATGATAATTTTAAAAGAAATAAATTATTCAACCTATGGATGAAAATCAAATAATCAATGACTGTTCAACGAATTGATGAAAAAATGAGCGATGAATAATTATTACAACAAATAAATAATAACGAATTACAAATTATTGTGTCTGAATTAATGAATAATGATTATTGACTCAGTGAATTGATAATAATGAGCAATGATTATTCATAGAATGAACTTATGATAATTACGAAAATATCGATTATCCAACGAATTAATAAAAATGAATAATGAATAATTATTCAATGGCAATAATGATAAATGAATAATTGTTCGAGTAATTAATGATTCTCAACACTCATGACCTTGAATCAAGTTCCAATAAGTATCTTCGTAGATTCGCACAAAATATACATTCTTCAATTTTTCATTCAACGCTTTTGAGATGTCGGAAATTATCAATTTCAAAAACATTCTCCTCATAATTAAAAAAAAAAAAAATTAGATAAAAGAATAAATAAATAAAGACAGAAAAAATCACAGCCAAGATAATTATCATAAAAAATATCATGGCTATTTTTATTTTCCCTCATTGCAACGTGTTAAAAGTAAATCATGTACCTCACAACGAAGAATACAACATTTACGTTCTCCACAGTGCCTCGAATAAAATAATTAATTCCACTTGACACTTTTTAATGACAGTCTTTTATTCTTATTTGTTCGAAATGCTCTTTGAGCTCGTCTTGGAGTCGAAATATCAACGTCCTATGATATTCCAAAAGCTTTTGAAATAATTTTCGAATCAAGTACGGTCCACCTGGAAAAAGTGGGGGGGAGGGTGAGATACGGAAAGTCGTTGGACAAATCGAAAAAAAACGGAAATTTCGACGAATGAATCAATTGAGTTTCATAAAAATGTAAATTACGAACGAAATGAAAAAAAAAGAAATAAAAAAAAAATTGGTAAATGTTGAAAATTTCGCGTAGAGTTGGATGAAGGTGGAAAAGTCGGGGTTTTCACGGCATCGGAAGAAAAGGAAAGGCGGAGATGCTGCGCGGACGCTCGAGTGGCTCTTACTCGGCCATAATACTCCGGTTCATTAATTTCTCGCAAAGACAGTGTCAGAGTCACCGGGTCCTGCTTCGGTCTACACTTTCTCTCTCCGAGCTTCTCTTTTCCCAACAACCTCTCGGTCGGTTCCTTTCCCACCCACCTTTTTCCACCCCCGTACCTCGAACGACGTTCATTCGTGCATCTGCCACCGTCGTTTTCTCACCACCGGCTATTTCAATTCTAAAAACTGCTGGCTACACCGAAATTCGGAACGACTGGAGAATTATTTTTTTAAGATCTTTTTCATTTTTTTTCAAAAGAAGACGTTCAATTAAGGACGTTTAATGAGTGAAAAATTAAGCAGCTGAATTGAAATGTTTGAATTCGTCGCAAATATCGTTGTGGCTGTGTTGGGATATTAATGTATGAAGGGATTAAATTTTTCATGTATTTGAAGTGAATTTTTCATGATTTAGGTTCCTCATAGAGGAAGCTTTGTTTTTGTGAAATTTTTTTTTTCGAGATGTTCATTGAAACGTGTTCAGAATATCCCAAAATATCTAAAAATCACATTCAGGAAGAATGTCCGGATGGATGTGTGTGTGTGTGTGTGTATGTAACATTGGTTGAGCGTTTACAACTTGAGAACGGTTCGAGATAGCAAGCTGAAACTTGTCACACATGTACATGGTTCACGGCGCATAGCACAATTAAATTTTTGGAAAATTCCATGGTCTTATTTTGTTTTTACAGAATTTGAAAAAAAAATCCAAAAATTTATTTTCGGTCTCTAGCTCCCACAATTTTAGATATATCGAGCTCAAATTCAGTATAATGTTGTACGAGTGCAGGGAGATGCTCGTTACCGAATTTGATAAAAATCTATGCAGTGCGTTTGTTTTAAGAAATTTTGAAAGGTGTAAAAAAACGGTGTGCGCACTCTAGCTGGCGCAATTTTCTAGATATCGGACTAAAATTTGGTAAGAAGTTGCGCTATTATCAAATGGTGTTTCGGATTGAATTTGGACAAAATTCATCGAGCCATTCATATTTCATGTCGTTTTGAAAATTTTCGAATATCAAGGTAAGTGATCCAGCTTCAACAATTTTCGAGATACTTCGCTCACATTTGGTATCCAATTACACTCCTATTGAAAGGTGTTTGGCATTGAATTTGGGCAAAATCCATGCAGCCGTTCAGATTTCATTTGTGTTGCAAAAATAGATGTGCTCGAAAAAAATCAAATTATTTGCGTAAACTGAATTTTCATTTTTCCAGGTATTTATTTGAGTATTTGTGGTAAGTTTAAAACATAAGCTGCAATAGAAAATGATACATTTGAGACTTTTCTACTATTTAACTCTATCAAAAAAAAAAATAATAATAATCATGAAAAAATGAATATTTCAATATTTTCCATCCCAAATATTGTCATCGTATGATAAATATTTTTCTATTTTTTTTCCACAATCCAAAATTATCCAGAATTTATCGCCACATTCCATTATCTCCAAAATTGCTAACACATTAAAAAGTCTAGAATGCAAAAATCTTCGATATCAAAATTGGAAAAAAATTTCATTTCAATCGACACTGCCGAAAAAACTTTAATTCAACCATAACAGTAATAAAAAAATCCAAACTGCAAAAACCTTCAACTTCAAAATTAAAAAAAAATGTCCATCTCAATCGATAATGCATAAAAACTGTAAATCCAAACACAATGTTAATAAAAAAAGTCCAAGCTGTAAAAAGAAAAAAAACCTTTAACTTCAAAATTGAAAACAAAAACTCCATCTCAATCGATAACGCAGAAAAAACTTTAATTCAACCATAACCACCACCCCCCCTCCCCCAACAACCCCCAAACCCTCCACAAACCCTCCTCATTCTTTTCAACAAAAACTTTGATCGAAAAATTTATCGCAATTTTCCCAACTCTCTCGCCAACACCCCCCCCCCCCACCCCTCCCCCCTCGCCCCTCAATCTCGTCGATGGTGTTCGCACTTTTGCTCCCCCCGTAAAACCCGCGAGACCGAACAAAAAGGAGCGAGAGAGCGAAAAAAAAAGAAAAGAAAAAAAACCGGTCCGGGCGGACCCCCCGAGTTTCATCCCCCCCGGTTAAACGTTCGTCCAGCCCCGTTGCCACCCCCCGACCCACCCCACCTTCCTCAGCTCAGTCAATAAAGTATTCTAAAAAGCCGGCGCGAATAAGAACCGTCTTACTCCCCTCTTTCTCGGTGTCCCCCCTCCCCCCTCTGCCCCCCCCGCAGCGTCGGCAATCCACCCGCGCTATTGCTTCGGCTTCCTTTTTCATCCCCCAACCCTTCATCTCGGTCCGCCGGGCTGGCCAACGCCGGCAATTCGCCCTCTTTCACGGTCTCACTCATCTTCCAACATCGTCTTCGTTTATTCGTCTTCGTCTTCTTCATCGTCTTCTTCGTTCACTTTTTCCGAGCCCTCGACCCTATCAACCAGCCCCCCCCCCCCTCGCCGCACGCTGGAAAGGGGGGTTCTCGACCGAGCCGATGGGGTGTGATACGGTCGAGGCTGCGATGGGGGTCCGAACGAGGGTGAAGACACGGGGTGGAAAAATAGGGGTGGCAAAAAACGTCAATAATATCGGCAAGATGGAAGCCTTCCGCGAAAGCATCTCTCTCTCTCTCTCTCTCTCGCTCTCTTTCTATCTCTCTCTCTGTCTCGCTCTTTCTTTCTTCTTTCACTATATATATATATATATATATATATATATATATATATATATATATCGTTTCATCAACGTTCGCCACACCGAAGCACTTTCTTTTCAAAGCCCCTCGAGCTTTTGAGGGTTGGTTCGACTGATGTCTAAGCTCGCGATGCTGCAATGTTACACCCCCCCCCCCCCCCCACGCCCCGTTAGACTGTTTCAAGGACACTTCTGTGTTCGCACCTATCTTACTTTTTTTTTAGAATTCTGTTTTGTTTTTTTCTCGTACATTTGTTTTTATGTTTTGTTCGCTTGGTTGTTTTTTTATTTTTATTATTTTTATTTCGTTATTTTTGTTTTTTTTTTCATCGTTGAATGCACGCAGTTTGGGGTCTCCGTGAAAAATGTATAGAGTTATTGAATTATGCGATGATAATTTAATAGCTTTATCCACAAATTGTTTATTGTCGATGAGGATATGCATTTGAAGGTGTCAAAAAAGTGCAATAAACAAAAGGCGAAATTGAAAATTGAAAGAAAAACGACGTACAATGATAATTGGTTGATCAACATTTTCAACAACGAAACAATTCCCGAAAGATCAACCTAACATTCATTTTTTCTTCCAAACGATAACGAAGAAAAATGGAAAAAAAAAAAAATTTTAGGTTGATTTTGTGGGAATTTTTTCTTTGTCGAAATGTTGGACGACTCATTATTATTGAACGACTATTTTTTTTTAAATTTAGTTTCGTATTTTGTTTGTTGCACGTGAAGGTGCTAGAAACACCTTTACATGCATATTTTCATCAACGAGAAACAATTCGTGTATTTGATCATAAGTTTTTTTAAATATTCTTGTTATCAATATTTTGTTATCAATTCATGACGAATCTCACCGATTCAATTATTCTGGGAAAAAAACCAAAAATTGATAATAATTATCGAACATCTTTTTCACGCAACACCATTTTTTTTGCTCAATAATGTAAGAATTTTTTTTATATTTCAAACAGGGATGCAGCAAAAGAGAAAACGTATAAGCTTGTCAACCATGATTGATTTCTGCTTGTTATTCATAATTTTGATTTTTTTTTCTATTGTTATCAGTCGCTCGAACACTAATTCGAACTGCGTTATCTCGCTCGTGACGGTGTTACAAGACCATGGAAACATTCCTTTGACCCTGACCATGAATAAAAATCGAGTAAAAAAAAAAATTCGCGAAACACAAATGTCAAACGAAATGAAAAAAAAAAAAAAAGGTAACTCGTCCTTCGGAGACCCGGGCAAGGCACTATGGTGCTCCCCATCAGTATCGTCGTGCACATAGGAAACCAGTGAGAGACCGGAGGACACACCGAAGAGCAAGCAACCGCCATATTCCCCCGTTCTAACTAAATTCCCACCGATAATGGCAATTAACGGAAAACACGAGTCCCCGGCAGAGGGGATAATTATATTGACGTCACACATACACATAAACGGATGGGAAACACGTCACACAAACCATCGATACGTTCACGCACGTCGAACCTAAAACTCACAATCATCAATAATAATTTTTTATCAATAATTGTTTTTTCCGTTGAAATTTTTATATTTATATCACAAGTGATGCTACATGGTGTTAAGTCAAACAAATAGTTATCCAATGAAAAAAAAAAAAACAATTTTATCGAAATGTAAACAAGAAAAAATTAAAAAACCATTGAAATATGAAATTATAAAAATGTTCTATAAAAAAGATTACGAAATTTTGCAAAGTTTTGATCTGAGTTTGACTGTAAATTTCGACAAGATCGAATAATTTTTTTTCAACGATTATTTCGAAATCTCGACATCCCAAGCGTGACGAGAAGAAATGAGAATAACGTTAACAAAAATCTTCAAATCGAATTATCAAAAACGAAAAAATAATTCCATTTTTATTTTACGTGAATAACATTTGCCTTATCTGATTAAATTTTAGGAATAGGAACAATTGACGAATAGGGATGGAAACGGTGATTATTATGAAATCAGGAATGATAGGACGTGAGTGCGTGCGTATGATCGTTGATTGTCGCTGCTGCAGTTGCTGTGGTTTCAGGTGGGCACGACGCAACGAGATGCGACGGGAATAAGGGTCGGAGGGTTGGTTGGAGCGACCCGAAACCCACGTGGACCCACTCAAGCCCACATTCACATCTTTCCTCGGGTTCTATATCGGTCGTTGGGCTTTTGGCGAAGGTCGCTCTTCCACAAATCGTGTAACTCTTGGTGGTTGCGACACAAGCCTCGAGGAACTATCTCTTTCTCTCTTTCTCTCATCCTCTCTTTCTTTCTCTCTTTCTTTCTCTCTTTCTCTCTCGCTTTCTCTCTTTCTCTCTTTCTCTCTTTCTCTCTTTCTCTCTTTCTCTCTTTCTCTCTTTCTCTCTTTCTCCTCTTTCTCTCTTTCTCTCTTTCTCTTCTTTCTCTCTTTCTCTCTTTCTCTCTTTCTCTTCTCTCTTTCTCTCTTTCTCTCTTCTCTCTTTCTCTCTTTCTCTCTTTCTCTCTTTCTCTCTTTCTCTCTTTCTCTCTTTCTCTCTTTCTCTCTTTC